>JBCFYV010000012.1:55551945-56757900 GCA_039000515.1 Timema cristinae | reverse complement strand
TATTACCTTTTAAGAAGTTAGAGGCTAGAAATTAGTTAAATTTATTTCAAGAATGATGGTATTCATTACTCAACGTTATTCACATATTTTTATTTTCCCAAACAGCTGATCACAAATCACATTATTTGCAAGAACGATTTAACTTATTTTAATTTAATAAAAGTCTTGCTTCATTTTATTTTCCTCCGGTTCGAAATGGAAAAATACTAAGCCTATATTATTCAATACACACAACATATTTTAATCAAATACTCAGAATATGAAATATGCATTCAAATAGTAATTTGACACTGGAAAATGATTAGAAGTTGGCCAATAAAGAAACAATGCTGTTTGTAATATGTATGCTTTACGACCCAATGCCTTATTGATCATATTATCTATGTTGATACTGGAACAATTGTGTCATATTTTTTTTTTTTTTATGATTTCAATTGTTTATAATGTAGATTTATCCTTATATTTATTTTAATTTAAAATAACTATTTTATAACTAAAAAAAATATGCCTCATAAAATTTTGTCTCAAAAACAACACTTTTCAAACAGTAAATTAATATTTTGTATTTATGCTTTCTTAGTAGGCCTATTTTAAAAACGTTCTCGATTTTGTCAAGTCAAAAAGTGAACATTTAAAGATATAGGCTTACAGTATTACAGAAAGATGTTTTCATTTTCATTTTGTGTGATTGAGTTGAGGTTAGATAAAGAAAATCTCCTATCTATGTGGTACTCAACTTAAAAATAAATAATATGTGCTAATTTTGTTAATTTACAGTGCCGAAAAGATTCTCACTTTCAAGTTTGACTCAAATATGTTGTGTGATGATCTTAAAAAATAAAACCACTTTTTTAAAGTTGATGAAAACGTTCAGGAACTCCCAAAAATAGTGTTAGCACTGAATATTCTTGACAACTTAATGCAAAAATAATGTGCACTTATACCCAGTAGGCCTATTAAGTTAACAATAAAGTGAACGAGAGAGTGGTTTGGATGGTTAAAAATAATAAAATACATCTTTTATTTAAAGGAAATTCCTGAGACTTTGGTTAAATTTATTAAAAATATAAGGATATTATATATCTATAGAATGAGTTATTTGTGCAAATTTATTCACTTCAGGATAACTAGGCCTAACTACTAATTATTGGTTTCAGATAAATTTAGTAAACCTTTTATGATTTAAAAAACTACTCCTAAAACAAACCGCATGTAAACATTAAGCTAGGGCCTATTTTGGTTATTTCCCGTCTGGCTGCAATATTTCATAGGCCTACAACTCACACTAATATGGATAGTAATTACCGTACTATGTCCGATTTAGTTTAAATAAGCTTGCATTATTAAAGTTTTGTTGAGGCATCTTAAACAGATTCCTTTTTATTGTCTTGTCATCTGGTCTATCCCCGTGTTTTACACTTATAGGGCATTGATGATGAAGGTAGAGTTATAGAATAAAAGTATTCATATTTGTGTGGAGGGAGAGTGGGGAAACTTTTAGAAAGAAAACCACTCATCATACCCAGCTAGGATTCAAATCCCAACCTCCCCACTATCGAAAAATCAGACCAAAGAGACAGATATCTTGGTCAATGTTATCCCATGAGGTGGGTTAACAGACTACTAACATCCCGTATTTGTTGAAGCCTAACCACTACCTACTAGAAAACCTACAAATAATTTAATATTAATGTTGGAATGTCCCAATTATATTATGTTTTTGGTGAATAATAATGCATTTTGATAGTGTTATGTTTCAAAGAAAATATGCTTTTAACATTCAGTATAAATGTACTATCCCCCCTCTTGGCCTACATAATGATAGAGGCCTATATTAAAAGTTAGATTAGTGAAACACACATAAAAAGTTTTGATATTTTTATATAGGGCTAATGAGATGGCTAGTTTAAATTATGTAACACAAAACACATAATTAATTACAAAACCTAGCATATTTGAGAGAAGGTACAGGAAAGGTGGATAGAAACATATAAGAGGGACAAACACAATATGGCCTTTACAGTAAAAAGAAGAACACAGTTCACACTTTACACTGCTGCCAATGTACAAAGAGATAATGGTTGCCTCTTAAAGAAAATCGATCGTCACCGCCCAATCCCCCGACCTAGGTTTCATTCTATCGGAGCTCATCACGGAGGAGTGTGAAACCCACAAAGCTACTTCCTAAAAGAGAAAACAAAAAAAAAAACAAAAGGGAGAAAATCTGTGTCCTATCATTCTTTAAAATTTTCTATTTTCTTCCCTTTGTTTGTCGGGGGATTGGGCGGTGATGATAAATTTTCTTTAAGAGGCAGCCATTACCTCTTTGTCCAATGGCAGCAATGTTAAGTGCGAACTATGTTCTACTTTTCATTATAAAGGCCATATTGTGTTCATCCCTTTTATATATTTCTATCCACCTTTCCTATACCTTCTTCCAAATATAATTCAATTGCATCATAAAGCGACAAGGTTTTCCTTATAGAGAAAACCTAGCATACATAGCCTCATAAGGCAAACCAAAGGACAAGTAAAATGGCCGCACAACTTAGCGTCATTTTATTAGGAAAATATTTGCACTCGTAAGAACTTTGGTTTCGTAAAGTGGTTGGCCATAATAACTTTTGACGCAAAGTCTAGCATTTCTTTGCTAATGATCGCAAATTCGTTTTGCGTCGTGGTCATAAAAGCCCTGCTGGTGTGCATTGTCCAACCTTACCATTCCCTGGTGTTCATTGTCCAACCTTTTTATCCCCTGGTGAATTATGTTCAACCTTTCCATCCCCTGATATCTGTTCTTAGAACAGTTCACAATTTATAAAATAAACATATTTAAGATACATATATATTTTAAAAATGTACAATAACTACATATATTTTTAATGGCCAGGTGTAATATTTTATAGTTAAATGTTGCATATTCCTGTTTGACAAAAATCATGCAAAACTAGATGTTAGGTTAAGTGCAAATAGACCGAAATAACCAGACCAATTGATTAATATAGTAATTATCATAAAAACAGATTTGTTATAAAAAATTATTATTGTTATCATTAGTTTCCCGACAAAGAAGGAAATTGTACCAATCGAGCCAGCTTTTAACAACATTCACAGAAACAACATAAGAAGTTTGATTATTATTTAAAATATGAAAGGGGCAAGTCCATTTTTTTAGATTCAAGACCAAGTCAAAGTGAATATATGAAATAATAAGCTACATGTTTGGGAGAATGAAACTTCTGATTTAGTTCAAGATTTTGAAATAAATAATCTACCACTTCAAGTGATATCAGGCACGGAAAATTTTTAAATCCCATACTTCTGGATGGTTTCAGGAATTATTCTCATTTATCTCCTGTAATGTTCTTATTCTTTTTCATATAAAAGTAAAACTTTGAGCATCAATACCGAATTTATCAAATTACACTAAATTAAACTAGAATTATGTTTATATCAGAATGTAACAAATTATTAGTCATAAATAATAAAGTGTTGTTTGAGGTTGGGTGAAAGAGAACCAGGGTAATTAAGGTCCTGATTCTTGCAGTTTTTATAACAAAAATAATTGTCCCAAATAAATATAATATTGCTTATGTAGATAAAATAAATTAATTTTCTTGCATAGTAACTACAAAAGTTTTTGAATAAGATATTTGTTATGAACAGAAACTTTAACGGATAAAAAAAAGTCATATTCTGTAGAAAATTAAACTAATGTCCCCCCCTAAAGCAATATTTTATTTACGTTGGACAAAAAATATTTTTGTTAAAAACGCTATTTAACATTCCCTTCCATCCCAGCTTAAAATAGATTTGTTTCGAGATTGACTTTGTAGGTTAGTTTTCTTCCATTAGCATTTTTCCTCTATATGAAAGACAAGTGGATACTGAGGAAAATTATTATTTGGTATTGTGACGGATTGCTGATAGCTAACACAGTTGAAAACATTACTGTTGTTTGAAATGAAAATACTATTTGGTTAAGTTTCTATTTTTTCTTGGATTTTATCAAAATTTTCAAGTTTACAGCAAATTTATTCTGACTCTCATGCCAGAAAAAAACCTTTTGTGGATTTCCACAAACCTATAAAATTATATTAATTTAAGTCGAATCTATGTTTGAGTAATTTTTTTAATTTTTCAAGTTTAGTAAAATACATATTAAAATAAAATAAAATTATAATTTATATTTTGTATATTTACTAGGACTGTGTGGAATCCCGAACTTCTGAAAAATTGGATGTTTCCGAAATTCTGCCGAGAAAAATTATTTCTCAGGATTTTTCAGGAAAAAATTAATATAAAAAAGTTTCAACAAAATAACCATTTATCAATGCTATGTTTGTATTTAATGTCCATTAAGTACCAAACCCTGCCTTCACCTCTGACAAGACATCTTGTGAATGTGGGGAATGCCAGGCCTCCACCGTGGTTCGGATTCCACGTTAAACTGTAGGTCCTCCATTTCATCTCATAATCACCCTACCATTAGACATTAGCGTAAGTGCGTATAACCTGAACGGGTAGTAAGACGCGGTGCTAATAATAATATATAATAATAATAATGTCCATTAAGAATTTTACTAATTTATTAAAAGTTGAATTAACCTTGTATTCTGTTAAGGATACCATATTAATAATGTTTCAAAAGTTAAATGTAACTTATATTTTCTTAAGAAGACGGATATCTGAAAATTCGTTCACTTTTACTTTACAACTACCTAGTCAACATAACTGAGCACCATTAAATAACATAACCACACTAGGCTACATATAATTATGTGAACTAATATTTAACCCTGGATAAAATAAAGGCTGGAAAACATTTATTTGATGCAGCATAATTAGTACAGAATAATGATAAAGAGTGATTTTAAAATATCAAATTGTGCGCAAAATAATTATTTTCATAAAGACACATCTGTAACGATCTTACAAACGAGTACGAGTTCAACCAATTCAACACCAAGTAATATGGGGCTAAACTCACCATCTGCCTGTTGAACGGGCCCACTTTCCGCTCGCCTTGGACACGCACGCACTCGAGAAAACCCAACGGACACTGATAGGGGGGCCGCTGCCTTCACTTCGACTGTGATTAAGGCCCCGCCCACCAAGAAGAAATCGTCGAACTTGACTTGAGCTGTTTCCGGTTCTCCTAAATTTAAATGCTATCAGCGCTATCTTTAAAACCCCAGAGCTGCCATTTTCTCCCACCTGAGCGCTGCTCGTTTCCTTTCGTTCATTTATCCCTTCCCTCATTTCCCCCTCTCTGAGGTCAGGATCGACGCTCACAAATCGTATAAAAAGGACTGTATGCTTCTAATCTCTACTAACTATACCACAGGCTCATTAAGGTGAGGGTGTTCTCCGACGTCTCGTCTGGGATTACTTATTCTTTGAAATTCCTTTTGGCATTATTATGGGGGGGAACTGTTTTCTAAATTTACCGTTTAGGCTTAACTTCGAGAGATTTAACTTAGTTCATGACTAATGGGATTTAAGTGGCGTATCCACGGTTTGTCAAAATTTACTTAGATCCTTTTGGTGCACCTTAAGTGCTATCTTCACTCTTACCTTAATCGGTCATACCTGGGGTGCATTCAACCGGGGTGTAAAATAATCTTTATATGAAACTAAACTTTGGTACTTTATTATGCTTTATGTGTTAGGCGTAAACACGTTTTGGTGGCGTTATGTTAGCGCAGGTTAGACTGAAATGGTTATTGGGAGCAATCATTGGAGTTAAATAATGGGGACAGCCATTATGGCGTATCTGACGTTAACTTGGAATTTGGTTGTATCTCCGATTTTTAGGCTGAGAGCATGGCTCTGTATTTAAATTTAAATTATCAGGTTCTTTATGTAAATATTAAATGAGTAGGATTGTCGTCTCTCAGACACCATGTATTGTTGATGTGCCTCATAGGATTCTTCTAGCCGAAACATTAATAGAATTGGTCCTAAAAATTGTATAGTAGGTTAGACTTGAGTTATAAATCTAGGATATACTGGCAAGCAGATGTTAAGGGTATTAAAATAACAACATATGAGGTTTAACCATAGTTGTATGTATAGGTATTTGAACTTAGTAACGTATAGTGATATAAGGTTTACTAGTTTAGGGTTTGATAAAATGTAACTAAAGCTTCAGCTCATGAAATTTAATCATGTTTATATGTAGTTAAGCTCAGTTACGTAAGGTAATGAAAGTGACGGCCTTGCGGTCTAATAGAGTTAACTTTATTTTGGGCTATCATGCTGAATTGTTACCTATAGCCAGTTAGGGCTTAACTCCATATTGATAATGAGTGGAGAGGTAAATGTATACCATGTATGTGCTTAGGCTGCTAGGGTTAGTACGAGGACTCTACAAATTAGTATCTCGAAATATTGACATTATAGGCGAACCTCACCAATGAACTTGTAACCAGGTATCCACGGGTCGGATCTCTTGAGTGGACCCTGAACTGAACTTTAACTCTAAATTTAATTTTGTAATCTCTGGGTCATATCTTTAATAGAGTAAATTCCTATTATGAATATTTTCAGCTATTTAGCTATACTTTGACATTGTACTATGTTTGTTATTTTTGATATAACTAATAAACTTGTCAACATTATTTTCTTGTATCTCTTCTGCTCTCCTGCACGCTCCATTTGTTTTAAATAGATGAGGGTGAAAGACGGTACACGTCTACTATGTTAATGTTATTATTTGGAATGACATCCATTTGCTTTAGTATCATAGAAAATAAGAGTTTGATAAACTAATCTTTTTGGAGTCCAACAGCACTTTTTGTAAGAGGTTTAGTAAATAAATCATAAGAGGTAACTTAGCAGACTTGCTCAGTCAATAAATGTTTTTGATATCCTTATGGAAAAGACTGAGGCTCACTTTTATTTATTGAGAATAGTTTTAATATCTTGATATTGCTAGTATTTATTAAAATTTACACCACTAAACTTTTTATTTAAGAACTTTTCTTAGTCAATCTAGAATTTATTTATATTTGTACTGGTATCAAAAATGCTATATCAAACATAGACAATAGTTGCATTAGACCTAGGTCTTTTAATTTAACTTACTCAACACTTGTTAGAGAAAATAATGTTTAGCTTTTATTTGATAAAATATTACAAATCCCTGACATTATTACAAAATATTTTTGACATTTATTATATTTTAACTTAACCTTAACTAAGAAATTTGATCTCTTTCTGATCAAAATGACAAAACCTTCTAATTTTTTGATAATTGTTTTTAAATGAATGGGAGGGCTAAGTTTAGATTAAAATTATAAATCTGAAAAATAAATATAAGTCTAAAGTGGAAAATTACTTTCAATAGCTTTTCCACTTCCCATGCCTTGTGCAAATTTATCTCCCAAAGTTAAACTGTAATTCCTGAACAAGCCTAATATTTTTCTAAATTTAATAGCCAAATATAGATTTCAAATTTTTTTTATTGTAAAATTGTTTAACATAGGTCTATTTTATCCTTAGCTGATAAATCAAACTATTACTACAACAAGAAGTTCAATTAGAACCAATATATTTGGAACAAACTTAAAATAAATTATGTTATTTAAAATATATTTTATTTGCAAGCTTTGGTAATTTTCGAAGGCAGATTTTTATAAGTCAAAGCTCTAAAAAAAAAACCTGTGACTTAATAAAAAGAAAAAGAAATTATGGTTGGGCCTATCAGCAGATGTTGCTTACAGGTCAGTTCATCACAGATTTGATCCACTTAGTTACCTCCAATATTGAGGTAAATTACATCTACAAGTGCCATCAAGAATTGTGTGATTAACTCCCTCTTATCTTGCTTTACCAAATGTAGCGTTATTCTTAATCTTTCTCAGTCTAAAAGATAGAAACAGGTAGAAAAATATGAGCAGTTTCATGTCATATATCAATGCTGAGGAACTCAGGGCTCATACTCCATAATGATGAGGATGTGAACCAAGTATCGATACTTTACTAATATAGATATTTTTCTTTCAATACTAGTATTTTCTTAGTTGATACTTTTACTGATATTAGTATTCACACCCCAGTATCTGATCGGTATTGAAAGAAACAACTATTTGTTACCTTCACTCATGCCAGGATTAAATGTTTATTAGGGTGGATTGGGGAGGAAGAACAAGAGACACTACTTCTCAATTCTCACTCATTTTCTGCATGACATGCAAGAAGCAACTTTAGCATTCAATCTTTTTTAGCTTATCATAATTCAAAGATTTTATTTCATCTTTGTTTATTAATACAACCTGATGCCTGATTGGGCGATCGACAAATGTAGTTAAAAATGGCATCTCCAATAAGTGAATTAAGGCGAGATAGAATAAAAAAAAGTCCAGATTAAAATTTTTATACTGGAACTTACTGTTATCAATACTCTTCTCTCGATACTAGTACAGTATCGATATTTTTAATCAATAAATTTCAATACCCCATCCATACATTTTCAAGTCTATTTTAGGGATATTAGGGTCCTTTCAAGTAAAAAAAAGGACAAAAGAGGGACCTCAGGAATACCATGGGAACAACAAAAATGTCACTCAAAAGAATGTTTTTGTAAAATAAAACCAACCACTAATCTGACTAAAGGGAAAAATCCTTTTTTTTTTAACTCTTTCAATGCATGCTAACTTTTTTAGTCCAATTATTGGCTTGTCTTTTAACTTTAATTCAACTTTTAAGTTCATTGATTATTTTAGCCATACTAAACAATCAAAAATGAGGTTTTTGATTTGACTTTGGATGGGGTGTGACTGGTTTTTATGTATAGTCAAAATAAAAAGATATACAGAGTATCAAGGTACCGTACCGCTTTAATTAGTGCTCAATCACGGGGCAATTATCAGCTAATTAAACCAAACTGTTATAAATAGCGCCCAATGCGAGACATTTAATTCATAATACTACAGTATGAATAAATGGTTTTGTAGGATTATTTCATCAGTTCCAATTTCCAAACCAAAGTTTCAATCTTCACAAGACCATGTTTTATTAATTTTTTTAATCATAAGGGGACTACCCATTTTTGGGGACTTTAGGGACCTAGCATTAAAAAAGGGGCTCTGCTTCTGTTTGGGGACTGTGGGGACCAAGTGTGAGCCCCAGGAATTTTGAATATTTCCACATGAGAATATAAGATTCACAAGCCCAGCCCATTAGATTGTTAAAAGCAAGCTCTAGTGTACTTCAGCCCAGCATACCTGCTCCTGCCACAGCCCATGGAGGGTGAACTCGTGGGCCAGGAGCCTGCGTAACCCAAGGTATTTCAACAAGAGATCATCTGCAACCAAGACAAGGAAGTTACATCCCTCAAAACAAGGGTCATGCCCCGGCTATCCTCATACTCTTTCATAGCAAACAACAGCTACCCTTGTACTCCTTATCGAACAATAGCAACTCTCATAATCTTCTCAAACAATATCTACACTTATATTCTTCTCAAACAACCTCTATAATCATATTTTTCTCATACAACATCTACACTCATATTCTTTTTAAACAACAGCTTTACTCAAGTTCTTACCAAACAAAATCAATGTTCATATTCTCTTCAAACAACAGTCATACTCATACTTCAAACAAGATATTTGTTTTTCATGCTAGCTCCCTTAGATGTAACTGTCAACTAAGTGTTAGTAAATTCCTCTCGGTCTTCTCTATAGATTATTCTAAGAACTTAAATTATGCAGTACACTTCACATCATACACAACATAAACATACAACCAACAGTAAGAATGCAAAGTTTTATGGAAATGTTAGACCCAGTTTTAATTTCGGAAACATAGAAAAGAAGAATAAATCAAACTCAAGCGAGTATTAGTTCAGTAAAGTAAAAGTTACCCCTGGTGATTTGTTGCTCCTGAAGCAAAATGAGTATAACCATGGCAGGGTTGATGAAATAGTGGAGACAAGGGTTGATGTATGTCTGCAACATCAATACAGGGATGGCTGCATCCATGGTCTGTTGGGATAGGTTGTGACCTGATAACACATAACAGGTAGTGACTTAACTCTGCACTGCTAAAGAGTGCAAGTTTTGCTACAGAAACTCCACTTGAAGAGATTAAAATAGTCAAATAAGTAGCCTCTATATATTTAAATAATCACATCAATATTTACAAGGGCTCTGCAAGTACTCGGATTTCAAGCTTTGAGCTGAACTCGTTATTTAAGTTCGAGATCAAAAGTTTTGTAGGCTCTTCCTTTTTTTAGCCTTGACTTGATATAGTAATACTAATAATACATTTTTAAAACGCAATAGTAGGCATGTTATTTAATTTAGATATATCAGCATTTCCACTTATAAATCATTTGATTACTTAACAAATTGTTCGAACTAATATCAATTTTCACATTTACAAAAAATAATGCTTTAAAAATACTTTCGACCAGTAAACTTATTCAATAATGTTGTCCATTTTGAATTGTTATTGATTAAAGTTGTATTGCCATGACAAATCAATGAAAATAAAATAGTTAACTAGAATAATAAATACCGGTAATTGAATACTAGTCATTATTTTTACTATATTTATCTGGTCCCTATCTAAAATAATGTCTGTTACACTAAAAACTTAACATTGATATTGAATGTTTTCGAACTTAAGATATTTAAAACTTGTAATAAATAATCCATTTGACTACTAAACTAGGACTAGTTTAGTTACTATTTAGTTATAAAACTATGTTGGTTAACCTGTCTAAAATAAGTGTTTACCATAATTATTGCAATAAATATTTTACCAAACTTACTACATTTAAATTTTTTTTAAAAAAGCATTTACTGTTTCATATTGTTTACTAAAAATATTACTCTAGCCATCTTATTTTTCATTGTAAAGTATGAACATAAAGTATTATAAGGATTAGAAATTGAATTGAAATACATTTATCAATAAGATAATTTCTAGCTAGAGCCCAGTATTTGCAACTGCGCATATAGGAATGGAGTTGGAACAGAATATGTGATCATGCACGAGAACGATTACACTAAAGAATAATAAACGAAATATGAATCTCTTCAAATTTCTAACTGTTTATGATTCTTACGTTTTCTTCTAGGGTAAAATTAAGTTACGAAAACATATTTTGTAGAAATGTCAGCCCACTAAAACGTCTTTTTTACTAACATTTTTTAATAAGCCAGTGTTGAAAACCTGTACAATAATGTAAAGTAAGTGATAGTGAAGGAAACCAACCTTAAAGGATAGTTAGGTTAGGCCTAGATAAAAACAAACACACTTCTCTCTTAATTGCTCCTTACATATATTAACACTTCACACTTACACAGTTGAACATTGTTTAGATTTTCAGAAATAATCATTTTTCATATGAAGAGACACATTAATGAAAAAAGGAATATTTCCGAAAAATCAAAACAATGTACAACTGTGTAAGTGTGAAGTGTAAAATAATTGTAGTAATAAATGAAGAGAGAAGTGTGTTTGTTCCTATTAAGGCCTAACCTAACTCTCCTTTCAGGGTGTCTTCCTACCCTATCACTTACTTTAACTTTTGTATAGTGTTTTGCACTGTCTTGTTATACATTTCCAAGCTATTAGGAACTAATTTGTTTTACTAACTTTTTTTTATAAAAGTTAGTATAATTTTAATTCACTTAGCAACATGAGTGTCAAACAATTATAATTATTTTTTCTAATAGATTTTTATATGAGTGTTGTTCTTATTTATAAAAAACATGTTTTTTAAAGTGTTATTTCTAATATAAAATCTGTTATTTCCATTTCCAAACTTTTTTTTTCAAAAGTATTTACTATCTATAAAAATTAATGTCATTCTTATTTTAAGAATAAGTGTTGTTTTAATAGATTTTTAAAATCTCAAATTTTAAGGATGTGATATTTACATTTTATGTTTGTTTTGACTGTTGACATTTTAAATATACAATTTTACTTTTAAAATAAATCAATTAGAGATGGGTCGAATCAATTATTTCTTGAATCCGAATCTACATTTTATGTTTGAATCTCGAATCTGAATCCTAGCAAATTGATAGAAATTTTAATGATTTACAAATAGACCTACAAGACACAATATAGGCCTAAGATGTAAATTAATATTTATTTCAATAATGTTTTCAATTTTAATCAACCCCAACCACCCCTCACAAAATACTGGTTAAAATCCAACCAAATTAAACAATCTAGACTCATATTATTGTTTAGAAATCAAATCAATCCAAATTTGAGTGTCTTTAAGTTATTTTAAAAGTGTTGATAGAATGACTTAAGTTTCTAAAAAAATAATGTGAAATAAACAAACAGATTACCTTCTGATCAACTTCAATCATCTTGAGGTATTATAATTTATTTTGATAAGAAAGCTAAAATAAAATACAAACAGATTTTTTTTAAAAAAGATTAAAACAACATGCTTAGCAATTAAAAATACATTGGAAATAGTGAGCTCAATAATACCTAAGTATGTATTATTATCATTATTATTATTATTTTATTTATATCTATTATCTATCTTCGTGTAGAAAACAAGAAATATATTTGATTCTTGTGATATATCAATTTCTGAGAATACATTTTATTTAAAGCACGAACATATTTACAACTCTTGCAATATATTCATTCCTATTTTATTATTCAAGACTGCATTTAAATATTTTTACAATTATTTCAAAAACCTTTTTGAAAAAAATAATAAACTCTTAGTTAAAATCAATTCAAAAACAAATTATGAACTAGCAAGTTGTTATTTGATTCTTAAAAATTGATAGCACTTACCAAGTGATAAGATTACCTGAATCGATTTTAAACAAATAATCGATATACAATATGTAGGCCAGTAGGTGTAAATAAACAATTTTATTGGTGTCTAACTGTTGACAGTATTTATTTTTCATGAAACCCAACAAAATATTTAACTTAAGGATCGGATTCGAAGATTCGAGTGGCCTATCTCTAAAACCAATATATACTATTAACATTTTAAAATTATGAATATACTCAAACTATACTCGAAATTGGGAGCCTTTAAAAATACTCAGCTTAAGTTCAACTTGACTGAAAAACCCAAGCTCTCAGATCCCTACTATTTACTTTTTTACCACTGAAAGTGATTACATGTTTGACTTGTCACTGAACAATGAACTATCCAGCTATGATTCACCTGATTAAGTTACCTTTCACTTTGGTGATATCTATGGTGCAATCTGGGGACTGTACCTCGGTGAGTTGAACCATCCCACAGGGGGTCAATGCCACTAAGGAGCTGTGTACGGAGATGGATCTTTTAATGTCTGCTTCTACTAACACCTCACTCTCTATAACACGAAAAGAGCATACTATCAGAGCTGTCAACATACTATTTTACATCCATTACTGTTTCCAACCTGTGGCCTGGATCATTTTTTATTCAAACCATATATCTTCCACTATAAGCTGGCTAGACCTGTTGTAGCTTCATATGACTTATAATATAACTTAAGACTAAGACAGTCACAACATCCAGTCCCCGGCCATTAATTCATCACTGTGAAAGGTTAAACCCACATTTCACCCATGATAAATTTTTTGACTGTGCCGGGAATCAAACTGTCAACACACTGCTCAAAGTTTAGTATTGACCAAAGTTAATAATTATAAGAGAGTTTCATTAACTATTAGGTATGTGAGACACTAGAAAATATATCATAAGATTATTTATAGAGAAGCCACAATCACTGTTTATCTCAAACAATTCTCAAATTTTAGCATCGATTTTTAAATTCTTTATTCTTATTCCTGTTGTCCATGGATCCAAACTCAACACTAACATTATATTTTGTACTAAAATGAATTTGCAACAAAAAAAATAGTATAAAAAATCTCAAAGAAAATGGCTGTGTTTTATCAGCTGTGCATAAATTGTATTGTTGATTCCGTTTACAAGTTTACAGTACCTAAATGAAACGAAAAAAGAGTAAGGGTGGATGGGGATGAAATTTTTTCTGTGTGACAGAAATGAGACGGGAAATAAGTCATAATATCCAAATTGGAACAGGAACATTATAAAACAGCCTTAAAATAATTGTATATTAAAAATTAAGTCCTGTAGAAGCTATAACATTATTAAACGTTATTAAATATAATAAAATAATAGAATATAATAACATCATAAAAACATAATATATAAATAGGGGTGTGCAAATAGCATTATTTAGTGAAACGAAAAGCCCAATTTTGAATGAATATCAACTAATATAAATTGAATATTAATTTAGTTACTTTTATCATATTTTTGAAGAAAATTATTTTTATTACAAGGATTATCCAGAAAGTAAAGAAGCTAAGTCGGTAGCGTGTATATCTACTGAGCTAAGGGTCCCGGGTTCAATTCCTGGCATGGCCGAAAATTTATCATGTTTACCCTTTCAAATTGATAAATTAATGGCTGTAGACTATGTTGTGCCTGTCCTAGTCGTATGATAGATTATAAGGCATATGAAGCTACAACAGGCCTAGGCTAGCCGGTAGAGGAAAAATATATAACTTGAATAAAAAACTGACCCAGGCCGTAGGCTGAAATCAGTAATGGATGTAATATATATATATATATATATATAAAAAAAAAAATATTACTCTATTTTGAATTCAGCGTTTGTGTAAAGTGTATTCCATTCCCCCTTCTCATTTTGTTTTATAAAGGCAATAATGCCTAAATATTACTCAATGTGTAATTAATATTATAAGGAATGTATTTTGATAAAATGGCAATTAAGTGAGTTGTACACTTCTTTAGTCAATTAAACAATATAAATTATGAATGTAACAAGGAGTTGGTTTATTCAAAAAGAAATTGTTAGATCAAGACATTGAATCGATTCAGTTAATTAACCAATATAAATTAAGAATATAACAAGGAATTAATTTATTCAAAGAGAAATTGTTGAATCAAGAAATTAAATAAATTACACAGACATAATCACATTCCTAAAAATCATCTCAGAAAATGTTAAAGGCCAAAAGCTTCCATTCATGAAGAGGTAAAACTGTGGATTTGTACAAGAAGTTACAGTTACAGTTACAACCCCAATATGAAGGTAAGCTTGATAGTTTGATTGTGTTTATAATATATAATAACATAGTAAATTTCTCGTTGCCCCATTTTATTTCTACTGTTTGATTGATTCTATGTCAATTTTTTTTTTTTAATGTCTTCACATTTCTCAACCTTAGTTGAATCTTTAATTCTTTTGGATATAACTTTTTATAACTTAATACTTAATATTTTTCGCATTGGTTTGTCTCAGACCTGAGGATGGCGTAATTTGCCGAAACATGTCGTCACCCACACAAAAGCTACAACAAAGTTTATAAGGAGTGGTATCAAAACATCAGATAAGGAACATCACTTTAATTCAATCTTTTCAAGTAACATTTTTCAACAAATATTTTTAAAATTAATATTTTTTGTTCTTTACACTTCTTTTATAGCGACCAATGACATATATAAACAATATATATATATATATATATTCAACATATCATCACTATCAAGAATAATCTGGATGACACATCTGTCATTACAACAATTCTATAATTTATTCTTTTTATTGTTAACACAAGCATTTTAAACCCTTTGAATCAGATAACAAGTCTTAATATTATTATAATTGTGTGGAACTATGTTATTAATTGTAATTTTAATATGTTTCATGTGAATTTGTATTATCAGCAATTTTTATATATGAAAGTTTCACAAATTAATTATTTAGTCAATTAGTTAACTTTCTATCAATCACCTTTTTATTAATTGTATTATAATTGTGCAAATATTTCTTACCTGCCTTTTTATAGGCTGCTATTGATATAATTGATCATTCAGTGATAAGTTGTTTTTGATCCTCAGCCCTAGTATTAACAGGTCCAATCTGTCCTTTTGACATCCTACACTTTTTATAGTTCTTCAGTTAATTCCTTACAATATTCTTTAACTGCTTAAAATATATTGCACAAATCCACAGTTTAACCTATTTATGAATGGAAACTTTTGCCCTTTAACATTTTCCGAGGTGATTTTTAGGAATGTGATTATGTCTGTGTAATTGATTTAATTTCTCGATTCGACAATTTCTCTTTGACTAAACCAATTCCTTTGATACAACATTCATAATTTATATTGTTTAATTGACTAAAGAAGTGTACAACTCAATTAATTGCCATTTTACCAAAGTATGTTCCTTATAATATTAATTTCATATTTCTCCTTACTACAAATACAATGAATGTAACTAAAATTACTCAATGAGTGTTAAAATTAGTGTTTAAATGTGTGTGTGACTACTTCTACTATAGAAGACAAAAAATGTCACATATGTGCATTAGAGTCTTCCCACATTTTTCCTCTTTCCCTATGTGGGCTTTCTTCATTAAATTTACATTTAGTAATTGTGTTTTTCCTTTATTTTTAATCAAATTCCATTATAAAAGTATTTAGCAATTGGGCCAACTCATTTTTAAACTTAGTTAACTTATTCAAAGTACTATAAGGTTATAGAAATAAAATTTAGCTCATGATAAGAATGATAGTCACCTTTGATTAGCAGTAACTATAGTATCCCAAAGATTGATGGGTACCATAATAAGTGACCTGGGCCCATTGTTAGCCAAGGGAGCGAGAAAGCATTAATAAATAAGAAAGGTGTGATAATAATGATAAAGAAATAATCTAGGGCTGGGTGATGACAATGTTTATCAATCAGCACAATGGTAAACCAATGATCAGCATTTTGCTCACTGATTCCTAAAACTTATATTTTGTTGATGGATCCCAAACATGTCAGTTACATGTGACTTATAATTGTTAAGCTTTTGACAGATAGGCTTGTCCTTTGTTCCATTGCTAGAAGGTGTTTGAGGGCAATAATTTAAAGAGAATAAGGTAGTGCCACTTGGAGGAATAGGATTATGTAATTGCTTATGTCACTGAGTTTTTAACAATTTAATCTGTCTTACATTTAGCATTGTGTAAGTAACACTTTGGCCTATGTATTGAGTGATATCACAAACTAAGACAATCAAATGTCTTTCTTCACCTGATGCTACCTTATATTCTCTTTAATTGGTTGGGGGTGGTTGCTTGTGATTAAGTAAACAATTACTTCTTTAATCATTAGCAAGAGATGAAAAAATTAGATCTGGGAGGGTATGGAGAAGATATTGAGAATAGAAAAGGTAAATGAGTGAGAAATAATATTATTGCAGTGGTTGTGAGTAGAGAGGGATTATCTTTACAAGGTCATCCATATAGTCAACTAGCAAACAGACTTCCGAACCAACAGTGGAAAAAGGAAATTAATACAGGAGAGGATAAAACTAGAGAAGATAAAGCTGGGGAAGATTCAAGGGAAGCCAAAAATGGAAACAATTATAGGGAATCCAAAATTGGGTACTAAAGGGAACTAAAGAACTATAAGAGGTTTCAAAACTACATAATGGATTTAGAACTTAACTTTATTTCTTTAAGTATATTTATTCATCAATTGATACTTATTAAATTATTTTAAAATTAATTATGCGTATTTAAATTCCAAGAAACTTAATGAACACAATATATTTTGTTTTATCCTAAAAATTATATAATTGTCATGAAAGCCTAAATGCATGGATTTAAAAAAAAATTATATAAAACCATCACAACCATGAGAAAAGTGGAGTCGATTTACCGAAACTAACTCTTTAAAATGTGGTAGAACCAATGATAAAGTAAATTATATTATTTTATATTAACTCTCATTTTCATTTATAGGTTATATAAGCAAATCTACTATACTGAATAAAATAAAATTGCCTCATTTAACAAATGATTTTTTAGTATTATTAATAGATATTATTTTTGCAATATTTAAAATTAAATAGGTCAAATGATCAGCCATAAATAATCGGCATCGGCTTGATCAGCAAAACAGTTGATCGGTCCAGTCCTAAAATCTTAACGAACAAACTCGGACCTAACCCCAGAAAAGTTGTGGTCATCTCACCTGCCAAATCCACCAGTGCTCCAAGGGACACCAGTAGGGACCTGAGCCATAGCACCTCTGTCAGTAACTTAGGTAGAGGTAAGCTGGAGCCTAGCCCGAGTATGATAGCTATCAGGTTGAAGGGGGAAAGCACGGTTAAGTCCCGCTGACGAGCCACTATGACATGAGCCAGCTCTGAACAGAGTGCTGTCTCTCTGGGGTTCAGGCGGTCCATGTGAGCAGGAACCATGGAGTGGGATGCTCTTTCCAGTTTCTCCCCACAGTACTCTCGCACATCCAAGGGTTGTCCAAACGTGACATGAATCTTGCCATACTGCTCTTGCAATATGTTTTTTGCTTTAATCAAGCCCTGTTCAAAAATAGCAATTTGTATTGCTCTCACAAAATGTTGGTTGCTTTTAAGCCCTGTTTAAAAATAACACTATCTACTCTTCTTGCAAGATGCTGCTAGCCTTCAACCTGTTCTGTTCAAAAATAACACTGTGTACTTTTCTTCCAAGATGCTGTTAGCCTTGAATCTATGAAGCTGGGAAACATTACAACTATTGAGGAGGAATCTTATAGCTCTAGTGCTATAGCATGAATCAAAATCTGAATTATGTGTCTGTGCATGAAGTCCTAATGGTTTGTCAGAGTGGGTGTGGTTGGTGTTGCAAAACGATGTTTTTGTGGTGAGGCCAATGTATTCAACAATGCAGTAGTTGCATTGTGGCAGTCATAGTGGACTTTCATGAGGTATTCCATTTGTATGAGTCTGCTGTTGAATGAGGTGGCAGGTTGGTGAATTTGGCAGTTGCTGCGAGGGAAGGACCCTTTGGCCTGATGTTTGTTGTTGTTTGTGGCTGGGTCGGGCAAATTAGGGTGAACCAGAAAGTTGTGGAGGTTGGAGGAAGGGGGCGGGGGGTTTGAATGTGGTTCTTGGATCACTGTTGAGAAGATTTTGTGTGAGAGGTGAAGAGGTCAAGACATTTTCACCTGTGTTTGGGATAAAGCTGAGTTTGTTTAGTCCATTATAATACTGGCCGGTGAGTGGTATGTCTTTTTAAATGTGTTTCTTGATAGGTTCTTGATTGGATAGGGCTCTGTTTATTTGAGTGGTGACTATGTGTTTAAGATAGCCTTAAGCTGTGAAAGGCTTGAAGAGTTGACATTACTTGCTAAGGTCTTCTTCCTTAGAACATATATGTTTGGCTCTGGTAGCTAGGCTACAAGATAACCTTCTCTCCTTTTATTCCAAGCAAGCCTACTCACACCAGTCAGTATTTTTTATATAAACAATATTAACAAATGGTATAATTTACTGTAATAATTTAAGAATTATATATAATTATTATAAAAACAACATTCTATCGATTCACCAAGAGTAGAGACACAAGTTTGAACAGGCAATTGCTGAATCCAAGCCTAAACTTTATTTTTGTGAATCAAGAAATAGGCAACAATAGTATCTAAGTGACCATGTTCGACCCATAGTCATGCATCCATAGACTGTGTGTTTTACTCTCTTCTGCTGAGAAGGGGCCTGATGTATCCCGAAAATTACATTATTATGTGAATTAGTGTGTTTAATTGTGAACGTTCAGGCCTACAGTTTTCTGGCAAGTGTGTAGGCCTTGCCCTTATATCCTCCTTTCAATGTTTTAATTTAAGAAAAATCTAAGGGCACAAGTTTGGATGAATTATTTGCTGATCTGAGATATTGAAAAATTTGAAAATGAATACAACTGAACTTCATGTATATTTTGTGAACTTGAAAGTTTTAGAGCCAAATAAAAAAAGTATCAAATTGTTTGGAATGAATATTACTTGATACCTTTGAGAAGTAATAAAAAAACATACTAATGTATTTGCTAGTTTTTTTAATCTATATTAAGCACACATACTTAACTTTTTACTCATACAAACATAAGAGAGATAAAACAAAACAAAATAATTTATATTGTATGGTTTAAAATGGCTGAAATATGTGTCGATACAAATGTAAATTAAACACAATTTACAATATTCCACATAAAAGTTCAGAAATTTGCACTAAATAGTGTGATTATATGAAAGTAGAAAACTTAAATTGTGATATTTAAACTCGAGGATAGCAACTTAACAGAATAAAATTACAAGTTTGATTATAGTTTGGTGAGATTCTCTGTAGCAAGAAAATCTTGCAACATTTTGTCAAGAGTCAAGTTTATTGTTTGTAATGTTGAGGCCACCACAACATGAACATCGATGATTAAACTGCAGATTCTGTCTTTATGAATAATTTATTCCCTTGTTGATATTGTTAGATTAAGACTATGACTTGTGATAAATAAAATCATTGGATTTTGTTGGAAAAAATATAAGTTGGATTTTGGTCTTAAAAAGGCATTTAAAGGGCATTTTTTGGTTAAAAAAAATTTACTCAAACATAAATGGTATGGAGAGAAAAATTACAGTTAAATTTAAAATGATTAAATATTTGCTTTAGTCACAATTTGACTGTCATAGTAGCCAGGGAATATCAAGAAGAAACTTATAATAGTCGAGTTGGTAATATTTTTATCTAGTAATTTAAGGCAAAAAACAATTTATCCAGGTTTTAAATGCATGCATATTTAGCTAGTTTTTCTTGCATATAAATCCACAGCGTAGTGATGAACCACTATAATCAGGAGGTTCAAGGTGTAAGTTCAGTGCCACTCACCCTGGTCGTCTCGCTGGGTTTGGGGATCCCAAGCAGTTCATAAGAGAAGAGTTTCTCCTCCAAAGTTCGGTCGTAGCTGATGTTGATGGGGACCACAGTAATATCTGGGATACGGCCAGTCAGGAATGGGGTGAGCGCCATGGAAAGGATCCCTGGGGATCAGTACAACTCACAATAATACTCTGACTCCCACAGGGGGGCCAGCTATATCCACACACAAAGTCACCTTATTTTCATATATAAAGATGGATTGAATCTACTAATTTATGAATCTGAAACTTCATTTTATTCATGAATCTGAATCTTATTTATAAACCAAAGTTAACTTAAATGTTAACTTTTTTTGTGTGTGCATTTTAACCTGGGCTGGGCCAATGATGATCACCAATTCGATCATCATTATTATTGTTGTTCATTATGTAAAATACGCCTAAGAAAAGTTGTTAATAGGGGTAAAAGGGATCTAGAATTCTCAGGAAAAGGTGTGGAATATAATCACGTTATCGATTTATTGTATGTTGGGCATAGCTAGTTAAAGGAAAGTTTCAATTTGGTTACAAAGCTGCTTTGTGTTTCTGAATGTACTGCTGATCATTGTTAATATCTTTTGTAGACAATCTTCTTCTTCTTAGTTTTGTAGTAAACTAAGGGAAAGAGGTAATGGGGAAGAGGAGGGATATGTTACTTGTGAAGAAACAAACAAGTTTGGAAGTGCATGTCTCACCATGTTCTGTCTATCAATAGTTATTTGTTAGGTTCAACAAGTGAGACAGATTGAAAGATTTAAAGAAGGACAGAGATATATTCTACTCTAACATATTTCAGGATGTTGAAATGAGAGGGGAGAGGAAGCAGCTGGTCAAGGTCAACCATTTATAAGTGTGCAGCTTTAGTCTGTTAGTAAGCCAGACAGGGAATAGTTATTAAAGGTGTGTTACACCTAGGTAAACTTTGAAGAGTATCAAACCTTGATGACATTTAAGGCATTTAAAACTAAATATTTTGAAATTTAAGATTTAAAGACCACTGAAGAAGTGTCAAACGTCATGTTTGTAGTATTTTTTGCACTATGCAATTAATTAAATAAAAAACATCATTTTCAAAATAAATTAGCCAATAAAAATTTTTTATCACAAATTTAATAATAGTAACTATTTGATATGTATTATTCGATATTCGTTCAAAATTTTGGTATTCAGTTCAATAAAAAATTATATTATTTATATTATGTTTGAAAATGTAATAGGTTTTACAAGTCTTAACAAATTAGTTTTAAAAACAATATATATATTTTTAGCAAACATTTTTCTAAGCATCATTTTTATAATTTCCCTTTCACTTCTTGATATTTTGACTCATTTCATGTACTGCTATTTTCTCGTTGTAAGAATGTCATTCCCGTCCATCCTAGTTGTTAGCTATACTTCATGGAGAAAATAATGACAAAACTGGAGCTCAGGCTTATGAATAACTCTAAACTATATCTACCCTGATTTTGATAGAAAGCTCTTACCATACGCACAATCCAACTGTATAATGGTTTTTCAATAGGTAAAATGGCCTTATGGAACAGACTTACTACTATCATTCTGGAAGGCCTTTTATGCTACCTGGTGTGCAACACAATTTCCTAAAAGAAGAAACTAAATAAAACAAAGGGGAGGAAAAGAAAATTTGTTAAGAATGAAAGGACACTTAGATAGGAACATGTAAAAAAAAATTAACAAAGGACAAACACAGGAAAAGAACATTGGATGTGAATCTAATAATATATAATATAATAATTTATTAGACAAAAACAATATAAACACAGTAATTTTAAAGAGTTAAAGATCTATTTTGAGTTATGAATTGTTATTAGCATTGTACCACTAAGGTAGATGGGAGGAGTAAGTTTTGCTGACGTTCTTTTTTTTTACACATCAGTCGGATGGTGATTGAAACAGTTGGGCTCATCTTGGTTCTTCCCTGTTTGTTTCCTCACTCCCCGCATTTGACAATATACTAACTTCTGTTAAATACATCATACAATACACTACTCTCTGCTTAAATCACCCAAACTCCCATCTTTTACTTTCCCATAGTAACATCACTTGCATTTCTCATCGTAGTCACAAGTTTGTTTATGGTCACTGCCTTAATTTTACTGTCTTTAAGTTCATATTACCATCTCTAACCACTGCCCCAATCAGACTGCCCATTCAATCAAATTGTCCCCAAAAACCAAACAGAACTCTGATTCGATTTGAAATGAAGTGCCACACAACTGAGCTCTCTCTCGTCCTCTGCTCGAACTACATTTACTTGCCAGGTCACATGATTGAGACTCGTGCACCTGGCCGATACTCAACTAGCCTAAATCAATTTCCTTTATTACCAAATTACATAGTCGTGATGCAACGAGTCGTCACAGTATTTCAAACACCAACAAGAGTTGGAAACATAATGTGTTAGCACTAAATGTGGGCACTAGCTAGTTCAGACACTCCTCTCACCAAACTTGGGCCAGAGTGTCTTCCCAGAGCGACTCCTGGTCCCCTCTATGAAAAACTCAAGTGAAGACTGGTTGTTGGTGACTAGTGTGTTGACATATTCGCTGAACACTGTCCAGTAGAGACGGTCAGAAGAGAAGGAGCGTCGCATAAAAAATGCACCACAATCTCTAAGTAGCCGCCCAAGCCCCCACATACCATGGAAATCTGAAACCATACACTTAAACTAGATTTGAGTCAAATTCTTATTACTCTATTTCAAATTTTTGATCTCAAAGGTTTTTATTAGAATGTTTTTCCTGCTTACAGCAAGATCGATGGATGAATTAAGGAACTCACATTGATTAATATCAAACGGGTGTCATGGTAATTATATTTATTGTATAAGCTTTGTTGCACTCATATTTTTTTTGTGAAGTGTTGGCTGTACTAATGTATTTAATGTGTAGTGTTGGATGTACTCACCTATGTTGTACTTATTATTTAATGTTGATTGTACTCACCCATGCCTGCAGCGATTGCAGGTATTTGGAGATCATAGTGGAAGCATATGTATGACATGAGGATAAAGTCAGCATAACTTCGATGACTTGGAGCAAATATCACAGGGTTGGTACCCATTTTGGCCTTCAACTGTTAACAAACACACAAGTAAAAAGATTACATAAGTCCAATTATAAAAGAAAAAGCCAAAGTTTAGGCCCCAAAAGAAATATATATTTTATGTTTCCTCAACCTCTCTGAAAGTAAATTCTGATGCTGGTGTTTAAGTGTTGACTCACCCTATTGATACTGCCGGACACTAAGAGCCCTGAGCAGGTCCTCTTCAGTATCTTGATGAGTGCAAGGCCCAGCCATCGTATGACCACCATGTTCCTGTTGAGTCCTATCTCTTCCAACATAGCAGCCACAGTCATGGTTAGTTGTTCTGGGGTACCCTCCTCCTCGCTACTCAGCTGAGGACAATCATAGGTGAGTTTAGGAGTTTCACTGACAAGAATTATGTCCTTGATTCACTCTACCAACAAACCTTTATACCTGGTGTATCATGTGTTGCACAGGTGGACTAGAAAGAGTAACATCCTTCAGGTGTGTGGGGCTGAAGTTGTTGGAGTGATTATACGCCGGTACAGGCTCCCACCTTCTGGACATGAACATGAAGTCACTGGTGGAATGACGAGCCTCGATGATGTCCTCATAGTCCAGTAGATTGCTGACTCTAGAGGGCTCCATCAAATCGACTGAAGTCAAACAAGTTATCATAGAAGTTGTTACAAGAAACTAAACACACGCCAAGTCACTCGTGCATGGGACTACGAGCTTCCTCTCACCGACTAGTCAGACGGGTTATCATAAGAGTTGTTACAAGAAACAAAATATACATCAAGTTATTACTGTGCACACTTTTAATTACAATATTACAAGCAGAGTCATTAGTGCCTTGACCCACATTTATAATAAATTTGTATTTTAAACCTTGAGGAGACGAAGTAATTTCAATCTTACAAAGACGTAAACCATCAAATCTGGGCTTGGACTAGAGATGAAGTGTCAATTTTAACATAATAGTATGAGAGGAAGGTCCCATTGCAACTGGCTACAAACTTCTTACCAAAAAATACTTTGGGTGAGAGTTACCCTGTGCATTAACATCACACTTTCAGTTACAGGAAATTAAAGCTAAACTTAGTTAATTTACTTATTAGTATTTAATTACAAAGCTCAACTAGTGTTAATAACTTGTTGACAGTTTCATAGCCAGATTTAGTACACCTAAAAAAGTGATATGCTATACTAAATAAAGACGACACCTACCTAAACTGGAATGGCATGATATGGTTTCACATATGAAACGGGCCCAGTCTATTCTGCTTTAGATAGGTGTTGCCCTGTATTTAGTATAGTGCCGCACTTTAGGCGTACTTAGTCCAACTCTAAAACTGGCCCAAAAATTTGTTCAAACCAAAATTGACAACAACTGAGCTTATAAGGACCTGCCTTTACATACTATTTTATGGTTTACTGAGAAAGAACAAATTTCTGGTTTCTTCTAGTGCTCAAACCTCATAAAGAGTAAATCAATGCCACAAGAACCTATCTTTACAGGCCATCTTGTGGTTTACTGAGTCAGAAATAAACTAGTTTGTTCAAGTGCTCAAACTATTCAAGAATTAGTTCAATCCCAATCACAGCCAAGACTGATTGGGGGTTTGGCTAAAGAACTGATGGCCAGACTGACGAAAATACTAAAGTGATCCAAATGTTCTGATCATATCAATATTAGTCCATCAGTGTTGCAAGTAGTGGGAGAGATTGACAGTAATACCGACCGTGTGTGCACTCGTCAGTATTTCCTTCCATGTTGTGTCTTTGTGCAACTAGTATTATCACTGGACATAAGTTTTTTTTAAATCACCACATCTCACTACCTGTTCGGGTTATATGCCTCTATACTAATTAAGCTAACGGATTAAGGATGAGTAAGGTTGAATTTATAGGATGTGTATCCACATTTGTGTGGAGGGTTAATGTAAAACCATTTTGGGAAAAAAATTCTCAGTACACCCAACAGAGATTCAAACCTTGATGCCCCTTCCCATCATCAATAGTTTATTGTAGAATTATACCTTAGACTACCGAAGCAAGGTTATTTTTCTTCGTGTTGTTGCACTACCTGTACTTTGCATACATGAGATGGGACTGATGAAAATAATGATGTGAAGAATGACTGTGCAGTCTCTTTTACAAATACTAATGCATACTGTCAGTACTAAGAATGACTAATCGTGTAGGGTAGGAAAGTTTTAGATAAATATAGCTGCATTCACATTGAGAGAATCTGGGAAACCACTTACTGTAAACAAAAACCAGCTAGTAGGCTACACCTGAATGAGAATCAAACCCAAACCACCCTATCACTCATAAACCAGATCAGATGAGAACAGCTTCTTAGTCTACATGGCCACTAGCGTAGGTGATGGAACTAATGACTGATGGTTTAGGAACTTGAGACTGACCCTTGATGCAAGTTATGTAACTAAAGATTGATGACTTGGGAACTTATTTAAATGATAATTGAAGAAAACAAATTAGGCTTTGTAGACTACACGTTTTTATTGAACATTTGCTGAGTCATGTTAGTTAACAGCTGTTACACTTGACAGTAGAACATAAGATTATTTTCATTCTTTTAGGCATTGTAAATAGTTAGCCTAGCAATTTGGTAAGGATATTACAGTTAGCCAACTTATAAAACTAGCCTTATATAAAAACTTGAATATGACCTTCAAAGAATATTAAAAATGTCTAAAATAGGCTCCTATCACAGTAATGTTATATTTTTAAAACTTTATAATGTTTAAAAAAAAGCTAGTCTTGATTCAATCAACTTGAAGTAGTTTTAAACTTTCAATATTTCAAGGCAATGTTTATTTTATTATATTTGAAATGAGGTACAAGAAAATGAATATAAACATATTTTAAAACTTAAGTAAATGATCCAGAAATTCTAACAACTTAGTTTTATTTTCTTTGATTGTGTTCTTGGCTAACACATTGTTAGTTGTTTGTTGACTCTTGTCAATTCTCAAAGTTTATTGCTAACCTACACTTAAATTATTTCAAATATTTAAATTCTTTATATAATATAATAAGATTAAGATGACTCCTCATAATATGCAGCATGTTGATCTCTAAACACTTAGACCTCTGTGCAGTAGGCTTACTCACATAATGGTTGGTTAGGTTAATTTTGTCTGGTTGGTTTAAGAACATCATATCAGAAAGCACATTAATTCAGTTTAGCGTTTTTCGAATCTCACTTTTAGCTCATTTCAGGGCTCATAGCATATTTTTAGTGTCAAAAAGTAGGCAAAGTAGGACTGCCGATTTGGAAAAAAAAGTAGGCCATCTTAAAAACACTATATTCACCTCATAGTGACAAAATAAAATAAATAATTAAAAACAACATTTTAATTGAGAACAATCTTTTTATGTTACTGGGCCTGTAGCAAAAATAAGTATTTTATAAAAGAAGAAAGGAGGAATGCTCAACCATCATCAACCCCTTCCAATCCCCTCCACCGCCTTTTAATTTATTTTCTCTTTGGTACAGTATTTATTTTAATTTGTCATTTTATTACAAATCCAAATTTGGAAATAATGGTAGTGAAATAAAATAGTAATAATAATAATGATCATTATTACAATAATGATGTTCATTATCATCAAAAGATGACTGTCTTCAACCTAAAAATAAAATATCTATTTACTAAATAATTTGTGAAAAATCATAATAAAAAATGTTTGCTTTTACTACCGTTAGGGTTATATGTCAAAAAAAAAAATTAATCACTCTTTCAGTTGTTTTTAGGTTTCTTTGATTCATATTGACTTGCACAAAAGTGGTCCAACATTGTTGTCTTCCTATTTTGAATTTGCTTTTGTTTGTTTCTTATTTTCTCAAAGCAGAGTCACTTTCTTCCAATTTCTTGAAGCAGCTTCTAGCATAGTTGGAGCTATTTGCAAACCTTTCCGATCATTAATTTTCATTGCATTCTTAATCCTTTCATTAGCTTCTGCCACTAGTGACTTGTAAAATTGAACTTATTATTTAGCTTCTGATTCTTGTTTTTCTAACAGGTTCTCTTTTTACAATGCCTCTTTAGTTTCTGCTATTTATTTTCCAAAACTTTCCTATATACTTGATACTATTCACTTTTTTTTTTTTCTTCTTGAGCTTATTTCTTCATCCAGCCTCAATTCTCTTCTCTTCTTCGAGTCCAGTCAAGTACAATTTATGAGCCCCACATCCTTTCTTGATGAATCCTTTGTGAATGGTACTGTGTTGCACTGATAGTTGCGATGTTTAAGACCATCTTTGGTAGACTGCATGACTCTGATGGATGCCTCATAGAGACAAGTCCTGTTGCCAGTAAGATACTTTAATGTTGTGAGAATCCTCCTCAACATCAGTATTTCCATGCGGTAGCACAAGGATAGCTTAACAAACCTTTTAATTTAGCATATTCTAGTTGGAAATAGTTCATTATAACACTTGGACTTACCTCAAAAACAATTTTATAACCATTGAATTTCAAAGATACTGTACAAGTGTTTGGGCATACATCGAATTTATTCAAACAGATTGACACATTGTGATACATTTTGTTTTATTAACTTACCAGCAAAAAGGAAGATCCACACTTAAAACCTCTACAAACCAAACGGTTTCTTCTGGAGGTCAAAAAGTAGGACAAAAATGAGCCCCGTCATTTAACAGTTTAGTAATGTTTCTTAGAAGTTGCAAACTTATTTATATTTAGTTCCATTTACAATTATTAACTATTAATTAAAGATTTGAGAAAAAAATCATTTAGTTGTGTTTTAAGTTTAATTATTGGAAGTGAATTTGATCTTTATATTTTCAAAGCGTTGTCAATCTATGTTCTTGTCTGAGCCCATAAAAAACTGTAAAAAGCCAGGAAAGTTGAGTGCCTATCTATTTTAAAATATCATTAAAAAATCCCTATATTTAACTCTGCATGCAAGTCAAGTAGACATAATCTTTAAAACAAATATAGTACTGGTGACTTACATCCAGTGCTTAAGTTAAAGACCCGATACCCCCTGTAAATGTGGGAGAGTGGGTTGTTTGTTAAGGGAGCTAGGCCTAGTTTTTAGAAGAAACAAGAAAAAAATGAAAGGAACAATTTAATTTTATTACATTGAGGATGGAATACATAGTAGGCCTACATATTTTCCAAACTATCTTTGAAGATGAGAGACATAGATCTACGTTTTACAACAAGCACTTTATTTCTAAAATCCTGTACATTCTGTGATATTTCTGTTGAATTAATGTTTATATATAGGACATGATCTAGAAGTTTTAGTCGGTTATTAGACCATTGATAAAAATAGTGTATTCAAGATAATGTTGGTAGGAGATAAGCCGTTTGTGATTGCTTATGACTTGAGCTATCAATTTCATGAGTAAAACATGATGCAAAAAAAAACAACTTTGAAGTTATGTTGTGTTGTAAAATGATCAGGTCTAATAAATTAGATCTAGTGAATTAAGTCATGAAAACTTGTATTCATTCAGTGCTGATGCATTTTCAAATATACCTAGTAATAGATTTTCAGAATATGAAAATTATGCAAGTAAAGGAGGTGCAATGTTTTAAGCTTTGTAATGGGAGTGTGGGGGAAGGAGGGAGTACTGAAACCAAGCATTGCCACTGCTTACAGCACTCGAGTTAATTATATAGGGGAAGGTATCCATCCCCAAACCACTATTATTTTTTTAAATTTTAATTAATAGGTGACCATTTCTTTATCATGTTTAAAAATAATGAAATTCTTATGAGATAGGCTAGGTGACACGAATTAAACTATCACACGGCCTCTGTGTCACAAATGAGAAGTGGTAGTGATCCTGACAAAGAAATATACCATGTGTTTAAATGGTGCAGTTGTTATTTTGGCGGGAAATTAGTAATTTTAGCAGTATTCATCAACGGTTATTACTATGGTTCTTACCCAACCAACTTAACCTAACCTAACCTAACACATATAAATAAATTAAAACTTTAATATTGATAAAATAGATTTAAGGTCTAGAATAATATTGATCAAATAATAAATTTAATTTCTGTAGAAAAGGATGTCATAGACCAAAAACAATCATGAGTCAACATTATAATAAGTCAACACAAACTATAGTCATTATTAACATTTCTTCCTGTCTGTGATTTTGTTTTAATTGTACAACTATTCAAAATTATCATCAATATTTATATTTAAATTGAAATTAGATTTTCTGTATTCTTAAGTCATTATAATATATCAACCCCAGGCCGATTCATATGATGTAGCCTTACAAAACTATGGAAATAATTTGTATACAATTGTGATGGCCTATAAGGTAGGGGTATAGGCTATTGGTTGGGATTTATTTCCATACACACATGGATTGCCCTGAATTAAATCTAGAGTGTATTTTGGCAACTTCTGTTTATCAAGTATATTACCTAGGTCCAAACTGGACTCCCACCTAATATAAACCAGAATATTGATTATAACTCACAAGGAAACAACAGTTCAAGTCCTATCACACAGTTTCTTATTTCCATGTGTCAATCAAATTACACTACAGGTGTTCCCAAGACTCTACAACCCTGTTTTACTTTTCTTGAATGTTCTCAATCTCCATGTCCTTCTAAGCCTCCTTGTATATTTTGAAGTTTCCATCTTTACCCCACCTACACCGCACTGAGAGAGTGAAGCGCGAAGTCTCCCGGCCCAGCAATCGTAGTATTCGGGCCTGCTCGGGCATGATCACCTTCCTTCTGTGCACACAATTACATCCTGTAGCAAAGACACCACTCCACCTTTCAACTGCGTGGGGAGTCCAAGCTGTCTCAGACGGGTTCTAGAGAGCCTGGAAATTGAGTCAGGGACCCTCGTTCAGCACCAAGGTATCTTCAGCAATTGTACCAGACCTAGCAAAGTCCTGCCGGCTGTAATTCTTGAACCACTCCAGTACCTCGGCCTCCACCTTGTCCGTAAATAGGAGCCCACATTGGCCTCTGATGTGTTGCGATAACTTGTGCAACCCCTCAAGGGGTTCACTCTCAGAAGTCTTTCCCATAGCGAGCTGCAACAGGCTGTTCTTGCCAAACACGAACCTGCTAGGTTTCCACTGGACACGTAGTTCTTTCTGCTTCTCGTTCCTCATCTTGTCCCAAGACACGACAAAAACACTGTTGTAGTCCTCCACATACTTCTGGATGTCTTCAATGAACTTTTGTTTGAGTTGCAGACCAACCTTTTTGGTCACTTTTGTCAGAGATACTTTCTTATCTCGTTTGGATTTCGGCATTGTTGAGTGACAGTCGAACAAAAGTAAATCTTCAATCAATACAACTAAGGCACATGAATCGAAATAAATTATAGTTTACAAACCACGTGTAGTATGAAGATATGATGGAACAAAACAATAGTGTACAAAGAAAAAATTACCTTATTTTCCCTGTCTAGACATTAAGCCAACCAAACTAACTAAAAAGCCCTAAAACTATAAATGAGTTCTACTCGAATTGAAAAATAACGTATTAAATTGAGCTATTCGCAATAGGAACTATCTTCTTATTAATGTTAAAATCGCAATAGTATAGACACATGCATAAAATACAAAATTTTTAACAAAATAATAAGGTAGTAGTAATATGTAAATCTGTGGGGAAGTGTTACATCACTGAATAAATAATTTTGTTTACGAAACTTCAGTGTCATGAACCACCGTCATACTCAAAACATGTTAAATTGCTATTAAAAGCTTATATTTGCTTAACACTTACTTGGTTGTAATTCTATAGAAAACTAAGTCGTAAAAATGAATTTGATGACATCATTGTGAATTTCTTTTATCCAGTAAAGTACACACAGTAATTATTAGCTAGAACATTAAATAATCTTTATTTCTACAGTACAGCCAAATATCTGACAAAATATTAATCTCGTCTCATAGTTTGAGGGCTGTGAAATAACTAATTATATAATGTCTTTGCAGCACTATGAAATCTTTTAAAAGGTAGAAGGTTGTAATTTTTATTGATATTGATTAATTTACTATCGTATAGTATTTCTTTGGTAAATATAATTTAATGCGAAGTAATTAAAATAAACATTATTTTTAAATAAAAATTTTACACAAATAGCTGCTTATATTTAAAGTTGGCTATTAGCTTGTGTATTGGTTTCAGAAATTATATTATATTATATTGAAAGTTTGATAAATATAATGAATAAGGTGTCTTAAAACTTGATTACATTTGTTTGAATGACAAATTTTGTGTAATTGCCATACGTTCAAACTAAGAGTTAGGTTATAGGCTTATAGAAAATATTATATTACAATTTTTTTTTAAATTGGCACTTATCTTGTATTTTGCCTTCAGAAATCATTATGTTGTTAAAAGTTCTATAACTATAATGAAACAAGTTAGCTAAAAACTGTATTACATTTATTTTAATGACATACTTTTTGTAGAAGTCTTACGTTAGAACGATAATTTAGGTTTTATGCTTTTAGGAAGTACAGTATTTACTAAACCCTGATTTTAGTAAGAATCCTGACCTGTAAGGCTTTATTTCGTACTAGAATACTATCATATATTAGTATTTTGGTAGGATGAACAGCCATTTAGAATGGACATTGAAAATCCCTTTTGGATGGTCTTTTACCTTACCTAAATACTACTATAGGGTAGTATTCTGGTACGAGACAAAGCCTTCCAAACGAGCTTCCTTCAAAAATAATCGTATATATTAGCCTACATCAACTTATTTAAATAAAACTAACCAATTTATAACTTTGTTATGCTATTTAAGGCTTTTACTAACACATTTATTTCATTTAACTAATCACATATTGATGAATTTCATATATTCAAGCAAATTAATTAACTATGTCAAAATGCCTTATATGTGTGTAAAAGAGAAAGAAATACCCGAAAGTTTCTTCTCTCTTACATAATGCAGATGTCATCTTGAAAATTTCAGCCACAGTGACAGATGTCCATCCAATTATTTTATAAAGATCATTGATTACTTATCACGTATATTTGTCATTTGCTTTCTCAATCTCATTCATCTGAGCATCGTTTTATGTTTTATGTTCTAGGTTCATGTTTATTGTTTAATCGGTTCATCATGGTTCTGGAGTCATATGAGTTGAGTATAGAACTGCAAATAATCTTAATTCTTAATTATATGAGCAAAATTTGAGTTTTTTTATTTATAAAAAACCTAATTATTCAAGGTTGAATGTTTAAGTAGTGTCAAAATAAATGTCCTCAAAACACATAACACCCTAATACTCCAAAATAAAATATAAATTTTCATAACTTAAACGTGAATATTTTCGCGCTTGCGCAAATTCATAATTTAAAAGGTATTTCTAGCCCGCTTGACTTGATCACAAATACCGACACCGACATACGTCATACGGTCATAAAGCTCAACGTCTCAACTCAACAGTTTTTCGTATTCTGCGAATAGTTGGTTACACTTGTCGGCCGTTAAGTTTAATTTGTTTAAAGCTTTTACATATTCATGTTCACCTTGGAAGTGTGTCAAATCGTTCTGTTCATTATGGTTTTACATGTAAACACTAAGTTACGCCCATAGCCTTGTTCTGACAATACTCTTTTTAAAAATGATTGCCCGTGTGTCATTTTACCCGACCTTGCTCTACAATGTTTTGATGGAGAAATTGACCAGTCGTCGCTGGTACGACCGGATAGATGAAACAGTCATCCTGGGGGCACTGCCCTTTGCCAACACGGCTCAGAAGGTTGGTTTCTTACCATGATACATTTTGAACACTGACCATGGTGTGTGTGTGTGCGCGCGCGTGCGTGTGTGTGTGTGTGTGCGCGTGTATATTATATAAAAATTGCACATAAAACCAAAATAGCAAGTTTTCAATGATAACAAAAAAGTTAATATTTCAACTAAAATAAACTAAAATAAATTTCAACTAAATGGTTACAACATGACAAATAGTGTTTTAATACGGTAGGCATACTCACTAACTAATTATTGTATTACAGGATATCCCAAACTAACTAAATCTAACCGAGGATAGTATGAGCTGAAAGTGAGATTTTTATCGATGTAAAATTACTAGAAATGTAATGTTATCTAGCACCTAACACACAACATATCAAATTTCTGATTAGTCTCTATTAAAACCAATATTGTGAAAAAATTCAAAGCTATAAAAAATATTTGACAACTTACTAAATTCACCAGGTAACGTTTCACCAGATAGTGTAGTATTGTGCATAATGCCTCAATATGGTTTCTTGCGTAGCTGTCCGTCCACATAAACCTGCTTATCTGTTCAAATAGGTTCTAATTTAAATCCTAAACCCGCCTTGGTGTAGTTGGCTAACACACTAGTGTCATATTGAAGTAGACTGCAGTGGATGGGGAGATTGAGGTTCGAATCTGTCGGGTGAACTGTTGGAGGTAGAGGGATGGTAGGGGTAACTAAATGGTTTTATACTCTCCCTCCTCACAAATGCAGGTTCACTTCCTCTAAATTCAACCTTCCCAATTCCTAACCCATTAGCATAATTAGTACTTAAACGTATAACCCGAACAGGTAGTAAGACACTGTGCTAAATAAATAGATCCTAAAACTTTTAACCTTCTACAAAACCCTTTCAAACTTGACCAGTATCTCTATACATTATTTGTTTGTGTTTATATTACTGAATCAATGTAGTTTCTTTTGTGGTTAATCATACAGTAAACAAACGGTGGCACACCCAAAATTTAAGAGCAAAATACCCTTTCCAACAGTCTGTCCAAAATATAGTCTCTGGCAAAACATATTTTTCATTAAGTTCACACAGAGTTTTCGTTGACTTAATTAGAATTAGGCCTATAAAAATTTGCACAACTGTGCTTTACGGTATCAGACATGTTCAAAGCCCAATAGTGATTTTATATATTTTAATACACATTGTGTGTTTACAAGTAGGCCCTACTACAGTTTTATTTTTAAGTAACAAACCTATTTTTTGTAAATGAGTAATAATGTTTTATTATCTTTATAAAAAAACTTTGAACTTCTTATAATGAAACAACCTGACGTAGATTGTCACACATTTCAAAGTTACACATGAGCAGATTGTCAAACATCACCACTGTGTGGGAATTATTTTTGTGTCTGATTTTTTTAATGCACAATATTAAAATGTTTTAAACTTAAAAATATACTGAGCTTAACCTAACCTTTTATATATGGATACACAATTTTGTAGAATAGGACACTATAGTCCATTGTGTTTCAAAATAACAATCAAGTGAATGTTCTAAGAACTTTTTTAATGATTTAGAATTTTCTCACAACTTCTGTTTTGATAATATCAGAAATTTGCAAATGTTGTGTGTAAAAGTGCAGTAAACTGGGGTAAAATTAATGACTCAAATTTATTTTTGTTTTAAATGCAAATTAACCATAAAATAATTAAAGATACATTTATAGGTTAGTTTTAATAACTTAGCTCCTATAATGTCAAAGGAGCTACCACGACACAAATTATAAATTATTCCTTATATAATTATTAAAGGGCTAATTCACAAAAAAAACAATTAGAGATGCCGATGATAATTTTCACCCAGGTGATGAATCTCATCCCCAGATTACAATGCTAGAAAACATTTAACTTCTTATAATTTCACAGAAAAAAAAAAATCCCAACCTTGGTTCACACCATGCCAACTAACCTTCCAATTTCTCTTCATTTAAATTTCAAGATCCTAAAATATCTAATACTAAATATTGAATTGATGAACATGAAATTTTGATCAAAGATCTAGTTTGATTGACTATTCTGTTAAGACTATTTTGTTCCTATTCCATTCTTTTCATAATAATATATTTGGTTAGATCTGGTAGTTAATTCTAACACTATTATTACAAATTGCATTATAATGTCATTTCTTGCTTCATCATACACTATGTTTGGGTGTTGACAAGACCCTACACTTTCCTCTATTCTGTCATCAGTCTCTTCCATGACTGCCATTCTGTTCCCCGTCTTATATCTCTCTTATTGTATCATTGTACATCTCATTCATGGTCTTCCCCTAGGTTCCTCCTTATCTTTACTGCACTTGCCATCTCTGGTAGGTAATATACCTCATCAGTCTCTTCATATAATATCCATACCATCACAATCTCACTTTTCCATTTTTTCCCAAATAGGCCTACTTTATTGATTAGTTCCTTCTAGCGTTGTCATTTCTCAGTCTATCTTTACTTGTTTCCCTATAATGCTTTGTAGAAATCTAACCTCTGCAGCTTTTATTATTTTCTATTCCTTGGTAGTTGTTATCAAGATTTACTGTAAGTTTACAGACACACACACACCCACACCCACACATACAGGGTGGAACGGCGTTCAGTACCTCTATTAAGCAAACATGAAATTCAGAAAATATCTATTTAGAAAGACATGATTAGCAAATCAATTACATACATAAGCGTGATTGTTTTATTTAAAAATTAGCTACTTATGTCAACAATAGTTTATGTGCCTAACAATGATGGATACGTTCCTTAACACACAGTCTTGTTTTCTCTCATCACACGGTGTATCTGAATAACATTACCAATGCAAACTTCATTTTAGATCTTGGCTTGATGTGCGATGCATTACAAGAACTATTTAAGCTGAGTGAGGCTTTGCAGTATTGAAATGTTGGCCTAGGCTTTTCAAACAAAAAATTGAAAATAACAGTCTGTATTTGAAAGTAGAAAATCAGTACCAGGTACTAACTCTACCACAGCCCTATAAGCAGTACAAAATTTTAATTTTGTGGGAGTTCCTCTTCATAAAAGGGAAGGACGTAAGAGTAATGATGCTTTAGATCCTGAGAAGTTCCAGGAAACATTGGAACAATCAATTGAAAAGAGACTGCCGAGTGAGCAAGATTTGGAGGTTGTTAACTTCATAAAGTAATAGACATGAAAAACTGGCCCAAAAATGTGGAAAATGAAATGAAGAAGTTTGCTGCCAAGTTCAAACTCAATGAAAGACAATTAATTGGGAGTTTCCAGAAATAGTAAGACATTTCTCGACACTCTTGTTGTATTGAAAAATATAATCAAGTCAGTTGCTATATCTTCCAGTTAATGTGAGAGGCATTTCTCCAAGATGAGTTTGATTATGGCATTACTAAGAACATCTTTAAAGACAACAAAACAACCATCTCTGGTATTTTATTTATAAGAATAATTATACCCTCCCTTTCGTTTATTTAATCCTTCCAAGTTTTTTGACTCATGGTTTGTTTCAGGACGGCATTCTGCCATAGACATTTAGAGTAAGGAAAGGCCTAGAGTCATCGAATATGATTAAACATGGAATGACTGTGGAGTTGCTTCTAAAATGAAGTCATTGTTTTTCTAGCTATGTATATAATAGCGTCTGTGTATTTTTAATTCAAAATACATCTGTAAGAATTAAAACAATTTGTTTTGTGTAATATATGACTTTACAATTTCAAATTGCTCCTATCATTCCCATTTGTATAGTAAAATTAGTCTAGTAAAAAAAATAATCAAAATTAAATTAAACATTTGGTGAGCATTTGCATTAAATTTAAATGAAAAATATTAAAACACAAATCTCATTATGATAAATTTTAAAACATTTTCTTCTGTTTTTAGAAGAAAATAATGGCTTAAAAACACGTCTTTTAAAGATTGAATATTTTTTTAAAATCTGGCGGGTTTGGGGGGATAGGAGGTGTACACCCCCGGTACCTAAAATTTTAGAAATCAACCAATATATTTATTATTATTATTCTTATTATTAGGCCTAGCACAAAATATGTTTTATTTATCAGCAATTTTATTGTTCTTAGTACTTGCCTATCCATATCAATGGTTCTTGTCAACTCATTGTTAATCTACCATCTTCACTTACTAAGTTACACCCGGGAATGTTGTGTAAGCATTTACTGTATTTCACTTAAGATACCAAATAATTAAACATTTAATATTAAGCCTATCATTATATTAACAAGGAAATGGTGAAAACAGTGATACTATAATATATTATATTTATTCAAAATTATTTTATTATTACAACATTCAGACAACTCAATAAAACAAGTCCAAACATAGACATATACTAGAAGTCAGCTGTGAAATTACTGTAATGAAGGTTAGTTTAAGTTAGGTTAGAAAGGACCCATAATATATTTATAAATTATTTAGCCTCAAAATATATATTGGGTATTACTTTATTTCAATATTTGACTTCTGGTGGATGAATTCTGGTAGGTGTGTCCACTCTAATCCTACCTATTATGTTTTCATTTCAATCTCAACATAGCCTTGTGTGAGTTTGCTAGGTGTAAAATGTAAGTTGATTTGCAAGAGTTTTTTCATCTAGATAATAAAATATTAGTTAGCCACTTTCAATAAATTCAACTGTTGCAAAAGAGAGCAAAGTATGGTCAGTGCAGAAGATTATTGCACATTATCAGCTTTATAATATATGTAAAGATTTGGTTGTGTAATTTTACAGTTTATTATTTATCCCTCTGTCACTTAGGTAAGTTTGGTTTTGAATTGTTCACTATAACAACATTTTAAATTATCTTGAATTTATTATCATTGGACTCCCCCCATTTTTGTGAGTGTAATGTTAGTATGTAATGAGATTATCTAGGCCTAAATGTAGAGAAAAGGAAGGTATGACTTCATGTACCATAAAGCAAAGGAACTGAGAGGGAATAAAACAAAGGTGTGCGAACAACTTGAATATAAGTCCCTAAAAGTCAGATGATGACAGATAAAATAGAGGTTCTTATGGCTTGGAAAATATATATAGAAAAGCTGTTTGACAAGAAAAATTGACCAGGGAACTTGGAGATTGAAGCAGAAGATGAGATAGAGGAAGACGAAAAAGGACCCCAGTATTTTAAAGAGTGAAGTGGAGAGAGCCTTAAATTATATGAGAAGAAGAAAGCTGCTTTAGATGACAACATACCAGCTGACCTGCTGAAGAAACTGTGAAACAATGGATTAATGGCTCTAGCAATAGGGTAGGGCCTACTTAAGATCTATGAAACAGGAGAATGGCCATAACTTATCTATAAAACAGGAGAATGACCAAGGACTTTCTAGAATACCGTGGTGGCCATAAAGATAAATATATAAGCCAAGAAATGCGTGAGAAGAAAATTACAAACCTGTACCGGCCACAGTGAGTGAAGGTGATGCTAATGATGGTGAGACCAACAGCATATAGATAGGAATAGGAGCGAGATCAAGCATTGCTAGCCACGAATTAAGAAGAGGTGCAGGAAATGATGCATATGCTGGTGGAGACAGGAAGAAGATATGGCATGGAGATCAACATTGAGAAGTCAAAGGGGGATTGGTATTTTAAAATAATGAAAGGCCGTTGAAAATCAAAATTGGAAACCAGGAGTTGGAAAACATAGAGGAGTTTAAGTACCTGGTAAGTCTGCTGACAAAGGACCAAAAAAATTATGTCAAGGATTGCATGGCCAAAGAAGCTTTCAACAAGAAGAGGTTACTGCTGACCAGCAAGTTGAGTTTAGAACTGAGGAAGAAATGAAATATTACATTTGAAGCATCGGGTTGTATGGAGCAGAGACGTGGACACTCAGGGAGATGAAAAGAAATACTTGTAAAGCTCTGAAATATGTTGTTGGAGAAGACTTGAGAAGATCAGTGGACAAACAGTGTAACAAATAAAGTTTTAAGAAGAGTTGTTGAGAAGAGAACCATTTTGGATGTGATTTTTTGGTACAAAGCAAACTGGATTAGCCATATCCTTAGGAGGAACTCTCTTCTACATGACACTGTAGAAGGAAAGGTTGAGTGAAAGAGGAGCTTAGGAAGGAGGAAGATTCAATATTGGATGTATTGAAGGAAAGAAGAAAATTCTGAGTAGCTGAAGGAGGAGGCAGAGGACAAGGACTCATTGGCAGTTTAAGATCACCGACAAATGAATGTACCTGTCATAAGACAGAACACTTAGTAATAATAATGCTAGTATTCATTTTGTGATTTTTGGGTTTTAGAGAAAAAATGCACCCAAAATTAAGGTTCTTAGGATTTTGTCTTCCTGCACCTAAATATGTATTTCCAATACTTTAATTTTTCTCTTTTTAGTTTCATAATACAACCAACTTGTTTTTTTCTCTCTTGCTTTTACTACTTTCTAACTTTTCTTTAATCCAGATGCCTTTGTGATCTTACTCAATGCATCTATTTATTTCGGCACCATTTCTGTTTCACTCAATATCATCACATCATCTGCAAAGAGCATAATGTTTTATTCTAATTGACTTTCCTTATTACACCTCCATTTACAACTTGAATAGTAGGGGTGATAGACAGTATGCTGCCTTGGTTCACTCCATTTTCTATTTAATTATATTCAAACTTCCCATGAACATTCATGTACAGTTGTTTACACATCCTTCTAATCCACTGTGTTCACCATGCATTCCAATATTCCTTAACACTTCCCAAACTCTTTCTCTTGGTACATTATCATAAGGCTTTTCAATATACAAAGATGTCACCATTATATTTTTTGTTTTGCTCCAACTATTTTTTCAATTAGTTGTTTCACCAAAATATGAGGTCAGTAGTAGATTTTACTTTCCTGAAACCATACCTACTGATCTTCACTCATTATTATATCTATTGTGTTCCTGCAGTCTCCCTTGGATTATTCTTTCAAAAAATGTTACACACTGGCAAGTCATTGCTATAGTTTATAATTGCAACACTGTTTCTTATTTCTTTTCTTAAAAATTAGAATATTTGATCTATCCTTTCCTACACTTTGTGGTATAACTAACTTTCTTTTACCATATACATCTTAACCATAGTCCATTCGTCACTGGAGTGATGTTAACTGACAGCTAGAAGAAGATAATTGTCTGTAGGCATTGTGGAAAGTCACTAATTATAACCTAGCCTAGTATGTGGAAATAATTATTTTCTTAGTAATACTATATTATCAATCAAAACGGTTAATCACGTTCATTACCTTATGATTACATTAAATTTTACTTTTTCATAACTTATTAAATAACAAAATATATTATTACTAATAAAACTATTATGTTTTGTTCCGCAGCTGTGGCAACAATATTTATTATAGTGCATGATAAAATAAAATGTAGGCTATTATATTCACACTTTTATCTTCTTATAACTGGCTACCATAATAAATATTTGTGTTTTTTTTAACTTATAGAAAGTGCCATACAAAATATTAGTTTCAAAATAAAACTCTTTTAGTTTGCAAACAGATGCACATAAACACAACCAAACACCATTTGTATGACATCATCAACAGCCCTCATTTTGTATTGTTCACTATCTTTTTGTGAAGAGAACGCAGCCTTTAGAAGCTATCATTTGTAAAGTATTTTTTAATGAACACAGATGCCACTTCCACATAAAAGAAACATACAAATGATTATTTTCACAAGTTTATGTTTTAATCATGTAAAAACAATTAAAAGAAAAAACTTTTTTTTTTAACTATTGACTGGTAAAAGTGACAACTCAACATATGGTTTGGTGAATAGATACATGAGAGTAGATCTGATAATTTTTGCTAGCTTACTGCCACTTCAGTGGAAAATAGACTTTATCTATAGCCACTGCATGCCCACTTGTCCAGCCACATTTCACACTGATACTTCATCTGGTCCTCTTGCCTTCCCTGGTCTCATATTATTTACAATACAGGTACTGCAGGACTTATATATTTCTTCCATACTTATGACATTTATTTCTTCTATACTTTTGTCTTGATTCTCATATTGTTATTTGTTTGTGTCTAGATTTGTAATTAGAGTCAATCAAAATATTTCTTCGTGCATCGCTCATGCTATATATGGTTTTAAAATTGAGGGGTTGGGCAGAAAAATTATAATCATTTTATGGGAATAATATAGAATTTGCGTTTGTAATCACATTTTGTGTTTTGCACACTTTTTTAATTGAATTTTCAGATCTTAGTCTATTAATTACTGTACTATCCTATCCTGATAAATTACTTTATCACTATTTAGAATACAATGCAGTGTATTAATCTTTAAAGATACCATGATACAATATTAAATCTTCACATCAAAATTACCAATCAAAAGACCGTTACTTAAAATTATTCGTCCAAACTGCTTGTTTACCTACTCTCGAGTCTCGACTGAATAGTGACTGAATTCATGAGGCTCACAAACATCTTAGTTTGCTTGAATCATCTCAAATGTCTAGACTCTCAAGGGTTGTGATAAGGAGGAGCAAGTCAAAACACTAAAATGTTCACAGTAACGAAACACATTTCCCAAGTTAAATCTCTATAATAGCTAGGCAATTCTGCCGTGTACATGTGCATTAGCACTTCAACTGTCACAAATAATTCTGGCACTCACACTGTGCTGCCAAACTGCATACCAAACTTTATCTCCCGTGCTTGCACATAACACAGTTGTCAACATTACACCATCAAAGTGCTAATCACTATAGAAAAACATGATTGTTTAGGGTAATAAATTATCTTATAAATTTAGATACACTAATTATTTATTTGAAATTAAAATAGTTATTAATTGTAATACAAATATTGGGTGTTTACGTGCACATGTGCTCATATATGGACCACCACTGACTCATATATTCTCTTTACTTTCATTACAATTCTTTTTCCACTCCAGACTCCTCCACCACTTTCCAGACTTTAATTCAATCCACACTATAATATAATATGCTTTCCCCACATCCATAAATACCATTGCCATAATAATAAACATACTAACATAATAGTAGTCGTTACTAAATTTAAAGAAGTGTTTCATCATTTAGATAGATTTATGTGGGTGGACATTTACACAAGTTCTCAGATTTACGCTCCCCAAACAATGTTAGGGTGCACAACTTGGATGAACAAAATCCCATGATTTAGGTGAGTACATCTTTAATTTTACTATACTATACAATTTACAAACTATCTTAATATTGTTATGAATCGATTCATAGTATTTTTGTTGTGCGCTTTAAACATTAATTTTTTTTTGTCACATGCTATAAAAAATAATCTTCAAAACACTTGTACTATAACTGTTTTTTATATTTTGTCTAAAAACATATTGAGCCTCTTCTAATGTATTAACACAAAGTAAACTTGACATAACCTACATTGATAATGCTATAAAACACACACACACACTTATACTGCATCTTACTACCTGTTCAGGTTATATGCCTATGTTCTAATTACAATAATGGGTTAGGGATTAGGAAGGTATAATTTAGAGGAAATGCTCCTGCATTTGCATCAAGGGAGAATGGGAAACCATTTTAGGGGGAAAAAACTCAATGCATCCTGACCGGGATCAAACCCAGATCTCCCTGCCTTCGGCAGTCTAGTCCAACATGAGATTAGTGTGTTAGACCACGCTGCCACTGAAGTGGATACCACTTAATAAATGTAAAGGAATAAGAGGATAAATGGTAGGCCTACACTGCTTTTGACAGTTAAAAACGTTTTATTTTTTGGTATGTAATGATAAAAAAATTGTAAATTTTCTGGCACTAGAAAATTAGAAATGTATGATACTTACCAAGTCATAGGATTACTTTTGGCCATGTTGTGTAACATTTTATTGAAAATCCCACACCAAAACATCTGTGGATGTTCATCTGCTAAAACTTCTATGTTATGTTACAAAACTAATGAATAATTATTTTTATTGTGTTGTTTGAAATTTTTTTTAATATCTTCTAGTCAAAATTACACGAAGTAAACTGTCACACATATCACTCACAACTGGAAACTACACTAAGTAGGCTAATATATTTAAATTGTGACCAAGCTATTTTAGTGTACAATAATTGTCAAGCTAATTGAGGTATGTTTTATTGATACATGTGATAGGATACGAGTTGGATGTCACTTATCAGATACTTTTCAAATACATAATGGGTTGAAACAAGAAGCTACACTTTCCCCATTACTTTTTAATATAACCTTAAAGTATGCTATTGGGATAAAACAAGAGAGTAGGGAAGGGTTGACACTAAACGGTAGATTGCAGCTATTAGGATACACACATTGACTTAGCTTTGTTGGGCAAATGTAAGGAAGCTGTCGCAAGAAATGCAGAACTTTTATTAGAGGCTAGTGAGGAAATAGGTTTAGAAGTGAATGCTGAAAAGACTAAGAATATAACCACACAGATTAGGGACGATAATTTAGAGATTACTGTGAACAACATATCATTTGACAGTGTTAATGAGTTTAAATATTTAAGATTATTTTTAACTAGCAATAACAATATTAGATTGGAAATTATTTCGTCTGTGGTCCAGGAATGGGAAACTCAGAATTTACAAAATAATAATTTCACCAGTTGTTCTTTATGAGTGTGAAACGTGGTCTCTTACCTTACATGACAAAAATAAAGTTAGGGTGTTATATAACAAGGTGAGAACCATGTTCAGGGTATTGACTGGCAAACCCAATAAGAAGGATCATTGAGGATACCTGGATGCAGATGGAAGGATAATACAGTATTAGAACAGACCTGAAAGAGATAAGGTGTTAATGAGGTGGACTAGATAGAGCTAGCTAAAGATAGGGATAGGTGGCCTACTTTTGTAAGTATGGCAATGAATTTTAGAGTTCCTAAAGCCATAGAGTAGGGCAAGTAATTAATATGTTTATTATTATAAACCATCCTAATCTATCAAAACCTAACCTTCCATGGGAATATATAAAAAAATTATTAAGATGGAAATAATAATATACTTAAACTATTTAACATTTTTGGAAATATTTTTAATGCGAATAAATGAAATAGGACGGCATGTTTTTGGAATAATTAATTATGTCTAATACAATAAATCAATGATCTTAATATTGAAAAGTTTCTTTTTTGTTCATTATGATAAATAATGCTATGTAGGAGTGTTTTTCTTGCAAAAAAAATATCCTTTTTTCAAAAAGAATTTGAAAGTATTTAAAACCTAGCCTTTTTAATAGGCCTAAATAACACATTTGTCTGTGTTTAGCTCATCAATAAGGAGAAGGTGAGGGCAGTCGTATCCATGAATGAAGATTATGAGCTACAAGTATTTTCTCTTGATGGTAAAGTAAGTGGTCCATATTACAAGGATTTGACACCTTAGCTCAGTTGATAACGTGTTTGTTTACTGAACTAAAGGTCGTCTGAAAAATATATTGTTAGTGAAATTGGGGCTCCCCCTTTCACAATGATGAGTTAATTGCCAGGAGACTGGGTGTTGTGTTGTTTTTTTTAGACCTAAGCCAGTCTAGTGTAAGGTCGGCATCCTTTTTGATATTGAAGGCCTTATTAGTTCAAATAAATTTTGTTGGCCTGGATTGAGGAAATTATGAAGCAAAAGATGTTGACTTTCTATTTCTCTTATAGTTTTTAGTTATTAGTCTATTTTTATATAAAAATTAAACCTAGGTTAGTAAAACCCAAGTAACTTTTATGAAGTGGACCCAACCACCAATAAGACACAACAGTTTAAAGTATAGATAATAGTTCACCTCAGTGGTCTTGGGTAAAATGCTTGCCTCAGGACCAATGTTCATGGGTCCATACCCAGCTGGGGTCAATGGATTTTTCTTGAGCGATAAAATCCTTAGAGCAACTTCCTTCGGAGGGGAAGTAAAGCCATCAGTCCCATATTGATTGTGCTAGGTAAAGGAACCATGGAAGGCATTTGAAAATAACTTTCTGGCAAAATTGGTAGGCCCTTTTTCTCCCGCTCACAGAAATCCTCATGCACTAATACAATCAGTCTTTTAAGACAGTGCATGTTAAATACCTACCAAAAAAAAAACCAGCTAGTTGTTTTTTCAACTTATATTGCCAGTTTAGCCAGTCTTGTTCTTGAATCAGATATGGTTAAACTACTTTCAGCTGGGCCTAAATACTAGGCATACCTTTTATGTTACTTATAGTGGTATCAGTCCCCTGGATCTCTTTTCCTAGAACCTGGGACTTACTGCTTCCAGGGTTGGAGCAAGTTAGGAGTGCAGTTCTTGCAGCTCAGCACCACAGACATATTTGAGGCTCCAGACCAGGAAAAACTACGACGTGGTGTTGACTTCATCAACACATGTGGGGGGAACGTTTACGTCCATTGCAAGGCCGGGCGCACTAGGAGTGCAACACTTGTGGGATGCTACCTCATGAAGGTACATTGGGGCCTCCATCACATGCAATTGCCTACTGAACAAGCATTATCAGTTCCCTTGGATTGACCAGTCTGTCAGCTTGTGTTTTTCCTGGCTTTCAACCACCAAACCTGAACAATACAGCATTCTCTCACTAGGCTCCTTAAGCTTGAATTGCCTTGCTCTCAGCTCCTTATCCTGGTCGATATAGTTCCCCTTCAAATCCTACTAGCACTCTCAACCATTTTAACATAGTTCCTTACAGTTTACAGCAGTCTGGGAAACTTGTAAAACTGGAAGAAATTTCACATTTACATTTTTGAATATCCTTTTATTGTTTGCTCAGCACAAGAGTGAGATGCTTTCTTGGGTCAAAAGTTAAAGTCACCAGTGATGTTACACATGACAAGGTCATCAGTATTGTAGTGTTTGTTTTGTTCCAAGAACCTTTCCACTTCACTGGCTGTCCTAGATATGGATGTTGTGGTTTGTGGTTGTCTCTACACTTTCTTTGCTTGATAACAAAACTAATTTAAAGTTAAACCATAATCTGGTCAACAAGGGGTGTACAAATTACAGGAAGTAATGTCCAATCCCAGGAAGTAGTGTTCAGCCCAAAAGTTTCGTTCCCAGGAAGTAGTGTCCAACCAAAACTGTACATTCTCAAGAAGTGGTGTTTTACTACAATCACTCATAAAAACGTTGACCTATCCTGCCTCATACAACTATAAGTTTGGTTGTGTAATTTCAGAAGCACAGTTGGGAGCCTGAAAAAGCTGTGCAGTTGATGAAATTCAGACGTCCACACATCTTGCTGCGCTCCAAACAGTGGCAGGCGCTCAACATCTTCTTTGCAGACAACATAGCTGGCAAAGGTCCTGCACGGTAGTGATTGCACTTGAGTTGTGTACTCAAAATTTCAAATAGCTTACATAAGTGACCGTGGATAGGTATTCCCTGGGCTGAACATTGTCATTAATGGGGTCTAAGGTTAACATTTGAGAAATACAATATCTGTATTCATTTTATCACATGATCATTCTACCTTGTGGCAATACTTAATACTAGCCGTGACACTCGAGGCAGTTAATGTGGTTTATAAATGAATTTTGTAATCGCCATTTATGCTATAACATGTTCCTTTTCCCTCGTGGCAATACTTAATACTAATGGCCATTGCACTCGTGAAATCACGGTTCAAGGATCTGTAGCTTTTTTATGAAATATCTTCCCTCTCATGGTAATGTTTGATACTGGGCAGTGCACTTGCAAGGTTAGGGTTTAATCACTTTATACTTTTTTCAAGCCTATTGCTGATGCACTCCCTATGTAGTTCTTGTAGCTAGTTCTAGGCTATAGGAAACATATTGAACTTCACTATTCAGTTTATAATACATATGTGCATCAAAGGTGCCGTAAAAGATAAAAAATAAACTAAATATACATGATTATATTGACTGTAGTTAGCACACTCTGTACCTCGTGGATTTTCTTCTATATGAACACTTATACTTTCAATTATTGGCTCTGCTACTATCTTAGGACAAAAAAAATGTAAGTTAACCTGTGTCTTAAGCTATGCATCTGATAGGTGTGCTAAATGGATGTTGAATTAATTAGATACCAAGAGTGACCGAGTGAGATAAATTTATGCGACTGGAGGAGGGGTTTGAAGGGGGTATAGGATGAAACTAACTACTAATCAAACACAACCAAATCTCAAGTAGTAAAGCTTTACCCTTAAATATGTAACAATATTAAGAATGCTGTACAAAACCAGGTCAAACAAATACAACTTGTCTTGAAACTACTGCTTCGTCTCATTGGTATAAAATAATTCAATCAAGAAACGCCGCCGGGTCATAGATAACCCCAGGGTGGTCACTTAAACTCCAAAATAAAATTACAATATAATTCCCAGTTGTTTTGATGAAAATAAATAAATAATTTTATCAAATTTCTTAGACTTTTCCTCTGGTTGTGAGACTTTGAATAAATGATTCTGAATCAAAATATTTTGTAAAAGGTGTGTTGAACACACTACCAAATTTTAGTTACCTGAGCAAGTATTTTTAGTATTTCTACTTAATGCCTAGGTTAATAGGCTATTATAGTCCTACACAATTCAAACCATTTTCAACCTCAATTATTTCACTTCCCAATTGTGATGTGCGCCCAGCCACAAGCATTGTGTCTAGGCAAGTTAAACAGGATTCATATAAATGTGCTACAAGCAATGGCAGCAGGACATTATAGGCGGGAAGGAATTAGAAAAAGTAAAAAAAAAATATTGTTCCCAAAGTTAGGGGTTCGGAAGACTCGCCCTTAGGAAATGTTTGAAAATGGAATGCCCCTAAAAGATATTTTGAAAACATTCTCCCCCATAAATTCTTTTGAAATTTGAATATTCCTAGAAACTATTTAGGGTGGTCCTTTGGCTTTTTTTTTTAATTAAATGTTTCTAGAACTTATTTAAAATGGTTTTCCTTTAGCACATGTTTGATAATTTGATACCCTTCGAAGCTATTTAGAGTCATCCTCACCTTTAAATTTTCAACACAGCAAAAGTCAAGTAAATTTCCCGATGCATAAAATTCAAACTTGATTCACAGCTCTCCTGATCAGTGGTCAACTTGATTTTCTAAAACAAGAGTCCAATGAACTGTGTAGTATAAACCAGTTTGTAATTCAGTGAAAAGCAAAAAACAAGTCACATAATGATTTTTGCATATACTCAATTGGTTAGTGAGCTGCAGTGACAAAAGTATAAAATATATGAAGTCAAAAATACCATTTTAGTTTCATTGTACAGTAAATCTTTGGTTCTTATTTTTTTGATGTTTAACTAAACTTACTTTTTGTTTAAATGTAACACTATCTATTCATTCAATTCCCTTCTCTAAACATCTTCCATTTAGCCAACCTCACCATTTGTTTATACTTAAATACATGTCACTAGCAACTTGAAGATAACTCTCTTCCTCCTATTCTCTTAGCTTAGCCAGCACAGTAACACTAGACCTACCTCTGAATTGGTAAGGAGCCTCAATCACTTGTGTGAAGTCCTCTTGATTCTTGTGTTGTAAATAAACTTCAGTGGTCTCACCATGAGTGACCTTGAGAGGTGTTGTGGGCCCACCTTATTAGCGCAGTTCCTTCCGTGTTTACCAACACAACTACACACCTCATTTGAACAAACTCTACACACAACTTATAGACTTTCTCTTTTCCTTTGACATAAAAAATTGCCCCATAGCGTGAGTGTACTGTCATTGTGTCATTATATTAGAGCCGCATTTGGTATCCATTAGGGTTGTGGGAAGTCAATTTTTTTAATTCAATGCGAACTCAAGTCAAATAATTGAAATCATCTTTGGCACAACTTCTTTTGAAGAGGAAGTAAAGCCGTCAGTCCCATGTTGATTGTGGCATGTAAAAGAACCTTACAAGGTATATGAAAATACTCAAATAAAAAAAGATAAAAATATTGTTGCATGCATATGTTGAATGAAGATTTTACATTAATTATACAAGTTATATTTGAAAAGAGGTACAGGAAAAGTGTATGGAAAGATATAAAAGGGGATGAACACAATACAACCTTTACAACAAAAAGAAACATACAGTTCACACTTTAAATTACTGCCATTGGACAAAGAGGTAATGGCTGCCTCTCAAAGAAAATTGATCATTACTGCTCACTCCCCTGCCCTCCGATAGAATGAAACTTAGGTCAGGGTACTGGGCGATGCGATCAATCTTCTTCAAGAGTCAACCATTGCCACTTTGTCCATGGCAGCAATTTAAAGTAAGAACAGTGTTCTTCTTTTCATAGTAAAATCCATATTGTGTTTGTTCCTTTTATATGTTTCTATCCACCTTTCAAGTATAACAAAATACTTCAAAAAGTGAAGAGATTTTTCTTAAAGCGTAAGAAATATATTTATTAATTATACATGATAACTTATTGAAATAAAGTTCAAAACTAATATATTTTTTTAAAATAATGTGTTATCTCTTATTATTTAACCTAATAATTTTAGCATATTTTTTGTTAGGATACGATTTGATAATTATTCGAAGACGATGTGACTAAACAATTTTTTTTTGTAAACGTATGTTAAAAAAAGTGTTTTTTTACCTTTATAAAGTTGTTTAATAAAATACAAGCCAAAAAAAACACTTTGTGGTACACTTTTCTTCATAATATTTGAATACTATTTAACCATAAAGTTCTGAACATTCCATAAATAATATATTTAAAAAAAAATATTTTAGTAGAGATTGGCTCTTAGAATTCCTGCAGATATTTGAGAATAAAAATAAAAATTCAGAATCTAGTTAAAAGATTATGAAACATACTTTTTAAAGTTGTGAACATGAATTTATTTTATAGCTATTTTGATGAATACTAGTTAAGTTCATAGGACAAATCTAACAACCAGACCTCACATAAATAATTTATAACTTTAAAGAATGTGAACATAATCAGGAATTAAAAAAAAACTATGGATGAGCCCTTGAATCCTTAAAGATATTAGAGATTTGAGACTCGAATATAAAAAAAAATTCCAAGTGGAATTTGTTATGAAGCTCTAATATTGCTTATTGGCCCAGACCAGTAATTTAACACAACTGAATGTATGAATGTTATAAATATAATTAATGGATTATATTTATATTTCCTCTTATGTTGATAAATTTTTCCAAGATTCAGATGCAGATTTGAGGGTGAATTGGAGATTTGTATTTGTAAAATAAAGGATTTGACACAACTAATATATATATATACACACACACACACACACACCAATGTGGGCAATGTTAAACAAATGCCTATGCTTATCATCAGGACCCGGATTTTGATATGTCTTTTTTTTTGTGGTCCATCAGAGCCGATGCCCAATTGTATATAAACTCTGTGCATAATCCCCTCGTTGTAGAAATGCATATTTTATAGGTCATTTTTAAGCATTTTTTTAAAGAAAATTTCAAATTGTTATATATATGAATTATCTGAGCTTTTATAAAACATGAATATTCAAACATCAGCTACTTTACCACACACTTGTTGACGAAGAAGATAATGCATTGAGTCCATATGAGCTTTATGCCTCTTTACCTGCCTGCTTATAAAATCCACATTCCTGGTGAGACCTTCAGTAAACCTAAGTTGGAAAGGGCTGCAGGGGGAGGGGAGAGCAATTTTTAGAGTTCAAATGAACTTTTTACTCTTTACATTCCTGGTGAGTCACTCCACCATGTTTGGAAAGGGCTGCAGGGTGATAGGAGCTATCGGTTTTGAAGCAGGTATTTGTATTCCACTGTTGTAGAACACATTATTTTAGCTGTCTAAAGATTCTAAATGCATAATTTTTATTTATAAAGTGTGCATTATATTTATTCGTTTTCAATCATTTCATTTGTATTTAGAATGCGTTAAACCAAACCATCTAAATCAAATCATTTGAGGCAAATTACTGAATTTGGAGAGGATATTTTTCCTACAGAGCGTGAAATACTTTTCTATAAAATATGTGAAGTGAAAGATTGGCATCAGATAAAAGATTTAACCATCCAACAGCATATCAGTCGCAACAAACATGTCCGTGGTATCCAGAATATTGATAAAAAGAAAACCTCCCAATTATTGCTTGCACAAAATGCATTCACGAATCAAGAAAAATCCTCAACGTTTTATATAGATTTATGTGACATTCTGGTATCTATGAACATTCCTCTGTGGAAAATGAGCACTGTTAAACTATAGGATTTCCTGGGACTGTATATGGGTAATTCTCTTCCAGATCAGGAGAGATTTTTGCTTACGTGCATAATGTAAATACAAACTTTTGTAGTAAATACATCATATTAAATTTTAATCAAATCTCTTAGGTAATTTTTTGCAAATTTAAAGTCATTATTTAGAGTTTTTATTGTCATTTTATAGGTAATTTTTTTTTTTTGCAATTTTAAGGTCATCAAAATCTGGGCCCTGCTTATCATATTCTCTAAGATTTTGATTCAACCCACCTCATGAATGTATGTAAAACCTCTAGTATGTATTACATTGTCTGCCCAGATAAATTCAAAATCACCATGTTCCAATATTTATTCACAAATATATAGAGAAATTGTGTTGGCTAATGATTATTGGGTGATATTCTTTAGGTATCATAAACTAAAGGTAAGCAGTGAGTGAGTGGAGGAAAGAATGAAAGCCATGATGTTTGCTGATGACTAGATGTTATGGGTGGAAAAGGAAGTGCAGGAACAACTACAAGAATCGAATGAGGAAGTGAAAGTGTTTGGAATGAAATTTAGTATGGCTAAGTGTGAAGTAATGATAATAACAAGAAAGAGGGTAAGGTCTAATATTATTATTATTATTATTAGCACCGCGTCTTACTACCCGTTCGGGTTATACGCACTTACGCTAATGTGTAATGGTAGGGTGATTGTGAGATGAAATGAAGGACCTACAGTTTAACGTGGAATCCGAACCACGGTGGCGACCTGGCATTCCACACATTCACAAGATGTCTTGTCAGAGGTGTAGGAAGGGTTTGGAAATCAGATAAATCTGTGCCGGGACCGAGGATTGAACCCCGGCCGCCAGCATAGAAGTCTGACAACCTTACCCCTAGACCACCAGGTCACCAAGGTCTAGTAAAACTGAGCAAAATTCAGAAATAAAATATCTTGGAATGTGATTGGGGTGAAAGGCCAGGGCCAGATTTAAGGGGAGGAGGTGGACGATTGCCCCGAGGCCACCACAAGCCCCCCGAGAGAAAGAAAAAAATTAACTCTAATTTTCTCTTGTTAATGATTTCTTGTTTTGTGTCTAACAATGTTATTCCTGCATGAAACAATGAGGTATGAAGAAATTAATGTGGGTGCAGCTTTAATTAAAAATCCTACCGACACTTGAAAGATTTACCAGGAAAGTCCCTGTTGATCATTTACAATTTTGCGCACTAATTCTAAATACATTGGCCTCCCTTTCGATGTACTGCGGCAGTTCCTCTCAAAGAGTTTCCACGAACCAACTGACAGTGTCACTGTCTCAGCAGTGCCTATGATACAATTTTTGTTTTCCAATTTGTTGTTACTCTGACAAATTTAGTCAGTTACTATCGAGAAACATTGAAAATCAGATGTCTGTTGTGTTCGTGGTGAGTACCAGTTTGTGTTTTAATGAGGTAGTTAAGTAGAATGCTAGGTGTAGAAGTGTCAATTGTGGAGAATTATATTGACCTAACCCGCCTCGGTGGCGTAGTTGGCTAACACACTAGTCGTGTTGAGCTCGACTGCTGAGGACGGGGAGATCGAGGTTCGAATCTCAGTCAGGTGAACTGGGGGTGGTTTTTCCTAAATGGTTTTCCACTCTCCCTCCACGCAAATGCGGGTTCACTTCCTCTAATTCAACCTTCCCAATTCCTAATCCATTAGCGTAATTAGTACTTAAAGCGTATAACCCGCATGGGTAGTAAGACACGGTGCTAAATATTATTATTATTACTTAAGAGTTTGGGCAAACTGAGGCACGAGTGAACGAGTGATTGCCTAGTCAAACTGGTGATCGAGCCAGCAATTAGTTACCAAACTGATCCCAGTTTATTAGTGAAAATGTCTGTCAAAGACACTTCGCACATCTCTGCTACTCAAAAATTCTTACAAAGTTATGGCATTTTTACAAAAAGGGAAATATTGTTGTGGTTTTCCCATAACCTCTCCACACCAATGGTGATTTTTATTTGTAAAGGCCTCCTTTGTTTATAATATTGAAGTATTGACATATTGGTTCTTGCTAATTTTTTTAAATCTTTTATTTTTAGCACTATCCGTTTGGGTTATACAAGCCATTCTTGCTCCTAACTGCCTAATCTTTATTGGAAAGACCAGAAAAATTATATATACATATATAAGTGCGTTAAGCGTATCAATAGTAATTATTATCGTGACAAATTGAGAAGTTATCCTGACATGCACTAGACCAACATAACTGGCCAGCGCCTGCAAACTAGACTGTTCCGACTCGGGCGTTTTTATTAAGTCTTTATGAAGCCTACTTCATTTACTTAGCTATAGTTCAATTAGTGTAAAATCAAGAAGTTTCTTAATTTTTACCTTTCCTTGGACATGCTATGATGTAATTTACAAAGGTTTATGGGGGCTCCCACACTATGCTGCACAGTACGTAAATCTGGCCCTGTGAAAGGTGGAAAGGACAGCAGGGAGAGTTTTCTATTGGTTTGTAAGAGACCTGATATGGAGAAGAGAAGTACCCTTGAAGTGTAAGAGAAACTAGGGAACTATGGGAATGAAGTTTGTGAGGAACATGTGAGTTGTCATGAGGATAAATAAGATTAAGAGTTAAGTTATCTGGGAAAGAGTGGGGGTAAAGGGAGTACATGAAATAGTAGAGGAAGCAAGACTGAGATGGTATGGGCATGTAATGAGGATGGAAAAAGGGAGGATGCCAAAGAAAATGTTGGAAATGAAGTGGGTAAGTAGGAAAAATACTGCAAGAGAAGCTAAGAAAGAGATGGGAGTAATTAAAGTAGGAAGAATGATGGAAGGATAGTGGAAGATGGAGGCATTTTACTAAACTGACCTGGCCACAGGCTGGAAACAGTTGATGATCATGATCTAAGCAATAGGATAGAGAGCTTTTTACATAAAGAGGGTGGTTGTTTAGAAATGGAGGTGCTGTTTTGCTTGGTGGCTTTGGTATGGACTGTGGTGTTTATGTTTCCCTCATAAAGGTTAATTTTCAGATACAAGAATATGGCATGGTGTTGTGAAGTGTTCCAGGTGAATCTGAGACTGCTATGGTTATTTAACTTTTCCATAAACTGTAGTAAATTAGTTTCAGAATCTGTTCAAATCATGCAGATGTTGTCTATAAATCTCATCCAGCAGGGCAGTTTCAGGGTTCGAATCACAAAAAGTGGGTCTCTAGTTTGTCCATAAGTGTACCCATTGCCGTTCTTCGGATTCCAATAGAAATGGTGGTAGTTTGTATAGGAAATGTTCCATAACAGAAAGCGAGGTATGTTGGTGTAAAGTGAATTGACATTAATAGTGACCAAGAACGCATTTGTTGGGAAATTTTTTCCCCAACTTTTTTTTAATTCACGAACTTCCATTTGGCTTCAGGAATATTTAATTTTATTAAATTCATTTTGCTTTTGATTGAAAAAGTTAACTTCGCAATCCACTATACTATATTTATTTTAGTTTCTTGATTGTGTTTATTTGTTTTAATTATCGAAAATAAGCCATTGGATATTTATATTTAAAATCTTGTTGGACTGGGTGATTTCTATCAAAGCTAGCTAAAAACTTAGAAATAATTCAACGTTTCTTCTATTTAGTGTAGCAAAAGAGTTCTAGTAAAGAAATACTATTTCATACAAGTTTGTAAGTTTATTCACAAGCCTATCTAGACATGCCCATGTAAGTAAGAATACACAAATAAATACAGTTTACATATCAACTACCAGAGCAATAGCATACAAGTTCCTTATAACTAAACAACTAGATTGTGACTAATTTAAAAGCATTGAAATAAGAAAAATACATAAACCTTGTGCTACATTCATTTAAAAATCATACACAATAACAACTAATATAACTTGTTTACAAATGTTATCTTGATTACAGTTAATGTAATCATTCAAATGTCATTAACTTACTTCCTATAAGAAAATTCACCAAAAAAACCATTTTATTCCTATGCTCACTATAATTTAAGAATGATTTTTAAAACAAAATCATCAAAACAAAAATTCAACTCAGAACACTCCTACTATAAATACTGTACATTCACCTTTACCAGAATTGTATACATCAATAAAAACTTATCGAACTAGCAACATTTTTACTATCCAACTACTTCTAATTGTACTATTCAGTCAACAAAGTATGTTCTGCTTGTCATGTTTTTGTGATGGATGGGTACGACCTTAAAGTTTTAACACAGACTCACAATGTGATGCTATCATAAACAGTCTCAAGACAAGGCTTCTGTATTTTTAGTCTAGTACACGTACTCATTATTAGACAAGATGAGGTAAAAATGGAATATCAAACTGAAAATTGATGTGCATGTAAAAATTATATCATGGGACACAAAATTGTTGAGTCCCACAAAATCCCAGTTGTGCTAAATCCACTATGGCGGGAAATAGGCCGCTATTTTGAATTTTTGCTTTTTCAATTTAGCGGCTATAAAAGGAGCTAGAAAGATTGGTTTGGGTAAAAATGCATTTTATATGGTTCGTAAAGTTATCATTGGAAGGTGTGAGCATTTTGTGTGATTGTATCAATGTATAGTCAGTTTAATGTTATACTAGATCTAGTGGAAATCTAAATACATATTTTCCATTTATTATAAGGGATGTGATTGAAAAATATTTCATATAAAAGATTTGAGTGTGTCAGAAGTGAAGAAAACAAATTTGGTTGTATCAGTGGCTGGTCAAGCAGATTCTAGTTGGCACAATTCAGGTTGTAGCATGTAGTTTATAGTTAAGCTATTCGTTAATAAAGCTCATTATAAATGGAGAATGTTATAAAAATTGAGAACTGCACTACTAACCAATGAGTGATTCAATAAGAGCATCGTGCTCGGGAGGTAAGAGGTGCATCGGTGGTGACATCCTGCTGAGGTAACAGACAACTCATACGTTATAATCTGCCAGCCTGCACTGACAACGATACTGGCGAATATATCAATTAAGGTACAAGATACATATTTCCTGTGCAGTAAAACACCAATATCTACCTGTAACAGAGACACGAAACTCTTATGATCAAAATGGTGACTGCAATTAGTTTTCTGGGTGCACATTATTTTCCTCTATTTGGCCTCATCACTTCACGAAGAAAGTTGTGCAGATTTTATGGTATCATTTCACATCCTCCCTCAGCCATCACCTCGGTGCTTTGGTATGTGTCACAATCATACCAGCGTGAGCAAATGTCCTCTCTGATAATAATTGCGGCTGCCTCAACCACTTTCTTTATTTCATATCCTTTGGCTTTTGAGACAGTCCTTAAACCACTTATTCAATATACGAGAAGCAAGACCCAGAAATGAGGGACAAAAAACCAACAGAATCGCCATAGTGATCTCTAGTTTTTTCCAGGCGTTTACCTGTGTAGTGCTTACTATATGGTGAAATCCTTTTTAATTGTGCTAATAGTGTTCAAGTAATGCTGACAGTCTTTGTGGCTTTCTAGGTGCACACACAATTTTGCAAATCCTCTGATTTAGCTGCATCTAGTGCATTAGTGTTGATTTGCACTCCTCTGGTACATGGGAGTATAGATCTAAGCCTACAAAATAAAGGATAGCAATTAGCCGATATTGTGCCTCTGCAGCAACTAGATCTATTACATCATTTATTCTTGAAAGAACAATTTGTCCCCAATCATCGGCTCGTTTCACGCAAAACACTCTTATGTTATTTAACTCTAAAGTCTATGCCTCTCTGACTACTCGTTTTCGATTGGAATACCCCTTATTAACAACCGCGAATTTCTCACTAAACAAAAACTTTGTCTCAAATTAAATCTTGAATCCACTCTTCTAAGGTACTGGCCAAACTTTTTACCTGGTATGTGTTTTTCACCCTTTGGGTGTAATCCTTTATACAATTTTTATGCAGTTTCGCAGATTCTTTCCCTGCAAGTAGATTATAAATTCCATCTTTTTGTAGCACACCAATTCTCCTAATATTTTCTAGGTCGGCTTTTACCTCAATAGATTTGGCCCCTACTTTGAATTTACTCTTGCAAATAACACACGTTACATTCCATTGCAACATATTCATCATAAAACTACACACAGCTTTATTAACACTGCGACAATTCGAACATCCGAATAACACACAAAAAACAAAACTGCAACATCTAATTCCAAGTGACATGTCCATACTTGTATTTGTTCACCGAGCCCCAACCCTGAAATAGCCGCGTTTTGTAAGGCTGGCTCATGCGCCTGGTAATGTTCCATACTATTGTAGCCATTTCTGGTTATGTCCAACTATACAAATGTACTAAGAATGTTTTATATATAATTTTTATCCCTCCACAACTTTTGCTATAAACATTTTTTGGTCTCATCCTCTTTAATAATCAAAAACAGCTTAACACATTTTTTGTCTTCTTCTCAGTATCATACTATAGTAAGCAGCCTTTGACAGTGTGATAAAAATGTATCATTAACACATAATATATTCGTATTATTAATTGATGTAATTAGTGTTTCTATGCAAATTTTATCTTTCTATTGTGTTTTGTTTAGCCAATAAATTTGAAAAAGTAAAAATCCAATATGGTGGCATATTTTCTGCCATTGTGGATTAAACCCAGCAGGGATTTTTTTTGGACTCGACAGATTATTATTTCATGGTGCCAGTTATATCGGTTCCCAAATTTTCAGCTTGATATTCTGTTTTCCCATCTTAATACGCTTATGTACTGGACTATAGATAAGAAGGGTTCAACAATCAATAATGGTAGATTACAGTAGGAGTAAATACTAATTAATACATGAGACCGACCTAATATAGTTTATACAGTTGTTCCTTTCCCACAAACTTGTCAACATCAAGTTTTTGCTTGGAAAATCCTCCTCAGTGGATCAAATATAAATAGATAATTTAAAAGAATAAATAAGTAGCAGGAATGAGGACATGAAAGAGGAGTTGGGAGCAAAGGATTTAATGGAAAAGTTAAGGTCATTAAGACTCAGATGATTAAGCCATGTGAACATAATTTAAAACACAAGAACACCACATGTATACATGGGAACAGAGGTAAGGGTGGAGACCAGTTGAGTGACCCAGAAGGAAGTGGGTGGACTAAATAAGGAAGACATAGAGAATAAAGAGAGCTGGAGTAAGAGTGATGGAAGGAGAAATATGCCTGGACAAACAACGTTGGTGAAGCTTGTTCGTAAACATTCTACCTGGCAAGCTGGAATAGATGATAATGATGGTGATGGCTAAAATAATAAATAAAAATGCTTCCACTTTTGGCAGTGTAACTACTACTAGCGAGAGTTGAGTTATTAAGAAATATACAGATAGTTCAAGCTAAATCTGGCCTTTAATGAAATATGCAGAAAAAACTGTTTTTTATTCATTCCCTTGATATCACTTGTCAAAAGACACATCTGTGGGACAGATTAAGACATACCATACTGAGCCAAAAAAAGCCGTCTTTGATTATAAGTCGTACCCTAAAATTACAATCACTTTGAAAAGGGAGATTTTTTTTCTTCTGAAAATGCTTTGTAGTGTTCAAATTTTGTACATGTTTTATTACAAGATTCTGCAGTTTTTTTATAACTAAGCCTTAATAATTCACCTGAGGATACTTTTTTAATCATGATCTACATGTTATTTATTAATACAGCAATTTTATTCTGATCTCTAAAGTGAGGTAAGTAGGTTATGTCTTTTCTTCAAATGTGTTCATTGTTTTTTCATAATATATAAAAAATGTAAGAGTTGAAATCCAAGCATATGTTTATAACAAAAACTAAATAAATATTGAAAGTATTTATTCATATAACTAACAGACTGTCACTTGTAGCCTCAGCTATTTTTTACTTTTGATCATTTCATTGTCAGCCATTTTAGCTTAAAGTTTAAATATTTATTATTAGAGTTAAGTTCATCTATTTTTAGTAACGTTTTTGAAACAGTAAACAGTGGAGATTATAAACCATTTCGATATAACTATATGCAATCCTCAAAGATACAACATTTGCTATGTATTATCTAAGGGTGTAACTAAAGGTCGCACTAGAATTTTACTAAGTATGTTTTTGGGGAAAAAGTGAGGCTTATTTTAGGGTAAATATGGTCATTTTCACTTTTAAGTAGTTTTTCAACTCTCTAGAAAATGCCAGAGTTATTGTAGTACATCTATACTAACATTTATATATAAGACATTAAGAAAATTAGAATTTAAAATCAAAATTAATTTAAACTCAATAAATTTGCAGTTTGAAACTATATTTTTAACAAAATTATTTTTTTATGGTAGTTTGTACTAAAAAGTTAATACAAAATCTTTTTTCCTGCAATTTTTCAAATGGCAACTTTTATCTTTTCCTCCCATCTCTTTCTTGGCCTCCACTGCCCTGTTATCATACCAAATTTAAAATAAGTACTGAGCCAGTTGTTGGTTTCTAAATACTGGAGATTACATTGTTGGTCAATCACCAAGCATATCAAATACATGCCTAGTTATCATCAACATGATCATCAAAATAAATAGATTATAGAGCTGTGATTGTCCATATGATCACTTTACAAACATACAGTAAAAAAAGTGTCTTTTTTCTCAACAAACAATTGTGTCTCCTATGTTTGTTGTCAACATATCAAAGCACACATTCATTTAAAAAATACAAGTAGGCATTTTAAAAGGAATCATACTGATAACTTAGTATAGGAACTGTGAACTCATGCCACTGAACAGTGATGATGAAATAGTGTTAACCTCTATAGAAACCAGTTCATTTTAGTGACAGTTGTAACAATAGCACCCGCCTCTGTGGCGTAGTTGGCTAACGCGCCTGTCGTGTTGAGCTCGACTGCTGAGGACGGGGAGATCAAGGTTCAAATCTCGGTCTGGTGAACTGGGGGTGGTTTTTCCTAAATGGTTTTCCACTCTCCCTCCACGCAAATGCGGGTTCACTTCCCCTAATTCAACCTTCCCAATTCCTAATCCATTAGCGTAATTAGTACTTAAACGTATAACCCGAACGGGTAGTAAGACGCGGTGCTAAATAATATTATTATTACTATTATTATTGTAACAATAGTCTTTCATGTACAGGCTATAGAACCCAGGACACTCCTAGCGCTCAATCCCAAATCTCTACCTCCCAAACTTTGACTCTAAAGTTGATAATAAATGAGACCCTGCTGTCAGACACAACTCAATGGTGAGCAATTTCATGATCTAGCTGCTAATTAACAATTGAAAGGATGATGTGAGCTCAATCATATAACAAATTTATCCAGTTAGTAGTGAGGCAGATGCAAACTTCAACATAATTAAGCAAGTTATCAACTGCAGAACAAATGTGATCTCTTATTACATATGCATCATACTCATCAAATATTGTGGACACTGATAAAATCACACAATTGTCCATTTAACATATTGGCCCGAATATAGTACTGCCTCACACTTAATACGACCCTAAAATTTTGAAGGTGTTCCGCATGAAAAATAAAAGGTTTTGACTATACCTCGAGGTAAAGAGTTTACAAATTTGATTTTAGCTTTATGTAGCTTCTTCTCATTCCCTTGTTTACATGAGACACAAAGGAAGCCTTCTTTTCAAGACGATTACTCACTTGCAGATCTGCCATAGGTAATGTTTCACCTTTCCTGTATCATCTTTCAAATATAACAAAATACCTCAAAAAGTGAAAAGAGAGTTTCCTTGAAGTGAAATGTCAATATCAGTATGTTAATTAATTAAGTCTCCCTACACTTTCAGACAGATTACATCTTTTTACACCATACCTCAATAGTCCTCAATTATGCCCACTATCAATCCATCAAGACAGCCATGGGCGAGCGATTCGATAATGATAAGGTCAACCCAATGTAAATAAGAGATTTTTTTATATAACTAAGTGATCCTCATCACACAGCATGCCCAATTTTATGATAAGAGGAAATTCCTTACTCTCCCCACTTCAAATCAGTTCTTAGTGCAGCATATCATCAGAAGTGAGCCTTTACTTTAGCTTCTTTAAAAGAGAATCTCCCAGAGAACCATTATCCTCCTCTATAACCACCCGCCCCCTCCTCAATTTGTAGCCTCTTGAACTCAAAACCTGCCAATTTACCAACATCCATGTTCCATCCCCATCTCTCTTTCCCTGGGAAGATATGAACTGGAATTTGGCATCCATTCTGAGAGAGTAGGACCTCCCTTCAGATGAGGCTTACTTCCAAGACAGAACCAAAAGAATATGAAAGTCAAGTAACACATGAGAGATTCTGCTATTAAGACTGACCTACTGAATTACAAGTGTGGTGACATAGAAGGATGGATATCCTCCCTCCCTCTTTGTTTTGACCTTGAGTCGATGATTCCTGCTTTCCAATGGAAAATGTTAAGCTTAGCATACAATATGAGCAGAGTTTTCAGAAGGACATTTTTAAGATAAAAACATCGCAAAATATTCTGGCCAATACTGTATTATGTAGTTAGTTCAAGTTGCTTAAGAGCCATTCTTATTTTAAAAGAGCTAAGTACTGTATTGGCCCGAATTAAAGACCCCCTTTATTTCCCTCGGCTGAATAAATAAAAAATATGGCCTGAAATGTAAGACGACCCCTACTATAGTTTCTCCATGGCTCAATATGGATAGGAGAAAAATTGTGATAAATATAAGGCTGTTTTTTTTACCTCATGTTGAAGCTCAAATTCTTCCATTTACTACGTAAGTCTATTAAAGTTGTAGGTGACCTGGTGGTCTAGGGGTAAGGTGTCAGACTTCTATGCTGGCGGCCGGGGTTCAATCCTCAGTCCCGGCAAAGATTTATCTGATTACCAAACCCTTCCTTCACCTCTGACAAGACATCTTGTGAATGTGGGGAATGCCAGGCCTCCACCGTGGTTCGGATTCCACGTTAAACTGTAGGTCCTTCATTTCATTTCACAATCACCCTACCCATTACAAATTAGCGTAAGAGCGTATAACCCGAACGGGTAGTAAGACGCGGTGCTAATAATAATAATAATAATAATAATAATATTAAAGTTGTAATAATTTAGTTATAGTAGTTTAGTGTTTTAATTTACAAATAATTCTCGAATTTATTACACATTAACTGTGGTGTACACTTGGGTCATTATTGTGAATATTAATACGTAGGGTAGATGTTATGCAGTGTACATCCAAAAGGAGTGTTCACTTTTGACTTTGTTTATCGCTTTTGACGATGTGCTAAGGTTTTTTTTACACTATCTTGTACTATTGGAAGATATACAAATATATTGTAACTAAAACCGCAGCAAACTATATTTTATTTGTGTACCTGTAACTCATTCATATTAAAAAAAACTCTACTACCGACTGCTGTTCTGTGCAGCTTACCGCTACACATCAACACAATCATGTTACTGACTGCTCCAAGATTCACTCACTCGATGAGCATTCCTTGAGCTCAGTTCATAGAGCGCTTTCAAACATAATGTCAGAGTGCCACACCGCTGTTGTACTTATATTACCAAAAGGAAACATAAAGTGTAAGAGCTGTTTATGTTTTTACGGGTGAAATACCGCAATAATATAAAATTTTCGAGTTTGTATTAATATGTAAACATGTTATTATGCAAGATTTACTAACTCTAATAAATAATATGGTTTAAATTAGGAGGGATAGCCAGCACACTTACCTAGGTGATACTAGAGTAGAAATTGTTTAGATATAACATTAAAAAACACACAAACACATTTTTAAGGACAAGCTTTCACTGTCACAGACAGCTTCATCAGGTCAAAAGAGTAGACTGATGCTTTTGGTTGAACTGTAAGGTTGACTGTCCACAGCTGACTGTTTTTCAGTTATGACATCACTGTATATATAGCAGCTTGTCCTTAAAAAAAATGTGTTTTTTAATGTTATATCTAAACAATTTCTACTCCAGTATCACCTAGGTAAGTGTGCTGGCTATCCCTCCTAATTTAAACCATAATAAATAATATGTAATACACGTGGCTTTCCACAAAAAAACTTGAAAGTTAATAACACAAGCTATGCTGTGACAATATTTTACATGTGAAATACTGTAATAAAATAAAGTTTTATAGTTTCTTACTCATGTGGAAACATGTTTTTGCTCTAAATGTATTAGCCTTAGTTATGAATATGCAATAAAAAGGCTTTGCGCAAAAAGTAATTTGAAATTAATAACATAAGATAATAGGCTGCAATTATAAGACAGCCCATTATTAAATAAATAAATAAATAAATTTGATTGCTTCCGATTTTTAGTAAAAACTATGATCTTATATTCGGCCCAATACGTTAATAGTGATCCCATGAGTGTTTGTGCTGATCAGCTTTTTAGAGCGGCGGCTCTCAAACTGTGATCCACGGCAGTGTGTCAGGTTGCCCATAGACAAAACCATCATAACTGTTCCCAGCCTGTGGCCAGGTAAGTTTAGTAATATGCTTCCATCTTTAGCTTTCTTTTCACAAGTTTTCCTCTTTTTGCTTCCTCTCCTCTCATTTGCACACTTTCTGTTATCTGCTCCTTCCATCCCTTTCTTGGCCTACATGCCCATACCATCTCAGCCTTGCATCCTCTATACTCCCTAAACCCCACTCTGGCCCAGAATTCTTAATCCTGTTTCTCCTCATGACAGTTAACATGCTCCTCACAAACTTCATTCCCATGGCCTCTACTTTACTTGTCTTGCTCACAATCAATGTCCATGTTTCTACTGCATATGTGACTATGGGTAAGAAGTACGCCCCATAAAGTACTTCCTTACTTCAAGGGCACTTCTATTCTCCATAGCAGGTCTCTCACACACTACCTGCTGCCCTCGTCTTATTAGATACGCTCTATTCCCACCCTTCACCTTAATAATATTTCCCAGATATTTTACACTCTGTACCTTTCTCAGCTCTAGTCCATCAAACTTTATAGGTTTACTATGACAATAGACAATATGTGAAAAAGTTAAATACAATAAAATTATATAGATATACCATATTTTTCTCAGGGCTGCCACAACTTTTTTACTACCAAATTCTGTGTGTTTTACAGAAGTAATTTCCATTTTTGAAGACAGCTTGTATTAAAGAAAAGATTAATAAAATTTCATTTTTTATCAAACCAACTAGTATGAATTCATGTAGCTTATGTTTTAAACAGTATGATTTAAGATTATGGGAAAATACATATTGTCACTTCACAGCCCTTGTTTAAGGGGTAATTAAACATGTTTGAATCAAAGTGCTTAGTTCATTTCACTTTTTCATCCAGCCAAATGCCTACTCTTTTAAGTTCTCAGTTAAATGTTTCGTATTAACAAATACAAAGTATTTTTAGTAGATTTTGTGAAATTCCCATATTTTTTCAGAAAAAAAAAATCCCTGTGTTTTCTCGGCTATACCAAGTATGTAGCAACCCTGTTTAAAACTTGATTAACACGTACATGAGTAGAATCTATGGCTTTAGTAAGGTGACAGCTAAGTAGTATATTAAGGTGGGTGGTCTGCCTGTGTATGGAAAACTTATGAAGTGGTCCGCTTTTGGGAAAAGTTTTGAGAAACATTGCTCTAGAACCTCAATATACTGTGACCATCATGTTTTAGGGGCAATGTCATGGGTTACAATTCCTGTCCAGGCTATAAGGTCCCCAACACACAAGACAATGTGTCAGTCTGCGCTCACAGGACTGGCCCCTCAATGTTATCTGGGAAACACGAATGCTGCCATCTCCATGGGGCAGAGTGGTTGGAAAGCGCTCTTGTCGAGCGTACGACCATAATGCAGAAAAGACAAAGATGACTCCCTCATTTCAGGACCAAAATGTATTGGGAACAGAGTGCTCACGTTCAGCTGTAACAAAAGTTACTTGAGTTACTTTATACAGAGGACTTTCTGTCTATACATTAGAATTGCGTAAGCTGTACTCACCAACCCAGTGCTGGTCCGTAGTCCAGGGACAGGATAACATGGGTCTAGGTGCTGGCGGTAGAAGAGAGCCCCTGCGGCCTGTTCAGATTGTGCGGGGAAGCTGTGTAGCTTCACAAGGTGCACGTCAATCCCAGGGGTCCCCTGCACCAAGGAGTATCCAGGTTCCAGCCCATCATGAGCCTGAGCCAGTAACAGCAGTCGCGTGAGAGGATGAAGCAGGGACTGAGATGATACATGGGCTCCAGCAGTTAAGAACCCTGAAGGGTGGTCCCGCGCAGTGCCCTGGTGACAATATTTGCTAGTCACATCTTTTACAGTTTGGTTATTATATCCTTTTGATAACAATACTGTGTTAAATAGCAAACCTATTATAGTTGTTAAGTACAGTTATAGCTGCTGCCTCTAAATAATATATTCTCTAAATTGAAAAATGACACCTGGACACAGGAATCAAACTAGAGACCTTTGGTACGACAATGCACAAACCACTGAACTATCCAGGAGTTGTCTCGTGTTCAGGACAATTCTTTACTCATATTTTAAGGCTGAGTTTGAGATGGGCAAAAATCCTCAAATACATATATTTAGATGCAGCTATGAGCATACTTAACAACTATACTAGCTTGGCTATTTAATTCATGAAGATCTGCGCGATTGTACAAATTGTCATTCTCTTATTGAAGGAATAAAGTCCTCCTGAGTTGAAGGTGGCTGTATTATCTTATAGATTGTGATCTTAGTTGATCGCTCATATGTAGCTAACAATTTCTGCATGTTCATCACAGAAACTGCATTAAAATACAAATGAAGAATGAGCCCAGGCATGAGATGGTTCCTGATAAGAGAATTGACGTACTAAGCCAAAGGTCCTGTGTTTGATTCCTGTTTCCAGATGTCATTTTTAAATCTAAAGAATATAAGATAGACGATTATTTAGTCAGTGTGGGGAGTACAAATATTCAAAAGTTTGAATAACAACTTCTGAATTATCTGAACTTAGAACAGTAAATACTGAAATTACAAATGTTTCCTACTATTAAATAACTAGGTTATTAAATTTCCCCACATCCTTAAACCCACATAATATGGTATAATTATTTGATAATGGGTATTTTTTTCCAATATTAAATAGATTAATTTTAAATATGTTAAACTCTACTTAATATTTTTCAAAAGGATTAAGAATCAATCTTAATATCATAATTTTTTATACCTCAATTTTTAGCTCTCAAATTCTAGTTAAAACACAAGTTTTTGTATTAAAACAAAATGGCAATATTCAGAATGTGACAATTTTTTACTGTGCTTATTATTAGATTTTTTTTGCAACTTCATTTCAGAACTAATCAAATTGCAAATTGTAAATAAATTCAACAGGTTACAGGACCTTTGTGTTCTATCAGCGTTGAGCAAATCACACATGGCCATTTGGTGCAAGTTTTATAATTACTATTATATTAGTAGTGTTTTTTTCTGATCCATTCATCACATCCGGTTGCAAGCCATATTCTTGGATTTGGAACTGAACCTTCATGAGAGAAACATAAACACCAAAGCCACCAACCATCAACAATACCTCAGGTTCCAAAGCAACCAATAACTTCATTTAAAACGCTCTCTACCTGATATCCTAGCTACCAGAGCCAAAAACATGGTAAGTGGGAACTTGCTCACCAAGGTATAGCCAAATTCAGGCACCTCTCGTCTCAACCTTATATAACCATCACTCCTTTTATTCCAAGTAAGCCCACTCCCACCAGTCAAGTTACTCCTATATAAACAATAATAATAAATAACTGATGATTTACTAATTAAATATAATATAAATACATCATTGGATCTATCTACAGCCGCGTATGGACAATTTGAGGCAGTACGCTTTGCATGACTCGTGACGCACACCTTGCTCTGTCCATACCTGATATGCTTGCCCTGAGGCGTGCACAGTACACATGTGCCGCAAACTGTGTGCTCGTCGGTAAACCGATCATGCTCAAAGGCGCCTCAGTGCAAGTGGAGCATTTTGTGTGGATGGGTATGTTGTTGCCTCGCTCCACACTTCACACGCATCATGGTTGACATCGAAGTTCTGCGTCAAGTAATTCAACTTTATGAGAGTTTATATCCTGAAAATTGAAAAATGACACCTGGACACGGAATCGAACCCGTGTCATTTTTCAATTTTCAGGATATGATATCTAAGAGGTGCTATCCTCACCAAAATGCATAGATGATAGCTTCGGCTATCTGATTCATTAATTTATGAGAGTTATCGATTATTATTGGATTTGAAGAGTTCAGAATATTATAATAAAATAAAAGAGAAGATGCATAGCATGAAATTTGCATTAAAGTAAATATTCCTGTCAAAGAAATGAAAAAAAAAGGTCAGATCGCTCATGGGATCTTACAGAAGGGAGAAATCATGTCATCTACCGATGTGATTTGTGCATGATGGTTTCATTGCTCACATTGAGCATGTGACAATTAAAACTATCTTGTGATGCATACCTCAAGTCAAGGCATGTGGCGTGAGCCAGGCGAAGTGCACCGCCTTGCACTGTCTGTACGTGGTTTACCAAGCGTCAAAAACATGAGTTTGAACAGGCAACTACAGAATCCAAGCAAAAAAAAGGAAAAAAACAGGCAACAGTAGTATTTAGTCGCCATGATCTATCTACCTCTTGCCATGCTGCCATGGTCCAATTATTTTACTCTCTTCTGCTGAAGAAGGGGATTGATGTACCCCAAAAGTTTGATAATTGTGTTTTGTTGTCTTTTAATTGTGAACGTTGAGGCCTTCAATTTTCTGGTGTGTAGGCCATGCCCTATAATCGTCTTTTCATTTCTATTATATTGTTAGAGAATGTTGGATTTTAAATAATTTTTCTAAACTAATAAATGTTATAAACCTCAATTCATTGTTTTTCACTAACTTGCTATAATTTTTATGTCATATTTTGTATGCAGTTAAATTTACTATCAATATCCAAACAATCATTTTATTTAACAATGAGGCGGCCCAGTGGCTAAATAATTTTAATTTTTTATGGACAACACCATATAAAAAGGAGGTTAGAAATGGGTAAGAAAGTTATCAAAGAAACAAAAATGGAAGAATAACCTATAGGTAATGTAAAAGGTTTAACAATGAGGTGACACAATGGCTAAATAATAATAAAACAAACAATCTCTCTGAGATAGGTATAAAAATACATACATTATTTAGATAATGTACACATCAATGTTGATGATGTTGATAGTAGACATACAATATATTACAAACAACTATAATGTTTAGTGGTTGTGGATAGTTTGAATGTGCGATCAGGCTGAGCAAATGGTCTCTGCCGACCGAGTGTAACCATATTAATAGTAAACATTGCATGTGGAAATAATGTCACTACTTGAAGAATGAAGGGGGAGATCAATGATAAGGGGGGGGGGGGGGGGGCAAAAGTTCAATAATTTAGGTCTTTCAGTAGTTGTGTGTATTTTCTTTTTAACTTAATTTTTACCTCTTTTGACAAACACTACGGATACCCAAGCAACTTTAAATACAAGGTATGTAAAGTGTTTTTAAAGTGGCTTCAAATAAGTGTGGTAAACCAACTATTCACAATGAAGGACGCAGAATTATTGTAAAAGTAATGGATTTTTTGGAGAACAAAAAACTATTGGGACATTATAAGCACCCTGTTGAAAAAGTAATAAAATGTGCAACAGAAGCTACAGGAAAATCAGAGTATACTATTTCTAAAATTCTAAAGGAAAGTATGGCAAGTGGGACACAAACAAAACTTTCAACTCCAGGATATAAAAGTACAAATCCAGCAGTAGAAAAAGTGTTCTTGATGATTTTGACTTGTGTGTCATTCAACGACTTATGCAGAGGTTCTACATTGTTAAAAAGGAAGAACCAACTTTACATAAATTATTAGCAGTAGTAAAAGAAGAAATCAATTTCACTGGGAGCAAAGAAACATTTAGAACATTGAAATAGTTGTATGAAGGGCTAAATATTTAAGAAGAATGAGGGAAAATGATAAATTAGGAGACCAAAAACATCCTGTGGTAGGCCTATATTTTGATGAAACCTGGATTCATTCCTCGTACACTGTGAGTAAATGTTGGCAAGACCCAAAAACAACAGGAGTATTGAAAAATGATGGTGCAGGACAGAGGTGGATTATTGTCCATGCTGGTTCAGAGCAGGGATTTATATCAAATGCATTTCTTATTTTCAAATAAAAAAAAAAAAAAATGGTAACTATCACAATGCGATGAATTTCAAAAATTTTCTAAGTGGGTGAAAGAAAAACTTATCCCCAACCTTTCTCAAAATAGCCTAATTGTGATGGACAATGCACAGTATCATGCTGTTCAAATAAATAAGCCACTACAATGGGATCACTAAAGGCTGAACTGAAGCTTTGCTTGGACACAAAACAGTATTGCAATATGAGGAACAGATGACGAAAAGTAAGCTCTTGGAGCTAGTCTACTGCTGATGTAAGTCTCCCAAATTTTACATAGATAATTTATTCGAGCAACATGGGCACAGTGTTATTATGTTACATCCATACCATTGTAACCTTAACGCTATAGAATTGATTGGGGACATGGTGAAATCAAGAGTCGCGGCCAAAAATGTTGATCAAAGCACTTTGTAAATGAAACATTTAACAGAAGAAGCCGATTAGTGGAAAAATAATGGTCTGATAGAAGAAGAAATAGAACAAATGTTGATTTAGTTTGGAGATGAAAGTGACAGTGACAAGAGTAGTACATCAAGTATCTACAGTAACAACATTGACAGACAAATATCAGGTGTTGAGGAGTTAATTTAGGCTTTAAGGTAAGTTAGAACTGCTTATATATTCAACTTCAGTAGCAGAAGTCTCTTTTAGCCAAGTACCACCCCCTTATGTCCCATTTGCCATTTGCTACTCACTGTACTAGAGCGATATGGCTTTCTCCTCTCACCCCTTTGCCTTTCTTACTCTAGAGCGATTGCAACACTTGACCACAAGATGCAATGTTTTCTATGTCGAGTAGTAGTTCATGATGTCACCGAAGCGCACTCAGGCTCTCGTATCTAGTTGGTTTTGTTAGTCAAGTTGCTTGGGTCTATATTTTTTTGGTGAACATCTGACTAGTTGTAGGCCTTTAGTACTTTCTAAATTGAATACCTGACAAGGAATAGATTAAAGAGTTCCTACAACGTGAAGGTCCCCGGCAGAATTCACCACCAACTCAATTCAACTTCTCTTCCCACAAGAACCTCAAACGCCCACATTGTATCTCCTCCCTAAAATCCACAAAGAAATAAGACCTCCGCCTGGCCGTCCGATTGTATCTGGTTGTGGCTCCCCAACTGAGAGAATTTCATCTCTGTTGATTCACACCTACAACCCTTTGTAAAACAACTCCCCTCATTCATACAGGATACAAATCATTTCTTAGACAAAATTCACAAAATCAAAAATCTTCCATCGAACTGTTTTCTGGTCACTATTGATGTCACAGCACTCTACACTAACATCCCTCATGTGCATGGAATGTCAGCAATGGAGCATTACTTAGACCGCAGACCTCCTGGTTCCAAACCTACCACTTCTTTTCTGGTGGAGCTGGCTAGGATGATCCTTCAATTTAACAACTTCCGTTTTCTAGACAAACACTACCTACAGATTAAGGGCACAGCTATGGGTACACGCATGGCTCCTTCATATGCAAATCTCTACATGGGACTACTAGAAGAACGCTTTCTACATTCTCAGCCCATCAAACCATATCTATGGCTTCGCTACATCGACGACATTTTCATGATCTGGCCTCACTCCGAAGAATCCTTGGACGTCTTTCTAGATAATCTCAACAATTGCAGCCCCCTAAACTTCACCCACAATAAATCACATCATAGTCTTACCTTCCTTGATGTGAATCTGTTCCTTGAAAATAACCAAATTCGTACCACTGTACATATAAAACCCACCAATCACCAACAATACCTCCACTACCATAGCAGCCATCCTTCATACACAAAAAGGTCTCTACCATTCAGCCTTGCCACACGAGCCAAACGGATATGTTCAGAACCCGACGATTTAACTGAATATTGCAAACAACTTTCCACAGTTTTCCAAAGTAGAGGTTACCCCAAGCCTCTAATAGACAACCAAATCTCCAGAGCACTCTCCAGGGATGACCACGACCCTCCAAAAAAAGTTGAGGACATCCCTCTCACAACCCAATACCATCCTGGTCTACAACGTATCAACACCATCCTTAAATGTGGTTACAAATTCCTAACCAGTTCTACACAGACCCAAAACCTTCTTAGTTCACCCCCAAGAGTTACTTTCAAACGGCCACCCAATCTCCACAATATTCTAGTCCATCCCAAACTTCCTGACCCCAAGAGAATCCGAGAAGAAAGACCTACTACCAAAGGTTCACACCCCTGCGGTAGCACCCGTTGCAGCACATGTGGAATACACCTACCAGCTACATCCTTCAACAGCAAAGTAACCAAATTGGAATACAAAATCCCTGGGTATTACAATTGCAAAACCAATAACTTGATATATCAACTACAGTGCAAATCATGTGATGCAGAATATATAGGCCTCACTACAGGTTCTCTCAGACAGCGAATGAACAATCATCGCTTTGACACAAACCACAAAGATCCGGACAAGCCTGTACCCATCCATGCTAGTACCCACAACCAGGACTTTCAAACCTGCTACACCACCAAAATATTAAGAGCATTTCCCAAACAGTGCAACAGTTCTCAACTCAGACAGTGGGAACTGGCCCACCAATGGATCACCAAATCAAGATTACCACCAGGCCTCAACAGAAGATAGTTTATTTCTATAATATTATTTTCCAAATTTAACATTATTATTATTATTATTATTTTCTCTTTTTTCTCTTGTCTATTATTATTATTATCATCATCAGTTTTCTATAAATATTAACCACAACCAAGGAATTTATTTCTACTCCCAAAAACAGTTGGCACAATTTGTTTCTAACAGTTTAATTCAAAATTCAAGATGGAGTAATCCATTGTTTGTGTTATTTGTACTCTCTTCTTCTTTGTGTTTGATAAAGGCAACAATGCCGAAATATTATTATATTTGTGTTTAAAATGTGTGTGTGACTACTTCTACTATAGAAGACAGAAGAAAGGAAGAAGATGTCACCTTTGTGCATTGGATTCTTCCCACATCTTTCCTCTTTCCCTAGGTGGGCTTTCTTCATCAAATTTATTCTTATTCTTAGTAGTTTATTTTTCCTATTTCTTTAGTTTTATCAATTTCCTTTATTATAATATTATTATAAAATTATCTAGCCATTGGGCCACCTCATTTTTGAATCATTTGACAAGGAATAGGGTTATAGAACTATTTTCTCAATTGAATACCTGACTAAGAATAGGGGTATATAACTATTTTATCAGTTGAAGAGTTGACTTGGTTATTTAACACACCTGGCATTTTGAGGTCTTACTCTCAAGAAGGATTCTGAAGCTGGTGGGGGTGGGCCTGTTGTCAAGGACCCCCTGCCCCAAACCACGACCGTCATCCTGGTTTAACCGGCGGTCTTGCATTATCTGAAACAATCAATGCGGGTAAAGTACACAATCATGATCCTGAGCATCTTCAAAACAGGTGTATGGTTCATTTTCATTCCCTAGGTTAGGTGGAATAGTAAGTAATATATTGTTTTGTTATGTTGGTATGTCATCAAGTGACTGTGGAGGTCACATAAAATATTTCCGTATAAAGTTTGTATGTGCTTAGCACTGAGCACCTAATAACTTATTGTAATAGTCTGTATGTTTGATTTATCATCAATACAATTTGTGTGTTCAGTAAGTCAGTGGTCATTATTTCAATGTGAAAAACATAAGTTAGTTTGTATCTGCAGGCATGAATCTTTCGAGACCTGGACCTACCTCAACTTGGCCTGGCTTGAGAGCAGCCACACCAAGCGGCTGAGCAGTGAGAACAGTTAGGCGCGTTTCATCATCCTCTATGAACACAGCACCTGGTAATGGGTAGTAATTGGCCTGAAGAGGCAGCTTAGTAAAGTGCTTGCGACGAATCATCTGCAACACCAATACAGCATGCTGACAGATTATCTTTAACAACAGTATGGCATGTTGACAGGTAATCTTTAACAACAGTATGACATGTTGACAGGTAATCTTTAACAACATAACATGTTGACAGGTCATATTTAACAATAGTACGGCATGTTGACAGGTCATATTTAACAGTAGTATGGCATGTTGACAGTCACGTCAACGTGATAAGTCAACAGTGTGACATGTTGAGGAGTTCAAAGTTCATTGTAACAACAGTATGGCATGTTGACAGGTCAATTGTAACAACAATGTGACATGTTGACAGTTCAACTGTAACAACAGTATGACATGTTTACAGGTCAACTGTAACAACAGTGTAACATGTTGACAGGTCAACTATAACAAGTGTGATATGATGACAGGTCATCTTTAACAGTATGAAATGTTGACTGGTCAACTGTAACAACAGTATGATATGTTGACAGGTCATCTGTAAGAATTAGTGGATGTTGGTGGGTGTCTTCATGACCAAACTACCAATGTTGTTGAGGTTTTTAAGGAAGTTCCCATGTTTCAAGATGTTATGACCAACCTACATTAATGTTGTTGAAGTTGTTAAGGTGTTATGACCAACCTACCAATGTTGTTGAGATTTTAAATAAGTTACCATTGTGATGAAAAAAAAATGTATATGAATATATAAAATGTTGGGCGCCAAATACCAACCACTTTTAATTTGTGAGGTAGGTAGATTTTTATTATTAAATAAATTTATCCCCATAAACTGCTTAGCGGTGAGACAAAAATTCTTTCTCTCAAGACCCCTGGATTTTACCTAAAGTTTTAACTTAAGTTGGACACTTACAACTAAAGACTTCCTGGAATAGATTATTATTCTTGCCATGGACCTCCAACCTATTGAAACATTCTATAAATGGAATGCTCAAAAACCAATGTACATTAATATTATAAATACATAAATTACACAATAAAATGTATAGTGTGTTTGTAATTATTGTTGAAGACAAAAAAAAATAAAACCTTTGAATTAACCCTACTTAATAAGGCATGCCTGTTATGTTATAAAATTAATAAAAGTATTGTTAAGCAATACTTAAAAATGTAAGATTCTTATTTGATTTGTGATGACAAAATAATAGTTATTAAGATACAGAAATAGTCCTTTTGGATGAAGTAACAGCAGGTTTGGAATATTTGTATAGAATGTTAAAGCAATGCGGTCTTCAAAAAATTATTTAAACTCCTGCAAGCTGAGATTCTTTAGTGAAAAAAATAAAAAAAATTGTTGAAATGTTGAAAAAATAATACTTATTATTTGGAAATTGATATTATTTATAACTAACTGTTCTCCAGTATTCCCTCTTCTTTAAATAAATGTTCAACACTTCTAAACTTGCAAGGCTAGAGGGATGTTCTAAATTACAATGAAAGAAAACTGTCTCAAAAGGAACTTATCATATTTAACATTCTCATCATATCATCATTAGGTAATAAAAATCACTGAATAATAAGTCTGGAAAAGTAAGATATTTTCCCCTCTTTAATATATTTAGGTAATATATTCAATAATAATTGTAACACTGAACAGGATGATTATAGATTAATTTGATCTCACTCAAAAATGTCCGATCTATTGAGAATGTTGACCTAAAACTCCAGTAACAATTAAATTCCAGGCATTAAATTCCAACAAAATCTTCCCTGTATACTTGCACTTGACCTTCCTCAAAGGTTAATCCTTACTTTTAGTGGAGTTATGGCCAATGAAAGTTAAAATTAGCCATAACAAAATATCATTAAAGGATCCCCAGATCGAGTCCTTCCTTACAATTTCCAAAACCATTTTAGAGTCAACAAAACAAAAACCTCAACAATCCACGAACATGTTATTTTTGTTTTTAAATAAATAATCTCCAGCCTAGGAGAAAACTAGTTGCCGAGATTTATTACAAAACAAAACAAAAATCTTAATGTTTTAGGCAGTGAAAGTATTATAATAATAATAACTTAATATTATAATTTGACAAATAAACATAAATCATCTTTAAAATTAATTTAAATTTCACACCAAAATCTAAACGAGAATAATAATCTCTTTCTCTAGGGGCAATCAGTTCTTCAAATGACAGCTAGATGTTGTAAGCGTTCAAGAACATAAAATAAACCAAGATCATAACAGTTCTGAAATAAGCCACTCTCTAAAGCAGATAGCATTAAAATTACCTACAAAAAAAAAAGCATGGCGGGTTAGCAGCTTATGAATCAAAATAAAGAAAGAAAATTTAATATTGTGAAATAAAGTAAGTAGATTGTCTATAATATATATTTTTTAATTATAAATAAATAATTAATATTCAAAACTTTATGAGTTGTGATTGAACTAAAAAAGAGACAGTAAAGTTGTCAACGTTATTATATATTTGAAAGACAGAGTCAATCGACTATTACATTTATATTTTAAGTAATTCTTTTAACAAAAATAACATCACACCATGTTTCAAGATGTCATGACCAACCTACCAGAATGTTGTTGTGGTTTTTAAAGAAGTTACCGTGTTTCAAGATGTCTGTCATGAACAATCTATGTGAATGTTGAAGTTTTTAAGCAAGCTCTTATGTATCAATACCTACCCACCTAAATGTGGTTGAAGTTTTTAAAAATATTACCAGGTTTCAAGATGTCATGACCAACCTACCTGCATGTTGTTGAGGTCTGTAAAGAAGTCTTCATTGTTCTGGATATTGGTTGATATCCTCATAATGAATTCATAGTTGTTGTGGTCGGTTATATCAACAATGTTGTTCACTTCCAGTCCCAAGGAGTCCACACCTGTAACAACACACAGGATGAGAAGTTACTCTAATTTTCCATTCTTATTCCAAGTGGTGTAGTTACAACTCACCTGGAGTGTTGTAGAGGGTGATGTAGTGTTGCACTTCTGGCAAGAGCACCCTGACCTGGGACAAAAGGGGCCCTTCTACCACCATCACAAGGGGCCGGTCCAAAGTCAGCATCACCGCCTGACCATCAGGAAGGAACAGGTACGCCCCGCTACGCTCCTTTCCTGGGCGCGCTGAGTACCTGCATACCACATCATACAGTTTGCTGCACCCATGTGAAGAGTTTATATCCCTTCACCAAACCTAATAAATTACCTCTGGTTGATGCCTACAATGACTTGGTGATTAAATGTAGGGCTGAGCTAGTGCCCGATTATAAATCCGATCATTGGCTGTCTATGGTACAATCAATATGCCTATGCTGATGATCATAATTTTGTTCAATGATTAGTAAAACAGATCTTTTGTTAACATGCCAGATACTAGTTACTAATTATTGTTAAACTCTTGGCAGACAGCCTTGTCCTTTGTTTTGTTGCTTGGAGTTTGATGGAGGGTGGCTTCTAGTGATCACACCCAATATCATAGCTGAGGGAACTGCCAGTCTTAGGAGAAAAGTTTTCTCTTTGCTCTCTCGATTAACTGGTGTCAGATTTCCTCGCTTTAAGTTATGTTGGAAGGTGGTGGTCTGGGGTAAGAAGAGACTACTGGCAACCTTGATGAACTACCGTAGCAAAATTTGTCTTAAACTTAAGGGATGATTTATCCCACAAAAACAAGAGAATGACAGAGCTGTTTCACCATATTAGTCATGCAGTTTCTTCAGAGATGATATTCAGTGTAAGTAAACAGTTACTTCTTTCATAAATAACAAGAAAATGGGAAAAGGGTATGGTAGTTAAGTTGAGAATAGAAAGGTCAATGAGTGGGAGAGAAGCTTAATGCAGCTGTTGTGGATAGGGATGAATAATCCTTGACAGGTAATCTACAAGGTGAACTGTAACAATTAGTTACTATTTGCATTTTCTATTATTCTTATATACTTATTTATATTTCATCTTATGTTCATAATTTTTTTGAAAATTTGGAATGGAGATTTAGATTCATAAAATAGTGGATTTGACCCAACTCTAAAGAAGATTCAAGAAAGCAAAGGGGAGCTATGAAGCCAAGCCGAGAAGTAAGGAAGCTAAAAGGGAAGACAAGGAAGCCAAACAAGGAAGGAATAACAAAACCGAGGAAGATTCAAAAGATGCCAAATGAGGAATATTAAAAGAGAAGCCAAAACTGACTAGTCAAGAAACTAAACAAAGAAAATATCAAAGAACTAAAACGGAAAAAATTCAAGGAAAGTTAAACCTAAAAAAAGATTCAAGGGAAGTTAAAACTAAAGTAATGGAGGTTTCAAAACTACATAATGGATTCAGAACTTATCTTTATTTCAATACTTAAACTTATTCATCAGTATTGATACTTTTAGAACTATTTTGAAATTAATTATTCTTATTTAAATTTTTTTAAATGCAATGAATAAATTATGTTTTTCTGATTTTATTCTAAAATTAAATTCAAAATAAAATTCTAATATACAACTATCACAAACTAAACTATGAAAAAATTTACAGATTTCAAAATAAAATTCCTACAACTAACACAAACTTAGCTATGAAGAAAGTGAAGTCAAATTGACCGAAAATATCTTTAAAATGGGCTAGGACCAATGGGGATGGGAATTATATTTAAATTAACTATAGTTTTATTACTAGTACATATTATCAGGCATACAGTCCAATGAATAGTAAGACACAATGAATAAAAAAAAAATATCTTTAATAATATCTAAAATTAAATAAACCAAATAATTAGCATCAGCTTAATCCGAAAGTAATAATTGGTATCAGCATGATCGGCCTAGCCATAATTAAATGTTAGATGTAATTCACATGTTATATTACAATATGCGATTATATGACATGTGGGAAAAAACTTTGGGAATCACAGTAAAATATCTGAGTTGTGTTAGACATCCAGTCCAATTGAAAATATGAATATCTTATTTATAAATATGTAAATGGTCTCTAGTAGTATTATGTGGAAATATGAATATATTATTTATAAATATTTAAAATGGTCTCTAGTGAGTATTATGATGGAAATTACATGTGTGCCTATTGTAGTCAATGTACAAGTCAAATCAGAGGGATTAGAACTGACTCATGAAATGACAGGAAAATCAATTACATCCATTAAAGATACAGTGCTAGTAATTTACACTTCTAGAATACACTAGATTAGTGAGCCCACTGGACAATATTACGGAGCAGGTTGCACTAGTGATCCTTGATTGACAAGTATAACTTCTAAAACACACTGTCCTTGTGATACGACTGGACAAGTATGTCTTCTGGAACCGGCTTCAATAGTGATCCAAGCTGGACACTTATATATTCTAGAACATGCTGTGCTAGTGATCCAAGCTGTACAAGTATATATTTTAGTACAAAGTGTGCTAGTGATTCTATAAAGTATTCTTGGGAAATTTATGTTCCACAGTAATTAGGCCAATAATTTTGTCACCAATAATAAATAATTTATTTGGAAGTGTTTAAGTCAACACTATACGCTGTTGATGGGACAAACAGACATGTGTACCATTGACTGACAGAAATACTAACCTGGGAACTTCAAAAGCCTCCTACTTTGCAAAATGAAATAATTATGTACTTGTACATTTACAATTTTCTCTCATTATCATTCACTATATAGAGGAGACTCTCAAATGTTGGGGTAGGTCCCTCCTCAAAGTGATGGCTGGGCAAAGTAGGGTGAATACATTATTGAGATCCGCGCAGAGTACCCCCCCCCCTCCCCCCGCCTGGTAAATACCCACTACATAGATTCATCCCACTCTCACATGAAGATTAAATCATATGGAGGGGTTTCTCCTAATATCATGTAGTGACACTTGCTCTTTGTGACAGTGGTTGCAGTGCAGTGTAGTAGATGCCCAGCTGGATAAATAATTAATGGTAGGAGTCCTTTCCACTCACCCCAATTAGTATAAGCTGTAGATAACCCAAAGCACAACAATGAAATTAAAAATATGTGCAGAATCTGAAATAGCTAATGTTGCCATACCTTGCCAAGTCAACGTGCAGGGGAAAAGTAGTACCACTGCTCTTCAGGGTGACAGCCTTAAGCAGCCCCTGAGGAGTGAATACAGCCGATATCTGGTCACTTGATATGGAGAACTCCTTTCCATCTGGGATCACCTCGATATTTTGGAAACCCTCTATCTTGGGAATGTCTGCCAGCATGTTTAACATTTTGAGGCTAGCGAAGGTGCTGCTTCCCCTTAAAAAAAAAAAAAAGAGAAAAATTAGTCAGGTATTACTGGAACACGTATAATCATCATAGTTGGTTTTTGCTTTGACCAAGTCACCACAAAGTCAGTCAGCTTTGTTGTGGACCAATTAAGATGACCATTGCTTGGTGACTCTATACTTTATCATGGTAGGAGTAACTGGGTACCATGCATCTGGCATTCTCAATTATCCAAACTGCTCTCAGACCACACTGGCTACTAATGTCTAGACCCTCTTGAATCTTTAAATACTCTTTGAGAGGTGCATTATAAACTCACATGTGCTTGTCCCCAGGATGCACTGCATGGATCCTGTAGGTGGCCAATCCTAGTGGGGAACCTCCCCAATAAACATAATATCATAGTGGGAGTCGGCCACTGATCCTGACCTCAGGAACACCGGACTGGTCTGACTAGGGACCAAGTCACCATCAGAGTTCGTCACCTAAACACAGAGCTTGGTTATAAATTACAGTGGAACCTGGATAAATTGAACTTGAAAGGTCCAGAAAAAAAATTTGAACTATCCAAAAATTCAAATTAAATAAGTATCTTAAAAAGTAATTGAAAAGAAACACAGTTAGATTTGCAACCAAGCTCAACATTTTTTGTTTGTTTTTCAAAAAGTTGAAAGAGTGTTAGGGAGAATTCCGAAGAACTTTACAATTTATGATTTCTTTTTAAGTCCCTTTTCCACTTCCTTTAACACTTCTAATTTTTTGGCCAAAGTTAATGATTTATTGGACTGTGCTTGGACAGTTACATCACAATATACACATGCACACACACATTTGACCAGGGTGTCTACTGGACTTAGTTTTGAAATTCCAGTATGTCTTCAGTAAATTTTCTTTAAAAAATCCATTTTATGAAAATCCTTCAAAACTAAACAATTCATATTTATCTATTTTATTTTTTTATTTGAGGTATTAAATTTGCACTTTCTGAACAAAATGATTATATCAGCACAAGAATTTTTGTGAGAGAGCTAAAGGTCTTACCAATTTTTGCCAGGTGAGGTATTTTCACATATCTTTCAGGGTTCTTTTACATGCCACAATCGACATGGGACTGACAGCTTTACTTCCCCTCTAAAGGAAGTTGTGCTACGTAATTTTATCGATCACGAAAAATTCGTCCACCCTGGCAGGGTTTGAACCCACAAATATCGGGTTCTGAGGCTAGCACTTTACACCAAGACCACTATGATCGACTAATCCTTATTTAAAAGCATAATGATAGAAAGTTAGGGTTATGTCTGTCATAATTAAACATTTTTACTTCAAGAATATTCAACTACATTGATGAAAAAGATCCTTGGATTGAAGGTCTATAGTTGTTCCCATCAAAGATTTTGTATCTTAGAAATAAGGATATTTGAGGATTCAATACTCAAGTCCTACTTTACAGCCATTACTGTTTCCAGCCTGTGGCCTGGGTCAGTTTTTTATTCAAGCCATATATTTTTCAATACTGGCCTGTAAGGCCTGTTGTAGCTTGATGGGCCTTATAACCTAGCTTAAACAAGGACAGGCACAACATTCAGTCCCCGGATGTTAATTCATCATTGTGAAAAGGTAAACCCACATTTCAGCAGTGATAAATTTTTCGGCCATTCCAAGAATGAATCCAAGACCCTTGACTCGATAGATAAATATGCTAATGACTGAGCTTAGGAAGGTTCAAATAGTTGTTTAAATCAATTTTAGAGCTATTATAATAGTTATTAGTTGTTAAGACCATATAATAATAGGCAAAACTTAACGACCAAACCCCAGACCATTAATATACCACTAAATGTAAATAATATCAAAAGTGAAGGAAACAAATCCTACCCCATTGCGAAAGTTAAACAAATGTCATGCTTATATTATTTTCTATTATTTTGACTCAAACTAAAGAGCATTCTGAGAAGCTCACTCAAGATCAGCTTGAATAAAACAAAAATTAGCCCGCGGAACCTTAATTAACAACTTAAGAAAATAAAGTTACTTCATTATTATTTGTTAGGTTAAATAATATTAATTTAATTTAATTAGTTGAAAAATGACACATAGACATAGGAATTGAATCCAGTACCATTGGCTTAAGCGCCATGAGTGAAGAGTGACCCTGAGCATGAGACAACCGTTGGAAAGATCAATGGTAGAGAATTGACGTGTAAAGACAAAGATCTTGGGTTCAATTACTGTGTCCAGGTGTCATTTATAACTAAGGTGAATTTATTGAATATCAGACATGTATGTAACTAGACTAACTACTCCACTTTTGAGGAAGATATTATAATGATTCTACTTTAGCTTACATCAAAAGTAAAAACCCAAAGAACCATCTATGACAATATATCAGGAGGTTCGACAAAGAATTTCTAAAGCTAAATTAAACCTATACTCGGTTGTCAGGATAAAAAATCCCCTTTGATTTTTGTGAACTATTTTTACTTTTAATGTTATCAATCTTATCATGCATCACCATTCATGTCACAACATACTCCTCAGGAATGTAAAGGTATCAACAATTTATAAATACTAGGATAGAAACCTCAAATACCTCAAATCGTTAAGGATATTTGAGATTCGGGTAGTAAGACGCGGTGCTAAATATTATTATTATTATTATTATATTTCCCCTTATGTTAGTTTTTTTTCCAAGATTAGAATTTGAGATTAGGAGGTAAATTGGCGATTCAGATTCAAATTTGTAAAATAATGGATTCAAACCAACTCTAATAAATACATATTTAAAATACCAGGGTCATATCACGAGGCGAGGAAGGTGCTAAGGCAGTTCAACCATCTCCCCCCCCCTCCAAAATTATGATTAGTAGAGATGGGATGCTAGAATCCTCTAGGATTCGAGAGATTCAATGTTAGTAATGATCTCAAAAAATTACCTTGAATACAGTAACATGAAGACCTTGACTAAATACAAACATTATTATATTATTATTATTATTATTAGCACCGCGTCTTACTACCCATTCGGGTTATACGCACTTACGCTAATGTGTAATGGTAGGGTGATTGTGAGATGAAATGGAGGACCTACAGTTTAACGTGGAATCCGAACCACGGTGGAGGCCTGGCATTCCCCACATTCACAAGATGTCTTGTCAGAGGTGAAGGAAGGGTTTGGTAATCAGATAAATCTGTGCCGGGACCGAGGATTGAACCCCGGCCGCCAGCACAGAAGTCTGACACCTTACCCCTAGACCGCCAGGTCACCCACAAAATACAAAGAGTTGTAAGCGATTGGTAAAAGGAATCAAAAAAGACTTGTGTATTTGTGAGGGGAATTTTTCTTTTCTTTCAATAAAATAGAATTTTTACTAATATTATTAATTTAAATTAATAGTGTTCTCTTTGTTGTGTAAGACATATAGACATGACAAACAAAATAACATCTATCAGTGGTACCAAGTCTTAAAAACTTTTTTTATTTGAATTTTTAATATTTCCACTCTAATTTAATTACATTTTTTTTAAGGTTTGAATTGGAAATCGAGATTTGAAAGAAAATTTAAGATTCGTAATTGAGAAATATGAGATATGGCCCATATCTAATGATTAGTTATGTAATTTTGTTTTCCTCACCAATCTTTAAGCTTGTAGCTTATAAAAATCCTAACCATGATCAAACTTATATTTTAAAGCAGTTTAAATTGATTTAAGAGGAGCTCAGTTTAAAAAATCATATTTTCATCTCTATAGGGGAATTAAATCAGAGCCCCCCCTCAGGCAAAAACCCATTTCTCCCCCAAAAATAAGTGTTTGAGTCTGGCCCTCATATAATCCTCTTGAAGCATCAACCTATACACCAGATGAACAAGGATTTTTTTTTAAAATATTGCATAAACATTACAGCCAAACATATTTCTGTGAAAGATTTTTTGTTTACCGTTCCTTAGGAACATTCAACTGAATGGTAATTAATTTTTCAGTTACTATCAAAGTATATTTCAATCTATTCCTATAATATTCTAAGACTTTTTTTAATGATTTAAAAATAAGCAATTTTAGATTTTAAAATGTTTTCTTATAAATGAATCTTATTTCATTAAAAATTGTTGATAGTTTTAACACAAAATTGTTTTTTATTTATATAATCAAGTTTTAAAATTATATATTCATTCCAAACAAGGTCAACTTGTCTCATTACTCAGGATTTTTATGATAAACACACTATAGAATGATTCTAATAAAAAAATCAAGCTGCAGGATATTAGTAATTAGAAATGGTCTTAAGATGTAAGCCAAAGATAAAGAGTATAAAAGGTTTTGGAACAGAACTTTCATATTAATTTGAAAGGACTATAATTCGATGAGGTAGGGGGTCGCTGCTATTCTTTTCAGTGCATGTGCCCTGCCACCTAAACACCAAGTTATTCGTACAAACAATTATAAGCTAAAATAAACTCTTTCTAGCTTTTCTTAAAATAATTATGACATTTAAAATTGCTGAGCAAAAACCTCCAAAAAAATCAACTATCTTCCCGATCGAGGCAAAGTATTGAATGTCCCCCAAGTCATGGCGGACAAGAGGAAGGAGAGGGAAGAGACAGGATGCTCAGAACAGCTCTGCACAACTCTAAATGGGGCAGTATTTGAGTGTTCCCCTGTGAGTAAAAGCTTGGAGATAGAGGTGTCTTGTCTGGAGTAGGAGATGCACTTCACTGGAGGGGAAGGGCTCGCTGGGAGAGCGGTATTATATGGTTACATTTCATTGTTAAAGAAATCTGATGTAACTTTGACAAATCATCAAATATCTTTTATCAAAAGAAATAAATGTTCAATGATTTAAGCTTTAGAACAGGCTTTAGGGTTTTATCAAATAAAATGGCAACTGAAAGATTAATCTGGACGTGAAAGACACCTAATGGCTAATAATATAAATTAATTTAGGGCGCAAACATCTTAGGGGCACTTCTCGACAAAAAAGTATTTTTAGTGTTTAATAATGTAATAGTTCAAATGAAATATTTTAATAATTATTTATAAATAAAGAAATAACACCTAAATATTAAATCTAACATTAAAACATTAAAAAAAAAGACTAACATAATCACTTTAACGGTTTAGAAACATTTGGGGTTGCTTTGTCAGTGGATAATTTTGTAATTTGTTTAAATGCTTAAAAATTATTTAGAGAGAAAAGAGGGAAAATTTGATAATATTTTTGTACAAATTGATTAAGCGGGTGCGGGTGTGATGGACATAATTGTTTATTTTTTATTTATTTTTTATGTTTCACAGGTTTTCTTTTTATTAACAGCAACAAGATTATAACATTTTTACTCACAGCCACTGCACATACAATTAAACTATTTGCTCTCATTTTAGAAATAACACAATACTGTAATTTTAGAAACTTTGAAAGAAATGCGATGTTGTGTGATAACACATCTTTTATCAAAGACAGAATCAAATATTTTATCAAAGAAATGTGTTATTTCTTTGATCGAAGAAAAATATGATAGTGTAATAACGGCCATAAAAAGGACATGTTTTCCCCCTTGTTGCTCACATCCCCCATCCACTGTAAAGTAGCCGAATACTTGTCAGAATACTTGTCAGTCCGTTCAAGGTTAAGTTTCACATTTTCTGGCCATCCCTGAAGAACAGTTAACCAGAAAGCGTGTTTTGTCACTAGTCAATCGCGCGCAAATGTTTAAAGCTGTAGGATAATTTCTTATCGTTCAACGGTTCGAGTGATTAAACAATTAATTCCACAATTAATTCTGTGCAGTACATTATTCATAATAACATTAGTTTTAATGAAAAACTTTTAATTAGGAATAAAGGCAGGCAAATGCCAATTTTAAATATAGACGGTTCTTCCTCGAATAAATCACATACCTATCATAGACATTTTAATAACTATAAGTGGATGTGCGGATGTGAAGTGTCTATTATTTTGTTTCTTTTGTTTGCTTTCAAAGTAAGAATCTTCTACTAGGATTAAAGGTGGTTTTACTGATTTAAACATTTATCAGAAAGAGCTAAGAAGCATGAGCTATCATTAAATCATTTAAATTCAGCAGTGGACTACAATGTATTGGGCAAAATAGATATTCGGGAACAAATAAGTGGTGTGTATGTAACAAAAACAAAATCACAACGAAAACGTTGACAACAACAGAAACATTTTATGTTGCTTAATAATGTATATTAAATTCGGTGGGGCTTTTGAATTAGCATTATGTGGTCATGATGAGAGGGTTACTTCTGAAAATCATGGTATTTACTTAGGTTTAATTGATTTTGCAGCCAAGCTAAACTCTGCTCTTACATTGCATTTTGAAAGAATCAAATGTATTTAAAGGTACCGCCAAAACCAACCAAAATGAACTTTTGGATTCAATGTTTCAAGTTTATCAAACTGCAGTAAAGACCCAGATAAATTCAGCAAATTTTATTGCAGTCGAAACTGATGAGACTATTGATTTGTACAATCAACAACAAATGGTTATTATAATTATAAACTTTTGATGGGCAAATATGTGAATGATTTTGGTCTTTTATCAAACTATCTGAATATACAGCACAACTTTTATCCAAGGTCATATTAGAAGAACTTCAAATTAAATTAAATATTCCCTCACACAAATTAATTGCACAGTTACGATGGTGCAGCCGTTATGAGTGGAAAAAATAATGTGTTCAATCATTAATAAAACAAATATATCCAAATGGCTATTTTATACATTGCTATGCACATCAATTTAACCTAATTATGGAACGATGAGCGCAATAAAACAAAAAAGTGAAGATCTTGTACGCTAGTTTACAAGCGCTTTCTTAATTTTTTTCGCCTAAAAGAACAGCGTTCCTTGATGAAACTGTTAAGAAAAGGTTACCACGAGTGTTTCCAACTAGCTGGAATTTTAAAAGCAGAACACTCAATACTTTATTTGACTACAATGACTCATTTAAGGAATGCTTGGAAAAAAATCATAGACTCTGATGAAGTAAGTAGATTCTAAAACACTAAATGAAACAAGTGGCCTACTGAACGACTTAAATAGTTCAGAATTCATGTATTGGCTGAAACAATTTCATTTAGTTATGCCACATGCGGATATTTTTTTAGCCAAACTCAAGTGCATGGTATTGATAGCTTATAATTGGAGAAAGCTATAGAACAATTTGAGATACAATCTTAAAAAATTAGAAATGGTACCGACGAGGTTGAATAACTCGATGAAAAAAGAAAGAAAACTTCATCCACCGATGGAGATAGTAGAAATACTGCTGCAAAAGAAGTTTGTGACACTATTCTAACCCAAATTAAGGATAGATTTGATTTTAAAATTCACCTAACTGCAGCAAAATTATTCAATATTTTTTTTAACTATTAAAAATCTTTTCCTCGAAATGTGTTTAATGAGACTGTTGCATCCTATTCCATGTTAAACGCCATAAAGAGTGAATTAAATATAATTTACAATCATGATGATATGTGCAAAGTTGAGGGTGTGTTATCTTTATTAGTGTTTATTTCATAAGATAACTTGAGTGAGATTTTATCTGAAAGTTTCAAATTATTGGACATTATTTGCACTACACCAATGTCAACAAGTGAATGTGAACGGTGTTTTTCTACTTTGGTGTTCTACCTATGGTTTTTTTTTTTGGGGGGGGGGTTAAAACATGGATATGCCACGGATTAATAATGATTAAGTTCTTCAGAAACCATGATTTGGATTAGGATTTATTATGGTTGAGGCGCACTCTTGCCGTTATTTAGTTGCACTGTTCATTAACTTCAGTAATTTTTGGCAGGTTTCTAGGGCGTTGGTACGATAACTTGTATATGCTTAAAAGGTTTTTTATATACATACACACATCTAAATTAAATTTTTCTAGCATTTATTTTTCATACATATACTTAACGGCACTGTGTTGAAATAAATATATGCTTTTATATTAAATAATTTTATCTTGTTATTTTGTAATATGCTTTACATCTAGTATTATCTAGAGTAAATTAAATTTTCATTCAATGCAACTCTAAGTTTGCTTTCACGGTGTTTATGATTATATAATTATTATTAAATTTAAATATCCTACTTTATTAGAGGTATAGGCTATTACAGCATTCATTTTTATATTTATAGTTGGTAACTATGGATTCATGCTTACCACCTTAATATATAAAAAGAAAAAAAGAGATTGTATGCAATTAAATTTTAAATTCACTTGTAGTGAAACATTCTTGTGAATTGTTGAAAATAGTTATTACATACCTTTAATTCAAGGTCTTCTACCTTATAGGTATGGGTTACTTAGCTGTTATTGGTATTTGAAGAAATGAACTAGATATAGAATCTGGGACTTTGAATCTTAACCTTCGATGGTTTTTCTTAGGCTATGTATTTATTGTAAATTGGTTGCAGATATTTTTTTAATCACGTCTGAAATATTACCTTTTACGCCAGACATCAAATTGGTTCAATTTAAGCTATATTTGTATACTATATGATGTATCATCATCTCTTTGATAATTATCTAAAGTTTAATAATAATAATAATAATAATAATAATAATAATAAATTTCTCTTGTGGCTTCTTGGCTGTTATTTAAGCTCGCTTCCTGGACTCTTAAGGTTGTCACATTGATTTTGACAACAAATTTATTGAGGTTTTCTCAACTATCAAGGAAAGGAGGATGGACTCCCATTGCGAAATATAATAAATAAGAGGTGAGTTTATATTTTTATTAATAATTATTTATTTTCAATTTTGTGCCTTCTTATGGAAAAAAGTCACAAGCCGCCACTGTCAATTAGTAATAATAAATGTTTATATTATCATATTTAAACTTTATACCTAGTTAATAAAAAATAATAATAAAAATAATAATAATAATATTTAGCACTGTGTCTTACTACCCGTTCGGGTTATACGCTTTAAGTACTAATTACGCTAATGAATTAGGAATTGGGAGGGTTGAGTAAGAGGAAGTGAACCCGCATTTGCGTGGAGGGAGAGTGGAAAACCATTTAGGAAAAAACACCCCCAGTTCACCCAACCAAGATTCGAACCTTGATCTCTCCGTCATCAGCAGTCAAGCTCAACACGACAAGCACGTTAACCAACTACGCCACCGAGGTGGGTTTTATACCTAGTTGATTGAACATTAATGTTTATAGTAAACATATGTTATTGACAATTCATAATCAATAATATTAATTAAAGAATAAAAAATTATCGGCTATCTCAACTCCATGGTTTGTCCCAACTCCATCCTATTGGGAAACTTTTGTTTAAAATTATAGTAAACTTTGAAAAAAATCAATTATAAAAACATGGAGGCACACCAATAGTTATAGATTTATAATTATATAATTAAATTGTATTTTTGTATTTATTTTAAGACAGTAAAAAATATATAATCTATGTCCTCAAAATTTTATCTCAACACCATGGAATAAGTAGTAATCCATTTTAATTCCAATAGAGTGAACTTCATGCAAAATTTGTGTGAGGAAAATGAAGATATTTCAGCCATTTTGTATGTCTTGTAACAGTGTAGTTGTTTGAATGGTTTTTCAATGTGATTTTTGTTGAAATAATACGCATTGGCTGCTAGAATATGCTTTTTTACTTCTCAACACCATGGTTTCAATTTAATTTTAATTATATGCATCTTTTAATTATGTTTAGTTGAAAAAAGTCAATTACAAGTATTATAGATTTACTCATATAAAAAAACTGATCTTGCCAAAACTTGGCTCATAAACCATGTTCAAAGTAATATTTCTCAACTCTATGTACCTCAACTCCAAGACATGCTTAAAAAGTGAAAAACCATGGAGATAATAAAAGATAATAAAAATGCAGCAAAAGACCAGCCTTTTTTTATATATCCCAGGTTTATATTAAAACATAAGATTTATTTTAATGAAATTTAGTCCTTGGTTTACTTCACAATTAGGTTAGGGCTACCAAGTAATTTCTTTATAATAGTACAAGTTTATTTGATCATAAATTTTAAATAAATACTTGAACACAGTTATGCTTTGTGAATATTTGGTGTATAGCTTTATTTTTAATATAGCGTACGAGTATCACAAACTATCTTTAGAAAAAGGTCTTTAAGTAAAATCAGATAATTTTGTTTTGGGTACTATGACTAAAAACAAAAAAATACCAATAAATAAAAACAATTGAGGTTAGAAAAGAAAAAATGCAAATAAAGAAAACGCAGAGAAACTATACGAAGTGATCCTGTAAAGTATGGCGAATTTAAAAAAAAAATGGTCGAGTAAAAGTCATTCAGGCTATTGAAACACTCTCATGTATTCTTGACATAGAAAAGGTTTTCTAGCTGTGGACGTACGAAAACAAATATACATTATGAACGAAAATTGTATCTATGATCTTGTGTTCCTAAGAATGTTACTGATGATCTTCATGTTTTTCTTGAAAAAGACAAAAACTTAGATCGGGGATTGGGTGGTGATGATCAATTTTCTTTAAGAGGCAACCATTACCTCTATGTCCAATGGCAGCAATGTAAAGTGTGAACTGTGTTCTTTTTATTGTAAAAGCCAGATTGTGATCGTCCCCTTTTATATGTTACTATCCACCTTTCATATACCTTTTCCCAAATATGATAAAACTAACATAAAGAACTATATAAAATGAAAATAAGCTTAATAAAATATTCCAAAGTTATTTTATAATATTAAATATAATTATATACAGTTTAGAGACTGAACACACGGTGACTAGCGCCTTGCACTGACAGCTAAGTGAGATTATGTATTATGTATATGGTACCTTGACATACGCTGTGGAGACGCGTACGGTGACTAATTCCTTGCGCTGCCAGGTGAGTGAGTTGAACAACACCACTGTGTGAGCTTCCATATCTGCTCCAAATGCCAGCACTGTCTTCTCAGGGATGCTATAGTGATGTTTCCTGACATCATCAAGGTCAAAGTAAGTGAATTCTGAATCTGGCAGGTCCTGTGAAGAGGTCACTCTATTAAAAATGTCAAAGGCACTAATAGTGTGTGTGAATTAGGGAGAATGCTATACAAATGTTTATATTTGTCAGAAGATTTGATAACAATAAATTTTCAATTTGAAGTGATCACACAAGAACAATTTAAAAGCAGTTAATCGGAGACTTTTATATCAGTAAGTGTCACGGAATGAGGAAAGTTAAAAAAGATTGGATATCTTTATGTAAAAATATTAGTATCACTCACCATGTTCCTGGTCAGTAGTGCATACACACTCTGCTGAATGATGTGCTGAGAACCTCTGATAGCATCGTGTAATCTGGAATCCATACCAAACCATATATTACATGTGTTGAAAGTTTTACAGAGGTCTATAACCTTGTTCACAAGTTGGAGCCAAGTTCACCTTCATATCATTATTCCAACGTTAGTTCACCAAAATTACAGACACAAATTTGAACGCTTTTCACCGTGATTTTAGTCTTATTAAAAATGTCATATCATAAATATAAATACTTGACCTAAAAAAATGTCATATTAAGAATATTGAAAAATGACACCTGGATACAGGAATCGAACCTGGGACCTTTGACATTGTATGGCAATGCTATAACCACTGAGCTATCCAGGAATTGTCTCGTACCCAGAGTCATTCTTCATTCATATTACGCTATTAGCTTCAATTTGAAGTATTCAGACCGGCTAAAAGTACATGTTCGGCCAAACAAAGATGTTCAATGCCCGCACCAAGGAATGAGTTAACCTAATCCTGAACATGTCCTAGTTAAAGTTATATAAAGTTAGTTTAGGAAATAGCCAACTTTTTTTTAAGTTGGAATCATTTAGAGTTTTTTCAGATGGTGGAGTGAAAACAAAAATACTTATTCTATGTGTATACAACTTGATTCTTTTTTCACTTCAATTCACAGAAGCTCGCCCAAAGAATTGTGCTGATACAAGCAAGAAATGGGATATGAACTATTAGACTGAAAGCGAGTTCAAATAATATAGAGATTGTGACAAAAAGAAGCAGGAAAAAGGAACAAGTCCGGTGGTGAAGCAGTAGCAGATTACTCTTGCGCCACTAAAGAAGTTTTGCCCATGGCTGTTCTCGCTGCCTTACTTCTCTCTCACTCAAACACGTTGTCTCACTAAATGACCTTTTTATTCTATTAATTCTTATTTTATTGATAAATTTACTTCAATTCAACTTTTAATGCTTATAAAAATTGATGCTGACACTTTAAGATTAAAAATAATATGACCAAAACAATATTTCTAGAAAACAATATGAAATAGTAAATGCTTGTTTTAATATAAATAGGTTTGGTAAAATATGTATGCAAGAAATAAGATCAACGTTGATTTCAAACAGGTTAACTAACATAATTCTATAGCTAAATAGTTACTAAACTAGTGCTAGTTTTGTAGCTAAACGTATTAATTAATATGAGTTTTAAATATCTTAAGTTTGAAAACATTTAGTATAATAATATATTCTTGATATTTAATTTAACATAAATTATTATTTTAGAAAGAGACCTGGTAAAAATAGTAAAATAATCATTCAATTATGTAGTAATCTTCTTAGTTATTTTTATTTTCATTGCTTTGTCATGGTAACACAAGTAAACAACTTCAATCAAGTATAATTCAAAATGAACAAAAATATGGAATAAATTTACCAGTCTACAGTGGTTTTAAAACTATATTACGTTATTAATGTGCAAAGTGAAATTAATTTTTAACAATTTGTTAAGCAACTGAATGATTTATAAGTGGGAATGCCGATTTTATCTCAATTAAATAGACTATGCTTACTATTGCGTTTTAAAAATGTATTATAAAGTACATCAAGTGGAAGCTCGAAAATGACAACCCTACAAAACTTTTGAACTCAGTCTCGAGCATAAGTGACGAGCTCAAAATACGAGTACTGGCAAATCCCTAGTAACTTTAGAAGTAATCATAAGATAGAAGTGTTGATGAAGAAAATTGTGTTTTTATTGTTTTCTAAAAAGACCTAGCCTAACTATCTTTTCAGGTTTTCTTCATTTCCTATCACTTACATTATATTATTGTATAGTGTTTCCATGTTTAGACCTACTTCTTAGCGTAATCTTCTACAACGTAGTCCCGCGCAGTTCCGGTGACACCATCATGGTGTTGAAACAAACTGAGGCTTCTGCGAGCATCACTCAATAACTTGGTGAATCCAGTCTCAGGAGCTAGAAGCCAGGAGGCGAAACTAGGTCGGGAACTCCATGCGAGACCAAACACAATCTCAGCGCTCCTGGAACCCACAAGGTTATAATAGTGTTATTGACCATATCCTGGATATGTTGTCACCCATAAGTATCATAGTTATAATATAACTCTTTAAGGAAAACCTCTTTTCTCTTTATAGGGTGAATTTTGTTATACTTGAAGGACGGTGAAGGAAAAGCAGAGAGAAACATATGAAAGAGAGTAAACACAATAGCAGGGTGTCTACAAATTTTTTAGTGTTCGGTTTATTGACTTTTCTTGACCATAGACTAGATTTCTTGACTTTTTTTATATATAAATAAGAATGAATATGTTCGGAAAGTAAAAATGTGCATATCTTCTTTCTTTTTTTAAATATCCTTTACCAAGAAAGCCAATTGAGGTGAAAAACAAACTTTTAATTGTTCAAGGGAAAATACCTAGAATGTATTTAATTAAATAAATTAAATATGACATTATCATTCTTAAAATTTGCTAATATATAGAAACAAACAAACAAAATTATACCATCAAAACAATATTAAATAAGAATAAAGAATATTATTATTATTATTATTATTATTATTATTATTATTATTATTATTATTATTAGCACCGCGTCTTACTACCCGTTCGGGTTATACGCACTTACGCTAATGTGTAATGGTAGGGTGATTGTGAGATGAAATGAAGGACCTACAGTTTAACGTGGAATCCGAACCACGGTGGAGACCTAATAAAGAATATTGATAAACATAGTTTTCAATCAAATGTAACAGAAAGGTAAGAAAGTAGGAAGGTTTTACAGAAAAACACAAGCAATAAAACACCAAATTAACCATTTTAACAGTTTTGATTGGAATACATAATTTCAATAAAACTTTGTCATAGTGACCAGTTCACTTAATTTTTTTTTTTTTTTTTCAAGATTGATTATTTTGTCATCCAATATGGCAACTTCTTCATCCCATTGTTACACAAGTCTTCTTTTTGCATCTTGGAGAAGCTTTAGTTCCTGAGAAGTTAGTTTCTTTGCATGATGTTTTTTATCAGCTTCATTTTTCTTAATCTTGTAGGCTTCTAGCCCTTTTGATGAAGCGTTTCTTGCTGCTTGAATCAGAGTTATTGAGAATCCTCTTTCCACTGTGGCATTTCCATTAAACATTACCAGAATCTTATGAAAGAACATCAACATCACTTTTGCATAAGCTAGAACAGTCATGAGTAAAGCATTAAGATTTTGTGTCTCACAGTCAAACTTAAGCAATGCCTTTTTAACAGATGGCATTGCATACATATGCAATTAGTCTCTTTAGACAGTGTTTGCCCACCGATGGTGCCATGAGATATTTAGAAACAAATTCTTTGAGGGCTACAGTGACTTTAGAAACTCATGTATTACTTGTCATTACATCTGGAGAGAGGTTAGGAGTGAGTACCTTTGACAATCTTTGATTTTAAAGACATTTAGAGATGAGTTTTCCATAAAGCGAAGGCAAATACTTCTTGAATTCTTGTTTAAAAGAAAGCGACCTTTGCAAGCAATACTGGCTCCAAAACCAATCATAGCTTCGGATGCGGTCTTTAACACAACACGATATGCTACATCTATTTTAATTAATTTCATTGGGTTATTAACATTTTCCAAAATCATTATTATCATCAATTGTTTTCAACCCGTGGCTGGGTCAGTTTAGTAAAATGCCTCCAACTTCCTCTATCCTTCCTACATTCTTCCTTGTTCAATTTCTTTCATTCGTTTCCTCTCACTTGCACATTTCCTGTTATCTGCTCCTCCCATCTCTTTCTTGGCCTCTCTTGCGGTATTTATCTTATATACTTCATTTCCAACCTTTTCTTTGGTAGCCTCTCTTTTTCCATCCTCATTACATGCCTATCCGGCATTTAACTTAGTTTTTTCAAGTATATTTGTTTGTTTCAGCCACCGGCTTACTAAGCATGCTGTGGCCTACACCTTAGTAATGGGGCTGCCACTCATAGGTCCTCAGGTAGACCTTCTCTTAGTGGTGAAAACTTTCCCTAACCAAGGCTATGGGTGCTAATGATGACTTAACTCATCATCACCAACCCTCTAATTCCCAGCCCACCCAGATGGGAGCCAAATGGCCAGACCCTGCTTGTTGGTTTTGGCCCTGACCAGTCTCCTCTTTCTCGTCTGCACCTGACTCGGTTTTCGCTGGGGTTGGACCCAGCCAGGTTATTCAGATCCCGAGGTATACCATATGGTGGTAAGATCAGGATTTAGTATGAAAGACTAAGGGAAACTCACTAGGTAGGCTCTATGTATTGAGGATGGAAAAAGACAGCAAGATATCCCAAGAAATAGATGAGAGGAGGAGATAACAGAAAGTATTCAAGTGAGAGGAGAAGAATGGTGGAAAGATAAAGGAAAATGGAGGCATTTTACTAAACTGACCCGGCCACAGGATAGAAACAGTTGACGATGATGATTATGATTAAATGCCCAAACCATATCAGTCTTACTTTTTCTAATATCTCATGTACTCCTTGTACTCCCATTCTTTCCCAGATAACTTCATTCCTAATCTTGTTTCTCCTCGTGGCAGCTAACATGCTCCTCACAAATTTCATTACAATGGACTCGACTTTTCTAGTCTCTCTTACATTCAATGTCCAGGGCTGCATATGTGACAATGAGTACAAATTACATCCTGTACAACATTTCCTTACACTTTAAGGGCGCTTCTCTTCTCCATGGCAGGTCTCTTACAAACCTATAGAACAACTCTCTCTGTGGTGCTCTTCTCATAAAATCCTTTCTATTTCCACACCTTTTGCCTCAATCACGCCTCCAAGGTATTTTATGTGCTGCACTTTTATTAGCTTTACTCCATCAAACTTTATAGCTTTACTAGGCCTTATTATTTTCCTTGTCATTACCATCACTTCACACGTTGACGTGCTAAATTTCATTCCACACTCTTTACTCTTTCACTTACTCATTCCATTCTTGTAGTTGTTCCTGTACTCCCTATAGCCCAAATGGGATATTAGACCTAGTGCTAAAAAAAAAATTGCTTGAATATGTCATATTATGGAGTAAAGGCTATGGTGGGAGAGTTTAATTCTGTTTTATCCAGAGTCAGAAAACAAGGAAATTTGTGGTTCCTTAATTGGACTTGCCATGTTGCTCACATAGCTGCATCCTATAGCTGTCATGAATTGCCTGAAGTATGTGAACCACTTACAAGAGATGTTTCCACGTTTTTCAAAACATCTGGAAAACAAAAGGATGAATTTAAGGAAATTCAAAATATGCGTGTAGTTGAGAGCCACAAGATCTTGCGGCCATGTTTTACAAGATAGTTGGCCATTACAGTGTGTTGAATTACTTCTGGAGAATTAGCTTGCAATGACTGATTATTTCATCTCTAGACTTAATAAGAGAGAAACCTAGAGTGAGTCCAACCTATTAAAGACACCATAAATTCTGACAATGCAAAATTGTATTTCTATTTTATTAAAGCAGTTTTACCACAATTCATTAAATTTAATGTAGTATTTCAGCAGGAAAGAACATATATTCATAAACATTAAACTTTATTCAGAAATGTGTTCACTACTATGCAAATTCATAGCAAGCTTTATTCTATCCACTGTGCTTCAAAATTGCGACATATTTTTCCGTGATTATAAACGAGAAAATCAATACAAAAATTCATAACTTTCATAGGCCATAAAACACACAAACTTACATAAGCAAGCATTAAAATTATTGAGAACAATTATTTCTTTCATCATATCCAAAGATTTTATGAGGTGGGAACAATAGAATGATATCGTCTCTTACCTCTTGATGATGAAGTTTTAAAGAATGTTCTGATTTTCTAAATTCAGTTTCCAAATGTTATTCATGATAGTGATAGATACAGTATTAATACAGTTATTTACCTGTACCCTTTGGTATATACCCAACTCATTGAACATTATCAGTTTTGACAGTATTGGTTTAAAGTGTCACAACATGAGAGTGGAAAAACATGTTTTGCGACATTGTTCAAAATTGCAAAGGCAGTTCAGTAATGCAGGAGTGGAAAGAGTTTTTGGCAAGTTGACTATGATTAAAATCGTTATAGGTCTTCACTAAAATTACCAATGCTGAATGCTCTGTTGCAATGTTCTTGCAGAAAACACCTGACCTAGTTCAAGCCAACGGATGAACTTAGAAGGAAAGTGAGAAGACACAAGACATGGTAAAAATAAGCTACCTATATTGTTTTATAAAGCAAGTTATTTTTTGTGAACATAATGTATACTTTAGTTTTAATCTTTTATTTGTGTGTGTTTTAATGTGATAAACTAGCTTTTCATCTATCATTATCGTCGTCGCCGATTATCATCATTATCATTATCATTATTATATTATATCATTAGCACCACATTTTACTACCCGTTTCGAGTTATACGCACTTAAACTAATGTGTAATGATAGGGTGATTGTGATGGTCATTGTGATGTGAAATAGAGGACCTACAGTTTAACGCAGGATCCAAACCACGGTGGAAGCCTGGCATTCCACACATTCACCAGTTGTGATTAATACACACCTTGTCAAAGGTGAAGGAGAGGTTTGGCAATCAAATAAATCTGTGACGAGACCGAGGATTGAACCCTAGACCCCCAGCACAGAAGTCTGGCACCTTACCCCTAGACCGCCAGGTCACCTACTGCTTTTCATCTAAAATAACTGTAGCATACCCAACCTTTGAAAATCCAATCAGTGTTTTTGTTATGCAATATTCTTTCATTTATGGGGTCAGCACAGAATTGAGGTTAGTTTAAATTTAACCAGATTTTACAAAATATAAAGTTTTTGTCTTTTAATAGACAATATGCATATATAGGAAAAAAATTAGTTTTTTATATGAGTTTTTATACATAGAAAAATAATTAAAAGCTTTATAGAAATTTTCATGCCAAGATTATAACTTATAAAATACTTTGGCGACAGCCCTGCCCTACCTCTCCAACCCCTTGTTAGAAGACAATTTTTTATTTAAAGAAGTATACTTAACAGTGAAAAGTAACCTATACCTGCAGGGCTAATACAGATTATCAAATTGTTTTAACCTTAACTGGTTGTGCAATAATCAACAATGACCAATAGTTTGGAATTCCGATTAAAATAAGATGCCTTTTACATTTTACTCTGTGAGACAAAAACATCCAATTAATTTTAAATTTTTTTCTTCAAAGGTTTATTGTGTGCATGTTAGATCCCACACATACCTGAGGTATCCCATCAGGACGCGGTCAAGTCGTTTGTAAAATGGTCGTGAGGTGTAGTACCCACTCCAATAGTGATCATCCCGGTCAGCATATGTGAAGAAGTCCCCAGAAAGTGTGGGGAATTGTTCTGGAGATACCTCTTCCCGGACTGCGGTGAAAAAGTCACTTAATGTCCCAAACTGGGCCTGAAAACAAGATCATTTGGTAAGAAGTGAAACTACCTAACCACTGGTCTCCCGTCTACAAAGGAACCATGAGCTCCAAATGGTTTGATTCAATAAACATTGAAAGTAGGATATAAAACTTAGGAATACATCTAAGAGGGCTCTGCTTACAGCATTATATAACATTCGCTGAAGCATCTAGTGAAAGCCATATAAACTATTTTTGGGCAAAATTATTATTTTAGATGAACATCATGTCTGGTTCACTTCACTGTTTTATCTAATTTTTAAAATTATTTTTTCTATTGGTTTCATTTCCCTTATCATTGTGTCAATTGTGAATTAAAAGACAGTGTATTGTTTATAAATGGTGATATATATTAGAGTTTTTTTTAAGGAAAAACCTTAGTTATCATTATAGCATCAAATTAAACATTGGAAGGGGGATAGAAGGGCAAGGCAGAAGAAAGAGAATGATGTATTCCAAATATTACATAATTAGGTGATTAGTTGTTTTAATTGTGAACTATGAGGCTTACAATTTTGTTTTTGAAAATTCAAAAATGACATCTGGACACGGGAATCGAAGCGAGACTTTTGGCTTAGTACGCCATTGCTATACCACTGAGCTATTCATGAGTCATCTCATGCCAGGGTCATTCTTTTCTCATATTTTAAGGCAGAGTTTATGATGGACGTGAGGAAACCTCAGCTTTATTCAAGAGCTATCAGATAACACAGTCATATTCGACTCGGTAGTTGGCTTATTACTGCCACTTGTACAATTATATTATTATAAACTGTACAGGATTGCATATTAAGAATCAAATAGCCGAAGCTATTATTTGTGCCTTTAGAGATGAATTCTCCATTTATCATATTCTGAAAATTGAAAAATAACACTCGGACTGTAATGGGCTAAACCGGCTTAGCCCCATTAAACCTCGAATATGAATAATAATTACTCCAAGCAAGTCATTAGGAACTTAATTCTAGCATACTGTTTCTACATACAATACACGTAACACATGTTTATTCTTTTCACATACCAACTGCCTGGACTCTTCCTCAAAAACTCCTGCCCCATAAGAAGAGGCGCCGCTTGAATGGGGAGGACCGCGCCTCAAAATAATGTTGCACTGCTCTCACCAAAGTTCCGAGTTAACTTAAGATGGCTCGCGGATGTACGCTCGGCGACTCTTCCTTCTAAAGCTCAATCGAAACTCTCCCCACTCTTCACTTGTGGCCGACCCACAAGGCCTTGCGAATCTACTGCTGCAAACTTGCAATGGATATACAACAATGAACACATTGGTGACTACAACACTACAAGGACTACGGCTACAGCTATCACCAATAATCCGAATTACGGACGTCCTGCACCGAGAGAAGAAAGTACTCGACGATGATCACATTGGTTGCTATGTCATATACACTGTATAGGAGGAAGTAACTAGGGCCTCTATATAATCATGAGACCACAAGGAGTAGTCTATATCTTGGAAAGGAGTAGTGATTAGCACTATGATTAGTTATTTTAGGGATGTTTGTTAAGTTAGCTATGCTTAGGGTTTAGAGTTCTATTTTAATTAGAACTACTGGTTCTCGCGCTTCACGCGTTTCTTCTGCTGAGTCCTTGGATCAACAGCCTAAAGGGATTTTTTCCCGCGTCTCACCCAGTGTGAACATTTTTTATCCCGGAGGTAGCTGGCTGGGATAAGGATGGTTCGAGTTATTCAAGGACCTGGGAATGATACCTAATTAGGTACATAAGTCTATACGCAACTCCAGGTTAGGATTTCAAACTGTGGGCCACCTCTGCCCGTCTGGCTTGGCTCGCGGGCTTGATTCTCTTGTTTTGTGTTTTGTACTCCCCTTTGGGGGTGTTATGCTTGTGGGCCGCGTCTGTCTCTCGGGCACGGCTCGTGTTACCATTTATTCACTTTATGGTAGTATCTCATTGAACTCCAGTTGGGGGCTCAACTTGTGGGGCTTGACTGCCATTTAGGCATGGCCCGTGGTATTTGTCATTTCAACATTAAGCACACCTTGCCCACTATGAGAGGGCTTCACTTAGTTCCTTTATCACAGGTGCTCTATACAACCGAACTCGCCCAATATTTAACCTACTAAATGTATTATGTCAACATGTAATGTTGTTGGATGGTGTCTGACTTTCAGGCATGTTTTTGTACATCCATTGGGCACTTCACACCCCTAGTTGACATATATATATTGCTGGCTACCAAATATCTATTAAATACCTTCTTTATTATTATTAATTAATTATTTTTAATATTATTATTATTATTATTATATAATAATAATTATTATTAATAACACAATTATTAATCATCATCATCATCATCACATCATTATTAGCACCGCGTCTTACTACCCATTTGGGTTATACACACTTACGCTAATGTGTAATGGTAGGGTGATTGCGAGATGAAATGGAGGACCTACAGGTTAACGTGGAATCCGAACCACGGTGGAGGCCTGGCATTCCTCAAATTCACAAGTTGTGGTTAATACACGTCTTGCCAGAGGTGAAGGAAAGGTTTGGTAATCAGATAAATATGTGCTGAGACCGAGGATTGAACCCCAGACGCCAGCATAGGAGTCCGACACCTTACCCCTAGACCACCAGGTCACCTAAATACCTAAAGACTATGCTCATTGAGATGGTGTCCTAATCGTGCTTTTTTTATGTTGTTTAATTAAATTATATTGTTCTCATTTATCCTTTGTTCTCATTACTATTTAACTTGTTTGTTTGTGTGCCGTCCTCTTTATTAGGTTTAATATTTAAACACCCACCCTCTTCATATATCAATGAAGGAATAGAGAAAGTGTGCGGTGCAGACTGCGCCATCCTTGAAAACACATCTCAATAAGTATCATTGTCTATCTTTAATTCTAAAACTGCGAAATAATATTATTTTTAATACTAATTTATTGTTGTTGTTTTTCTCGCACTATGGTAAACAGTGATCCTGTCGGCGCTGACCAGATCCAGGTTGTGGAAGATTCCACTGCTTGGGTGGATTTCCTCTCTCATGCGCAGTTGGTAGCAGCCATTAAAAAAAGAGGTTGGGTCATTCCTCAGGACGCAGAGGTGAGTGAGCTGCAGATAGCCCTTAAAGTCCTATTGGCTCAGCCTCTTCCTCCCAAAATGGCCAACAACCCACCCTTTAGAAACAATCTTGCCAGCAGTCATACTGACAATATAGATCATATTACCCCTAACAATCGCACCAATTGTACGTACCTTACTGACACTAATGGGATTTTTTAAAACATGGTTGAAGTTGTAATAAGGAAGCAGTTTTAACTATGATTGTAGAATTCATATGCGATATTATTTGTGATAAAGATATTGAGAAATAAATTTTAAGAATTGTGAACACTTTTATTAAATATATCTGTAGAGATTAGTTAGAGTGGATAGTTGTTGAATTTACATATATGATTTGATATAAAATATAATTAAAAAAACACATTAAAAATGTGAGTCAGGTCACACTAATAATAACTTGTAAAATTATACTCAATGACATTAAATTAACTCACTCAGACAGGATCTAATGGTAAATATGAGATTTCATTCTTCACATTGGTTAATTTTCAGAGTTAATTCCATCTTTTTCCACTTTGTTTTTCTTGTTAGCCAACGCCCATTACTTGAACCATAACCTATCGCATTTTTTCTTTGATGTAGTCTGATGATGGCGCTGTAGTGTGCCGAAACATGTAATCATCCAAAATAAGGCCATCTCTACGATGCCTTGGAAAAAAAGGAGCATGGGAATTCAGATAACAAATAGAATTCAATATCATTTATCCAACATTTTGTCAACTTTGCATTTTAACTATTTTTCTTATTACTCCTGTAATATATGACAACATAGTATTGCTCTTCTAGTCATTGATATTCTTTCTATATGTTAATTTAATGTTATTGTGTATAATTTTACATGTTATTATTAGTGTGACCTGACTCACATTTTAAATGTGTTTTTTAATTATATTTTATATCTAATCATATATGGAAACTCAACAATTATCCACTCTAATCTCTACAGATATATTTAATAAAAGTGTTCACAATTCATAAAATTTATTTCTCAATATCTTTATCACAAATAAATCTCATATTGAATTCTACAATCATAGACTAATGGGATTTATGAGAAAAATAAAACGACTATTTTGGCTAGTTTTTTAGAAAAAATTCCTTGTTCCGACGGTCAAAGTTTTGAGAAAGTTTTTGAATTTCTATTAGGGATAAATAAGTTTTGCCAGCTGAAACTAGGTAGTGATCTTAATTTCTTTACATGGGTCTAAGCCAGTTTAGCCCGTTACAGGACAACTTCTGGATAGCTCAGTGGTAGAGCAATGGCGTACTAAGCCTAAGGTCCCGGTTTGATTCCCTTGTCCAGGTGTCATTTTTCAATTTTCAGAATATGATATCTAGATGGAGAATTCATCTTAAAAGCACAAATAATAGCTTCGGCTATTTGATTCTTAATATGCAATCCTGTACAATTATAATAATAGCTGTACAAGCGGCATTAATAAGCCAACTACCGAGACGAAGATGGTTTCGTTATTTGATACCTTGTGAATAAAGCCAACAATTTCCTCACGTCCATAATATACTCTGCCTTAAAATATGAGTGAAGAATGACCCTGGGCATGGGACGACTCCTGGATAGTTCGGTGGTAGAGCAATGGCGTACTAAGCCAAAGGTCCTGGGTTCGATTCTTGTGTCCAGGTGTCAATTTTCAATTTTCAGAAAATAATTTAGAAGGAGATTCTTCTCTAAAAGCACAAATAATAGCTTTGGCTATTTGATTCTTACAATTTTTTGGCTAAGTGTGTAGGCCTTGCTCTTCTATCCTCCTTTCAATGTTTAATATAATATAGCCTTTGGCGCCATTTTTCCTTTATTATAACATAGAATGACAAACGAGCCATGAACAACTAACCAACTCAGAACAAATAAACACAGAAGATCTGTTAGTGACCAATCTTTAGTTCAGAACAAATCAACGAGATGATAGAAGAGCCGTGAACAACTGACCCTCGAAGTCTCCTTGGTGATATTGTGTCGGAAAAACTTGGTTACAAGAAGTTGTGTGTGAGCTGGGTGTCCAGAATGCTCACACCAGAGCACGTCAAAATCATGTGACCGCTGTGCGTGAATTTTTGGATCGTTTTGCACAGGAGGGAGCTTTTCTGGACTCTATCATGACGGGATGAGACGTGGTTGTGTCACTACATCCCAGAATCCCAAAGACAATCACTTCAGGGCCGTCATTCATCTTCCCCAGCCACTAAAAAGTTCAAGACAACCCATTCAGCCGGAAAAGTCATTGCATCTGTTTTTTGTGACCGTAAGGGGGTCCTTTTGGTGGATTTTATGCCTAAAGGGACTACCATTAATGCAGAGGCTTACTGCAATACCCTAAAAAAAACTCAGAAGAGCCATTCAGAACCACAGAAGGGGAATGCTGACCCGGAGTCAGATTCCTGCATGACAACGCCAGGTCCCACACCGCGCGAACTTCACAGGAGCTGATGACAGCGTTTGGTGGGATATTGTCACCCCCCCTTGGTGCCTTCGGACTATCACCTTTTCACTAAACTAAAGGAATTTTTGGGTGGGAAACGTTTTTCCAACAATCAGGAGGTCGAGGAAGCTGTGAATAAGTGGCTGAAAGAGTTGGCTGCAGAGGTCTATGACAGTGACATACAAAAGCTGGTGCCCCGACTACAGAAATGTCTCGATATCGACGGTGATTACGTTGAAAAATAGTTTAATATATTTATGAAGTATCCTGTGAATTTCAATTAAATATAAGCATTTTTCGATCCTAAATAAATGCTGTAACCTTACTTTCTGGATGACCCTCGTACTTAATTTAGGCATTAAATATGATAAACAAAATGTTGTATTACAAATATAACTAGTTCATATTTTTTTTGCACTAACACTAATTTGTGATGGAAATAACAAAAAATTATTTAAAATAATAAACATACATGTGTTTATAAATTTAAATATTTTTTTGGCAAAGCTTCGTAGTTGTCGAATTCAGAATTTTACTCTTGAATTGAAGTAGAAGTGAACAAATATTCAAAGCAAAGTTTTAGTTTTCAAAACTTCGCACACCCCTAAAAATAATCTTAATTTACAATAAAGGCCTAAATTTTGAGATTTATTTGTAAATAATTAAAATTTCTAACAATTTGCCAGGATTCAGATTCAATATTTAAAAATAAAATGTAGATTCAGATTTGACCCATCTCTATATTTTAGTGTAAAAACTTAAACCCATGAGTAGTTTTATATTTTTAAGCATAAAACACTTAACAAAAAATTAGGGATTGGTTTCTCAAATCCTCAAGAATATTCAAGATTCAAGGATTCGAGACACAAAAGTAAAAGAGTAAAAAAAGTTTTCAATTTTTGATTGAAATTTGATTTAAAACTTTAATACTGCCTATTGGTGGTTTAGAGCTAACATAATTATTGGACAAACACCCAGACCAGTAATTTAACACTTGATTGAATGTATGAATGTTTTATAATGATTGGCCTATAAGAAATTTTTTAACATTTCGTTACTATTTTCTATTATTTCATCATATTTCTATTTCCTCTGAGGTTTATAATGTATTTTTTCTTCAAGATTTGGATTTGTTTGAATTCGAATTCAATAGAAGAATGAAGATTCAAATTATAGATTTGGAATAGTAAAATTATTAAAATAGTGGATACGACCAAACTCTATAAAAAATATTCAAACTTAAATTCATCATTGAGAATATTTCATGTATTCAAATATAGTTTGCTTTGAATTTAAATATTGAACTTAACACACCCCTCTTATTAACACTCCATTTGAAGTTCTTAACCAGCAGGTATTCAAACAATAATCCCCAGGAGCCCCCAGTCAGGAGGTATTTAGACACTAATCCTATTGCAAACCAAGTCAGCTGGTAACCAAACGGTAATCTTCATGAGAATCCCAGCCAACCTGTATTCAAGAGTAATCTCAAGGAGCTAACAAGCCAACTGGTATTCAAACAATAATCCCAAAAGAGAGATTAACAACCAGTCAATATTCAAACAGTAATCCACAGGAGGTCCCAGTGATAGTAGGGATCACTTCAAAGCAAAGGTAACATAAAGGGTTAGAGCTCACCTCAACATTGAGGGTGGGGTTTGTATTGAGGTAGTCAAATATGCGTTGGTAGTTGTTGAACTGGGCATCCCACTCAGATGCCTGGTCATAACGGAAGTCATCCCCTAATGGGGCCAATACAACATTTGTGCGATACAACTGGGCCTTCTTGCGGTACTGGTCTAATAACATCTCCGCCCTGCAATAAGGAATAAGAGTACAAATTGTGTAGGACAATCTCTACTCCATAATAAACAACAAGAATACACCTGTCTAAGACAACATATGCTTTGAAACAAGAACAAGAGTGAAATTGGTCAAGTAGTCATTCGACCCACCAGCTGAAGCCCTTACCTTTCCAACCAAACTGTATAGTCCCTACCCTTGCAGCCAAGTTGTAGCCCTTACCCTTACTCCTGCAACCAAGCTGTAGCCCTTACTCTTACTCCTGCAACCAAGCTGTAGCCCTTACCCTTACTCCTGCAACCAAGCTGTAGCCCTTACCCTTACTCCTTCAACCAAGCTGTAGCCCTTACCCTTACCCTTGCAACCAAGTTGTAGCCCTTACCCCTGCAACCAAGCTGTAGCCCTTACCCTTACTCCTTCAACCAAGCTGTAGCCCTTACCCTTGCAACCAAGCTGTAGCCCTACCCTTACTCCTGCAACCAACTGTAGCCCTTACCCTTACCCTTGCAACCAAGCTGTAGCCCTTACCCTGCAACCAAGCTGTAGCCCTTACCCTTACTCCTTCAACCAAGCTGTAGCCCTTACCCTTACCCCTGCAACCAAGCTGTAGCCCTTACCCTTACTCCTGCAACCAAGCTGTAGCCCTTACCCTTACTCCTGCAACCAAGCTGTAGCCCTTACCCTTACCCTTGCAACCAAGTTGTAGCCCTTACTCCTGCAACCAAGCTGTAGCCTCCCTTACCCTTCAACCAAGCTGTAGCCCTTGCCCTTACTCCTGCAACCAAGTTGTAGCCCTTACCCTTACCCCTCAACCAAGTTGTAGCCCTTCCCTTACTCCTGCAACCAAGCTTGTAGCCCTTACCCTTACTCCTTCAACCAAGTTGTAGCCCTTACCCTTGCAACCAAGCTGTAGCCCTTACCTCTTCAACCAAGTTGTAGCCCTTACCCTTACCCTGCAACCAAGTTGTAGCCTTACCTTACTCCTGCAACCAAGCTGTAGCCCTTACCCTTACTCCTTCAACCAAGCTGTAGCCCTTACCCTTACCCTTGCAACCAAGCTGTAGCCCTTACCTACTCTGCAACCAAGCTTTTAGCCCTTACCCTTACCCTTGCAACCAAGCTGTAGCCCTTACCCTTACTCCTTCAACCAAGCTGTAGCCCTTACCCTTACTCCTTCAACCAAGCTGTAGCCCTTACCCTTACTCCTTCAACCAAGTCTGTAGCCCTTACCCTTACTCCTGCAACCAAGTGTAGCCCTTACCCTTACTCCTGCAACCAAGCTGTAGCCCTTACCCTTACTCCTTCAACCAAGCTGTAGCCCTTACCCTTACTCCTTCAACCAAGCTTTAGCCCTTACCCTTGCAACCAAGCTGTAGCCCCTACCCTAGCAATAAAATTGTAGCTCCTCCCCTGCCAATAAGCTGTAGCTTCTCACCTACTACATAGTACCTTATCTGATAGTTATAGTTACACTCTTGACCAGAGTAGAGGTATAAACAGTAATTCTCCAACAAATCTCGGTCTATTCACACCTGTGAGCCACGTTATGCTCAGTGATGACCTGAGGAGGAGTCCTCCATGGACAAGCCATGCCATACCCCGGCAGACGCCTGAAGTCAAACTGGCAGCAAACTTTGGGGTCAGGCCCACATGTGTGGGGGACATCATAACTGTAGAAGGGCATCATGTGTGTCAGGAGGTCCGTGCTGCCAGAGCCATCTACACACAGGCAAAGAAACTACAGTAAGCCTATGTATTTCCTTCAATAATAGTAAAATATAGTTGGAAATTTCACATTTTGGTTTCAGTGTTTAATTATTTAATATTCAGTTGTCATGCAGAAATTTTATCAATTTTAAGCTTAGTCTAAAACCTAAAGGTATGGACACTTTGAACACATGTAAGCTTTTAAGCTTAGTCTAAAACCTAAAGGTATGGGACACTTTGAAACACATGTAAGCTTTTCAGCTTTGTCAATAAAAATATTGACAGCTAACTTACTAAATTTATGGTAATTTGTTGCCACTATGAGTTGTTATGCACATTACAAATTAATATTCATATGGGAAAAAATCTGATTTATTTTAGCACTGCATCTTACTACATGTTCAGGTTATATGCTTGTATACTAGTTAAGATAATGGTTTTAGGGAATAGGAAGATTATATTTATAGGAAGTGTATCAGCATTTGTGTGGAGGGAGAGTGGAAAACCATTCTGGAAATATCACCCTTATTACACCCGACCAAGATTCAAACCTCGATCTCCCTGTCATCTGCATTCTAGTCTGCTGTGAGAGTAGCGCGTTAGACCACAAAGCCACTAAGGCAGGTTTGAAATAATTGAATTGCGTTTTATAACTGATAATTTTATTTTATAATAAAAATTGATAAAAATAAAGAAAAAGGAAACATGTGGGAAGAATCCAATTCACAAGTAGATCATCCATCATCTTTCTTTCTTCTATCTTCTATAGTAGAAATAGTCAAAAACACATTTAAACACTAACTTTAACACAAATTAAGTAATAATTTGGCATTGTTGACTTTTCAAACAAAAAGAGAAGAAGGAATACACTCTACACATACACTGAATTACTCTACTTAGAATATATTTTCAAACATTTCCTTTTTAAAATTAAAATGGAATAGTTCATTGTTTGTGTAAAGTGTACACCTGCTTCTCTTTTTGTTTGATAAAGATAACAATGCCAAAATATTATTCAATTTGTGTTAAAATTAGTGTTTAAAAGTGTGTTTGACTATTTCTACTAAAGAAGAAAAAAATATGTCACCTTTGTGCATTGGATTATTCCCACATTTTTCCTCTTTCCCTAGGTGGGCTATCTTCAATAAATTTATACTTATTAGTTTATTTTTTATCAATTTTCATTATTATAAAATAATTTAGTCATTGGGCAAGCTCAGTTTTTAAACATGATAACACAGGCCCGGAAGTTGATGCCTTTAAAACCGCCACAAAAATGCACTTAAGAACTGTGTATTAATGCTCTTAAAAATTAAAAAGATGCCCGTAAAAAACAAAATGGATGCACTTAAAAATTGTGTTTTTATATCTTCAAAAATACAAAAGATGCTCTTAAAAAATCAAATATTACATTTAAAATCAATTAACACAAATAATTTTTTCCCACCTACACTAGTTCATATTTTATCTATTAGTTTTCTCATGGCAAAGGATAACATAGCTTTTACGCAGAGTAGATTTATATGGATGAGCATGATTCATGTGTCTTTCTAAGAACTCACAAAATTTAGGATGATTTAGTTTTCCGAGCGGAATATTGGCTGACAACAACACTTTGCACAAATCTTGATTGAAAGGAGATGATTTGGTTTTAGAAGTTGATGCACTCTGAACAGCAAATGAGTTAATTTGTTTGTTGCCACCCATTCTAAAGAATGCTTGTGTTTCTCATGATCGATATGCTGAGTAACAATTTTTTTTTCTGCTGAAACTGTTGACTTGCAGAATTTACAAAATAATACTTTTCCATCCGTGGAAAAAGACACTTTCGCCAAACTCGTTAACTGCCATAAATGGTAGGATTGTGATTGTTTGACTTATGGCATTCTGATCACATAGAGAGTGTGCGAAAAGATGGAAGTACGTCCATCAACTAAAGATATACCATTTCAAATGACAATAATCTACTCAACTAACAAAACAATCGTAACTGTACCGCTGATGTAAATAAGGCTTTATACATCCCATCCTTTGAAAATTCCAAGCTAGCTAACCCTTTCCCAGCATTGGAGTTTCCATTGAAACAAGATAAGAATCTAACAATACATGCACACTTAAGTACTGTTCTGTCATAAAACATTATGCTTTGCTCACTGTTTCATATCTGGCCATACTATTAACTACACGAGAAAATGAATGCTTCAAGTAAATGGAAATAATGAATTTGCGCATTACAAGATTACCTGTTATGTGTTAAACAACTTTTATGTAACTATTTTTAAAATTACATAAAATGTACTATAAAAGTAAAAACAAAAAAGTGCCTAAATAATCCTGAAAAAATGTCACAAAATGGCATAAACTGTCAAATCTTTCAAATATCCACACGAATGCATGGTAAAATTCATGTTTTCGACATAAAATGTGTTTATTACAAGTTACCATTTGATTGACTTCACAGAAAAAAGATGCAATGTCATCAACTTCTGGGCCATGATGATATCTTTATTTATCTGAATAAAGCTAAATATTATAAGCAAATGTGCAATAAAACATTTTCCAAATTATTTTAAGGCACAATGTTACATAAATAACCAAAATATAATATTTTTTCAAGTAAAAAACCACTAGCAAAATTATTAAAACTTTAATTTGACTTCAAGTTTATTTCATATATTTGATTATGTTAACTTCAAATTGAAAACGTGGACTTGGCACACCTCCAATAAAACCCATCCCGTATTATTAGTTTTCTTCTGGTGGTAACACACTCTGAGGTGTAGCTCTAGGAATAGAATGATCTGCTGGTGATAGAGGTCAAGGTTTGAGTCCTGAATGGTCATAATTATGGTGCATATTTCTAAGTATATTTACACTTCATGTAAAAGAAGGTACATTTCCTCTAAATTTAATCTTGTTTCTTCCTACCTCATTATTGTAAAATGCAGGGAGACAAAATGAAGAATTTAAGATACGAAGCACCAAAACTAAAATTTAATTTGGATCAACACTAGGATTAGGGCAAATACTTTAGCAGTACTTTTTTAAAGCTACTTAAAAAATATATCAAATGTTGTGAATAATACATCTTAACATATCCATTCAATGCATTGTATGGTTGTGGTCAATTGTCCCTTAGAATGCAGGCTGTGAATGTACTCCCAGTCAGTCTCCATGTATATGTCCCTGATAGAGTAAGTTGTGAATGTACCCCAAGTCTGTCTCCACAGGAACTCCAGGTTCTTAGATCGGGCCAACATCTTCTTCACAGAATAATGGACTCTCTGAATGACCAAGTTCTCTAGCCCCATCCTCTTCACCAAGAAGGCCATCGAGGGGGACTCCCAAAGGGATCAATACTCCAACTACTCCTGGAACATCGCAACATCAAAACTCATATTTTTAGTAAAAATACTCTTAATGATATTATGTTTTAGGCTAGTATCCAGAAATGAACCAGAGGCAAGCCAAAGGTTTATAGAAACATACCATATAGGCAATTCAACACTATTGTGTTATTTCTTGAAATTAAACTTTCCTATGCCTTCACTCCAGCTCTACCTTTGCATTGTTCTTGCACACAGCTTTTGCTCTCCTATGTTGGATGGTTTTATAGAGAGAAACTAAATAAGCAAGGATAGAGGAGGTCTTTAACACAACATAGTTACCTGGATGTGCAATCCATGTATTTATTATTGGTACATTCACTTAGGTGTGTAATAAATGTTAATATATTCACATAGGTGTGTAATCATAGATAATTCACCTATAATTGGTGTTGATATATTCACCTGGGTGTGTAATCATAGATAATTCACCTATAATTGGTGTTGATATGTTCACCTGGGTGTGTGATCATAGATAATTCGCCTATAATTGGTGTTGATATATTCACCTGGGTGTGTAATCCATGTTGTTTTGAAGCCATTGGTGACCTTCAATCATCTGAGTCAATATGGAGTAATAGTCAGTATTAGCTTCGTCATTCATCACCCAGCCTCCCATCACCACTTCCAACTGGCCGTTAGCTAACAATCTGCCGGATAAATAACATAACACTTCCATAATGCTGTTAGCTAACAATCTGCCGGATAAAGAACATAACACTTCCATATTGCCGTTAGCAAACAATGCTCAAAGAAATACACTCCAATGCGTAGAAACATCTAACAAAACATATCCTTCATATTGCCGTTAGCAAACAATCTGCTCAACAAAGAACATATCACTTCCATATTGCCGTTAGCAAACAATCTGCTCAACAAAGAACATAACACTTCCATATTGCCGTTAGCTAACAATCTGCCGGATAAATAACATAACACTTCCATATTGATGTTAGGCCGGATAAAGAATACTCAGATAGTGGGATGTATTAAAAAAGACTATAGATGGGGAATCTTCGAATCTACAAAATCCTGACAAGTATTTGAGATTCGAGGATTCAGTGTTTTACTGGAGTCGATGGTTGAATCTTTCACCTCATAAACAAAGCATAATATTTTGAATTAAAAAATTACTTAGTTAGGCCTACTTGAAAAGCATGACTTATTATGTAATCTTTATTTTGTCAAATGAAAGAGATAAGCATGAATAAAATCATTATTTTAAAAAAAAAACTAATTATTAGGTGTGAAAAATCTAACATGCCTAAAACCCTACCCTACCTTCCCACCTTATGGGAAACTTAAACTCGACCGTTTCAGCGCTTGCTCACTTCTAAAATTTTCACCTTACGAACAATCTTGTAAATATTTTAATGAACACATTAAAGCAAAGAACCCCAATTTATTACATGTTACGATCTTTAAGTTAGATATTTTGTTGGGTTTTATGAACAAAAACTATCAACAGTCAGACAATGGTAAAACTGTTTATTTATGCATACCGACCTACATATTTTTTATTGATTGTTTGTTTAGAATCAATCGAGTTTTAAGAATCAAATAACGACTTGCTAATTCATAATTTGTTTTTAAATTGATTTTAACTTAGAGTTTATTATTTTTTTTAAATATGCTATTGAAGTAATTGTAAAAATATTCAAACACGGTCCTGCCTAATAAAATGGGAATGAACATATTGCAAGAGTTGAAAATATGTTCCTGTTTTAAATAGAATGTATTCTCAGAAATCGATATATCGCAATAATCTAATATATTTCTTGTTTTCTATACAAAGAGAAATAATAGATATATAAGAAAATAATAAAACATACTTAGGCATTATTGAGTTCACAATTTCCAATGTATGTTTATTTGTTAAGCATGTTGTTTTAGTCTTTATTAAAAAAATCTGTATTTTTATTTTTGCTTTCTTATTAAAATAAATTATAATCCTTCACTGATGATTAAAGTTGATCAAAAAGTAACTAGGCCTAATCTGTTTGTTTATTTCACATGTTTTTTTATAGAACCTTAACTCATTCTATCAACACTTTTAAAAATAACTAAAAAGACACAAATTTTTTATTGATTTGATTTTTAAACAATAATAGGAGTCTAGATTGTTTAATTTGGCTGGATTTTAACCTGTATTTTGCGAAAGATGGCTGGAGTTGATTAAAATTTAACACATGATTGAAATAAATCTTAATTTAGAGCTTAGGCCTATATTGTGTAATGTAGGTCTATTTGTAAATCAATAAAACAATTTGCTAGAATTCAGATTCGAGAAATAGTGGATTTGACCCATCTCTAAAAAAGACTTTTATTATAATTATTGAATTTTTAACATCTCTGGTTAGCAGCATACCCAACATTATTGACACATTCAACCATTATGCACTTTAATCAACATGTGAATTTGAAAATGGAAAATTTTACAGCTATCTCTACAGTGAATCTACATTGCAACAAAACATAAAACTTGACTTAAATAAATAATTAGGTGAATAACTTAAAATTTACAAAAAATCAAATATGCATGCTAAGGGAAAGTAAATCTTGAATTTTTATTATAGTTTCAAAGGTAATACATGAGATTCTAAATAAGCTAGAGCCTTTAATTCAATATTTGAATTGAAAATAGAAGTCATGATTCAGCTTAAGTATGTAAACCTTTCATAAATTAATGTGTTCAGTGACAGAATCAAATTACCCAAAACAAATTGAAAGAAACAGATTATATGTATGAAAAAAGTGCATGGAGCAAAAACATTTAGTAATAAATAAAATGATAAAATATTAGGAAAATGGTAGAGCACAAATAAAAGTAAAAACACATATTTACAGAATTCAATATTTCGATGCTATTATATAGCATCTTCCTCTTCTAATTACTACTACTTCCAGAGGAAGATGCTATGATTGCATCGAAATATTGATGTGTGTAAATATGTGTTAGTGTTTTTACTTTTATTTGTGATCTACCATCATTCTAATATTCTATCATTTTATTTATTTTTAAAAGAAACAGATTATAAAATTGGCTCTTGTAATCGGTCGATACTCACTGCTTGGCCTGAGCTTTCTCCTCCTGCGAGATCTCATCCCACCACAGCGCCAGGAAAGAAGTCTCTGCCCAGATGAACTTACGCCGGTCATCCTCTCGCAATTTTTTGATCATGTTGTTGAGGATGTTGCGAGTTTGAGAGTGGTAGTAGTCTTCGTAGGTCTTGATCCAGCCTGGACAAAAACACTGCTCTGAGCTACTGGCTTGTGAATTGTGAGCCACTGGTATTCTGACTAGCATACACTTCTCTGAACTCTCTTATAATGTGTGAACCAATGGTATTTTGATTGGTGCACACACTCCTCTAATTATTTATGTTATTTATAATCTTTATATTTTTATATTTGGCAAAGTTAAAGCTAGTTTGCCTTGTCTTACACTTAACCAAAACAATGTAACAAAGAGAGTAAGTTATCAAACTATAGTAATGAAAATAAATATAATTTACTAAAATTTAAATTTAATAATTAGTTTACCTGCAGTCATTCTTTCATTCATAAATTCATTGCCACATATAGTTTTATTGGAATATGTTTACATGCATGAAGCACAAGATTTGCTTGGAAATAATATTTTTATTTAGTGTTTTTTTTTTAATTAAGCCAGTCAAGACCCTTATTGTGGGGATAGATAGCGCCTGTGATGTTGCAACTGTGAGTCGGTTAAAATAAGGTTCATATCTGTGACTTGGGATGCTTATAAGGCCAAGTTTATAGCATGTATATTAAGAAATGATGATTTTTGACTGAATTAAATAGGCTGCTAAGTACTGAGATGAGAAAGTTTTCAAGATTTTGTGTGTAAGACTGTGGTTGTGTGCAAGGCTGTGGGAGTGAGGTGTCCACTGTTCATTTAATCATAGCCACTTTAGTTTGTTAAAGTAGTTAACTATATGGTCATGGTACACAAGAATGTAAATAGATTAAATGCAATCTGTAGTTGCTGTAATATTTGTGCAAGCTCTTTAGAAAAGTTACTATAAATAATGTCACAGTATTGAAAGTAAGAAAATATTAAACTTTAGACAATTATAGCTCTAAAAGATAAACGAAGAAATTTTTTGAGTCTCTTGAGAGTATGTAGTGGTCCAAGTCAGATTTAAATTAATTGGTATGGTCTGGATTCTTGGTTTGGGTGTTAAATGGTATAGTATTGTTGTTAAGTAAAATATTGGGAAAGATAACTCTCTATATACTTTGACATGAGCCTCAATGTTCCAATAAGCATTGATTATGAGTTATTAGGGCTGCGTTGAAGGCTTGAAGCAAATTACAATGTGGCCAAAAAGAAATTTCTCTCAATTCTATGTTAACTTTGTATATAGTTGCAGGTAAGTTTGTGGTAGTATGTTAGTAAGATATATTTGTAAATAATTTGCAAGAGGTGTTACTTTAAGTGATGAAGGCAACTCATTTATGAACAAATAAAATAAAAGAGGTCTAAGAACATAGGTACTCTATGGAAGCTGATGAAGCACAAGGCTAACAGAGTAAACTTTGTTTAAAGCTAACCTTTGTATACAACCAAAAAGGTAAGAGTGTGTCAAACGAATACACACTGATGAGAAGAAGCAGGTTTAAAAAAAAGGTAGGTCAAGTCTACACTATTGTAATAAAAAAATAAATATATATTGTTGTAACCTTTTATATATATTGTATAACTTATTTATATTGATTGTGTCTAATATTATTGTCCTCTGCATCTTGTTAACATAACAATAGTTAACATCAAGATGTATAAGGACGATGTTATTGTTGGGCACCACCCCTAGTATCTAGGAGGAAAAAAAAAATTAAAAGAAAAAAAAAATTTGCCTCGGTTAATTCAATCATTGGCACTATGACTCTCAATACTCGAGACCACTGGGTAAACTTAAAACTAAAACATGAACAATTCAGATAAAATGGTTTGTTGGAACAAAATGTAATTTAGACAATAAAAAAATAAATGCATAAAATAACAATTGTTGGCACTTTTGTGGATTTATTATTGTTTTCCACTTTACCACATCCCAAGCCTACCTAAGGAATTCGGGTAAATATAAATATAAGTTAAAGTATAGAACAGTATTGTTGAGACAAAACAAAACAAACAAAAATATATATAATAATAAAAAAAATTAATAATTAAACATAAAATGAAATGATAATTAATTCTCTACATTAGTCTGTCTTTCTGAAAGTAAACGAATTCTTATTTTATAGGAGAAACAAAAAAAAAATTATAATAATTTATAGTTGAAGAGTTGGCTTGGCCTCACCACTGCATTAGTCCATATTGACACCAAATTCAGAAATTTGTTACACTCTAGTAATTTGTTTGAATTCTTACGCAAATGAAACGAAAATAAACAATTTAGTTAGTGTACACACACTTCCTTTTTCATTTCACCACGTGTACTTTCATTCAACACCTTTAATTCATTTTAAAAATAATTTTAATTCGGAGCTACACAGATTTGGCTCCATGTTTAAAACCACTCAGAAGAAGAAGACCTCGTCACTTATAAAATCTTCCAAAACCAAATTTAAAAACATTCTATTCTTTACTTCCTAGTCTAAAGAGAACAAATAAATATAAAACCAAAAGATAAATGTTGGCTATGGACTAGGAAAAATCAAATAAAATGCAGTTTTAACATAAATATTGAACTGTATGTTAATGAAAGTGAACAGTGTTTTTTTTTTCTTCTTAAAGAATTAAATGTTTATTTCCATCCGTCAGAATTGAAAAACGCGCTTGTTTTGAGTTATTTACATCGAGCTTTGTTTCTTCTTTTACTCACTGGTTTGATAGAACTGCGCATGCGTTGAAATCAAACATGGCTGACGTTCATTATAAATAAGTCAACAGACTTCTTAACGGGATAATTAAAATGTTTAATAAAAGGTAAGTGTTCTTCTAATAATCAAAATTCCTTATTTTGATTATTTAAAACAATGTGATACGTTGTTCCGTCCTTTTATTTAATTTAATAGATGTAAATAGTATTATTAGTCAGGCCGCCAACCAGCATGTGTCCTAACTTTGAAGTGCCTAAATTAATGCGAAAATAAATTGGAAATTGTTCACAAAAAGTAGAAAACATAGGGAAATACAAGGTAGGGTGGCAAATAACGTCACACTATTAAAAGTTATGATGAAATCAAGAACCAGTGCAGTTGCATGTTGTTCGTTCATTGCAAGTTGTATATCTTCAGTTACCATAATGAGAGCAGAATCCTGATTAGCAAATAGAGAGACTCTAAAGGCTTATGGACCACTGGTATTTTGACAGGCACACACTTATCTAAAATGACTATGGTGGAGTGCAATCCACTGATATTCTGATAGATAAGCTAATGTACATTACTACTGTACCTGGGTCATTGTGAGAGTGAGGAACCACAAACACCCTCAGCTTCTTGTGAGGATTCCAGGAGTGCTGGCTGTATTCGATGTTCCAGCCCTGCTTCCACGCTCCTCCATCCAGGTTGTCAAACTTGAGCTGCTTGTACAACTCAAGTAGCTGCAAGACAACAATGAGCCAAACAACAATAACCCAGAGACAGCCTCAGCTGTAAGACAACATTGACCCAGAGCTAGCCTCAACTGCGAGACAACAATAAGCCAAAGGTAGCCTTAGCTGTAAGATGTAAAACAACAATAACCCAGAGGTAGTCTCAGCTGCAAGAAAACAATGACCCAGAGCTAGCCTCTCAGTACTGAGGAAGCCTCTAATGCTGTCATTTACTAGAATATCTCCTCATTAATATTTAATAAGAGATGTTGGTGCCCAACCTGACATCGGTATGAGGTGGTGTAGAGACTTGGAGCCCACAGCTCAAAAGAGCCATCCTGGGACTGCTGGTGGTTTTATTGGGAGAGATGGATTCCTGCCTGAGGCCCTCCCCAACCATATCTTTGATGGAGTGCTTGAGTTGCCCTACAGTGTCATGGTGGCGACGCAGGTCATCCTCCAGCTGATTAAGACGATCCTCAAGCTGTGCCCACTTGTTGTGGCTCTGTTAATAATAAACTCTTGGTTATTAGAGCCTAGGACCTCATGAAGAAATGTCACTGAGGGAGGACCTCATGACTCACCTCAGAGTGTATCTCTTGTGGTAGGAATGTGAGGTCCATGATGAGGTACAGCATGAAGCAGCCTCCCATGATGAGAGATGCCCCAGTATAGCTGCCAACCTGCGTACTCGCATCGCTTTTGAGAGATGCAACATATTTTAGATCAAAGATAAAGGTTTAATAAACATTTTAACTAAATTAATCTTAATTGACAGGTCATCACTATACTTAGGAAAGCTTGAAAACCCATGGGCTATTTTTAGCAACTGCATCTTACTACCTGTTTATATGCATGTATGTAATATTTTTTTGCTAATGAGTTAGGAATGGGAAAAGTTGGTTATAAAGGAAGTGTATCCAAATTTGTGTGGAGAGTGAGAAACCATTTAAGAAAATCCACCCTCAGTACACCCAACCAGGATCAAACCACAATCTCCTTGTAATCAGCAGTTTAGTCTATTGCGAGTGTAGCGCCTTAGACCATGTGGCCACCGAAGCGGAACCTTAACTATTCTATAGATGCATTAATGCAACCAAAATTGTATTGTAATTAAATTTTAAGACTTTAAAGGTTAGATTAAGTTTGGTTGATTAATTTTTATTTAAAATTAACACGTGAAAGATTATTTTTATCAAATTATAGATCTATCAGATTCACAGCCTCCTGCTTAAGGCCTGATACTTGATGCCAAAAGACACACACACACACACACACACACATATGACAACTTTGAATGGAAATTATTAGTCCCTAAAAGTATTAATTCATCAAATCTTGTATTTTAATAGACTTGGAAGATTAAATTATAAACATCTAAAAGATAATTTTATCTAATTATTATAACTATATTTTATTTTCTAATTTAATAATTAAATATGGAGGTGGGAGGTAAGAGGTCGAGAGGAATACCAAGGTACAAATGGCTGAAGGGAGTAAGGAGGAGTGTGAAGGAGAGGATTGGGCCAAGGTGGAGGGAGAGAGGTGTTGTGAGGAAATAAGGTGGTGGTGAGGTTTGTGTTCCAAACAGGCCAGATAGTGTCTGTAAGATGTCCATGATGATGATAATAATGAATTAGTAAATAGTCTATAATGACAGTTCACATTTTTTTTTAAATATTAATTATAAGCGCTCTTGAGCCAAATGTTTAGCTTTTCATTCATTATTTTTTATTGTAGTTGTGCCTTGGTTTAAAAAAATTTATTTTAATATAATCTAATAATGAGTGTACAGAAGTCCATCCTCTTTGATACTATTTCCTTATTTTCTATTTTGCACCGCGTCTTACTACCCGTTCGGGCTAATGTACCAATTACGCCAAAGATTTTAGATATTAGGAAGGTTATATTTCTAGGAAGTGTACCTGCACGCAAGTGCAGGTAAAGTGGGAAATGTTTTTTAAAACCACCCTCATACTGAGCCGAGATTCGAACCTCAATCTCGCCCGTCATCGGCAATCTAGTCTACTACGAGAGTAAAACGTTAGATATTGGGGCCAACGAAGCGTGTTCCTTCACTATCAATATTAGTTTTAAAGTATTTTTAACGAAAAAATTAGGCCTACTTTAGATTCGGTGCTGGCGAAATAAATAGGTTGTCTTCTGTTTGATATGGCCTACTCTTGTGTTTGTAGTTCATTCACCCAAATTTTTTATTTTAAGTTTTACCGTTGTACTTAATATAACTATTCATACATCCCACAAATATTAAATGTCAATGTGGGCAAGTGTGGACGAAATCAGCTGTTACTTTATGTAGTGTTTAGACTCACCAAGGACAGTGATTCTACGGTACACAACCAATAAACAAAACACTATTAATTACAAATGAAAGCTTGAGAAACCCCTGTTGCCATTATTCAACGACAAACCACCCCAAAATGCTATAGACCTAAATTAAATAGCAGACTCCGGACATATGATCTGTCAACGGTCAATACTTCATATCAAATTAAAACGAAATATCTTATATATCTGGATTAAAAACAATGTAAAGAGAATAGATAAGTAGCGCCACTTGGAAGAACTAGTAGATGTCTATGCTTACGTTAACTACGATGCTAAAGTCACCTTGTACACATCAGATAGTAGTAAGTCGTGCGGTCCATGTGTTTCGGGCGGTCCTTTCATTTATCTTTATGATTATTTATTGTGTTTTCCTGGTAGTGGTTTATTCGTGTATAGTTAGTTACTTATTAGGTTTACCACTCAAGTATCTGTTTTAATATGCTAATATAAAATACAGCAGGGATGTTCTAGTTAATGATTCATTAATAGTAACTATACTACTAAATATATCTATGAATGCTAATTATATGTAGTTGTATTGTTCTTATCAAGCTGTTTATTATTTTATAATTGTTTTTCTATTATATAATATATATATATATATATATGATATATGATATAAGTCATTGATGAACAATCAGACTTTTAGGCTTTTTATTCATTTATTTACGTATGTTGGGTGCGTAAGGCTAGAAGTCATCGTTGAACAATCAGACTTTTAGGCTTTTTGCTCATTTATTTGCGTACGTTCTTCAATTTTAATCACATGTGTTTTTAAACAGACATACAAAATTACTAATTTTACTGTTGCACTCTGTATACATAATCAACGAAACTGCAAGGGCAATAATATATCTTTTTACTCCTTTCTTAAAGATCCAGAAATTTTCCGTAGATGGGAGCTCAAATGTCAAAGGAAAGACACAATTAATAGAAATTTGCTCGAATATGTTACATTCATTTTGCCGATAGTTACGTTGTTATTTGTGGTGCTAAATTTAAAGTTAACTAAAATGCCAAGAACTTAAAACAAATTGAATGTTGCCACAGTGTTAATACAATAGTTCCAATACGTAAGTAATTTTGAACATATTTTAATAATTTTTTAAGTGTAATTTATTAAGTTTTTTCATTTATGGGTGTGGATTTTAAATATGTATTAATATGTTTAATGTTCTCAAACGTGATATTTATAATTTATAACAATAATTATTTATAAAGAACTTATTATACATCATTATAACTCTTAACAAACATATTAACATTAGAACTATTAACTCGAAGTTAAATATGTATGCGCCTTAAAGAAAATGAAATAAACACAGTGTTGACCGGCAACAATAAAAAAGGACCTATCTTTGGACCAAGTCAGAAGACTAAGATATAAGTGCCCTGTGCACAAGATTAGGAAAGTTAACTAAATAATCCCACATATAATACAATAAGTTAACGATACCAAAGAAGGGATGGGTGGTAAGCCCGAGACTCAAGGTTTGCCATAGAGTGGCCTGAATATATATATCACTTAAAGTATTATTGTGAAGAATTATAGAATGTAATCTCACATAAGGAGTCAGAAAGGCGACCGCATATGTAATGAACCACGTGAAAAAGCAAAACGTTACAAAGTTAATGTTTATAAGAATTTAAATACAAAACAATAATTTTGACAAGATAACCCCCAATTACTGGTTTTATCTGGGTGCCCGGTAGCCAACCCTACTACTGCACTACCGGGGCACCGTAGGGACTTACATGGTTAGGATGGACCCCAAGTGGTAAGGATTGGGATGGATGGTTTGTGGGGAATAAGACTGGCGAGTTAGTCCAATAAGATATATTTATTAATCTAGTTAGATGCTAAACTACTACATGGTTCACCGGATAGACCTCCCGTGACGAGGGAGCCAGCACGATAACGGTCTCGCAACCTTCATGTAGACCCGTGATCGACCCTGTGATGGGGTGAACCCCCAGAAAACATTTTATATCGTCATTTTGTCAGACGTGAGAGATACTGAGAAATATGTACTTAGCATGGTTTCGAACATTCAACAGCCATGTGTTATTCTCACACACTAAGCTTGCTGATCTCGGTTTTCACAAGCAAGGAAGGTCCATCGGTCATGCCGTGCTCACTCGTCAACAGGATGCAAGTTATATGAGCTATATGACATTCTCAGCAGGATAGCAACCCAATACTCTTGACTTACAAAGAAATGTATAAGCGCTGGTTAACCTCCTGCCGGAATAGGCCTTAAAATAATTATGCTCTTACAATACTAATATTTAGCTTTAACACTTGTTTTTCATTTCCTTTCTGTATGAAACCGGGTGGTTGCTCCATGTACAGGTTCTTCTTGTAGAAGCATTTATTTTCAATTACTTTTTAACAAAAATTGAATGTGTATATGTTTAGTTATATTTAATGAGGAATGGGGAATATTATTATTAAAAGCATCTACTATTTTAACTTCAAATCTAGTGACACCAGTTAAGAAATAGCAAAAAAAATCTGAGATAAGGCTAGCTCAGGCGTAATATTAATAACCTACAATACTTTGGGTTCAAAACCAACATTTATATTTAACAATAACAAAATTATCTCGGCGTAGAATTTTAAAAAAAAATAACAAAAAACATAATATCGATCATGAGACTCTCTCAGAATTTCTGGGTCATGTTGGAAAAAAAACCTTTACTGTGCCTAGTTAACAATGGACTCAACTTGTTTACAACAATATCAGCCTCCAAGGTTAGCATCCCTGGGAAATGCTTGTATGTGAGACAGAGATAAATATGGTTTCTTTGATAATAATGTAAACATGGGGGATAACAGTGATGATGATAGTAATATAAATAAAATACATAACAATGGATTTGACTTAGAAAAATATAATAAGTATAGTTTTATCATATTGGTCAAATACTAAAGCCTAACCTGCCTAACAGGCGTCTGCTAAATTATAAATTTAAAATATAATTTATAGTTCAAATAACAATAGTTATTTGAGGTATTAATACAAAAGAGTCTTGAGAAAAATATTGGTGAATATTTATTTAAATAATAATACTAAAAGATTAATATTATGATTTATTGAAACACATAATTAATATATTTGCTTTATGAGGTTAAAAGTTTACGTACATTGTTAATAGAATACAAAACATTGCATTTGAGGTGAAGGAATGAATCTGATAAAAAGATTATTTCCAGAGTAATTGTAGAAAGAAAATATTCATTTAAAAGAGAATAATATGAATTCTGGAAATCGGAGTAGAAAAGGTTCATTAAAACAGAACGTCCGCGTAGGGAGGTCGAAGATGTGAAGAGAATTTAAAAAAAGTTAAAAAATGTTGTTGATATCATCTCAAATATGTTCTCGCAGGTCATCATCGTCGTCTTCTAAATTATGATTGCTCCAAAAACTCCCTAAAAGTCCTAGAATCGTCGTTTCAGAGGTCTATCAATGGTCTTGAATTGTTTTAGCGTCTCTGGTAGTCATTCTAATGAACACTTGAAAGATTTATTTTAAATTTAAAAGTTAAAATTTCAATTTTTGTAGTACTGAAATTAATGTGTGTCATTCTTTCTTCATATCCAAGACACCAGTCCTATTTTTTTTTTTCTTTTTTTTTCCAATTCTCCTCTTTCGTGATTTCCCGTCGAGGGTCCCAAAAATCTCGCGGATATGGCTGTATTTACATTAGAAATTAGAAATATGTGAAACTAAAGGAGAAACAGAGAGTATCTGGGCAGAAAGGAATAATAATTAAGAATCTTGATTATATTTGAAACTATCGATAAATGGATGCAGAAGCTGATAGCTTATAATTTGACATATGATCGATCAATATTTGTAAACAAATTCAATTTCTTCTTCGTTTTTTTCCTAGCAGGCCTTTTTAAAATTGAAAATTAATCAGAATGGATGACGTGAATCTCTGTCGTCATAGTCTTCGCTTTAACCCCTCTACAAGTAACCATTTCTCACGACTTCGCATCGCGTCGGCCATTATGATTCTCGTTCTTACACATAAAATAAGTTATAAATAAAATTACAGCTGATCAGTTTTGTTTTAAATATGGAAGGAATATTTTGACTTAAACAAGGTAAATAAGTATATTTCTGGTTGGTCCAAAAAAAGGTATTGATCTCTCTAATATAATTGGATGGACATCTGTGGTTGAAATTTTCGATTTGTCATCTTCAATCCATTAGGTAGGAGAGAAGAAAACTTTCAGGTATTTCTTCTCTCTCTTACACCCATAAAAGTCAAAGCGCTATTTTAACACAGTTCATTAATTTGATTTAATGTTTCTTCAGGAAAGTGTGGTATAATATTTCACTATTTTCAAACAATAACACTTTTATTCATCAGAGACACGTTTCGAATAAAAACATTGAAAGAAACCGTTAAATCGGTCCCCCCAACAATGTAGCAGACGATAAACTTGGCCCTCACAATTTGGTCCTTGGCAATGTGTATGGGTATGTCCAACCAGTGATTTTATAGAGCTCAATGGATAAAGGTATTGTTATAATTATAGGATGTTTCCTTCGACACAGCGCAATATCCGATGAAAACAATAAGTTTAAAAATGAATACAATGAGAATTAATTAAAATTAGTATGGCATCTGACCGCATGTCGTGCTAGTCGCATAAAAATAAATACACACTTAATAATAAATTAAAACTAAATAAATTTAAATGAACAAATATTAAAATTCTTATATCCTTTAAGTCACCATTAAAGAAGGAAGATTTCAAAGTCTCTCACTTTAGTTCTTTGATGTGTGCAAAGAACAAGTAGTACACGAACAGTTTCATGCTCAACGACAGGTGCAAATGTTTCATCATAGTCCATCTTGCCTTGAATTTGGAATGCTACCTGTGGCATCGTATTTAGTTTTGAATACCCACTTGGCTGAGAACATTTTACGGCTAACTGGATGTTCCACTAAATTCCAATCATCTCGTTCTCGCATAGCAGCCATTTCTTCTTCCGGGAAAGTGATCCAGTTTGCTAGTTCCCGAGATGACAATAATATCATAGCATTCCAATATTTATATTCATGTAATTGCTCCACCTGCTCTTTATACGAGATTATTTTAGCAGGGACGCCCATATTCTGCCTATCTGAACCACGTTGTATTTTGCATTTTGGCCCTCCTGAGGCACTCTCTCGTATATCCTCCCTTCTGAGGCCAGTGAGAGCTGTAGTGGTCAAATACTATCGATAGTTTTACAGAAACTATCGAAAAAATACAGGTTAAACCTAATCGAATTAATTTAGCTAATTATAAAGATTTATATAAGTGGAAAATAATAATCAAACAATATTTGATGTAGGAACAAGAACCAATAAATACTTTTGGATGTCAGTCAATTTATTTTTTGCGAAAGAATTGTTCTTACCACTGAAAACCCTCGTTCAGACAGAAATTACATTGCTGGTATACAGCAGAACTTCTGAACTGTTTCCCTTAGTCCTTCATGCACACTGGCTCAACCAAGTGGGAGGGTTCAGGGATGAACCCCCCCCCCCCTCCCCAGGACCACGATACCCATCTTCCTTTTTTTCGTCCTTAAAGCTGTTGAGATCATACATGAGTAACTCTACAAATTTAGACCAACTTATCGAGCTTCGTGTATTGTACATACATCCAGAGGTGTCAGTTACGGACCCATGTGAAAAATGCCAGATTTGACTCAGAACTGGAATTGTCAGATTTGCCCCAGATCTTGGCTTATATGGCCCAGATATGGACCAGTTCTGGCCAGATATGATCTTTCCACATAGGGAGTGTAAAGTTCTCAATGAACTTTCTATGAAGCCAAGGAAAATTAACATAATACTAAAGTTATTTGTGAGTTAAGAGTTAGTGCAAGTTGCTTATTAAAATTTTCAGATTTTATCTCATAAAATTATTTTATAAATCAAATTTCCAAAATACAATTTATTGAAACTTGCATGTTTGTATATTCTAGCAGTATGCATGAATAAAATTTTGTTCCTAAAAACTTAATAGTCATAATAATTACAGAATTATGACCATTTTTATAAATTTTAATTCATTTTTGTTATTATTTTATGTATTTTGATGCATTTGCATTTCGCAGTACTTAAATTTTTAAATTTCCCACGGGAAAAACCAATAGACCCCGCTTAGTTGGTCAGTGAAACACTAACCCCCCTCCCCCCCCTCAACACACACACAAATGAATAATGAATCCTGGCTGCGCCAAAAGGGTAAAGGAAATCCAGTTACAGTTACCGGCGGACGTTCTAAATATTCTCTGTACTTATGATGGTCTTATGATCTTTTGCCGTTGAATTTGATGATGTGATGATGATGATTATGACGACGATGATGATGATGATGATTATTATTGGTGACTTGTTTGTGCAAGGAAACTAAATTTTTCCCATTCTTGAGACCATTTATCCTTTTGAAAATCGTTTAGGATTCTTCTGTCGCTTCAGGTGATTCATTAAGTATAGATTATGTGGTTCGAAGTGACGATATGATATAATATGTTAACTCAGCTGTCAATAGAATGAAAGCGTTCTTGTAGTTACTTTCGAGTCTTAAAGTTGGCCTTTTAAATCTTGAATCTATCAGGTTGATTCACACTGATAGGACTGTGCGCAGACTGTGCTGGGACGGTGTCCTGCTGCCAACAATCTCAAACAGGTCATTCCCATAAGAGTTACCTTTTAAGACCGTTTTTGATTCACACTCATAGGACTGTGCTCAGGTCGTGCTGTGACTGTGTCGTCTTGGATAGTTTCAAAAGTGATTTCCCAAGGTCATGGTCCAGCACGGTACGAACACAGTCCCAACACAGTCCTATCAGTGTGAATGTATAAGATGTCGCCTTAATGTCGTCTTAGTGTCGTTTCACCTACTTCGGCTTCTTCCGGCAAGCGATGAACCTTCATGAAAATTCTTATCTACAATCTGACAATGGCTGCGGAACATTCCAACATTGTTAACACAACTGTGTACAATAAGCCAAAACTATGGATGAAGAGAACTTAATAATGTTGTTTCAAGAATATGAATGCTTGTATAATTTGCAGCATAAAGATTATGATAATAATCTCATTAAAGAAAATATTTGGAAGGAGATAGCTGAAAAACTGAATTCAAGAGGTAAGTAACGACTTTTTAAAGACATTAAACAGCATTCAATATTATATTTTACCTTACCAACACATTCCTTTAAATTTAAATAACCCTCTTTGGTGGCCGCGTGATCCAACCCACTACTCCCTTGATGGAGATATAGAGGTTCAAATCTTGGTAGGGTGTACTAAAAGTGTTTTTCCCTAAATGGTTTTACATTCTCCCGCTACAAAAATGCGGGTACTTCCTCTAAATATAACCTTAAGTATTCCTAGCGCAATTAGTACATAAGCTTATAGCCCGAAAGGGTAGAAGGTCGCTGTGGTAAAAAATTAATTAAAAAAAATTGAGATAGCCAATAATTTATTTACAACCATTTATTTTAAATCTGTCACTAACATTTTATTTATGTACATTTAATGGTAATTGTATTCATATTAAAACAATATTAATGGTTTATGTTTCGATTGAAGTAAAACACAACTTATTAATCTATCTTACAGAAATAGTGCATATGAATGAAAGTTAAATTGTTAAAATAAAATAATGTATAGCCTAAATAAGTGATCATGTATTGAGCACAATCTTGCAATATATATTATTGCCGGCGGTCGTGGTTCGAATCTCGGCCAAGTATGGCTTGTATATTTGATTTTTCACTATGATTGGACTCTTCTTTCACGTAAGTGTATTTACTTAGGAGCTATTGATGGGAAACATGTTGAAATTCAAGCTCCAATTGGGGAATTTCCATAATGAATAAAATTCTTCTGCCTCTTTTTTCCACATTTCTTCTGTAGGTTGTGGTAGTTCCGTTTGCGAAAGTTCTTCCTAAATTGCCTCACATGTTGACATAACTATTGAATATACAGTTGAGGGTGCAACTCTATAACTGAAGCGCATGGATATTTGTGAGCTGCCCAAAGCCAGGTACCTGAAAGTAATAATTACATATGTGTCACATATACATTTACTGTCTGGGTTTTATTAAAATAACTTTCTAAATGTTATGTATGTGGGTGATAACAGAGGTCACATTATAACACGAATATACTAGGTACAGATCACGTCAGTTACCTCGTAACACTGACGCTACCTGTTTGTCTGTCATGGCGGTTTTCACACTTCACTTGTTTCTCAGTTGTTTACAATCTCCGGCGCACAACAAGACTTGTACCATACATATACTACAGTCCTCCCCTCACAGTTAAATTATACCTATGTGTTTTTGGTTTGTTCCCCTAAAACTAAGCAGTTTCTCCCCCACTCACTAATTTCAATTTAGTCAACATAACGAGGGTTTGGCCGCCTTATCCTTTGTGGTCTCAACAAAGGTGGCTCGTGTATCCTTCCTCTGAGTTGCAAGGAGAGTGGCTGATGTGGGTGCTTGGTGTTCACTGGCTGTAAACAGGGTGCTTGTTGTTGCTGTTCCTTACAAGGCCTTCCCCGTTTTTGTGTTGCCTGTTGGTTTTGCCCACTTGTTTGTCTCGGTTCCCAGGACTTCTCTCGCTGTGGTATCATCTCATGGTGTCATTCCAACAATGGAGGTGGATCCTGGTCTGGTTCTTGTTGCCCCGGTGTGTCCTCCCACTGGAATAGTTGTAAAGGCAAGTGCTGTTCTCTCTGAGAATATTGCTGCTTGCCTGTCTGGAGTGACTCTGAAGCCTGTCTGAGCTGGTCAACATGCCTTCTCTGTCTACGACCATCCTTGTTGGTTACTTCATACATCCATTCTCCTAAGGATTTTCCCACTGTGCCCTGGGTCCACTTGGGGTGGTTGGCAGACTATTCCCGAATCCACACTGTATCTCCTAGGTGGAACTGTCGCTTAGGGTGTTTGTTTGTCTCTTGCTTTCCTTCCTTGTGTGATGTGTGGTCCGGATGGAGCATTTCTAAAGCCGTTTGCAGTTTACGATCCATAAGCAATTCTGCCGGAGTCACTCCAGTGGTTGCGTGTGGGGTGATTCTGTGGCTAAAAAGGACACGCGCAAGACGTGTATGCCAATCTCCCTTTATATTTTTAGGGCGTTTTTTATAGTTTCTACTGCCCGTTCAGCCTGCCCATTACTTGAAGGGTGATATGGCGGTGTTCTCACATGTACGACTCCATTTTTCCTCAAGAATTCAGAAAACTCAGCAGACACTAACTGTGTACCATTGTCGCTAACTAGTGTGTCTGGAATGCCATGCCTTGAGAAAATCTCTCGCATATTCTTGATAAGTGATCCGGCTGTCATTGAGATTATTGTGGTGGCTTTTATCCATTTGGAATATGCATCCACTACCAGGAGTAGTGTGTGTCCTTCTACTGGTCCGGCAAAGTCAATGCGAATTCTGGACCACGGTTTGCTGGGGTTCGGCCACGGGTGCGTTGTTGCCTTGATTGGGTTATGTTTAACTTCTTGGCAGATAATGCAGCTTCGTACAGTTGCTTCTACTTCCTTGTCTATGTTTGGCCACCACATTGAACTGCGTGCTGCATACTTTGTGTTTATGATTCCCAGGTGTGTGTTATGAAGTAGCTGTAGAGCTGCTGGTCTTAAAGAGGTTGGCATGACGACTCGAGATCCTCTGATCACACACCCTCTTGAAGTGTTCAGTTCCTGGCGTAACGTCCAAAACGGTGTTAGGTCTGGCCCAGGCTTACAATCTGGCCACCCCGTTTCAATCAATCTTTTAACTTTGCTCAATACCGCATCCCTTTCCGTTTCGTACGCCACTTGGGATGACGATATAGGTCCTTCACCTGATATATCCAGTAAGTAAACTCCCAATGGCTCTGGGTAAGCTTGCTTTTCAGTGGGTTCTGGTAGTCTGCTAAGAGCATCTGCATGCCCCACTTTCTTGCCCGGTCGATACTGCAGGTCATAGTCGTAGGCTGATAGGATTAATGACCATCTGAGCATGCGAGGCGAAACCACTGTTGGAATGGGTTTGTCAGCAGCTAAAAGTCCTAACAGTGGTTTGTGGTCTGTCACTGCTGAAAATTTGTGACAAAGGAGGTTTTGACGAAACTTTGTCACCCCATAGACAAGAACTAAGCTTTCTTTGTCTATTTGTGAATAGTTGCGCTCCGCTTTATTGAGCGTCCTAGACCCAAATACTATTGGCTTCTCAGTCCCATTTTACATTATGTGGGCTAGTACTGCTCCAATTCCATAAGGGCTGGCATCACAGGTAAGGACAACAGGTTTGTTTGGGTCGTAGTGAACCAAGACCGGTGCTGATGTTAGTAGCATTTTAGCTGCATCCATGGCTTCCCTATGTTCATGCGTCCAGTTCCACTCACTGTGTTGGTCCAGCAGACGGTGAAGTGGTTCCAGGATAGTAGCTTTGTTGTGTAGAAAACGCTCATAAAAGTTCAGCAGGCCTAAAAATGACTGTAACTGTGTTTTATTCACAGGTTCTGGGGCATTATGAATAGCACTCACTTTTTCAGACATTGGGTGTAGGCCTGAAGCATCAATTCGATATCCCAAAAAGGTTGTTGCTGGGACTCCAAACTGACATTTTGCTATTTTCACCCGAAGACCCGCATCACTGAGTCACTGAAGCACCTGACAGAGTTTGTCCTTGTGTTCCTGGAACGTTCTACTTGCCACTACTATGTCGTCCAGTAGGATTGCCACTCCCTCCATATTTGCGAATAAGTTAACCATCATTCTTTGGAAAATGCCGGGTGCCGCGTTAATCCCGAATGGCAAGCGGTGCACCGGGTGGAGTCCCCTGATTGTGTTTACTGTCAAAACATCTGCAGATTCCATGTCTACTTTGAGCTGCGTATATGCTTGCTCTAAATCAATTTTTGAGAAAATGGTTCCTCCTGCCAGTTGTGCGAAAGCCTCTGACGCTGTAGTCAAGGGGTATGTATCAGGCTTTAAGGCTTTGTTCAATGTTGCCCTGTAGTCCCCACAAAGACGAAGCTCCCCATTTCCTTTTTCAATTATAACTAATGGTGTGGCCCATCTAGAGTATGTCACTGGCTCATACACCCCCAGATCAACTAGCCTTTGAATTTCCTTATCCACTCTGTCTCTTAACGCGAATGGTACTTGCCTGGCCTTACAATATTTTTGTGATATGGATGGATCCAGCTCCAGTCTCACCATAGGTCCATTAAACTCTCCAAATGTGGGGTCGGCCACTGCCGGGTAACCTTGTACTATGGTGTTTAAATTCTCAACTTCACTCGGCGTAAGCAGGGTATTTTGCACTGTGACCTTATTGTTTGTACTGTATCCAGGTACCGATAATTCTTGTTGACTATGAATGGTGGTAGGATTTTGCTCTGTGTTCGCTAAAGTATTGCCTATAACATTTAGTCCATGAATTGTGAGCCCAAGGGGCTCAAACCACGGTCTTCCGAGTAGACTGGGTCCATGGCCTGTGGCTACTGCCAGGGTTAAGGTCGCTCATTTTTCTTTAAATTGAACCTCTACTGATTTTGAGCCTAGTAGCCTAAGTGGTGTGTCAGCTGCCCAGGTACGCAAATCCAAGTCCAAGGACTCTAACTTGGGTTGGTGCGGCCACAATACTTTATAAGTTTCCTCCGAGATGAGCGTCAGGGATGCCCCTGTGTCTACCTCCATGGTGTGAAACATACCGTCTATGCGCAGAGAAAGTCTTATTGCTGGCATTGTGGGTTGCCTCTTGGTGTCAGGCACACTATGTTTCGATACGTCTTTAATATTATATAGTTCCAACCCCTCTATTGATAGCTCCTTGGAATACTGTTTATGAGGCTCTGTTATATCCGTTGCCTGATGTGCCCTTGCTGTATTCCTACCATGTCTCGTCTCCGAAAGACAAACAGGCTCCACATGCCCTCTTCGATCACAAGCTGTACAGTAAAGCTTGTTTTGATCCACCGTACAGCGGCGTGTTTGATGTTGCCCTGCACATCTCAAACACTGTCCCGGAAAGATGCCGTGCTCTTCTCCCTCGGGTTTCCTGGCCAGGCCCTACTTTGATTGAGGGTGGATTCCCTACTTGTGGTTGTGACCCGTGGTTTGTGTCCTGCCGGCGCGTTCGCTGGAACGTAGGTTTATATTGGGCCTGGCTACCAATCCCATATACAGCTCCATGTGTTGTTGCTTCATCCCGTACATCCTCTACATATTTTCTGGCAGCTTCAGCCGCTTTGGCAGCTTCTATTGCTATTTTAAATGTCAGGTCGGGCTTGATAAAAAATGGTTGCTGTAACTGGGTGTCAGCCAATCCGCAAACAAATTGATTACGGAGCATCTTCTCCATTACCGCCTCACCACCAAAACCACAACCGTCGGCGATTCGGCGAAGATCAGTGGCAAACACATCTATACTCTCCCCTATCTGCTGGCGTCAACGGGTGAACAGGTGGAACTGCACTGTCTCGTTTGGTCGAGGCGAGAACCGCGTAGTCAGCCGATCAATCAATTCTACAAATGGAATCTCGCTCAAATCACGTGCCCCAAATTCGTCATTGAGGATTTTTAACGTAGCTAACCCACAACTACACAAAAAATGGGCTCTCTTCTGCGTATCCTCGACGATGTTTTTCGATAAAAAAAATTCTTTAATTGCGTCAAGTATAGCGGCCATGTTGAGGTCTCACCCACGTTGAATTCCTGTCTTTCAGACATATTGGCCAATAATAGTGATATTCCAACCAATTAATTATTAAATTATACCCGCACACGGCTTTGTTAAATATTATAAGCGTCCGTTTCCACTACCTCGTCGCCATCTGTTATGTATGTGGGTGATAACAGAGGTCACATTATAACACGAATATACTAGGTACAGTTCACGCCAGTTACCTCGTAACACTGACGCTACCTCGTTTGTCTGTCATGGCGGTTTTCACACTTCACTTGTTTCTCAGTTGTTTACAATCTCCGGCGCACAACAAGACTTGTACCATACATATACTACACTAAACAACCCGTTATTCGCACAGGATGTGTTTTATAATTATAACTAATGTTACAGACATATTTTAATATAGTTATATAAGGTATTCACTCTACTTTCACGACAAATATAGTTTCTCAGATCATCTGTAAGTGCCTTATCATTCTCGACACACATTAAAATAAATTCAGCCTTATATTTAGAGATAAAATACTGGTTATTATTACTGTCTAAATTCCGCTAAAACTAAAATAACTATATGCTATGGTAACTGTTGTATATATTGCAGAAATGGTGTAAGAGCTCATGTTTAGCGAAAATATTGCAGTAAACAACAACACATAGGATATAAATTAAATACAATGATTGTATGTCAGTTCAATTTTATAGTTAATATTTCATTTAATCTAAGCTTACCTTAATGTTAAAGCAAGCCTTTCTTCTTACGTTATGCTACGTCTTAATCGTGTATCCATTTTTTCTAGCTTTGTTTTGAAAAGTTTCTATAACTTTTCAACTTCAGGACACTCACTCTAAAATATTTGTCAACTTTTTTATGGTCATCTCTGAGTTGCCCAATATAGTGTGAAATTCATTTTCTTCTTCTCTTGCCTAAACAAATTATGAACCCAGTATTTATCTTCGTTTTCTCTTCTTTTTATCAATTGAAATAAGATAAAGAACCACATGCAACAATCACATCTTCCTTTGTTTGATCCATGTCTACTGCTGACGATGAGCAAAACAACGCTAACAGCACAGTACATTAGTGTGAATGGTAGCGACACGACACAGTCCCAGCACGGCCTGAGCACAGTCCTATCAGTGTGATCAAACTTGATAGGGTTGTGTTGGGACTATATTTCTACCTGCTGGACTGTGACTTTGGGAAATCACTTTTGAAACGATCCAAGACGACACAATCACAGCATGACCTGAGCACATTCCTATGAGTGTGAATCAAAACGGTCTTACAGGTATCTCTTATGGGAAGACCTGTTCGAGATTGTTGGCAGCACGACACAGCCTATCATGGTCTGCGCACAGTCCTATCATGTAAATAAAACTTAATTGTACCAATACATGTCGGGGTATGGTTTTCATGGCAATCGGTCTCTTCATCATCAATTTTGCAAGTTATCTATCAGGTTTACAAATACGCAGTCTTAAAATTAACAGAAACAAGTTTGTGTGGAGACCGCACACAATGGAAACATCAAGGATATTGTAACAGTAATGTCTCCTGAATCTGTTCTGTGAATAAAAAAAATTTGAGATGAGGTTGCTACCATATTTTCCACTATAGATAGTTCCTTGGGGACGTGGAAGTTAAACTTAAGTCAATTGGCCTAAAGGCATTTGGTCTAAAAATGAAACCAAAAGTCATTTGGCATAAGGCACTTGGCCTAAAGTTATTTAGCCTAAAATGTAAATTTAAAACCTTTGGGTATCTTACGAAAGTAAAAAGTACAATTAGTTGTTTCATCTGGATATAGATAGCACAATGTATCCATTTTTTCTAGCTTTGTTTTGAAAAGTTTCTATGTTGATGTATTTTAACATCTTTTTATATTATTTGATAACTTTTAATTTTTATCTCTCATCCTTTGCTAACGCAGCACCCCAACAATGGTTAAATCAAAATCCCTAAGGCAACTGTAAGTAAACAACCATACGCACTAATAAAAATGAATGTATCGCTTCCTATCGCTAAACAACGTTTTGAATAAACTCTAATAATTGTGTAACCAAAAGTGCCTTTTTATTGCAAAAACCAACAGGTTATGGGCCCAGGCACGTAACGACATTAGTGCGTGATTGATTTTGTTAAAATAAATTCACTTGGTGCGATATTTTTGGAGAAAATCCGACGAGACATTTTGAGGTTAGGACGACGCCGCCACGCTCACAATGGACTCGACGAAGATTATCAACGTTGGACTTCTGGAAGGAAAAGGAAACTGGAATACATGGCGATATAAACTGAGCATTTGTTTACGAGGTACCCCCGGAGCGACAGACGTAATTGAAGGCAGGTTAGTCAAACCAAGGGCGTTGTCAGATGAAGCGACCGCGGCACAAAGAGCGGAGTACCAGACATCGCTCGACGCTTTTAATAAGGCAGACAGCCATGCGTTGATCGTTTTAACCGCAAATATGACGGAAGAGACACTTCAGAAAATAATGCGTCTCAAGTCAGCCCGGGAGGTGTGGCTCGAACTGCACAAACTCTTCGACGGCGTCTCCGAAGACAAGGTTTACAATTTATGCCTTAAGTTCTTTAGTTATGAAAAAGCCGTTGAAGATGATATCGCTACGCATGTCTCAAAATTAAAGAATTTGTGGAGCGAACTAAAGCAGGAAATGAGTAACGACGCCGAGCTAACCTCAAATTTGCCAGATTTATTTATGATCTGTAAAATTTTAGGTACGTTGCCTGAAGATTACTTTTCATTCAAGTCGAGCTGGATGCTGATGTCAAAAGCTGACAGGACAATCGACAATTTGACGAACCAGCTGTGTGCCTACGAGAATGCACTGAAAGGCAAACAAGAGTCATCTCAACAAGAAGCCCTCTATGTTAATTCGTCAAAGCAGCCAAACAACTCGCACAAGAATCAGCAAAAGGGTGACAAAAAGAAATTTTGCACCTACTGCAAGAAGAAAAATCACCTAGCAAAGGTATGCAGGAAGCGAATCGCGGATGAAGCACTTGGCAACAAAGCCAGCAACTCGGAAAATCCGGAAAAGGGTGCAAATATGATCCTGACTACGGTAGCCTCGACTGTGATGAACTTGGAGTGCAACTCCAAGTTCTGGTATGTAGATAATGGAGCAACAAGTCATGTTTCTAATAACAAAAATATTTTTAGGACGTTCGAGTCTTTTTCTACAAACCACACAGTGATCACAGCGAATGGCGTGAAGGTTGCGGCTATTGGTAAAGGCGACATTGACATCGAAGCAGAAGTCAACGGCAAGATGCACAAGCTCACGTTGGCTGATGTATGGTGTGTTCCCGGGATCCAGAGAAATCTATTCTCAGTCCTTGCAGCGCAGGATAAGAACAAGGAAAGCAGGTTCATCTCGTCTCCAGAGGTTTGCAACTTCATCGTCAACGGCGAAGTGAAACTGACTGGAGTTCGTGAGCGGTTTGGTGGACTCTACAGGCTGAATGTGAAGAACGTGAACGACATTCCATCCAATGAAGTCAACGCAACAGAAGCAAACAAACTTCTCCAACTTTACCATGAACGATTCGGACATCAGAACAAGCGACACGTGAAATCCCTTCTGGACAAGCTGGGAATTCATGTCAACTTGGACAGTGAACTTTGTGAAGGCTGCGTCTATGGCAAAGCTCATCGTCTGCCTTTCGGTACGAGGTCTAAGACAACGGAACCGGGAGAGCGGATCCACACAGATGTTTGCGGTCCATTCAAAGAGTCCATGTCAGGATACTTGTACTTCGTCCTCTTCAAGGATGACTACACAAAGTTCAGGACCATCTACTTTTTGAAAGAGAAGTCCGAAGTTGCAGAGAAGTTGGCTCAATTCGTTGCGGAAGTCAAGACTCTTGGACACAACATCAAAGAGCTGCTAAGCGACGGTGGCAAGGAATTCGACAACAAGCATGTCAGAAAAATCCTACAAAGGGAAGGAATTGTTCAACGCATTACGATGCCCTACACTCCAGAGCAGAATGGCTCCAGTGAAAGAGAGAACCGCACCGTGGTTGAAACTGCTCGAGCAATGATGTATGCTCATGGAAAGCTGCCTCAGATGCTTTGGGCCGAGATGATCAACACAGCAGCCTATGTTCTCAACAGGACAGGACCTTCCCGAGTTGATGGAAAATCTCCCTACGAGTTGTGGCATGGCAGTAAACCAGGTCTGAAACATCTTCGGGTGATCGGATCTACCTGCTATCCACACATTCCAAAACAACAAAGGAAGAAGATGGATCCAAAAGCAATCAAAGGAATTCTCATCGGATACGACAAAGACGACGGCTACAGGATCTTCTGTGAAGAGGAAGGAAGACTCATCAGATCAAGAGATGTCATCTTCGAGGAAAAGGTGCTAGAGCATAAAATCGACAACTATCTTCCGGAAAGTCTCGACTCTGCTGCTGAACCAGTGGATTCAACTTCTGAAGAAAGTCAAGAAGATGATGACAAAACGCAAAGCGAAGAAAATGATGATGAATTCTGGGATATGAGTACTGTTGATGAAGAAGAAGGTCTAGATGAACAAGTTCCAGATAGTGCTCCAAGTCCAGATGAAGAAGCCATCGTCAAGCGCCTTCGTAATCGTTCGTCGCTCAAACCTCCAGAGAAATATCAGGACTTCGTGATGCTTCTCTCTAGCCCTCTTCAGGAACCTGGATCCTACAAAGAAGCCATGCGATCGGATCAGCAAGATCGTTGGAAAGAAGCTATGAGTCGTGAGATGAAAGCTCTTGAAGAGAACAAGACTTGGGAACTGGTTGATCTACCCCAGGAAAAAGAGCAATCTCGAATAAATGGGTCTACCGGATCAAAACCAACGCCGATGGATCGATTGATAAATACAAAGCCAGACTGGTCATCAAAGGCTTTTCACAGCGGAAAGGAGTGGACTACGATCAAACCTTCAGTCCAGTTGCAAGAACATCAACTATAAGAACTTTACTCAGTGTTGCTGCCAACGAGAAGATGAGACTAGCACAAATTGACGTCTCAACAGCATTCCTCTATGGTGACCTCCAGGAAACCATCTACATGCAGCAACCTGAAGGACATAGTGATGGATCCAACCGGGTTTGCTGCCTGAAGAAAAGCTTATATGGACTGAAGCAAGCTCCTCGATGCTGGAACAAAAAGTTCAGCAACTACATCGTCAGCTTGGGATTCAAGCGAAGTAAAGCGGATCCCTGTCTGTTCGTGAGACAAAAAGGACAGAAGAAGATGTTTTTCGTTCTTTACGTTGACGACGGACTGATTGCAGCTGAAGATGAGCAAGAACTTCAGAAGTTCATCAACGATCTGAAAAAGGAGTTCAAAATCACCTCCATGCCGGCGTCTTATTTTCTAGGATTGGAAATCAGCCGAGAAAAGGACGGATCAATTAGTGTGAGCCAGAAACACTACACGGAGACCATACTCGAGAGATTTGAAATGACCAACTGCAAAACTGTATCTACTCCAATTATCAAGGACAACGATGCAGAAGAAAGTCCTCCAAATCCTGACTTCCCCTACAGACAAGCTGTTGGAGCACTTATGTTCTTGATGTGCGGCACACGACCAGACATCGCATATGCTGTCAGCGTGGTGTCCAGAAACCTCGAAAATCCAACCAACCGTGATGTTCAGAAAGTAAAAAGGATTCTGCGGTATCTGAGAGGAACGACAGACTACGGACTGATCTACAAATCCAACCTGGAAAAAGGTGTATTTGATTGTTTCAGCGATGCAGATCATGGTGGCTGCCTAACTACAGGACGCTCTACCTCAGGAGTGCTCTGCCGGTACTCTGGGGCACCTATTTCGTGGATGAGTCAGCGACAAGCCTCTGTTGCCATATCCACAACCGAAGCTGAAATCGTAGCTGCCAGTGAAGCTGCGAGAGAGATGCTGTGGACCAAGCGGCTTCTGAGCGAACTTGGCCATCTGAAGTCGACACCTACTCTGCAAGTTGACAACGAAGCAGCCATCCGGCTTGCACAAAATCCTGAGTTTCATCGAAGAACAAAACACATTCGGATCAGACACTTCTTTGTTCGCGAATTGGTCACCGATGGAGAAATCAACATTTTAAAAGTTGACACTCAAAATCAGCTCGCGGACATTTTTACAAAACCATTGTTTTCAGTTCATTTTAAATTTTTATGTAACAAAATGGGAGTTTACAAGTTATAAAATAAGGGAGAGTGTTGATGTATTTTAACATCTTTTTATATTATTTGATAACTTTTAATTTTTATCTCTCATCCTTTGCTAACGCAGCACCCCAACAATGGTTAAATCAAAATCCCTAAGGCAACTGTAAGTAAACAACCATACGCACTAATAAAAATGAATGTATCGCTTCCTATCGCTAAACAACGTTTTGAATAAACTCTAATAATTGTGTAACCAAAAGTGCCTTTTTATTGCAAAAACCAACATTCTATAACTTTTCAAACTTCAGGACACTCACTCTAAAATATTTGTCAAACTTTTTATGGTCATCTCTGAGTTGCCCAAATATAGTGTGAAATTCATTTTCTTCTTCTCTTGCTCTAAACAAATTATGAACCCAGTATTTTCTTCGTTTTCTCTTCTTTTTATCAATTGAAATAAGATAAAGACCACATGCAACAATCACATCTTCCTTTGTTTGATCCATGTCTACTGCTGACGATGAGCAAAACAACGCTAACAGCACAGTACTATTAGTGTGAATGGTAGCGACACGACACAGTCCCAGCACGGCCTGAGCACAGTCCTATCAGTGTGAATCAAACTTGATAGGGTTGTGTTGGGACTATTTTCTACCCTGCTGGACTGTGACTTTGGGAAATCACTTTTGAAACGATCCAAGACGACACAATCACAGCATGACCAGAGCACATTACTATGAGTGTGAATCAAAAACGGTCTTACAAGGTATCTCTTATGGGAATGACCTGTTCGAGATTGTTGGCAGCACGACACAGTCCTATCATGGTCTGCGCACAGTCCTATCAATGTAAATAAAACTTAATTGTACCAATACATGTCGGGGTATGGTTTTCATGGGCAATCGGTCTCTTCATCATCCAATTTTGCAAGTTATCTATCAGGGTTTACAAATACGCAGTCTTAAAATTAACAGAAACAAGTTTTGTGTGGAGACCGCACACAATGGGAAACATCAAGGATATTGTAAAGTATCTGTCTCCTGATATCTGTTCTGTGGAATAAAAAAAAATTTGAGATGAGGTTGCTACCATATTTTCCACTATAGATAGTTCCTTGGGGACGTGGAAGTTAAACTTAAGTCAATTGGCCTAAAGGCATTTGGTCTAAAAATGAAACCAAAAGTCATTTGGCATAAGGCACTTGGCCTAAAGTTATTTAGCCTAAAATGTAAATTTAAAACCTTTGGGTATCTTACGAAAGTAAAAAGTACAATTAGTTGTTTCATCTGGATATAGATAGCACAAGTGATGCGAGATAGTTACCATATTACTAAAAACATTGACATATCTCCTACAAAAACTTTACCCCAACAAACCTATAATCTAAGTTATACAAACAAAAACAATAGAGTAATAGTTCACAATGGACTATACCTCCTTTTTTGTATATACATTTCCAATATTATTTCTTTGTTAGTACATCTCATGGCCATAAAGTTAAAAGAAACGAAGATATTAGCGAAAATCAATTAAAAAAAACAATTTTCAGCACCGTTTACGCACGGTAAAATTGTATGCATACAATCGAATGATAGATATTTTTACAACTTATTTAGAAAAACAAAGTGAAAGTGGAAACCAATATTCAGCTCACTCATTTGGCAATTTTCTGAAGTGTCACACGAATTTCGTCTAAATTTACTGGACTAAAGCGATGTTAACTCTACATGAATATATATTTTTTAGCTAGGCTTATTGTATTATTAAATTCATATAATAGCGACGTACGGAATACATTTTGCTAGTGAACATATATATCATAAAGGCCATATATGTAAACTTAAATGATGGGTTTTGATTAGTTCCATTTATATTATCGTTAATGAGAGAGAAAATTAGCTTGTTTGTGAGAGGAAAATTGAGAGACAGAGAGAAAGTGAGAGAGAGTATGTTAGGGAGAGTAGCTGATTTAGTGTGTAAGGGAATATGTGTAAGAAAGACAGAGTGTGATTGAAATTTTGGGAAAGAGACTGTGATGGGTATTGTGTGAAAGAGAGAGAAAATATTAGAGCGTGTAAGAGAGACTTTAAGAGAAAAAAATTAGAGAAAGAGTATTTTAGAGAAAGAGAAAATGTTAGAGAAAGTTTAAGTGAAAGAGAGTTAGAGAGAAACATTGAGACCGAGATTATAATAGAAAGGGAGATTGAGAGAGAGTTTGAGACTAGAGAGATAGTTTGATTGTGATAAAGTTCGATAGAGAGAAAGTATTGGAGGGAAAGATTAATTTGGATAGAGAGCGTATGAGAAAAAATTTGAGATAGAGAAATATTTTGAGACAGAAAGGGTGTTTGAAGAGAGGGAGAATGTGAGAGGGGGTGAGAGAATGTTTGAGAGAGAGGAAAAATTTAATAGAAGAGTTTGAAAGAAAGCGAGTGAGTTTAAAGAGAGTTTAATAACGACTGTGATAAATATAATGTGTGAAAGATTGTTTAATAGTGTGTGATTGGAGCGTGTTTGTGTGAGAGAGTGAAAAAGTTTTAGTCAAAATTAAAGACATGTATGAGAGAGTGTATGAGAAGGTGTGTTATAGAGGGAGAATCTGTGTGAGGTAGAAAGTTTCAGAAAGAGAGAGAGAATTTAAAAGATAGATGTGATACACAAAACATTACTTTGAAATTCCCCCCCCCCTTTCAAAATTAATTAGCAATATGGAAACATAGCTGAACTTACTGTATTTGTATTGTGTTAATATTTGATAAATATAATAACAAAAACCATTATTTGAAAAACATTAACGCCAAAACCCATATTTAGATTATTAAAATGGCTATCTTTAAACATATTTCAAGATAATTTTATCATTTTTGATCTTATAATATATACTAAACATATTTAAACATCATTGTATCGTTCATTCATTTTTATAATTGATGCGCTAAAAAAATGTATAAAATATTTTTATGTAACTGACAGCTTAACCTTTTAATTTGCGAATTATGATCGATATTATTGATTTAAATGCGAATTAAAGATAGCAACATTCCAATAATAAATAAATGCTTCTCCAATCCAGGCTATCTCAATCTAGATGTGTTTTGACCAACATCTAAAGTGAAATCAACATCCAAAGAGAAATATTTTATTAGCCGATTTAAAGATGTGATGTCTGTGTTCTGACCAACAATAAAGATTCAGTTATTTTTTAGCCAAAATATATATTTTGTTTAGAGAGTTACAGCTATGCAGCCAATAACACAAATAATGGTTTTAATGGTAAAAAAAATTATCAGTGAAAATCATGTTTTCGTCGAAAATACTATTTTTCCCAACATTCTGGGCTACTAACCGTTATAATGAGTGCTCGTTTGTCAAAATTTTTTCCGCCATTTCCTCGTAATTTTTATAATTGGAAACTAGTATATCAAATTATGTATAAGTATGCTCCCGAGCCTACGGATTTCCAGAGATTTTAGTTTCAATAGTTTCAATTCTAATATTTGGTTTTCCTTTTGTAACTATTCAAGATGATTATGTTGATTTTTTTTTAGGCTTATTCACATTGGTTGATTTGTTTCATTACTTATGTTTTGAGAGACAATGCACAACCGCTACACCTTCTTTGGCCTTCTTTTTCTACATATTTATAGAATATAGTATTTCGCCCATGGACGTGCCTGACTTTGCAATTTTGAAGGACGACTTTATTTCCAACTCGTGGTTGTTTGGAGGGTAGTAGGGGGAGTACACACACATTATTATCAACTTTGAGGGAACACGTATTATTATGGTCATTCTCTATAATCACTACTTTTATATAACATAAATTTTGATGAATCTAATATTACCTTTTAAATATTTAGTTCGACACTCTCAGATGAACATTAATATAAATTCAATAATTTCACCACGCATCAAATTGGTTTAATAATATGCCTACATACATGATAGTTATTCAATTTATATTGATTAGTGAATAATCACGTCACCAAACACGTTAATTCTTTCATCAACAACCATACTATATAAATTTGTTTATGTACGAGTAATACAATAAATTATGAGCTTGTACAAAACATATGTATGTAATACAGCCACGTGATTTATCACATTTAAGAAATAATATTTCTCAAGTATGTTTTAAGGGAGATGGATAACTTGATGGGTGGATAGATGGACTTTCCCGTAAAGTAAAAATATTGGAGGCCCTCCAAATATTTTTACCCGTGTACCCAGTCACTTCTCGATCATCTTCTTCTTACGGGGTCGTCCACAGCAGTCAGTTGTTTGGGTAGAGCATCTCGGGGTTATAAATATAATGGTGGGGGTAGAGGTACTCAGCCGATTAAAAACATATGAGGTAATGTAGTATTTGAAATTTTAATTTAACAAAAAATTTACATAATAGTAATACTGTTAATTAATTTAGATGAACGAATTAGTTACATTGATAATAACCACTTTTTAAGCCACCTGGGCTAAATCTCCTCTCCTCCATCTCTACAGGTTGAAATGGTAGGTAGTTATTTCAGGTCTACTCTATTTTAGTGTTAACAGTCCTGTCTCCCGATCGCGTCTGTCCCGCGTCTGACGCTTCCCCTTCTATATAATGCAAAACCCAGACGCTCAAGCGAATGCACTGATTGGCCAGGAGTCCGCGCCAAAACCTCCCCCTCCCCCGAAAGACCACACGTGTAAGCAACAGGTGCGTCTCCCAGCTTCCGGGTTCAGATATCACTACATTGCATGATGCTTAAAATGAAACGTAAAAGTAATAAATTTGGTTGACTCTAATATTCCAATAAAGACTTTAAATAATGAAAAACTATAAGATTAAAAGTTTAAAGGCCTGAAAATGAAGTTAAAGAATTTAAATTTAAAACATGCATTGCTTACAACTTTGGTTATGATGTACATAACTTATAATTACCATAAAACTCCACACTTTCTTATAATTAACCATTTAATAGTAATAAAGAGAATTAAATTAGGCCTAGACGAATGGGAAGTGAAAAATGTATGTATCAGTTTAGTACTCTGAGTAGCTTGAGCATATTAATATATAAACAAAGGTAAACTAATGTAAATTTAAACAAGAAATGGTTGAGAACTAAGGGCCTAAAAACCTGACCACTTTACACCCGCCATGATATCACTTACTATTTGTTTCGTCCATCTAATATAATACCCAGATTCACAGGTATTTTTTCCTTGGATAACATTTTCGCAGACACCACAAATAAGGGAGGATACTGTTGGCAATTTTAATTGGTTTTTCTTAGTAAAGTTTAACAGCTAGGCTTGAAAATATTGTTCATAATCACTATAGAAAAAATGTTATGAGCAAATAAAATATTTTCCATCCCGTTCAGTAGTGAATACATCTGCATCTGACATCAGAATATATAATGAAAGTATTGTGTATAACATCATATCCCTTAGTTAGATTACTTTTATTGCACACGGCAACGGTAGTATTGTTACGATACTTTTCGAAACACTTCACACATAAATAATAGGAAATCATACAAAAAAACATACAAGCCTTTACTATTCATAGTCACTTTGGTAGCATACTTGACATAAATATGAAGCTTATAACGAGCTTGACACCGCACAGTCACATGTACTGAAAAGAAATACGCTCGGCTAGACCACGAGCCTACGTGAAAGCAGCGCCGCGCTATGGTAGAGCTTATTGAAGGCCAGTATAGGGAATGACCCTACCTCGCACTCTAGTAACCTCAGTGATCTCTATACTAGATGGACATACACACATCCTTGCAACGAACCAAATCATGACACTTAAATTTGTCGTCTACTTGGTTGCGAGGGGACAGATTTAACTGTTTCTTTCAACGTTCTTATGCAAATGCGTGTTTCTGGTGAGTAAAAGTATTATTGTTTCAAAATAGTAAATTACTATAGCCCATTTGGCTGAAGACCCATATACGTTAAAGGATATACAATTTAGTTTTAAAGTTAATATCATACCAATACGAATACAATCTTTGATATATTAAAATATGTAGCTATCGTTCATGTTTACATTCTGCCAAGACTGTGATATATTTTAATTTGGCTATTAGCTTATATATTGGTTTCAGAAACAATATTATTATATTGAAAGTTCGATAACTATAATGAAAAAAGGTAGCTTAAAACTTAATTACATTTGTTTGAATGACAATCTTTGTATAGTAGTTTACATTCAAAACTATCGTTAAGGGTATAGGTTTGTAGGAAATATTAATATATTACAATATATTGAAAGTTGGCTATTAGCTTGTATAACTTATTGCTTTCAAAAACCATATTATATTTAATTTTCAATAACTTTAATGAAATAAGGTATTTTAACACTTAATTACATGTGATTGATTAACAAGTTTTGTGTAGAAGTTTAAATGCTCATTTAGGTTATAGGCTGGTAGGATGTATTACTATAATAACCTACATCGACCTATTTAAAGAAACAAGTCATGAGTGTTGCAACTTATTGTCCTCTTCAAACTTTATATTAACGCATTTATTTTATTTAACTAATCATACATTGGCATATCTCATATATTCATATAAATTAGCGAATTATGCCAAAATTCCATATTGCCTCTTATGTGTGTAAAAGAGAAAAAGAAAGCCGAAAGTTTTAATCTCTCTTACACAATGGTGTGCATACGACAGCTCGACCATTTCAGTCACAGATGTTCATCCAGTTATATCAATTAGCTCTATATTATACTGGATGGAAATAAACATACGCATTGCCAAGGAACAAAGCGTGACGCTCAAGTTTACCGTCTACTTAATTGGTTGAGAGGGGGGGGGGGGCAAATTTAACGGGTTTCCTTCAATGCCCTTATGCAAATACAAGTCTTTGATGAATAAAATTGTTTGAAAATAATGAAATTTTATACCACACATGCATAAAGAAACATTTGCATTAAAGGATATACAATTTAGTTTTACATGTAATACTGTACAAATACGAATACAATCTTTAATATTTTAAATACCGTATTTTGTTATCATCCATATTGTTTAAAGTCTGCCAAAAATACACTTATATTTAAAGTTGGCTATTAGCTTGTATATTGGTTTCAGAAACCATATTATATTGAAATTTCGTTAACTATAATGAATAAGGTATCTTAAAACTTGATTACATTTCTTTGAATGACAAACTTTGTGTAGTTGCCATACGTTCAAATGATCTCCTATGCTGGGATCACGATCACGCTAATGTTAACTTAAAGGATCTCCTCATGATGTGTTTAAATGGAAGCGATCACAAAGCAGTTATTTTAAAGTTGACTTTCAGTTAACTTAACGTAAGATATGTCTTGGAAGGTCTTTTGCTTTAAATGAACATTATTTGAAGGGTATCACATGATCTAGCCAGCCAATCACTATGTGAGTGACGTCAACAGGGCTATTTAGTAATTCATTTGTTAGTTTTAAGATCAAGGTCTACTCTTTAACTCATGTTCTCGTGATCGGGCATTGAAACAAAGTACCAAACTAAAATAGGAAAGCTAAATTTATCAAAAAAGTTTAATAATAGATACTTATTATATCGATTGAAAACCGTAAACATTCACAAATCATCACTTTACAAATAATAAAAATCACAGATCATACTCGACAATACTGTAGCTGGTAGGGTCTCCCGGGTTGAACAGGGTGCGGACCCGAATCCTCCCACCCCCCGTAAGTCCCGTGTTTCCCAGTCATTATTTTAGGTCCGTTTGAAGGGAGCAAATTCTCGTGGTCTGTGTCCCTTCGTAAAATTCTCCGTAAGGAATTCAAGTTAATATCATCAGGCCACCAAGTGACTGTCTGTCTGGGCGATTCACGTGACCGGGACATGCTATTAGGGTTCCTCCGGGAGCGTGAAATCCAACACTTCACTTACCCCACCGAGGAAGAGCGAGATGGAAGAATGGTCCTGCGGGGCCTTCCTCTAGAAACGCCTGTTGAGGACATCGCTGAGGCATTGTCCAGGCGAGGATACCAGGTCAGGCGGGTGACTCAACTTTCGGTCAGGGAACCAAATGGGGGCCGAGAGCGTATGTTCCCTCTATTCTTAGTAACCTTGGTAGGTCGTTCTGAGGTCGCCCGACTGTCGAAGGAAACCTCACTGAATCACTTCAAGATCACCATGGAGTCTTACCGTCGTAGGAGTGTTCCTCAATGTCACAACTGTCAAAGATTTGGTCATTCTTCTCCGACGTGCGGAGATCTGCCTAGGTATGTTAGATGTGGGGCGGGACACCGCACCCAAGACTGCGAGCTATCTGTGGACAGCCCGAGATAAAATGTGTAAATTGTCTTGGAGCCCACCCGGCCAATGCGGGAATTTGTCCCCGTAGGGCCTCATACATCCAGGGCAGAGAACGAGCTGCCCCTCCCCCCCGACCACCTACGGGGCCATCTGCTCCTAGACCCACTGGTCGCCCAGGCCAACCACAGCGCCCTCTCTCAGACCCAGCTTCTTTTCCGGCACTTCCTACCGTCAGTGCTATTCCCGGATTCGCACCAGCCACCCCTCATCTCGAGGTTCCACCAGAGGAGTCCTCCGACCTAAGATCATTTGTTTCTGATATCTCGGAAATTGTATCTCTCATCCGTTCCCTCCAAATATGCCAACACTTACCCCTTCTAAAGTCCTTGCTCACTAAGCTAATCTCAGCCCCCACACTTTGTGACAAATTCAATATATTTCTTGAGTTTCTACCTCGTTTCTTCAATGAGTGACGCTCCCGTCCTTCTTCTTTGGAATGCCTGTTCGCTTATTTCAAAGCTCGATGAGCTGACTCATTTCCTTAGAGTACGCACCGTTTCCCTTGTCATTGTAACCGAGACATGGCTAAAACCCCACCATTTGGTAGCCATACCATCATTCTCAGTATATAGAGCGGATAGGATTGGTCGCCGGAGGGGTGGAGTGGCACTTTTTGTCCGGGACGACCTTTGTCAACACCGGCTTGCCATTCCAGCCCTAGCAAACCTCGAGGCTGTGGGAGTTCGACTCTTGGGGGAGCTTACTCGGTCACTTTGTGTGGTGCTTACGCCCCCCGGGTTCACCTCTTCTCTGGGCTGATTTGTCAAAAGTCCATGGGTTAGGAGCGAGCCTTGTTCTTGGTGGTGATTTTAATGCTCGCCATGTTGAGTGGGCTTGTCGGTCTACTGATGCAAGAGGTACTTTGCTGCGCCGGTTTTCAGCGGACAGTGGTCTCTTTGTCCACCATCCTAACCTCCCTACTTATGTTCCCAGCCACGCTCGGCGCCATCCAAGCGTGCTGGATATTTTCCTTACCACTGCCCGTCCTTTCCTCTCCCCACCCGAGACTGTGCTGTCCCTATCCTCCGACCATAACCCTGTCCTTACTTCTCTCTGCTTCTCGCCTCTTCTCTTCCAATTCTGAACCTCAATTCAATTTTTCTCGAGCAAACTGGGCCCATTATCGTTCCCTTCTCTCTTCCTCGCTCCAGTGTAATTTTTCAGTCCCTACCAAATTGGTTCTTGAAGAGCGGGTACAAACCTTGACTGCAGCCTCTTCGTCAATTCCCGTCCGGAGGTCTCCCTCGTTGGGTCCACGTCTCCCGCCCCCGATCTTAAGAGTTGCTGGCACAGTGTGATCGAGCTAGGCGCTGGTGGCAGAGATCTCGTCTCCCCACTGCCAGAGTCGATTTCCTAATCCTCAGGAGCAGTTGTCGCAGGGAGATTGCGAAATGGAGAGCGTAAATTCAACGTAAGCACCTGGAGGCTCTTTCTGCAGGAGACGGTTCTGTCTGGCGGTATGTTCGTGGCCTGAAGCGTAGAAGAGCCCCTGTTCCGGTATTTCGAATTGGAGGAGCACCGCTTGGGTCCGACGTTGAGAGGGTGGAGGCATTGGCGGATTGTTGAGGCCCGCTTCAATTCTCATTCCAGTGTCCCAGCTCCTGAGGGCCACTCCGGCTTTCCAAGCTCACCGTCCCTTCCCTCTATCCCCACCGATTCCCGGATTGACGTTTCTCTTGTTACTCCACGAGGTCCTCTCTCATCTTCGCACCTCCTCAAGTCCTGGCCTCGACCGAGTGTGTAATCCTCTCCTTACTCATTTCCCAAGAAGGCAATAGTTTTTCTTCTTCGAATTTTGAATGTTGTCCTTCTACCCTTCATCCTTGAAGGCCACCTTAGTAGTCCCTATTCCCAAGCTAGGCAAATCCCCCCATATCCCTTCCTCCTATCATCCAATCAGCCTTCTCTCCTGTGTGAGCAAGGTAGCGGAACGGGTCATACTGAAATGTCTTCTTTGCTGGGTGGATGATAACCGTCTCCTCCCAGACTATCAGTTCGGGTTTAGGGCCCGTCACTCTTCCACCCACGCGCTAGCCCGGGTCGTTGACCAGATAACGGACGGGTTTTCCAGGCGCGTTCACACAGGGTTCGTAGTACTGGACGTCCAGGGGGCGTTTGATTCCGTATCTCATTCAGGTCTTCTCCTTATACTACTTGCTGTTGGACTGCCTATTCACCTACTTTACCTCTTTCAATCCTTTCTGTTAAGCCGAACGGTCCAGGTTCGCCTGAACGCCGTGTTATCCTCATCCCGTCCTATCCGCTCCGGTGTCCCTCCTCTACCCACTTCTCTACTCCTTGTTTACCCATGACATCCCCCTTCCTCCATGTTGTAGCTTGTCCCTTTATGCGGACGACACGGCGCTTATGGCTCAGTCCACCGACGTCCGCGTACTCCTGGGCAAGCTTTCCTGTGCCCTTCGTTCTCTTGCCCTCTACTTCACCTCGTTAGAACTCCTGCTCAATCTGGCCAAGACACAGGCCATAATGTTCACCCGTCGTCATCCAGGGCTTTTCCCTCCTCTGTTATTTTTTTTTGGGGGGGGGGGGGGGTCATCCTTCCTTGGCAAGATTCCGTTCACTACCTGGGGTCACATTGGATCGTCGCCTTCACTTCATTGACCATTTCACTAATGTTCGCAACAAGGCGCGTGGGGTAATGTATGCCCTGGCCCCAATCCTTCAACCACTCTGTCCTCTTGCTCTCTCACATAAGATCACCCTATTTCAATCTTACATTCTTTCAGTCCTGCTTTACGCGGCTCCCATCTGGAGTCACGTCAACACCCCCCCCCCCATAACCTTAGACACTTGGTTTCATTTTTCCATCGCAGCCTCCGTCTTATCCTGGGTCTTCCCCCCCGATCCCGTAACTCTGAGATCTACTCCGGGTCGGGGTTGCCACCTCTTGATTTAATTTTGCACCAGCGGACAGATAGATTTTTTCGTAAACTACGACAATCACACAATCCTCTTATCAGAACTATTGGTGCCGATCCTGGGGGGCCTGCTCGCCCTCATCGCCGAATACGCCACCTCCTACAACAGCCCCCACCAAGTGTAGTGGAGCTTATCTGGGCCCAAGTTATTGGTGCCCAACCATAAATTGACTCTATGACAATACAGCCCTTATAGTTTAATTAAATTTATCCCTGAGTGCGTGTTTTTTTTGAAAATTTCCCCCCGTATCATTCCAGTTGTTAATTTTTCTCTATGTATGTGTTTATTATAGGTCAATCCTACATTTCATAACTTTAATGTTGGTAGTTGTATTCTCTGTATCCTTGGAAATGTATATGATGCGTCTCGATAACAAATAAACTAAACTAAACTAAAAGTCGACAATGCAGATGTTTGGCTCGAGTTGCTACCTTAAGTTACGTGAATCGTGATCACACATACGTTTTCTTAAGTTAAGTTAACTTTATGTGAACGTTACGTTAAGTTGATCGTGATCCTGTCATAAGGTTATAGGCTTGTATAAAGTATTATTATATTATTCCTGTTAAAAAAAAAGTTGGCTCATATCTTGTGTATTGCTTTCAGAAATCATATGTTGAAAATTTGAAAACTTTAAAGAAACACGTTAGCGATACATGTATTATATTTGTTTGAATGATATACTTTGTGTAGAAGTCTAACTTTCAAAATATAATTTAGGTTATAGGCTTGTAGGAAGCACGGTGTCTACTAAACCCTGATTTTAGTAGGAATCCCAATTTGTAAGGCTTTATTTCGTACCAGAATACTACCATATTTTTAGTATTTTGGTAAGATAAACGGCCATCTAGACCAGAAGGTCGTTTATCCTATCTAAACCATCTTATAGGGTAGGATTCTAGTACGAGATAAAGCCTTCCAAACGAGCTTCCTTCGAAAATCATAGTATATATTAGCTTCCATCAACTTATTCAAAGAAAAAATTCATCAGTTTCGAACTTTGTTATAATCGTCATAGCTTTTATTAACAATTTTATTTCATTTAACTAATATTCTGTTTGGCTTATGAAGCAATAAAATTAATTTTGATCTTTGCATCTACATACATTTGTATGAAAGTAATTTCTCAACAAGTAAGATAATTTTAATTACATTTAATTACAATTAATTTTAATTAATTTATTTTATCACCATTTATTAATTGCAAAAAACATAATTTTTTTGTATTTTGGTAGTTTTCTTTCCTTTCTAAGCACTATATTTTCACTACAAAGTTTATTGTTCATGTACTTGTATCTATTTAAAAGTATTTTTTCAAACATTGACAGAATCGAAGAAAATAAGTTTTGAGTTTATTTAAGAACATATTTGGTCTAGGTAATATCTTCTTACTTTAAAGACTAGTTATAAACCGATTATAATGCAGTACTAGAATGTAGGGGTATGCGAAGGTCGCTCTTTAAATGCAAGGAAAAGTTGAATCAAAGATTAAAACATGTGGAGAAAAGTCAAAGATAGGATTTTAGTTGTTTTCACTTAACATTATTTTTAATTTTTAAATCAAACATTAAGGAGGCCTACATCTAGGTTAAAATATAGGTATAGAGAAAAAGTTAAAACACACCATATTATTTTATGCTGACATACCACATTTAAATCTATTTCTGTTAAAGTTAACAAAATAAACACACAAGACAAATAATTATAATATTTCACTTGCATATTATTCGGCTTTAAGCTTTATAATAACAAAGAAAATCAAAATCTTCAAAAAAAATTCTCATGTGTACCCATAAGAATTGCACAAAAATAAGGTTGTCAAGTTGGCCTACTTTATAAACTGTCATGCAAAAACATGAGTTGTTTAGAATGTGTAGAAAGAAAATTTTGACGCCTTTCTGTCACTATGTTGCCTCCTTTGGAGAACAATCTTTCACTATTGACCGGAATAGCAGGTGTGCCCATGTACCTAGCTGCTACCTTTGCTATACTAGGGCAAATATGATATATTTTCTTCTTCCACCAAATCCAAGAGCTTTCTTTTCTTTTCGGGCAATATGCTTTACACCCAAGTATCTCTCAACTTCATTAGTCACTGAATCAAAAAGAGATTTGTTTTATCTGTGCTTACGTTATGGCTCTTGTTATTTAATTACTATTCCATGTTAAAATACTGTTTAGTAGCATCTTGAAATATGTAATATTAAGTGAAATAAACAAATCAGTTAATAAATAGTTTATCAAAGTTTTATCCTTCCTTCAAATTTTTTGAAGATGAAAAGGTTATTGCAGGTCAAAGGAGATTTGACCTTCGGCTTTGAAGCATCGCACATGCCTACTAGAATGTGTTATAGGCTTTAAAACAGTTTTGAATGAATTGTTAGTCAAAACAAATGTGAAATCTATGTTCCTCTGCTAAAGTATGGTCTTAAGCCATGGAGTTTGGAAAGGACTGTTCTAGGTTATCATCAGTTCATAGTTTACTATAAAAATATCTACAGACAGGTAATTGATTGTAAATGCATGTATTAATTATATTCAAACTAAAAATATACTCGATTCTCAGAATTGAGTATGACACATTCTTGCACAAGACCATTATTCTTTTATGTCATATTCTTCGGGGTGGTATAGTCTCCACACTCCTCTAACCCCTTTCCTCAAGTAGCCTTCCACCTCTATAAATCAGTTTCAGTTTGTTTCAGTATCTCTAATCAAAGGTTTATGATCACTGTTGTTTCACTCTCTCTAATCGACAGTGCGTGTTAGAGATGTCAAAAAGAAACTCTCTCAGTTTTGTGGAAAAGGTTGAGTTGTTCAAGAAAGTGGACAGTGGAATGCACAAAAAGAATAATGCGGCTAAATTGGGTCTACCCCCCCCCCCCCTTCCTACCCCCTCAGTACAGTGTAACGTATTAATGAGTGCACTGATTAGGAAATATTTCTAAATACAATAGAATACACAATATCATGTATAAAAAATATCGTTTCTATACATAAACGTTTCTACATACCGATTTTTTTTATGGAACCATCAACTTCGGTATACGGAGGTCAGACTGTATATCTAGCCTAAATCAGTGTGGTCCAACTGGCAGCCTGTGGGTCAGATGCAGCTCACGTTCACTGAAAATGTGTCCCTCAAAGTATCCTGGAGGAGAATTAAAGGTAACCCCTTTGTCGAGAAATGAAAAGAACTCAAATAATATTTATTTAAAAAGGGCATGATTGCATTATATGATGCAGTTATTTGATTAATAAACATATATATAAATACATATCTATAATGAATACTAAATTATTTTGTGAAAGTGTGTGAGCATGCATATTTCATTATGCATTTTTGTGGGATTAATCCTAATTTAAAAAATATAAAATTTGAAAGATTCTACCAACAAAAAATACAATCTTTATATAAGTAATGAAAATAATTGGTTATTAAATTGTTGACCTTGGGGATCTTAGGGTACATTTCTCACTGCAGGAGCCGATGTTAGTGGGTTTAAATCCAGCCGAGGTTGAGGGATTTTTCTTGAGCGAAAAAAAAAAAAAAAAAAAAAAAACTGAAGCATAATATCCTTTGGAGGGGAAGTAAATCCGCCAGTCCAATGCTGATTGTGGCATGTAAATGAAACCTGGTAGGTATGTGAAAATACCTTTTCCTGTAGAATTGATAGGCAGAAGATATCCAATCGAGTCCATATTTTGGGAATTTCTTATTGGTACCAACCAACAACTTTTACTACCTTGAAAGTTTACTTCTGCCAACTTTTCTGTTTTTCGATCCACCCTATTATTCATTTAGCTTTCTATGAATATAAGCCTAATAACATATTTGCTAAACCTTCATTTCCTCTGACTCTTATGAAAATTTACTAGATCTACTTTCATGATCCATATGCCAAACCTTATGATCTGTAAGCCCTTGTGTTGAGCTGGTGCCACTTTTGACAGTAAAAACTTTCCCAACAAATGATTTGTTTTTAATTATTTTATTCTTTTAAATGCAAATAATTGGTTTTTATTTATTTTAATCTTTTAAACATTTTTACATATTAAAATATGATCAAATATTAAATTATGTTTGGATTTTTTATTTTAAATATTGGCGTTATTTACAAATGTGAGCCTCTAAAATGTCACCTTCACTTCATAAATAAAGATGGTAAACTGAATAATTGAAGGTGGTTGAAGACGTCACTAAAACCCATATTTGTTTGCTTGTGTTTATATATAAAAACTTTTTTACTTTGAAACTAACACTTTGTATTGCTTTTTCTCTAAGTTTATATATATAAATAAATTAATGGACATCAGTTAAAATAGAGTAAATATGTGAAAAACACTTTTTTTAATTTATCATATCATGCACAACCACAAAACAAAAAACATAAGTTTTATTCTTTCAAATAGTCATGAAAAAACCAACTATAGAGTAATCCTTAAGAAAGTATTATTAGAAGCTTCTCAACTCTTTTGATTAACTATATTGTTTTACTAAGCAAATAAAAAATATTTTTACAAGGATTGACACTAGTGACTTTTTATCGATATTTGCAATGAAACATATTTTTTTAGGAGCTCCAAAAGATTATTCATAAATAAAGTGATGTATGTATCTATGATACATATTATTTTGGCTGACTCCATGTTTGAGCACTGGAGAATTTGGCTTGTAAACTAATGGCTTTAAAATATTCAGGATAATACTGGTGCATCCTTTACATCTTTTAACATTATTACTGCTTTAATACAAGGACATTAAAATTAATAAAATAGGTGTGGGTCAAAGCCAAACTCTAACATGATGTGCAGGTAATGAAGCATAATAGGTATAATCAGAGTCAGCCTAAGGGTTATTGACACCCTGTGAGAAAACCAAAACTAGCCCCCCACCAATCACTTTCCTCAGACCTCTGCGTTTCATCATATTTATTTAACTAAGATTTATTTTTAAATTAAGCGAGATACACTGCCTCCCTGATTTGAAATGAGGTGTCTTTTTTAGATTTTTTTTTATGATTTCACTCTGTAATTCTAAAAAATTATGGTAGTATTTAATCTTATAACAATTAAATTTACTATTATTAGTTTATTTTTCCTTTTTCTTTATTTTTATCAATTTCCACTATCATACACTTATTTAGGCAATGGTCCACCTCATTTTTTAAAGAGTGAACTATTTATCGTATCTCAGAAATGAAATCACTATCAATTAATTTTTATTTTTATTATTTGAATGCTATTTTGGGAAGGGGGAAAATGCAGTTTTCTAAAAATATTTTAAAACTTTGGTGTTAAAAATGTGTTTCATAAAAATCCAATAAATCATTTTTAAAATATGTATTAATATTTAAAAAACAGAACCCTAATTTTTAAAATTTAAATCTAAAAAGTTCCAAATTATTATCAAATAATGTTTTTTCAAACTGTGTATGTACAATCATTGTCATTTGAGCTTTTTTTCCTAATTGTTTACAAAATATTGATATTTTCCATATAGTTTTGCAAGTAGAAAAACACAGAAATTCAATTAATACAAAGATTTTTAAAAAATAACTAAAATCATAAAAGAAAAAGGCTTAACTCATCTAAGTGACCTTCCAGCCATTTTGTTTAATATAGACTTAAATGTTGGGACTTAGGATTTCCTATTGATGTTAGTGCACATAAATCATAATAGTATAATAAATAGACATATCATTAGGCCTACATGTACTTTCTTGAAAAAAGAAAGTTCCTTTCATGAAGGACTTTGATCTAAAGCACGCTGCACATCTTAGACTAAAACACATTTTTAAATTTCTCCTTTACAAAGTTGCAGCAACCGCACATTACAACTGAACAAGGGAACCAGTCAATAAACTCAGAGAAATATATATTGATGATGCATGGAAATAATAAGCCAACAATGTTTGATTATTATTATGATAATATCCCAACCTAACTTTTCCTGCATTAATAAATTAAAGATTTTAATTATTATAAGAAAAATAAACTTGATTTTTTTTAAAAGTAATTAATAAGAAGGAATGGATTTGGATAGCCATTAAAGAGAACAGGATAGCATGTAAGTAGAACATAATTGTCAATGTTTACATTCCAAAGAGATTGATGAGTTGGTGAGTTTTGTTTAGATGTAATATGCATTAAAAAAGTTTTTCAAAACAATAAAATGTTGGTGTCATTTGAATTGTAAGTGCTCTTGTGTGTGTAATAAAGTGAATAAAATATCAAAACATTGTATCATGACAAATAAAAAGAGCCTAATGTGGTGCATCATCACAAACTATAATAGACTATATAAGAAAGTATGTATTATTTTGTTGCCAGTTCACACTAAAGCACAGTTCATATGATCAGGGTGACTACATTGGATATCATCACTGAGGGAACTGCATGGTTATTAATGAGAAACAGTGTTGCCATTTTCTCATTTTTGTGTGTTCAAACTTCCCTCAAATATAAGACAAGTTTCGCAATGCTGGTTAGTCAAGGTTACCAGTAGCTCCTTCTTATCCCAGCACACCACAACCCAACATAATTGAGAGCAAGGAGATTTCACAACAGTTAACTGGGAGAAAGAGCGAAGATAAAGCTTTACCCCATAAGACCTTCATTTTCCTCAGCAATAATATTGGATGTAATTATATGCTCAAACTACTGTGCCATAATTGGATCTTAATCTTCAGCACTACTCTTCTTATTTTTTAGCATCGATTTTCAGCTGTAGAATATATGACTTAAGGTATGACTAAATTAAAGTAGATATTTTATCTTTTGTAAATATTTAGATAACCATCATGTGACCATCACACAGCACCTTCCATTGTGTGATGGTCGCACAACACCCTCCGCCGTATGGCAACTGCACAACACCTTCCATTGTATGGCAGTTGTATAACTCCCTCCGGCATGTGGCAACCACAAAACACCTTCCATTGTATGGCAGTTGAATAACACCTCCGCCATATGGCAACCACTTAACACCTTCCATTGTATGGCAGTTGTATAACACCCTCTGGCATGTGGCAACCACAAAACACCTTCCATTGTATGGCAGTTGTATAACACCCTCCAGCATGTGGCAACCACAAAACACCTTCCATTGTATGGCAGTTGAATAACACCTCCGCCATATGGCAACCACTTAACACCTTCCATTGTATGGCAGTTGTATAACACCCTCCAGCATGTGGCAACCACAAAACACCTTCCATTGTATGGCAGTTGAATAACACCTCCGCCATATGGCAACCACTTAACACCTTCCATTGTATGGCAGTTGTATAACACCCTCTGGCATGTGGCAACCACAAAACACCTTCCATTGTATGGCAGTTGAATAACACCTCCGCCATATGGCAACCACTTAACACCTTCCATTGTATGGCAGTTGTATAACACCCTCTGGCATGTGGCAACCACAAAACACCTTCCATTGTATGGCAGTTGAATAACACCTCCGCCATATGGCAACCACTTAACACCTTCCATTGTATGGCAGTTGTATAACACCCTCCAGCATGTGGCAACCACAAAACACCTTCCATTGTATGGCAGTTGAATAACACCTCCGCCATATGGCAACCACTTAACACCTTCCATTGTATGGCAGTTGTATAACACCCTCTGGCATGTGGCAACCACAAAACACCTTCCATTGTATGGCAGTTGAATAACACCTCCGCCATATGGCAACCACTTAACACCTTCCATTGTATGGCAGTTGTATAACACCCTCTGGCATGTGGCAACCACAAAACACCTTCCATTGTATGGCAGTTGTATAACACCCTCCAGCATGTGGCAACCACAAAACACCTTCCATTGTATGGCAGTTGAATAACACCTCCGCCATATGGCAACCACTTAACACCTTCCATTGTATGGCAGTTGTATAACACCTATGTTGTGTGGAAACCACACTACAACCTTAAACTGGAAATATTTTATTTTACATAATGTGATTGGATGATGTATCACCAGTAGTAGAAATATTCCTTCCAAAGTAAAAGAGGTTATCATCGCCTATCACTACCAATGGGTACACATATGGCTCCCTCTTACGCTAACTTCTTCATGCGCAAGCTAGAGACCAACCTTTTGCAATACAAACCCTTGCAACCGCTTTGTTGGATGAGATTTATTGACGACATCTTCATGATTTGTACAGATCTGAAACTAATGTATTATAATTCCTGAACAGGTTAAATAACCACAGCACTCTCAGATTCAACTGGCACCTTTCACAACACCATGCCATAGGGGTGTGCAAAGTCCACTTTTACAATTCGAAGCGGAATCAAATATATGAAATATTCTCAAAGCCGAATCGAGGTGTGAATATGTTCTTTTAGTTGTTTTATGCTTGGAAAAATATTATATTGTGGTTATTTAATTTACGCACTAAAATTACTTGGAAAATGTTTTATTGCACAAATATTTGTAATATTTTGTGTTACTCTGACAAATCAAGTTATCACAACATGTGATTCAATTTCTTCAGATTTTTTTTCTAATAAATATTAATTTGTAATGTACAAAACAGCTCAGAATGGCTATAAGTGAACATAAGTGGAGTATTTTAGCTGTCAATAGTTTTATTGGTGAAGCTTTGCACATCCCTATCATGACATATTCTTGGATCTGTAACTGAACCTTCACGAGGGAAACATAAACACCACAGTCCACACCAAAGCCACTAATCATCAACAATACTTCAGGTTCCAAAGCAACCATTAACTTCAGATAAAATGATGCTCTATACCCCTATAGCCTAGCTACCTGAGCCAAATGTAAATGTTCTAAGGAAGAAGACCTTAACAAGCAATGTCAACAACTCTAAACATCATTAACAGCGCAAGTATACCCTAAACACATAGTCAGCAGTCAAATAAACATAGCTTTATCCAATCAAGAGCCTATCAAGAAACAAATTTCCAATTAAATTCGCTCACCACCCATTATTATGAATGACTAGACAAACTCCTATTTATCCTAAATAAAGGCTACAATATCCTAACCTCATCACCTCTCACATAAAATCTTCTCAACAATACTTCAAGAATCACATTAAAATGGCCTCCCTAACCTCCACAACATTCTGGTTCATCCTAAACTGCCTGACCCAGCCAGAAACAACATCAAGCCTTGCAACAAACCAAGATGCAGTACATGCAAACTTCACCAACCTTCCACCTCATTCAACAGCAGACTTGCACAAATGGAGTACCCCATGGAAGCTCTATAGAAAATCTTATATACCACCTACAATGAAACCAAGGCATTGCTGAATACATTGACCTCACCACAGAAACACTCATACAACAAATGAATAGCCACTGTTTTGAAACCAACCACAACAACCCTACCAAATCAGTAGCATTTCATGCCCAAACACATAATTCAGACTTTGACTCATGCTATAGTTCTAGAGTTAAATGAGCCCTTTCCATTAGTTGCAATGCTTCCCAGTCTCATAAGTGGGAACTTGCTCAGCAATATATAACCAAATCCAGGCAGCCCCCCTGGTCTTAATCTTAGATAACCTTCACCCCTTTCCTTTCAAGCAGATCTATGTACTTATACCAGTCAATAATTTATATATAAACAATAATAACAGATAATATAATTTAATTATTTAATAATTTTATATTAAATATAAAATTTTATCCATCTACCAAGAATAAAGAGAGGAGTTTAAACAGGAAAAAACAAAATCTAGTGACAATGATCAACCCATCGTCACGATACCATAACCCAGTCTGTGTTTTACTCTCATCTGCTGAAGAAGATGAATGATGTACCCCAAAAATTTCATAAGATTATGTTTTTTAGTGTTTTAGTTGTAAAATTTGAGGCCTTTTCTTTAATTAGGGAGGATTCACTACATCAAGATATCATATTCTGAATATTGAAAAATGACACCTGGTCACGGGAATCGAACCTTGGTACCTTTGACCTAGTACGCCAATGCTCTAACCACTGAGCTATCCAGGAATCGTCCCGTGCCCAGGGTCCATTCTTCACTCCTATTTTAAGGCAGAGTCTATGATGGACGTGTGGAAATCGTCGGCTACAAATTTGTGATATTATTAAGATCACGAGCTATCAGAGAATGCAGCCACCTTTGACTCGGTAGTTGGCTTATTGATGCCACTTGTACAATTATTATAACTGTAAAGGATTGTATATTTGAGAACCAAATAGCCAAAGCTATTATATATGCTTTTAGTGAGGATTTACTCCATCTAGATATCATATTGTGAAAATTGAAAAATGACACCTGGAGACGGGAATCGAACCCAGGACCTTTGGCTTAGTACACGAACTGACCTATCCGGGAATCGTCCTGTGGCCAGGGTCCTTCTTCATTCATATTTGAAGGCAGAGTGTATGAAGGATGTGCAGAAATCATTGGTTACATATTTGTAATTTTATTATGATTGATTAAGATTAATAATTGTACAAGTGGCAGCTATAAGCCAATCACCGAGTCAAAGGTGGCTCCATTATCTGATAGCTCGTGATCTTAATAAAATCACAAATTTATGTCCAATGATTTTCGCAAGCCCATTAGAGACTCTGCCTTAAACTATGAGTGAAGAATGCCGCTGGGCAGGGGATGATTCCTGGATAGCTCAGTGGTAAGAGCATTGGCATACTAAGCCAAAGGTCCTGGGTTCGATTCCCGTCTCCAGGTGTCATTTTTCAATTTTCAGAATATGATATCTAGATGGAGTAAATCCTCACTAAAAACAACTATAATAGATTTGGCTATTTGATTCTTAAATATGCAATCCCTTACAATTATAATAATTGTATAAGTGGAAGCAATAAGCCAACTACTGAGTCGAATGTGGTTGCATTATCTGATATCTCGTTATCTTAATAAAATAACACATTTGTAGTGGACGATTTCTGCATGTCTATCAAAAACTCTACCTTAAAATATGAGTGAAGAATGACCCTGGGCACGAGACAACTCCTGGATAGCTCAATGGTAAGAGCATTGGCGTACTAAGCCAAAGGTCCAGGTTCAATTCTTGTATCCAGGTGTCATTTTTCAATTTTCAGACTATACTTTTCTGTTAAGTGTGTTTTTATTAAGCCTTGCCCTTCTATCTTCCTCTCAATGTTCAATTTAATTTAGGCGTTTGTTGCCATTTTTCCTTTGCTATCACTACCAATATTAATGCTGCCATCCACTTAAGTGGTCTCATAGTTTAAGGCGTCACTATCACAAATATGGGTATATTTCCTCTAAATTTTACTCCCCATTCTTCATTAGTGTGAGTTGTGGATATGTTAGATGGGGTTACAAAATGTGGTGAACATAAAATAGTATTATTATTATTATTATTATTATTAGCAGCACCACATCTTACTACCCATTTGGGTTATACACACTTACGCTAATGTGTAATGGTAGGGTGATTGTGAGATGAAATGGAGGACCTACAGTTTAACGTGAGACCTGAACCACGGTGGAGGCCTGGTATTCCACACATCCACAAGTTGTGATTAATACACATCTTGTCAGAGGTGAAGGAAGAATTTGGCAATCAGATAAAACTGTGCCAGGAACGAGGATTTAACCCTGGACACCCAGCACAGAATTACTACACCTTAACCCTATAAAACCAGGTCCCCTCCATAAAATAGTTAAGGAAAACATACTGGCTCATTGCCGGCCCACACATTAACCTACATGATTTCTATGTCTACAAGCTAATCCCTGATAAAACTGATAATATGCACATTAATGTGCAATACAATGACACCTTGGAACTGATTATCAAGTGTTTTTCTGCAAGAAAAAGCCTATTAATATAATATATGGTCTAATTAGGCTATAGATAGATCAAAGGAAAAATGTTTTTTTAATTTTCTTTCAAAGTGGTTTACAACTTAATTAGTTCTCAAAGGGCACTTACAACCAGGTCATCCATATGAATAATGTGGCTTGGTGTTCTGGCATCCTGGTTGAATGTATGGCTGTGCCTCAAATAAATTGTATGATCATGAAACAAAGATCTCCAGTTGAAATATTAAATAGAGACACAGGAAATAGGTGGAATCCAAGAAATACGATATTGGCGCACTAGCTTGGGTTTGTGCTAAAACATCTAATGTTGATCGACATTTCAGTTATGAATTAGAAGCTCTTGTTGATGTATCAACACTTCACAACATGGACTAGTAGCTCTTGTTGATGTGTCAACACTTCACAGCTTAGACTGGTAGCTCTTGTTGATGTTGATGTAAGGTTGAACAAGTGGGAACATACCTTGACTGCTCTTGAAGCTCGTGATGTTGTCAATTCTGGTTGGCGGATCTATCACTGGTGGCGCCATAAGTCCATCCAGCTCCTCTACCACTGGTGGGACAATTCCTGCACCACCCTCGGCCACAGACACGACGTGCACTGCAAGCTTGTGTCTGCGTGGGGCAGCATGATGAATCATATCATGGTAAAAGTCCAGCACATCTTGTCGCACTAGAGTACGCAAGTGTGCTACCTCCACTTCAGCTCTGTCAAAGTGATACTGTTGGGACGTAATCTCAGACCAGTAGCGTGCTGAAAGCACTGACAGCTTCTTAGGTTTTTCGAGTCTCTGCGCCACTAGTGCCTCCTTGTGCCGTTCAAACTCTTGGTCGCTCATGTTGGAAATGTAGTGTGCCATGTTTTCTAGAAACGCCTCCACTCTTCTGTCCACATAGCTCGGGTGTCGGTCTGACTGCACGATCACACGCAGACCCTATACAGAACATTCCATTAGAAGTTTGGTCACAACTGCTATCCTAGTGAGACAAGAAGTTAGTTTATATGTTAACTAAGTTTAGAATCCTCAACATGGCTGATAATGTAGAAAAGAAGCATCTCTTGGTCAAAATTAAGATATAATTAAGTGTACTTTAAAATCTGTAAAGAAAGTTATCAACAAGTAGGGTTCTTTGAGCTTTGGTTTTTTTCATTTGAGTCAAGTATTTCATAAAGCTCACAAATTTGAGTCGAATTTGAGTATATTCATGATTTAAAACTATAACTTTGTTTATTTTAAAAGTGATATAATATATTTTAAATGTTACCGTCAAAACAAACACAAAATGTAAGTAGGCATAACACCTTTTTAAAAATATGAAAACAATACATGTTCTTAAAATAAGAATGACTCTCAATTTAATAAATAGTAAATACTTTTTAACAAGAGTTAAAAATAGGAAATATTGGTTTTTAAATTATAAATATCACTTAAAAAAACGATTTTAAAATAACTACAACACTCAAATAAAAATATAATAGAAAAAAAACCAATCAAAATTATTTCAACACTCATGTCTTTGAAGATATTACAATCACATTTACGATTACAAAACAAAGTTCATAGAATTGATGTTTGGCTGAGCTAATAATCCCTAAAATTTCCCCAAAATAAGATTTTGTAGCTTTAATTAACCTTTAAGAAAACATAAGAATCACAAGAAATGAGAAATTCAAATATTTCATATCACATTTATTAGTCTTTAATATATTAATCTCACATTATTACTTCTTTGAGTCTAATGTAATTCCTCTATACGCAGTTGTGCATACACCTTATATGGATTCTCACTAGAAATTATCTTACAACTAAATTTATTTCAATCAAATTTTTAATGCTTATAAAAGTTTATGATTTAAAATGAAAATTAAGATGGTTAAAATAATATTTCTAGTAGACAATATGAAAGACTAAATTGTTATTTTATTTAAATGAGGTAAATTTGGTAAAATATTTATTGCAATTTTGATAAACACTGATTTTAGACGAGTTAACCAACATAAATCTAGAACTAAATAGTAGCTAATGCTAGTTTTGATTGTGGTTGAATGGCTTAACACAAGTTTTAAATATCTTATATTGGAAAACCATCGATATGTATTCTCAAGGTTAATTTTTTATTTTACTGAAATTATAATTTAATAAAACCACCATGAAAAATATTTAAATTAATGATTATTCAAGTAGTTAGTGTTCTCCTTAGATAATTTTATTTTATTTGTTTTGTTATGACAATGCAACTTCAATCAAGCATAATTCAGAATGGATGATAAAATTGAATTAGTCTACATGTCAAAAGTAGTTTTAGAGCTCTATCACATTATTAACGTGAAATTTTATATTAATTTGAAAAATGTGTGATGTTATCAAAAGATTTATAAGTGAAACTGCTAATATCATCTAAATTAAATAGCCTATACTTATCATTACATCTTAACAATCTATATTTATGTTCATCAAGCGGAAGCTCGAAAATGACAAGCCTACAAAACTTTTGATCTCAATCTCAAGCTTTAATGACGAGCTCAGCTCGAAGCTCGAAATCCAAATACTCGCAGAGCCCTAGCAACAGGGTAGTAATAAGAAAATATGGTGTATTTGTTCCTTTTTCAAAGTGATTAATTTTCTTTGGGTATATTTTTTTTCTGTATCAAAATTTTAAGGGTGTGCCCTTTTTTTGCCCGGGTTAATAAAGTATAATGTCTCAACAAATTTTGACTATCGTTGAGTATCCAGCATGATGATACCACAATCTAATATATACACTCGCGAAGCTTACTAGTGGTGAAAAGTGCAACCCTACACGATACTAGCGCTTCAAGTGGCCTGCAAGCAGATGTACGGACCTGTCCATTAAGAAGTATAGCTCTGCACTCAGAATATCAGTTTAAAATGTTATTTATTCAGTTATATTAAATTTATTTGATAAGGAAACATTAATTGAAGAATTTACAAATCACTAGAAAGATAATGTACAGCATTTAATATTAGTTGAGCGTTAAGTTAATTACAGTAATAGTGTTGAGCCTTTTAAGAAAATCATTATTAAATCCTCCAATTTAATTCAAAATTATAAATTAATTATAATGTGTAACCTTACAAAATATAATCTAGGCCTATAAACTATGTTTATGTTTATGCTACATTAAAACTATTAATTGAAGTAGCAAAATAATATAAAAATGGTACATAAAGACGACAAGGAAAATACACACTGATAATAAGATGAATTTTAATTTGATTAATTTATTTACTTTACATAAAATATTTTGTAAAGTAAGCTAACTTAAATACATAACAAAAGTTAAACAAAGGTAGCAAACTTTAACAGTAATAAAATCAAATTAAAAATCAAATTTTGGTTTTGTGTACAGTCATGATCACACTTTTCTTAAAGTCAGTACCCCAAATGGTTGAATGTTAGGTTTTTTTCTTTGCTTGGATTGAAGATTTCGTTATTAAATTTCAGAGTTTAATATAGCCTAATCTTTACAAACAGTTTAATGAAAGTTTTGTATCTTGGCAGCATTCATATGGAAATCCAGGAAAATTCATCAGTGATTTGAAAAACACTACCTCACATTTATTTTTATGAACAAACTCATCAAAATCGCATGCCAACTAATTTCACAATTTTTCAAAGATGTAAAAACGAAATTTTTGTAATCATTAAGCGTCCAAATTAAACACTGTTATCATAGTTTTGGAAATGAGTACACACTTTTTTGCTTTTGTCAACAATACTGTCTTTCTCAGTTAAAAATGATTTGCATTTATCACATTTGTAGACTGGAAAAAACTTTTTTTAGATATACCCAAATCTCTTGAGAAATTATTGCTATTAATGATTGTCTCTAATGCGCAGCTCTCAATTTCAGGCTTCAATAGTAAAGAAATCCTAAGTGTATGTGCAGATTTTAGGTCCAAAATTAATAGTCTCCAGTCCACAGTTTCACAGTTTCACAATTTCCAGTTGTGGTGTTGTCACAGTTGAGTAGTGTACTAAACGTTTCACTATTAAAGGCCAAAATAAAATGCTTTGGAGATGGATTGCTTCGGAATCCCCCTTTGTGCCTAATTAGTTATGCAATTTCTTAACACAATAACCATTAAATATGTCGAACCAATCATTAATTTTTTGGCAAAACTCAGCTGTAGCAAAAGCCACAGACTATAGTACCACAAGCAACAAGTGTTTCAATGGCGGCAGCTACAGTGTGACTTAAAACCCGAGCAGCAATACAAACTTTCATCTTTGAAAATGGCGGTAGGTAAACAGACTTTTGTGTCAGTTTTGGAGCCAATTTGTACTTTCTATTGATGTCATTTAAATACATAGTTAAAATGTGTTTCCAAGAAGCTATTCCAGTCCCCACATTTTCCAACTTATGTTCAATGTTGTACTTAGCTAAGTTAATTTAAACACTTTTTAGCACGTGAGCTGTGTTACAAAAGAACTAAATTTTGTCGGCATCATGAATTAAATAAGGCTTTTCCTTTGTAATTCCAATATCTAGGGGTGTGCGAAGTCCACTTTTTTGGTTCGAATCGAAGTCGAGTCGAATATGTGATATATTCTCGATGCCGAATCGAGGTTCGAATATTTTTCTATTTTATTTTGAGTAAAACTATTAATATATTGTTATTAAATATAGGTATTTATCTAGCATCAATCTGAATATTATAGGCTATTTATTGTTTCTAGCACTAATATTTGTAGCTTATTGCCAACTTGATAATGTTAATCACTTTACCTCTATGCAAAAAAAACAAAAACAAAAAAAAACACCTTTTTATTTTATACTTAGCAGGTAGGTAAAAAATATATTTCTTTGAGTCTGGTTTTATTATGCTTTATTGAAGTCTTACTTATTCTTTTTAAGATTTCTATTTAGGAAGGTAAGCTGTTGTACATATTCAGGGAGTAAACACTCTCGTCGGGCTATAACAACATTTCTTGCTGATGAGAATAGTCTCTCACTACTGACTTGCGTAGCAGGAATAACAAGATATTTAAGCGCAACCTTAGCGACATTTGGGAATTTACTACACCCTTCTTGCTTCCACCAATGGTAAGGGTTTGTGGATCTATTCACCCTAGGCTCAGATAAATACTTTTCAACTTCTTCAGAAATATTCATCTCTTTTCTCTCGTTTGGTAGAGAATCGAAGAATGACCACAGTCCAGAGTTTGAAGTTGATGGTTCTGGCTCATCAGCTGTTGAATCCATTTCTTCAAAATCACGGTATAGTTCGTTTCTTAGAGCAGTTGACAAATTTGCTGAAGCAACAATATTATTGATAACTACACCTTTGAATCTTGGGTCCGTTAACATAGATAAGCGAAATATTTCATCCTCTTCATGCAACGGAAATCTAGACTTAAGTGTCTTTAAAAGGCTTCTCGCAAATGTCATACCTTCTTCTTGCCTTTGTATGAGAGAGTTTAAATGGGAACTCAGACAGTGTAGGATGGGTATGACCATCGAAGAGGTTGGATATGAATCGCCACTTATTTCTTTGTGGCTTGAGCAAGTGGCTCAAGAACTTCCAACATACCCTTTGCTTGAGCCCAATCTGCATTTGTCAGCGGTTCAATATTGTGTTCAGACTGTGCTAGTTCAGCAGCGATGGGGCCCTTCATTTCAACAAGCCGCTGAAGCATGCAATACTCACTACTCCAGCGAGTCTCCACATACTGAATAAGCTCCAGCTGGGGTACCTGCATTCTCTCTTACAGACTATGAAGGCGTTCCCGTGCTTGAGAGCTACGCCTGTAATGACCCACAATGTTTTTTGCCTTCTGTAACAGCTTCTTGACACCAGGACACTCAGATTTGGAATCGTCAACAGCTAACTGTAGAGAATGTGCAAAGCAAGGACGGGCTTTGTCACCAAATAGTGTTTTGGCAGCAGAGCGGAAATTGGGTGAATTATCGGTAATGCAGTAAATTGGGAATGTCATGTCCTCCAGTGAAATGCCCCAATTAACAACACATTGCTCAAGTCTAGATTTTATGTTGGCTTTAGAATGACTTTCATTCATTGGAATGATTTCCATAGTGAATGTCTTGTAGTCATATTTGTCATTCAGGTAATGACAAGTTAGACTGACATAGCTGTCTGTGGCACGAGATGTCCAGCCATCAGATGTGAGGGTTAGTGCCTGTACAAATGGGAGATCTTGAAGAAACTCTGTTTTGAGACGATCCCGAGTCTCTTGGTAGAGCACTGATACATAATTCCGAGAGAACGTAGTTCGTGCAGGAATCTTGTAGTTGGGAGCAAAATGTTTAACCAATTCAACAAAGCCCTCCTCCTCAACAAAGCTGTATGGTAAAAGTCCTTTTACAAGCATATTTGTAATCTTGTTAGTGGTGGTTTGAGCATACGGGTGTGATGAGACCATCTTTTCTCTACTAAGCATAGTCTGGATGTTTTGTTGTACTGTCCTATCTTTTCTAGGAGCAGGTGCGGGCAGATCCTTCTTGTTGTTTTCATCTAAAAATTCTTTGTATTTGCCTGGGTGTTTTTGGAGGTGGTTAAGAAGTGTCTTGGTTGTGCCTGCCAAAAAAAAAAATTAATTTAAGGGGGAAAGGAGATTTAAAATTTAATATTGTGGTAAGTAAATGGAAATCTAGCAGGAATTTAGTAAATGTGATAGGCCTATTACATTGCCTAAAGTCTTGCCATATTCCCATTAAAGCATGGGATAAAATAGGCCTAACTTTATTTTTAGTAGGCCCCTACTGCTTCATGGCACGTTAGGTTATAATATGCATTTGTACTAATTGCGCTAATGTGTTAGAGATGAGTAAAGTTGAATTTAGATTAAATATAGCGTACCTGTAGGGCTACTGCGTGAGAGGAACCATTTAGAAAAATACCACCCTCAGTACACCAAACCAGGATTCAATCCCCTATTTTAGAGTCACCATTTTAGTCTAAGGTAAGTGTGATAACTTAAATAAAAAGTCTAAAACCTCTATCGTACCCCAATCGACTTGGCTTATAATAGGCCTAGACCCAGTGGTGGATCCATCTACTATCTCACGAACCAGATATCTCATTAATTTTTATTGTTGTTTTGTAAGAGTTCCCGTAACCCCCTCATGAAATTCGAGAGAATCCACACCTTTCTTCTCAAAATTTCGTGCCCCCCCCTCACGAAAATTTGCCCATGAGCATAAGCGGATTTAAGGGAAGCACATGCCCTCCACAATGGACAATAACATACACTAGGCCTCAAGGGCGCCCATATGATAATTACAGGAAACATTATTTAAAAGTAAAATATATTAGGAAAATAAGCCACTTACAAAAATTGTTGCACATAATTTATAGGCCTAATACAAAACTTAGGCTGGTCTACAAATTTTCAATCAAATACAGTAATACAGAAAACGGCCAACTAACCTGATGGAGTCTTGAAGTTCTTTCGGCATGTTCGACATTCATCCGACTTTTTATCAATATTTTTACTAAAAAAATTCCACACAGTACTTCTTTGCCGATTAGTATTTGCACAATCACCACTGGTTTCACCCTGCATACTGTTAAATTAATTGTTCACACACGAGGTACGACTCAATCAAATAGACGCTCAAAAAACACGTGATCTACGTTCTAGAAAATAATATATCCTTTTATTTTTTAAAGAAAATATATAATATTTTAAGTTATTAACAGCAATTATCATCAATAGTGATGACGTTAAGTTTTTTTAGTATTATTATTAGGCACGTAGTGTTCCTTACTCACGCATGCGCTCGGCTATCGCTCATCTCTGGCTATATCCATATACTCGAGCCGCGCACGCGCTCAACTCTGCCGATATCTATATACTCGCACAGACAGGAGTTTTGGTCATGTAGTAATTAAACAACTAAAATGTCTGCTTGCGCATATGAATTCAAAATTATTACAAAATATTTTTAATAACTAAGAAATACTTTAAAAGTTTAAACTGGCCGAAAATTTTAAAAATATTACTTTTATTATTTATTTTATCTACACTTTCAGTTGGTACTAATGAATGTTTATCAATACGGTATGATCATAATGTAATGGCCGTCTTGAAAATCACAACGTTAAGGAATTTTATCAGTTGCCCATAATAATAAAAATATTTTTTAATTCTTAAGGTACCGTACTTTGGTTTAAACTCTTGTTGAAACCAGACTGTAAGTAAATCATTATCAAGGCTTCGAATGGACCGAAGCTTCGAACGGCAGCCGAAGCCAAACATAGGTTCGAATCGAATACAAAGTACCCTGAGATTCGATTCGGCTTCGAATTTTTCGAAGCTTCGCACACCCCTACCAATATCCTTCCTCCATTCCAAGAAATTAGATCTTAGGTCTGTAACACACATTTTTACTGCTGATCCTAATTCTTTTAATTTGCCAACAACATCAATAAACATATTTTTCAAATCCAAAGCTTTCATATTTCTTATTATTATTATTATTATTATTATTATTATTATTAGCACCGCGTCTTACTACCCGTCCGGGTTATACGCACTTACGCTAATGTGTAATGGTAGGTAGGGTGATTGTGAGATGAAATGAAGGACCTACAGTTTAACGTGGAATCCGAACCACGGTGGAGGCCTGGCATTCCCCACATTCACAAGATGTCTTGTCAGAGGTGAAGGAAGGGTTTGGTAATCAGATAAATCTGTGCCGGGACCGAGGATTGAACCCCGGCCGCCAACTCAGAAGTCTGACACCTTACCCCTAGACCGCCAGGTCACCCATTTTCTTTATTAAAAAATATAACAGAAATTCCATCAATCACTATAACAAGTGCACTGTTTGCAATCTTTCGTGTTCGTTTGTCACCAGAATTCTCAAATCCTAGAATATAATCATTGGAGCTGTCGTATGACAAATTGCACATTAACGACATTTCATCCATGGACACTTTTTTTTTCAGACATATGTTGCACCTTTTCCTTTAACAGTGTGGATATGTTTTCATTTACACCACACTGGAGTCTTATTCCTTCAAAAAACTTTTGCACTTTTCGCACCGAAAGTTAGTTAAAATATCTAGACAAAAATCTATAGCCTTGTGGACTGCAAAATAACATGTTCAAGGCAAATAGCTTAATTTTCTCATTCAATCTATTACCGCATTTTTTGTTCGAAGCTATCTTAATACGACTCAATAGTATATTGAGGGCTTCTTTTGTCAAGTATTTAGATAATATACACTTAATATACACTTAATATCTGTCAATAGCAGGGCTATATTTTTTATATATTTTTATTTTGCCCAACACATTAAGATGGCAATAACATACCTTAAGTTCCTTACATTTGTTCCCTAATCTAGAAATTTATGTCCTTTTCTTTTTACAAGATTTTTTTAAATATCCAATAATTTTCTTCAATTGTTTTATTTCATTTAAGTCTTGACTTGTTGAAGTGTCTGGAATGTTTATTGAACTTTTTTCATTTACAGTTATTTTATTTACATCACGCATATTAAGGAAAGTTTCCACAGAAATAGCACTATCTTTATTTTTCTTTGGAGTCGATTCATTACGTTTAGTTGGTAATTTATGTTTCAATGTCACGCTTGCAGGTTTATTTGACACATCAATGAGAGTTGGAATCGCATTTCATATTAATTTATTTTTCTTCTCATCATAAACTGTGAATCTTCAAAATGAAATGCACAAATCTTAATGTTATTATGCAAATATTGCACGTCTTTCTTGAATAAATCGTCCCGTCGAATGTTGACTAGCTATTTAATGCTTTTTCACTGTCTTTAGGAAATAAAAAAAAATGTAATTTCAGGTCCATTTTTCTTATTGTTACTACAATTTATAGAACTGCACACATCGCCTTTCTTTGTAGCCATTATAATAATATTAAGTAACTTATCCACTTCTCAAATACATCTTGTTACAAACGACTAACAATCAACGCAGTGAATATACTACTAATGGAATGTTTATCGACAGAAGACTGGTGCTTGCTGGCCACTAGAAGCGGTCATTGCACTGGCTGCAAATATTTGCCCAGTGCTTCGAGACTGTATATACTAGACTGTGATGATACTTTCCTTACAGTAAGTTATTATAGGGGCCTACCAAGAGAAGTCTCTTGAAGACATTCCAGCAAGTCAATATTCACAAATTAGTCTCCAAGAGGCCTCCAGACAGCTGATATTCACACTGTAGTTCTCTGGATACCCTCAGTTAACCTATATTTCAACAATGATCCCCTAAATTACCCTCAGTCAGTTTGTATTACAACAGAATTCTCTGGAAACAGCCAGCCAGTACTCCAATAGTAATTTCCTGGAAACCCCCACTCGACTAATACATGCAAAAATTGATCCCAGTAATTCTCTATATAGACCCTTAAATCAGCCAGTATTCCTACATTAATACTATGGAAACCACCAATAAGTTAATATATCAAAAATAGTAACACCCTCAAGACCCACACTCCTCCAAACTAGCTCCTGGACCCAATACCTACCTGGACACCATTGGACCTGCGTATGCCACTGAATACAATGTACCCCAGCTGCTCCTGGGTGCGTAGGATGTTGAAGCAAGGCTCAGTGAGAAGTTGCACAAGTAGTTCAAGTACCATGTTGGTCTCTGTGGTCTGCAGACCACATTGGTAGTAAATCTCTGTGCAGGAGGAACGGTGAAGTTTGTTGGTCACCTCTAACACAAAGTGGGTACAGTCCGCCAGTTGCAATTCCCTGTTTCGGAGCAGCTGGCGGGGCAGTAATGGTCATAAGCCCGCCCCCGCAGCCCTCAGTCGGTGCTCCACACCTCCCACCAGCTCTAGTGCCCCTGTATGGTCAGTATTTCCATGTATTAGACACTCAACATACAGCTTGCTTAGCAGTTGAGGAATGAAAGCCTCAACACGCTCGAGTGTGAGCTCACAGGTGGCTGTGAGCAGTTCTTCCTTGGTCCATGCCTGCTCAGCAAGCAGCACGGCCAGGTAGTATACAGCGTGTTGATAAGGTTGCTCCGCTTCAAAGTTGCGTAGACCTCGCACATAATTCTCTTTCAGGATGTCAAATCTGCGTGGATCCACCTAAAACAAGGGTAAACACTAAAGTAAAGATGTATCGTTCAGGTCCTTAAATCCTGTGGTGGATTCAAGGATTAAGCAATTCAGTGGTTTGAAACATTAAAAATGTTTTAGTGTAAATGTTGGCTGTTTATTCTTACTTTAATTAGGGAGTCATTTTTTTAAAATTATTTTTAAGTTAAGAAAGTAATAGAATATTATTTAAATAATAAACCAGATTTCAACAACTAATTATAATGCTATAACACAATCAATCTCTTCATTTCACCTGGTTCAACATCTTAATTTGTGAAGAGAATGCAGCCTTTAGAAGCTCTTGTTTGAAAAGCATTTTTAATAAAACCACAGATACCACTTACAGAAAAAAAAAGAAATCATTTCAAAAGGAATTTATTAAATACAAAATGTTGCTTGAAATTTTTCTCAAACGTTGAAACAAATCAAATATGGACATGCAGATTATATGTTTGCGAATGGTTAATGAGATTAGTCTGTAGCCTTTGGTAGCTTCACTTATATGGCAAATCGACTTACTCTCTAGATGTTAAGTGTAAACTGTGCTCTTTCTGTCAAGTAGCAGCATTGTAGAATGTAAACTTGTCCTCTCTGTCATGATAGCAGTGTAAAATGTAAACTATTTCCTCTCTGTCCAGTGACAGCAGTGTGAATGTAAACTGTGTTCCTCTCTGTCCAGTTACAGCAGTAGTAGTAAATGTGTCATAAGCATATGACTGTTCCTCTCTGTCCAGTTCAGCAGTGAATAGCATGTGTAGAGAGTTGTAAACTGTGTTCCTCTCTGTCACAGTACAGCAGTGTAAAGTGTAACTGGCTCTTTCTGTGATAGAATGTAGTGACTTGTCCTCTGTCAGTGAGCTGCAGTGTAATGCATCTTATGTGTTCCTATCTGTACAGTGTGAAGTGTAAATACTGTGTTCCTCTTATCTGCCAGTGATCTACAGCATATTAAAGTGTAAGCTTATTCCTCTGTCGTGCCATAAGAGATAACTGTGTCTCTCTCACAGCACAATTAATGTGAGCTGTTCTCTTATGTCCCTTAGGATAACGTGTACAACTTAGCTGTGTTCCCTCCTAGGTACACTGTGTATCAACAGTGTAAATTGACTGTGTCCTTTTGTCTGCCTTGTTGTCACCTCACGCAATGTAAATGTGAGCTGTGTCCTTTGTCAGTGGCCGCATAAAAGGATACACTGTTCATGCCTTGTCGAATCAGCAAATATAAAGTGTGAGCTGTGTTCCTCTTTGATCAGTGGCCGCAGTATAGAGGATACACTGTGGTCATCCTCTCCAACAGCACTAATATAAAATGTGAGCTGTGTTCCTCTTTGATCAGTGGCCGCAGTATAGAGGATACACTGTGGTCATCCCTCTCCAACAGCACTAATATAAAGTGTGAGCTGTGTTCCTCTTTGATCAGTGGCCGCAGTATAGAGGATACACTGTGGTCATCCCTCTCCAACAGCACTAATATAAAGTGTGAGCTGTGTTCCTCTTTGATCAGTGGCCGCAGTATAGAGGATACACTGTGGTCATCCCTCTCCAACAGCACTAATATAAAGTGTGAGCTGTGTTCCTCTTTGATCAGTGGCCGCAGTATAGAGGATACACTGTGGTCATCCCTCTCCAACAGCACTAATATAAAGTGTGAGCTGTGTTCCTCTTTGATCAGTGGCCGCAGTATAGAGGATACACTGTGGTCATCCCTCTCCAACAGCACTAATATAAAATGTGAGCTGTGTTCCTGTTTGATCAGTGGCCGCAGTATAGAGGATACACTGTGGTCATCCCTCTCCAACAGCACTAATATAAATGTGAGCTGTGTTCCTCTTTGATCAGTGGCCGCAGTATAGAGGATACACTGTGGTCATCCCTCTCCAACAGCACTAATATAAAGTGTGAGCTGTGTTCTCTTTGATCAGTGGCCGCAGTATAGAGGATACACTGTGGTCATCCCTCTCCAACAGCACTAATATAAAATGTGAGCTGTGTTCCTGTTTGATCAGTGGCCGCAGTATAGAGGATACACTGTGGTCATCCCTCTCCAACAGCACTAATATAAAGTGTGAGCTGTGTTCCTCTTTGATCAGTGGCCGCAGTATAGAGGATACACTGTGGTCATCCCTCTCCAACAGCACTAATATAAATGTGAGCTGTGTTCCTCTTTGATCATGGCGCAGTATAGAGGATACACTGTGGTCATCCCTCTCCAACAGCACTAATATAAAGTGTGAGCTGTGTTCCTCTTTGATCAGTGGCCGCAGTATAGAGGATACACTGTGGTCATCCCTCTCCAACAGCACTAATATAAAGTGTGAGCTGTGTTCCTCTTTGATCAGTGGCCGCAGTATAGAGGATACACTGTGGTCATCCCTCTCCAACAGCACTAATATAAATGTGAGCTGTGTTCCTCTTTGATCAGTGGCCGCAGTATAGAGGATACACTGTGGTCATCCCTCTCCAACAGCACTAATATAAAGTGTGAGCTGTGTTCCTCTTTGATCAGTGGCCGCAGTATAGAGGATACACTGTGGTCATCCCTCTCCAACAGCACTAATATAAATGTGAGCTGTGTTCCTGTTTGATCATGGCCGCAGTATAGAGGATACACTGTGGTCATCCTCTCCAACAGCACTAATATAAAGTTACTTGTCTTTGATCAGTGCGCAGTATAGAGGTACACTGTGTCATCCTCTCAACCACATATAAATGTGAGCTGTGTTCCTTTTGATCAGTGGCGCAGTCAGGTATTAAGCTATAAATCGCTTTTGGGGTTAGGTACATTCACCCTCCAACAGCACTAATATAAAGTGTGAGCTGTGTTCCTCTTTGATCAGTGGCGCAGTATAGAGGATACACTGTGGTCATCCCTCTCCAACAGCACTAATATAAAGTGTGAGCTGTGTTCCTCTTTGATCAGTGGCCGCAGTATAGAGGATACACTGTGGTCATCCCTCTCCAACAGCACTAATATAAATGTGAGCTGTGTTCCTCTTTGATCAGTGGCCGCAGTATAGAATAATGTGATTTACACACATGTGGTACGTCCCTTTTTCCAACAGATAATATAAAAAAAGTGTGAGCTGTGTTCCTTTTGATCAGTGCCGCAGTATAGAGGATACACTGTGGTCATCCCTCTCCAACAGCACTAATATAAAGTGTGAGCTGTGTTCCTTTTGATCAGTGCGCAGTATAGAGGATACACTGTGGTCATCCCTCTCCAACAGCACTAATATAAAGTGTGGCTGTTGTTCCTAGTCTTGTTAACCAGTGTGCTGCGGCAGTATAGAGGATACACTGTGGTCATCCCTCTCCAACAGCACTAATATAAATGTGAGCTGTGTTCCTTTTGATCAGTGGCCGCAGTATAGAGGATACACTGTGTCATCCCTCTCCAACAGCACTAATATAAAATGTGAGCTGTGTTTCTTTATGCCGCATATTATTTTACGTATATAAAAGGTGGCCGGCCCGTATAGAGATACACTGTGGTCATCCCTCTCCAACAGCACTAATATAAAGTGTGAGCTGTGGTTATCTTTATGGAAGTCATTTTTTTATCTAGATACTGTTAAACAAGGTCTGGAGTATGGTTTTTTTAATTCTAGTCGAATATTTCTACAAGTTCACAAATTTGAGTATACTCATAATTTTAAAATTTACTTTACATCCATTACTGTTTCCAGTATATTGTCCAAGTAAGGTTTTATTCAAGCCATATATTTTCACTACCAGCTTGCTAGCCTGTCAGCTTCATATGAGTTATAATCTAACTAAGACTAGGCAGCACAACGCCAGGCCCAGCATGTATTATCATTGAAAGGTAACCATTTACAATGAAAATTTTTCAGCCATGCTGGGAATGAACCGGACCCTTAGCTCAGTAGGCAGACACCCTACCAAATAAGCTAGGGTGTTGGATCATATTCATATTTTAAAATGTTAAAAAGAAAACATAAGTATCACAAGCAGAAATTTAAAATCATTTATATTTTGTTTATTAGTACTTAAAGTAATAATCACGCATGATCACTTCTTCTGTTCCAATTCCATTCCTCTATGAGCAGTTGTGCATGAGCCATATGGGTTCTAGCTTGAAATTATATTATTACAAAATTAATTTCAAATAAATTTTTAATGCTTATAAAAGATGACATTTATACTTTAACATGAAAAATAGGAGGGTAGAAATAATATTTCTGGTAGAAACTATGAAATAGTAAATAAGTGTGGTAAGTAGGTTAAAATATTTATTGCAATGTTGATCAACATTTATTTTACACAGGTTAACCAACATAGTTCTATAACAAGATAGTAACTAATGCTAGTTTTGTAGTTGAACATATTAATACAAGTTTTAAATAGCTTGAGTTCAAAAACCATATATGTATGCTCAATATTACATTTTTAATTCAAATTACATTATGATTTTAGAAAGGACCATGTCCGAAAAATTTATCATTAGTGAAATGTTGGTTTACCCTTGCACAGTGATGAATTAATGGCTGGGGACTGTATATTGTGCCTATCCTAGTCTTAAGATAGATTATAGGCATATGAAGCTATGACAGGCCTAGAAAGCCAGAAGTGGAAAATATGTGTGTTGAATAAAAAACTGACCCAGGCCAAGGCTGGGATCAATAATGGGAGTAAGTAAAAACAAAGAAAGGACCATGTAAACACAGTAAAAATATTTAATTATTTAGTGATCTTAGCTATTTTTATTTTCATTTCCTTATCATAGCAATGCAACTTCAATTGAGGATAATTCAAAATGGATGACAATATTGAATAAGTTTATAGATAGAAAGTAGTTCTAGAGCTCAATTACATTACTAATGTGAAATTTGATATTCATTTCACCAATTTGTTAAGTTACCAAATATGTATAAGTGAAACTGCCCATACCATCTAATTTAAATAGCCTATACTTTACCATTGCATCAAAAAAATTGATTTGTATGTACATCAAGAGGAAGCTCGAAAATGGTGAGACTACAAAATTTCCGATCTCGAACCCGAGTTTAATGGCGAAATCAGCTTAAAGCCCAAAATCCGAGTACTCACAGAGCCTGACTGTTAAATCACCTATTTCCACTTTCTTTTGAGTATAAGATTTTGAGTTTATAAAACTTTATCTTTTTTAACTGATAAAATACCTATTTCTTGTACTTTCTTTTGGGTATAAAATTTTGACTTGGTATGAATTAACTCTCAAAGTATCTCACAATATTATCATCTATACTTCCAAATACTCCAAAATGTATTTGCTTCTTTTGTCCTTATACTACCAACCTTGAATCCAGTCATTTTGTCCATGATGCGCTCCAACAGAACATGTTGCTTGTTGTTGTAGCCTCCGACAGCCAGCACCATTCCATACTTTGTGTTGGACAGTTCCCAGCGTAGACCCGCCAGCTCAGCTGCATATGCATACTCGTTGAGCGCATCTTTGAACAACTGCACAAACATGTATGTCATGTTGCAAGTCCCAGGGTCCAAGTATGCCAGAGGACTCACAAACTCTAGGCTTACATTTGCCTTGGGGAGCAGGAACTGGTCATCTTGTTTGAACCACACACGTGCCAGGGGTGTGTCCTGAATCACCGTCGGGTGTGTGGGGAGCTCACCTTCTTCCCTGGCTGCCAGTGAGAAGTTTGTGGGAATAAACTCATTTCTGGGGGGTAGGGAAAGGTCTGGATTGCTGCGGGATCTCTCCCATCGCTCCAGAATGTCCTCTGGAATATTCTCTAGCTTGTACCGGGTCCCATACCACTTCTCAGAACTGTCAGCTGTTGGCTCAAACTTCTGTCCCACCACAGCTACACGGATATTATTAGGGGACAGGTAACCTAGCACCATATCCACGAGGTCTGGTCGCCATTCACTGAGCAGATAGGGCCCTGACAGAACTTCCTCCAGTGGGAACTCATGCAGGTTGTGAACTAGCCCTGATACATAGCCCCGCGGGGATTCCTTGTCTTTAAAGCGGAAGTGCATCGAAACAATATCCATGTACTCCTGAAAGATCCACTCCTGTGGCCCCTCAGAGCGCAACATGGCAATGTAGTCAAACACCAGCGCTACAATGTCATCGACTCGTTCAATGCCTTCCTCAGTCAGGTCAACGTTGATGTTAAAGAAGCCAAAGCCACGTGAGCCTGTGCGGGCACCACCCACCAGGCTGCTACTCCAGCCTTGAGACTTGAGAAGAGATAAGAGACTGCCAGGGCCCTCGTGGCCTATCAGGTGACTCAGGTAGTGACCTGGGCCAGACTTGTAGTGCTCATGAAGGTCTGGTACAGGGAAGGTAATGCCAAGGTTACGAAGGTCCTTCACAGGGACGATATACGCCTTCATACGAAGCTGATCTGGCCCAAAGGGGTGCTGGGGCCACCGAGGAACCTCTACCTGCTTGTTGCGAACTGCGGAGAAGAGCGTCACTACTAACTGCTCTAGCTCGTCCAGACTCTCTCGCCCCAGCACAGCTAGTGCCATCATGTTAGAGGAGTACCAGGCATCGTGAAATGCCAGCAGCTCACTCCGAACATTCACTCCATGCTCCTTGGGAAGTGTGTCAAGCGTCTCCTTGTTTCCTGTACCAAACTTGCTGAATGGATGTTCAGGACGGGCGGTTGACTTCTCCAGTTGGTCCATCCGCCATGAGTCATTTGGGACATTCTTTTCATGCTCTGAGTTGACCGCATTCACCTCGCGCTCAGTGGCACTCTCAGTAAATAGTGGACAAAGGAAGAACTGTGCAAATCTGCAACAATAATAGATCTTTGTCGAAAACTCTATATTTATCAGGTAGATAATCACATATACTTAATTTAGTAGTGATCAGAGAGATGATCACAAGACAGATAGTTTGGTACTCATCCTATCCTGATCAGGGAGATGATCAATAGTTAGCTTGGTACAAATCAGATAAATGATCACATTTAGTTAACTTAGTACTGATCAAATAAATAATCACCAATAATTAGATAGTTAATACCGACGATTGGAGATGATTGCAGATAGTTAATCGGTTAATTCCATTAATATCACAGGATCACAATATGTAGTTGAATAGGTTTTTTATCACTGTGTTTTACTATCTATTTAGGCCATTTGCATGTATATAATAACTATTCTAATAGAGTAAGGACAATTAAGGAAGCAGTTTAGAGGTAATCTACCCACATTTGCATGGAAGGAGAGTAGAAAACAATTTAGGAAAAACCACTCTCAGTAGACCCGACCAGGATTCGAGCCCATATCTCACTATCTTCAGCCCAAGATTCAAGTCCCAAACTCCCTGTCTTCAGCAGGCCAGTCTAACACAAGATTAGTGCCTAAGATTAGTTAAATAGTTAATACCAAGCATAATTTAAGATGATTACAAATAAAAAGATAATAACAGAGAGTGGAGATGGTCACAATGTAGCATTTATTGTTCCAACGCTACAAGATACTTCATAATTTCACTCACCATAATATACAGTGAGCTGAGGACAAGTCCCTGTATCATGAGCTATGCATTGGGTCTCCTGCTTGAAGCAAAGGTGCGTATTGTAGACAGTGCTGCTGTATATGTGAGGAGAGAATTTCCATGATCCTGGATGGCAGTGAGATTCAGCAAGGCATCCAAACTGCTTGAGTCTTGAGTCAATGATCTCTCTTTCCCTCTCTCTCTCTCTTGTGCCTTGCCTCAATCCAATTGGTTCCTTTGCCCCCTTGGAGGATTTAATACCATATATGGTGCGAAGTTGGTATACGACTTCGAAGGTATTTGATATGTATACAAGGGGGTATCAAAAAAATTCCTGATTGGTGCCACCATCTGGACAACAGTTGTAGCAGCGCTATGAGTGCCAAACTTTGACAAATCATTCGTCAGAATCGACGACAGACCATTCAAGACCTTGCTGAGAAGATGGGAATTAGTTTTGGAACATTCCAATAAATTCTGATTTATAAGTTGGGCATGCACCATGTCGCCGCCAAATTTATGCCCAGGATATTGACAGCTGACCAGAAGCAGCAAAGCGTCAACGTCTACAATGAGTTTCGTCAGGTTACCTCCGATGATGCAACCTTTTTGTCCAGGGTTATCACTGGTGACAAGAGCTGGGTTTACGATTAGGACCCCGAGACCAAGAAACAATCTACTCGATGGAAAAGCCCAACCTCACCAAGACCAAAAAAGGCCAGACAGGTGAAGAAAAATGTTAAGAGTATGATCATAATTTTTTTTTGCATTAATGGAATGTTCACAAAGAATTCATCCCGGCAGGTCAATCAATCAATTCCACATTCTACTGTGATGCTTTGCAGCGACTGCATGAAAATGTGTTAAGACGTCACCCCGAGCTATGGAGACAATAGAGCTGGCTGTTGCACCACAATTATGCTCAGTTTCATACTTCCCTTTTCATCCGACAGTTTTTGACCAAAAACAAGATGGCTTTTGCCCTCCACCCCCCCTACTCCCCTGATTTAACCCCATGTGAATTCTTTCTATTTCTTCAAATGAAGATCAAGCTGAAGGGTGACCGCTTTGACACCATTACGAAGATCCTGTCAAAATCGCAGGCAGTACTGGACACTCTCACAGGAAATTACTTTTAAGAAGTGTTAAAAAAATTGGAGAAATGCTGGGACGTGTGGCTCTATGGTAAGTTTTGCAATTTTTATAGCATCCATTCAGAAAATTTCTGATATCACCTCATAAAAACTATTTGTTGTATAAAACTAAACTTGTTTTTAGGCAGGTATCTTTTTACATTTGCTTTATATTTAAACAATATTTTATTGTTTTAAAATCCATTTTTGTTTTAACCTGGATTAAATGCCAGTTTCTTGTTGACAATTTTTATTTTTAATAAACTATTGCTATCCTAGATTTTGGTACTTATTTCTCTGGGGTGCAACAAATAGTTAATTAGTTCGTACCAGAAAATGGAGATGATCACAGATAGTTAACTTGTTAATACATGAAAGGGGGAGAAACATACCTGTCTAAAGCCCCTGGCAGCTGCTCAGGGACAATGTCAAAGTAGTAGTTGGTGTGGTCAGAAAAGGTGCACGCGTTGGAGCCCCCTCCATGTTCCGAGAGGAACTTGTTGTACTCATTCTCTGCAGGGTACTTGTCTGTCCCCAGGAACAACATGTGTTCCAGGAAGTGGGCAAGGCCGGGCAGGCCCTGGGGGTCACTCATGTGGCCTGTGTATAGATATATGGTGTACCCCATTACTTCACCGGTGCACACAGACTGTGTACTAGCGTCTGCACTAATTTTAAATAATGTGGCCTTATACTTAAATGTGAATACAGCCAACTCTCGATTCTACGAACCCGGGAATAGCATCCCTCTCGAAGTAAAGACCCTTTTTTGGGGAACCGTGAAAAATGTGGGGAAAAAGGTTGGAAAGTTTAAGGAAATCGGCTGTAAAATGTGTTTGTTGCATTTATTTAGGTCGCTGCGTTGCAATTATCTTTGTGAGCGCTGTATTACTAGTAACTGGGGTGGGTCAGGTATAAAAATAGACACCACCTCATCAATGCCAGCCAATAGCACTTGACTCTGTCCACCCCCTCCTACAAGCAAGACAATGTTTCCCCGCGCGCGACTGCCGCTACATCACGCGCCAGGCTTGCTTTTGCCATTGTTATTTCGATTCTCGATTTGTTTACTAATTTGGTTTAATTTTGTGACCAATTTTTGATGACCCATGCTATTGTTTGACATTGTTATTTTGATTTGGTTACGTTTTTGGTTGGATTTTGTGAACAATTTTTGATGACCCACGCTATTTGTTGTCTAAAAAATGCAATTTTTTCGTATGAAGGTCAGGGGTGGAATAAAATCTGTTAAAATTCCAATAGCGACCCCTTCGAAATAACGACCCTTTTACAGGGAACCGTGAAAGGTCGTAGAATCGAGAGTTGACTGTACATACTGTGGGTAGCACATGCTCTAATAAGTGTACCTCGATACTTTTGCTTTGAACACACAGTGTATTCTCTGTATAGTGTCTGCTCAAATATTGCTTAGTGAGTTAATGTACACCAATACTTCCACTCTGCGCACACAGTGCACTATATGAGTAGCACCTGCACTAATATTACTAAATAGTGTACAGTTATACTTCACTGTGAACACATACTGATTACTAACCTGGTATATATTAATGCATACACAATCCTGATAGTACACAGTTTTTGTGTGTATATATGCATTTCAAATCTCAACACACTAGAAAATGTGTATTATGTAGATTATGCATTCATTAACACTACCATATATTGCACCTCAAAACATTACATACCGTGTACTATCTGGATTGTGCCTAAATTAATACTATATAGTGCACCTCAACACATCACAGACTGTGCACCAACTGTGTAGCACCAGCAACAATAATAAGAGAAACTCCATAATCCAGCCATACTAACTGGCTGCCATCTGTTGCTGAAGATAGTACCAACTTCAATGTATAGAGGGTGTCATGTGGTAAGTACGAGCCCTCAGAACGTTAATTTCTCAGTTTTATAGACCATAGCCGCTACTTAATTATTAAATTCATCAGCTGCTATGAACCACAGTTTACTAGACCTAACCACAAAGTGATACGAGATTATATTGAGATATTTGTGCCATGATTGAGCACCAATTATAGAGGTATGGGTCCGTGATTAGGCATCAATTATATCGATATCAGATTTATTGTGATATTTGATGCGGATGTAGATAATACCGGTTTGTAGTAGTGGTGGTGGTAGTGGTAGTGGTAGTGGTAGTGGTATTATTATTATTATTATTATTATTATTATTATTATGGCTTATTATCATGCCTTTCTACGCACTTATCACATGGTTGTGTGATCCAATTATATGTGATATTTATTCTTATGAAATGAGCAAGACTTTTGATGTTGCACATGATTTATTTAAAGGATTACACCTTCAGTATTTAAGATATGATATTAAATGATACAGTTTTTGTTAATTTATGGATTGTTTTTCTGTGATATTACATGTTCTGTGTTCTGAGTACTGTGTGCTGTGTATATTTATGTTACTATATTATTACTGGCACTGTGTCATTCTGTTATTACAAAATTCTTTTGTAATGCTATCCACTGTGTCACTGTCATATTACTGTATTACTCTGTGTTGCTGGCACTGTGTGGATTCATACGCACAAGCAGTTTATAAGGAAATTTTACATACAGTTCTTTAAAGAAAAATACACTTCATCCATGACTTTTTTAACATATGAGAGGATTCCAAAACAGTATAATTACACACGCAATAGCAGGCACAGAAAAGAGGATGCACTCACCCACATTAACATCCATGGAGGCTGCTGACTTGTCGGTGGAAGTGTCACTGATGAGTAGCACCTTCATGTGATTGGACAGCTCCAGAGCTCGGTATTGACGCTTGTCCTCAGCAGATTTGACAATGTTGTCTACACGCCGCTTCACGGCCCCCGCCACCACATCGGACACTACACCACACATGGATACCCTGGACAAAACGGAACCTCTCCTTGTTCACAATCAGTCTAAACCTTCTCATGTAGGTTATGGTTGTAACACATCACACTCTTATTTAGCTCAATGATAGGTAAAAAGTGAGCCCCTCTAATTAACATAATATTGGGTCAGTTTCAATAGAATAGTTATTAGAACATGTTAGGCCTATTGCCTCAAATGGAATTATTTCCCCGTGGAAAGTACAAAAAATAAAATTACATAAATTACAAAATATTTAATTTATTTTACAAAACACTTAAAATATGAACTCAAGAAACATTTCAGACACATTTTTTGTTAGCAGTTAACTAAAAACAATCACATTGATATAGGCCCATACAAATAGTAACGTTATCTACCTCTTTAACCTTTGGCATAGTTGGAGAACAACTTAGTAAGTATGTTATTAATATTATTTTTAACTAGGCATACATTCTATATGTTTTAGATATATTTATGAAAAGTTTTATAATGTTTTGAAAGAACAAAATTATGTTTTGGGTTATTACTGTACAAATGTTGAATAACCTTTTACCTTCATTTTTATTTTTGCCCAGGGTTTTACTCCCTGTCCAGATAACCTGCATCTAATTATATTAATGGGGTAGTAATGAGGAAGGTAGAGTTTGAATAATGTTCCTGCAGTTTCAAGGAGGGAGGGTAGGGAACAATTTAATAAAAACCACTAAACCAGTACACTTGACCAAGATTTGATTGAAGCCTGACCTTCCCATCATCAGCAATTCAGACAAGACAAAACTGATGACTTAGCCCACATGACCATTTAATCGGATGGTGCCTTAACAGCTCAGGTAATGTTTGAGTGTCCCCTCTACTGGCCCAGTGCAATATATTTTAAGTGATGTTCTTCAAAGTTGGTACTTAACATCCTAGCTACAGTCATGCCTCTTGGATGCTTTAATTTGAGACGTCATTAGTGCAGAACTGAGAAAAAATGTTTCTATAACTTGGCAAAGGAATAAAATAATTTTAGGTTAATCTAGTTGTGGTAAATTAAGAGAGCACAGAGAAAAACTGTGTTCAATCTACTGTTTACTATTAATTCAGTCAAAAGAGGTGTCATGCCATTTAATAGAGATTCACTGTCATCACTCAAAACCCAATTAAAATCCTCATTAGTATTTGAGTTTAGTTTAAGCAGGTATACAACCCAGGATTTCTGTAAGCATTAATTTTTTTTTTTCTCTATTTTATTTATTATAGACATTTAACGTCCACTTTCTGAACAGAATGATTATATAAGCACACGAGGACTTCTATGAGCAAGAGCGAAAGGGCCTACCAATTTTGCCAAAAAAGATATTTTCAGATATCTTCCAGGTTTTTTTTTACATTCCACAATCAACAAGGTACCAACGACTTTATTTCACTCCGCAGGAAGCTGTGTTATGGATTTTTATCGCTCAAGAAAAATCTGTCGGCTTGGGCTGGGTTTGAACGTATGAACATTGAGTCCAGAGGCAAGCACTTTACACAAGAACCCCAAGGTCATACAATAAAAATTAAAAATCAAGACTTGAAAAGTATAAAATTGATTTAAGTTGGTATGACTAAAAAAAAAAGTTTGGAGTGAAGTGATTAAAATTTTATTACCACCAATGAGCTACCATATAAGATGAATAAAGGCCAAATTAGTGACAAACAACCGGAGTGTAGTGAGAGGATCATAGCCCTTGCTGGAATAAATAGTATACCTCTAGAGGTATTTCACACATTTTGATATTCTAAATATGAAGCTGAAAGACTTTAATAAAACTGCAATAGCTTCTAAGGTCATTCAATTTTCAAAAATGTGCCAGGTAGGGACCACTCCAAATAGTTTGTAGAGGTATAAAATGTTTAAAATTTGCTGATAGAGGGCCATTCCAAATAATATAGATGCATATTATTATTGTTTTTTGGATTTATGCAACACCATTTCCAAATAGCTTCTAAAAGTAGGGCTATCCAATTTTCAAAAATTCCAATTCTTCAAATAGCAACTAAAGAAATAAATTTGTTTAAAAATCTGCTGAATAACTCACTTCAAATAGCTTCTGGACGCATCTAATTGTCAGAAAAATTGAGGATCACTCTAAATAGCATCAAGGGGCACCCGGGTTTGAAAGATTCTTATGAGAGGATTAAATGCTTTAAATAGCTTCTAGAGGCAACCAATTTTAAAAATTTGCTGAAGGAATAACACTCCAAATAGCTTCCAGTAGCATTAAAATTTCAAAATATGTATGATGAATACTACAAAAAGCTTATATTGGACATCCAATTTTAAGAAATGTATCAAAAGACCAGTTCCATAAAAATAACTTTTTTCCCCTTGCCCTCCTCCTCCCTCCTAAACAAATAAGGTTCTACCTCCACTGAATGTATATTTCTTCCTATTTAGCCATCCTTCTTAATTTCTATTGGTAAAAAATACTCAGAACTGCCAACATTTCACTGTAAATAGTTTCTTTTGTAACAGAAAACAAACCCAATGCAGCTCACAACTGGGCTAGTGACAATTAGTGGATGTTACTGAGTGTAGATAAACCATTAAGTTGGTATTCACACCAGATCAATATGATACAAAATGTTAGTGATATTCGATAATTTTCTCATAAGATAGGTATCGCTGGTGCTCGTTCAAACTGTATGAAAGGGACAAAACAGGTACTCACCAGTATGATGGTGACATCCATCGTAGGATATGAGTATTAAAGTGACATGCTATAATTGTCTCTTCGTTCAGTATCATATATTTCAAGATGACAACATATCTAGGCCAAGCCAAGTTAAAGAAATATTCTTAATTTCTTTAATTGATATGAAAAACACCCCTGTTTATGGAACGTTACACTTAAATAATACAGTAAAACTGACATGACAGGTTTGGTCTGGAAGACTGATTATAAAAAAAAATTTTATAAATTTTTATTTGTGTTGAGATAAGTACTTCGGAACTTTGTCGCACATTAATTATATTATACGGATGCACCCAATATGTCCTTCCCTTCCTTTTCCTGTTCTTCAAATACCAATACATCACGGGAATACTATCTTCACTCAAAGAGCTCATGATTACAACTGATAAACTGACTCTAAAATATGTCCCCCACCTAAAGATTGTCTCGCTTTGTCTCCCAATGATTGCACAATATAAATGGTATCATCTTAGTGTGCATCATGCCTAAGGACTGCAGTATACAAAGTAATATTGTTATGAAAGCTGCAAGTTTAAAGTAACTTAGGTAGTTTAGGTTGGTTTATAGAAAAACTGTAATCATTTAATGACCCAAGACATTTTATTTTTGAGTAGCAAAAACATTTTTAATTTTAGTAAGTCCTAGGTGTATTTAAAACTTGACCAATTTTTTTTTAAATACCACTGTCTCATTTATTAAGTGGTAAATTTACATTTCTTTTTGGAAAGAAACCTTAGCTGTCCAGCCATATAATACTTTGACACAATTTAATGATAGTTTTAACAGTATACTTACTAGTGCAGAAATAGTGTTATCTGTTGGACTATATCACAATAAACATTAACTTTGGAATTTTTACACTCACTTGTCATAGCAAGAGTAACATTTGTTCGGGACTGAAGCATAAGCACCTTATCATTATAATATATTGTATTGTTCTTCATGATAATCTTGATCATCAACTGTTTCCAGCCTTTGGCTGGGTCAGTTTAGTAAAATGCCTCCATTTTCCTCCTTTAATTTCTTCTCTTCTCACTTGACACTTTCTGTTATCTGTTCCTCCCACCTATTTCTTGGCCTGCATTGCAGTTTTTTTTTCTTTGCTCCTCCCATCTTTTTTAGCCTCTCTTGCGGTCTTTTTCCTATATACTTCATTTCCAATATTTTCTTTGGCATCCTCTCTTTTTCCATTCTCATTACATGCTCATAGCATCTCAGTCTTGCTTCCTCTATTATCTCATGTACTTCCTGTATCCCTACTCTTTCCAGGATAGCTTCATTCTTAATCTTGTCTCTCCTTGTGACAACTAACATTCTTGTCACAAACTTTATTCCCATGACCTCCACTTTCCTAGTCTCTCTTACATTCAATTTCCATGTTTTTGCTGCTGCGTATGTGAAAATGGGTACAAAGTACTCCCTGTACAACACTTCTTTACATTTCAAGGGCACTTCTCTTCTCTTACACACCTATAGAACAACTCTCCCTGATGTCCTCTTCTTATTAAATTCTCTCTACTTTCAATCTTTCTCCTCATTAGGCTTCCAAGATATTTTACTTTCTGTACTTTTTTTCATCTTTACTCCATTCAACATTAATGCTTTATTCCGCCTTACCCTCTTCTTTGTCATTTCCTTGTCATTACCATCACTTCACACTTTGCCATGCTAAACTTCATTCCTCTTTCACTTCCTCATTCCATTCTTGAAGTTGTTCCTGTACTTCCTCTTTCTTCCATACTATCAAGTCATCAGAAAACATCATGGCTTTCATTCTGTCCTTCACGAGTTTTCCTGCCACTTTGTTTATGACCAATTTTTCATTAACATTACAAATAGTAATGTTTAAAGGGAACTCCCCTACTTTCTTCAATTTTTTAATTTGAAACCACTGTGTCCTTCCTCTCTCCATCCATCTTAACACAACTCCTGTAATCCTCATACATGCTTTTCCCTCTCATTACAGCTCCTCTTTCTACTTCAGCCTCCTCCATCACTTTCCAAACTTTATTTATATTCACGCTATCATATGCCTTCTCCACATCCAAAAATACTATTACCAAGTCTTTCCCATATTCATACCTTCTTTCCATCAGCTGTCGTATGGCTATTGTAGACCTCTGTTCTCTAAATCTGTGCTGTTCCTCTCTCCACATTCCTTTCATTTTATTATTCTCTTTTCCAGTATCTTCTCATATTTTTGTACAGTGGGAAGTCAGCGTTATCCCCTATAATTTGTGCACTTCTGCCTGTAGATTTTCTTGAAAATAATTATTACAACTCCCCTTTTCCAGTCTTACTGGTAGGTACCTTGTTCTCTTTCCAAATCACTCTCAGCACCCTGTACAACCATTGTATTCCTGCTACAATTGCAACTCTTACCATTTCCACAGCCAGTTCATCCAAACCCGTTGCTTTTCCTTGTTTCATCATCATTAATGCGTCCTTTACCACTTTCCTCCCCTTATGCTATTTCTTAATAGTCCTCTGTTTCACTCTCATACCTTTGCCCTGAAGAAGTTAAACCGCTTCTCAAAATATCTCATCCATAGTTCCAGTTTTTTCTTTCCTTTCTTCTTCCATCTTCATGCATCATTCCAACTTCTTGTCTTATCTCTCTCCTTCTGTTTCTTACCTGGCTATATGACACCTTCTTACTTCCTTCCACATCCCGTTTTAGTATTTCTATGTCAATTGTTGCATCCAATCCTTCCTCGCTACTCGTACAACTCACTTCGTTCTTTTCTTTCCATTCCTATATCCTTACTGTGTTTCCTCATTCATGTTCTTAAAACTCCTTCTGAATGCTTTATTTTTCTCCTCCAATGCTTCCTTCACCCTGAGTTCAGTTTTGAATTGTTCATTAGGCCTACTATATAACAAAGCTTTCTAATAATCTTACTTAAGTACCATTTAGTTGCATTTTTATGAGTGTAAGGTGACCTGGCGGTCTAGGAGTAAGGTGTCAGACTCTTGTTATGACAGTTCGCAATTCAATCCTCGGTCCCAGCACAGATTTATCCGATTGCCAAACCCTTCCTTCACCCCTGAAAAGATGTGTATTAATCATGACTTGTGAATGTGTTGAAGGCCAGGACTCCACCATGGTTTGGATCCCACATCAAACTGGAGGTCCTCCATTTCATCTCACAATCACCCTACCATTACATATTAGCGGGTGTATAGTCCAAATGAATAGTAAGACGTGGTAATAATAATAATTTATGAGTGTATGCCCACTTTGTTTTCTTTAGAGAATTTTTTTACAAAAAAAAAACTTACCGCATTACTAATTATGTAAGAAACAAAATAAGTCAGCCTTCCATAAGCCTATACCAAGAATATTTTAATCAATAGCTTGGAAAATATTTGCTCGACTAACCTATTTCATAGGATATTGCATGATGCGAAAGTTTAAAGCAACCACACCTTAAACATCTTGGATTTTTTCGGTAGCAAACTCAATGTGTTTACAGTTTTTTTAAATTAATCAACCAAGCTTAACCTAACTTTCCAAGTCTATGAAAATTAAATTACAATACAATTTTGGATGGATTGATACATTTAGAGACTAGTTATTTCCATGCAAAGCTGTCATCCATGTATTCTGACTAAACAGTTTGATTGAATGACTTAATATAATTAGACTAATTACAGTAAATAGGCTATATGTATGTAAAGTTGTCATGTGTGATTTATGATAGACTTTTTAATTAGGTTTTTATAATTATTTAAATAACAAATCAAATTATTTTAGTGGGAATCCCCCCCCCCCACAAAAAAAAAAGAAACCTTAAACGTTCTCAAAACCTTGAATCAATTTAGTGATTTTAAGGTTTTTATTTTAAAAAAAATGCCTAAAAGGTACGATTCTTAGGTTTCATCATCTTGGTTTATAAACTGTTTTTTAATGCCTCTAGCAAACTTTGAGCTAAATAACCAAAACTTTACTATTTTATTAATAAAGGACATACCTTTGAGATGTCGTATGGTTACGACGATTCAGTGCAACGATAAGTCGACATATAATAACATTAGCAGTATTCATTCATTAACAGAAATATTATAAAACTAAAATAATACCTTTTGAATAAGTTACTTATATAATTATTAATATTTACATAAACACCCATTTAGATCTAACACCAACCCATAAGAATTCTCGTTTTAATTTTAGAATTTCTCCTCTAAAATATGTAGCCAACATTATAAAATCAGCACTAATAACGCTTTTATCGTCAAGTAAATTACAGGTAGATAGCTATCGTTTTTGTAGATTATATTTTTGAAATGTTCAAATTCTTGTGAGGAAGAGTAAGTAATATTCTCTAAATTAACCCATACAATAATATATATTATATTTACACAATACAAAATTATTTTAGAGGACTATTGTTTCTCAAAGTTTTTAAAATTAATAAGGCAACTAATTAAAATGTCAACACATTATTTTTCTTAATAATATATTTAGTATGTAACTAGATTTGTAATTTTAAATATATTATTTAACACTTTTTTGATTTAAAAGTGATGGATTAACTTTTCTAAATAGCTACAGTAATAACACAGGCCTGCAATTAAAAAAAACAAACAAGGGAATTGATGGCTGAACTTTATGTATTTTTTGGTGCTGATTTAAAAAAAAAAAAATGAAAAAAATTTCTATCGTGTCACTTTTCTTGAAAAATTCAATTTTACTTGGGTTTTTATCAATATTTACCATAAAAAATGGGTGTGTGTACTTATGTACGCGCGTAAGAAGTTATACTTCTTTGGCATCATTAAAAAATAAAAAAAATAATTTAATAATATTTAGTATTAATTATGTTAAATAATAATATTTTAATTTATATCAATAAATAATACATACAGATAGTTAACCTCAATTATATTGGAGCACTTGAAAAAGTCTATAAGCACAATTTTTTTTTCACTAGTATTTACGAATAGTAAATAATATTAATCAAAATATTCAATTTAAATCACTACTGGGCCTGGATTCACCAAAGGGAGCAAATAGTTGCGCCAGCGCAAGTTTGAAATATATTCCAAATCCCTATTCACTAAAAGGAGCAGGCGCAATTTGAGAGCGAAGTTGCGCCTTTTATTTGCCACCATCGGTCCCGGCAAAGATTTATCTGATTACCAAACCCTTCCTACACCTCTGACAAGACATCTTGTGAATGTGTGGAATGCCAGGCCGACACCGTGGTTCGGATTCCACGTTAAACTGTAGGTCCTCCATTTCATCTCACAATCACCCTACCATTACACATTAGCGTAAGTGCGTATAACCCGAATGGGTAGTAAGACGCGGTGCTAAATAATAATAATAATAATAATAATAAAATAATAATAAATAATAATAATAATAATAATAATATATATATTTGCCACCACTCAAGAGTAGGCGCAACCATTAAATCATGACTGTCACTTTAATAAATTTAAATGGCGGCATATTATTGTATTGGCTTAAAATACAATTAGTTACATAACTGTACTCCAATTAATAATGAATTAATTAAAATAACAAAACGTATGTCAAGCACAAATTTGTTTCAATTTAGACAGTGGTAACAAAACAATTACGTACCTTTTATTGTTGGATTTTTACATTCAAACAACGCAATGGCATTTCTTGCAGTATTACAAAACAAAACTACGAACTGTGTAATCTTCGTCTAGATCCAAAGAGGTTTGTATTCCTCCAAGTCCAAAGACATCTCGTCACTAAATATGGCAGTTAGTATAACTTTAAAATAAGTTTTAAAGTTTCTATAAACATTAATGTTTTATTAATGGAACTTAAACTTTAAACTAATAATATAAATAAATACAAAAAAAAATTTTTTTTAATTTATATAAATAAATAATACATACGGATGGATAGTTAACCTCAATTATATTGTAGCACTTGAAAAAGTCTATAAGCACAATTTTTTTCACTAATATTTACGAATAGTAAATAATATTAATCAAAATATTCAATTTAAATCACTACTGAATATAATTTATTATCACATATATAACTCGCACTTGTATGAAACTAAAACACGTGTTGTGAATGTAGAAACTAGAAACATGTGGATAAATATTATATATATGAAAACAGTGATCAGAGGCGACGAGCGTACCAACATGCGCGACTAACAGAGGTTCTATTTCTATTTTGTTGGTAGCTTTTTTTTTTTTTCGAGACTTAATGAGCAGTTTAACTTCAACCTGTTACTTTTGTGTTCAGTGATGCGCGCGCATCTTAAAATTTCACTCTCATCATTTTTTCATAACGCGCCTAAAGAAGTATAACTTCAAAAATTCGGCGTTGAATTTCTTCCCTCCCTGCCTGACCATCATTTTACTGTGGTGAAACCTACAGAATACCCCTCTGTGACACCACCTCGTCGCCGTCCCTTCCATCCCATTGCAACCTATTAGTGCTAAAATATATTCACTACGTACAAACCATCTACCAATAGCGTCACGCGAATCCTTATCTCAGTTCTTTATCTTGGTTCGCTGACCTTGCAGGAACGCTCGCTAAACGAGCGTAATCGGCAGTCACCTGTATATTTTTTTAGCTTTATCTGAATTGATCCTAAACGTGTTATCTTTCTTAAGAATGAATTCTCTCGACATTTCTGGAGTCACCAGAAAAGATATAAAAGAGATGTCCTCACGAGTGACTCAGTTTATCTCTCTTTAACCCAGAAGATCGTGTACTTACCGTGTTCGTAGTAAGATAAAAAGACGTGGAATTTTTTAAGTTCGTCTCAATTTTTCTTACGTGTGTATGTAGTGTCGTGCGTGCGCTGATACAGTGACAAGTGGAAACTTCATCACAGAAACATTTTTAACGATTGCTTTTCTCTGTGCGTTTCGTGAAACATAGCTTCGAGTTCGAGACGTTGTGAAAATTTGCCAGATGACTTTTGTTACATATGCGGTAAATATAGTGTTATTAAAACTCGCATGCGGAGCATTACATATTATGTAAGGCAACTTTATTTATTTAGCATGAAACTCAGAGACCAGCACATATCGTGGGCGCCTCAAAAAGTTTGTGTGCAGTGTCTCAATGATCTACGGTTATGGTTCAATGAAAAAAGACCACTTTACGATTTGGAATTCCTATGACATGGAGGGAGTAGAAAAATCACTCTGATGATTGTTACTTTTGTTCCTGATATGTCTGTGGGTATAACAGCAAAAATCAAAAGCTAATCTCTTATCCTGATAACATTCCATCGGCCATACGTTCCGTTCCTCCTAGACCTGATGTGCAAGTGCCTTTGCCTCCAACTGAATTGCCAGTCATCTCTTCAGAGTCTTCAGATTCGGAACATCCAGAAGTTCAAAGCTCTGATACCGAATATAAGCCCTCTGGAGGCGATTCACCTTAGCCCTTCTCTCAGGTTGAACTTAATTATATGATTAGGGATCTGGGTCTTTCAAAAGAGGCAGCTGAATTGTTGGGCTCCAGATTGAAAGAAAAAACATATTGGCCAAAGGAACCTCTTTTTATTGGTACAGGAATCGAGAAAAATAATTTGTTAAGCACTTTGAGGAAGAGGAAAACCTAGTCTATTGTTCTAATGTTCCCTGATTGATGAGCAAATTTAATATCACATACGATAAAAATGAATGGAGGCTGTTTATAGATTCATCGAAAAGTAACCTTGAAGCTGTCCTTCTTCATCATGGAAACAAGTATGCATCTGTACCAATTGGATACTCAGTGCATTTAAAAGAACGCTATGAAAACCAGGATCTCGTCCTCAACAAAATACAATATGTCGACCATGGTTGAACCATTTGCAGTGATTTGAAATTATGTCCACGCTTCTTGGTCAACAAGCAGATATACAAAGTTCCCATGTTTCATTTGTGAGTGGGACAGCCATGATAATACTCAACATTGGGTCAAAAAAGAATGACTGAAAAGACAAAATCTTGAACCAGGCAACAATAATGTGATTCGGAACAGTTTAGTTGATCCAAAAAAAGGATTGTTACCCCCTCTGCATATAAAATTAGGTGTAATGACGCAGTTTGTCAAGTATATTCCAAAAGATGGAGATTGTTTCAAATACCTGTGCAAAATGTGTTTACCCGAAGCCAAGTTGAAAGAGGGAATATTTGTTAGTCCAGATATCGCCAAGCTTATGAAGGATAAAGAATTTGAGACTAGTATGACAACAAAGGAAAAATCAGCTTGGGTTGCCTTCAAAGATGTCGTCAGTAAATTTCTGGGTAATTACAAGGATCCTGACTATAAAGCAATTGCCATGAATATTCTGGACAAATTTCAAGCGTTGGGTTGCTCCATGAGTGTCAAAATACATTTCATTCACTCACATGTGGACTTTTCCCCCGAAAATTTAGGATCAGTCAGCAAAGAATAGGGTGAAAGGTTCCACCAAGCCATCAAAGATATGAAGCGTAAATAACAAGGAAGATGGGATAAGAAAGAACATGCTTGATGACTACTGTTGGATGTTAACATGAGTAAGGCCTGAGATTGAACATATAGAAGAACGTCAAAAATAAGTTTCAAAGGAAAAAGAGTACGCACTTAAATATAAACTTTTTTGTTATGTTTTTTTTGCTCAGTTTAAAATTTGTTTCAAACTTTCATGTACACATACATTATATTTGCTCGTCTTGGTCAATCATCTATTTTATGTAAGTTACCTTAATAAAAACAAATTAAAATAGTATGTTGGTGATTTTCTTCTAGAAACTACACTATAATTTGATGTACAAAATTTAAACTCAAGGGAACTTTTTGTTTTTATCTTGACCTATACCTATAAAAATTAATCGATTGCTGAAAAATCAATTTGTTTAACCAAGAATAGATTATTTTACATAGGTGACCTGGTGGTCTAGGGGTAAGGTGTCAGACTTCTATGCTGGCGGCCGGGGTTCAATCCTCGGTCCCGGCAAAGATTTATCTGATTGCCAAACCCTTCCTTCACCTATGACAAGACTTCTTGTGAATGTGGGGAATGCCAGGTCTCCACCGTGGTTCGGATTCCACGTTAAACTGTAGGTCCTTCATTTCATCTCACAATCACCCTACCATTACACATTAGCGTAAGTGCGTATAACCCGAATGGGTAGTAAGACGCGGTGCTAATAATAATAATAATAAAAATTATTATTTTACATATATTTAAATGGATAAAAACCATTGTTGCCATATTGTACATGCAAAATTGTTTGAGAGCATTACTTTTCAAATAGGATTTTAGCGAAAATATCGATATCGATTTTACAAAAAATCCTGACGTGATAGAAAAAAAAAATTGAAGTCATTTTCGAAATCAGCATACCAAATAACATAAAACTTAGCGAAAACTTATCTTGTATTTTTCAAAAACTTCAATTTCGCAGGTTTGTGTAATAATTGACAGCAAAGTGAAATGCATTGACAAACAACTTCCTAATGCATACTCATAGCCGCACTACAAAAGTATCTTGAGTTTGCTCTATGCAGTTCACTCTATCTCACACAGCTAGTAAAAATGTTTGCAAATAATAAAACTTCTTCGCAAACATTCAACAAACTCTTGCTTTAAATGCTTTGTTTTGTTTATTTCCGGCTGAAATATAGATGTAAATAATTGGAAGGTGAAACGGATGGTATAATAAGATAACTTCTATTATTTATTACGTTTCACTTTTTGACGTGAACACGTCTTTAAATTTGAACCATACGGGGGCAATCCAAAAAACCTAATGATAACAAAATCGGGGGATAAAGTTTGGCATTGTAGTTTCGAATCTATCCTCTACATCCAAAATTAAATTATACCACTGGATAGCTAAAGGATCAAAAAATGCAAAACGATACGCAAGAACAGCGATACATCGCGTGCGCTGGAGGGGGAAGCGCCGCCATTTTGAGGTTATTTTGCTACGTATCGAGATTTGCAATTAGTATAACTTTGGACTCGGAGTAGCTATGATGTTCGTTTAAGTTTTAATCGTCAGGTGTCGTCAAATACATATCGTATTCACGTACAACACACGGCCGTGTCCATGACACAGCCACACCCCATTTTTATTGTTTAAAATGGCAGTCACGTTTTATTATAACTAGTAAAAAATTACTTGATTTATAAAAAGTTAAAAATAAAGAATAGCTTGTTTCATTTTTTTTATCATTCACGATCTGACATAAAAAATATCGATTTGCCGTATCCTAAAATATCGATGTTTATTAAAATAAATAAATAGCTTATATATAGATATATCCCTACTGGCTATTAGCAACAGTATACTGTAAGATGCATTAAAGTATTTAATTAAGCAAAAATAGTAGGGGACGAACAGTGGAGTAAATCAAAAAGTTAAGTCCTCCGGAGGAATTTTTAATCAAATCAAACTATTTTTTTTCGATTATTTGAAGCATCTGAGGTTGGATTTTGAATCGATCTAAAATAAATCGATTAGTTAGGGTTAAAAAATTGATCTTCTTAAAGATCGATATACGATCAAGCATCCCTTCCAGCTCTGACTTCTAGTGATGGGTCGAACCAGCTCATTGAGGTGAGCCAGCTCACATAAGCTCGCTCACTCAAAAGAGTCGTTCATAAGAGTCATATCGTTCACCGCATGGCTGGCTCCCTCCCAATCCCTTCACCCATCATAAACTTGTGGAGCGAGCGCTAACTAGTTCTCACAATTCCCGTTCCGAGCGTGCAAATCTGTCCCTTTCCTTTCAACTTATGGACGAATTAAGTTTTATGTGTAATTTATTCGAATCCTATTGTGTTTGATTCTTTAATTCTATTACTTACTCATATTACTTATAATAATTAACCTTAGTATATAATATTTAGTGTCCAATTCATATAATTATGTCTAAGTAATGTTAAGAAAAATAGTTAGTTTAATATTGTAGGCAATACTGCTATCTAGTAGCGAAATAAGCACTTATAGTTGATTTTTTTTTCTTAGTAGGAAACAAAGAACGACAGAAGAGTCGTGAATGACAAACACTCCTGACTCTTTCCAGAGTGGATGAACGAGAGCGAAAAAGTCGTGAGTAATGGCGGCGTGAATGACTCGTTCGCGAAGCGAGAGTCATTCGTTCACAGCTCTCGTTCAAGAGTCGTTCAATTTGAATGACTCGCTCACGAACTACCCATCACTACTGACTTCAGATATCTCATCTTTGTATCAGCTGATTTCAACGAGTGTGTCAAGTCTGTAATTATGCGGCCCATTTTATAGATGGAATGGAAGTGTTAAAGCTTCACGAACACCCCGATCTCGTGGAACAGTGCTGTAAACTCATTAACAGGGAGTGGCCGAGGAGTGAAGCTGCCAGGTGAGGATTATTGTGTGAATACCTCTGTAACATTTTGTGAGTTAATAATGACAAGAATAGAGATTGTGCCCTCTCGTAGCCTGAAAGATGTGATTTCAAGAACGTGTCACATTACTGAAGCAACTCCTAGAAATATTTCCGCTGTAATAACACAAGGTGATGTCAACCTTACTGTGTCAGACATTAAGTGGCTGCACCAAAGACTAGGGGTGGAGCACGACGTGAGTCTCCATGAGCTGCTGGTGGGTTGTGAGCTGCGACTACCTCAACCCCCTGTAACGCCACGAAGCCCAGAGCTAGAGGCCCGCATACAGAGACTCCGCCACGACCAAGACGCCCGGGACTACCGAGCCATGACCAAGAATGTGGATTCTGTAAGGATCCGAGAACCCGAGGACACCTTAGCGTACCAGATGAAACAAATCAACAGGCAGCTTATTGCAGTGGGGCAGTTTGTGGTTTCTGTGGCAGCGGGGTTTGCGTTTGGCTTCCTCGGCGTGGAGCTAATCGTGGGAAACCTGGACTTTGGTTTTCGTTTGCTTCTTGGTGTGATGTGCGCACTCATCATCGCACTTGCTGAGATCTACTTCCTGGCCAAGAAGCTGAGTGAGGATCTGTTCCCTCCGACCCCTGTCAAGTCGGCCAGCCCTCCTAATGACATTGGAATAAAGTTGCACCAGGAGTGATTGGAGTGTTCACCACCTTTTGTTTATAAACACATTTGGCAGATATAGGTCTCTGCAATGAAAGATTGACCAATTTCTCAATTAATTCACTATTGTGTTGGTTTTTTTTATAGTAAAATTGATAAATTAAATTGCTTATAGAAAGAATTTGTGTAATTCACTTCATATTAACCCTTCAACTTGTGAAAACGTGTTTTTTTTTTGTAATGGATGACTTTCAGGCGGCGCGCTCTTGAGGTCTCCAGGGATGGTTTGCCCACCTGTCTAGTTCTGGTGGAGAGTGACACTGGAACTGTTGTGGGGCACAGCAAGTTGACCCCCATCCCAGCTATGCCACAGTCCTGCTTCTTGGAGTCGGGTACTAATAACAATTTGCTGATATTCTTAGCACTATACAAGATATGGTTAAGTAATATATAGTCTGGCGGGGTTGGTGCTCCTGAATGCAGTTGCCTCCACACATACTTAAACTGTAGTGACATCCTACACACATACTCTGAATGTAGTGACTTCTCTTAAAAATATACTCGGAATGTAGCCTAGTGATTTATTAAATACATATTGTAGGTTTACTCAACTCCGAGTGATAAGTGAAGTACTAACGTAAACATTTTACATTCTAATACACTTTAAAGTAAGTTAAATCATTTAATGGTCACATGCAAAGATCCCAACCCATTGCATGATTTCATGATTACTCCATGGCTGTGTCTGAATAGTCCGTAAAAGGCCCCTTGGAATACAAGTGCACTTGAAAGTTGCAACAGTGTCTACTTAAAGGGCGGAAGTTATTTTTGATGGTGTCTGAATTCTCTCTAAGTGTACAATGAATACCACCCCTTAGGCCTATAGCACACTTTACTAAGGGGCACACATGACTTTCCCTTTATCGCACACTTTAGTTAAAATATTAATTTTATTATTTAACACCATGTCTTACTATCCATTCGGGTTATACGCTTAAGTACTAATCACGCTAATGGATTAAGAATTGAGAAGGTTGAATTTAGTTATTGAACCTACATTTGTGTGGAGGAAGAGTGGAAAACCATTTAGGAACCCCCCGCCCCAGTTCACTCGACCGAGATTCAAACCTTGATCTTGCCTTCATCTGCAGTCTAGCTTAACACAAAACTAGCGTGTTATATAACTATGCCACCGAGGTGGGTTGGTTAAAATAATGTTTTATATTGACTAAATAATTTTATACTGACCAAAAAGACAAACTGTTTTGTTGTATTTGTTTATTTTCTTGTGTTAGTTGGCTATTTTTTTTTTTGTAGAGAGAGAACCTCTTTTTAAAGTAAAATATATTTCTGGTTTCAAAAAGATGTGTAGGCCTATTAAGTAAAACTATTATTATTATTATTAGCACCGAGTCTTACTACCAGTTCGGGTTACACGAACTTACGCTAATGTGTAATGGTAGGGTGATTGTGAGATGAAATGAAGGACCTACAGTTTAACGTGGAATCCGAACCACGGTGGAGGCCTGGCATTCCCCACATTCACAAGATGTCTTGTCAGAGGTGAAGGAAGGGTTTGGTAATCAGATAAATTTGTGCCAGGACCGGATGAACCACGGCCGCCAGCACAGAAGTCTGACACCTTACCCCTAGACCACCAGGTCACCAAGTAAAACTAGAAATACAACTTAATAATAAATATAGTCAGATAAATAATGGGAAATTTACAATTTATTGATACATAGTATGTAGGCCTATTGATAATTAGATACTATAAATATGCAGAAAGATTTACATGTTACTTGGTAATATTGATATGATGTTATCAACAGTTCCTGAATATCTCTCATGAGTGTGGTGGTATTATAAGATAATGTTAACATTTAGTTATTATTTATTTCTATTATTGTACTCTCTTGTATTTACTCTTATGTTCAAAATTTTTTCCAAGATTCATAGGTAAATTGGAGATTCACAGGTAAATTGGAGATTCACATCTGTTAAATAGTGAATTCAACCCAACTCCAGTTTTTTTCCTAATATTTTGTATGCATTGTATCACATTTGGTAGTAAGGTATTCAAGCATAATTTGAATTTCATATTAAGGCTTAAAAATATTTTTAAAACTATATAAATATGAATAACTGTGTATCTCAGCGTGATTAATGTTACAAATGTTTTTCACACAAATTTCAGAGCCTGTAACTTCTAAATAAGATTAAACGACAAAATGAAATTCTACAGGTTTCATTGAGTACCAGTAGAGGACAAAAACATACATTTTTATCTGGTCCTCCTTTTGAGAAATTTGACCTTGAAATCAGTGAAAATGGAGATTTTAAAAACTTTGATGTCAAAAAACGGCAGGAAGGGGGCCAAACCCAGACTTTATAATTCTTCATAGCTGGAAACTATTACGTATTTATACTTATGACACAAACATTTAAATCTTTTGTTTTCAACTCCAAATCACCTTAAAAGCTCATAAAAAAATTCTATAATTTCTATGTCTTCTTTATGTTAGTGAAAACCAGAAAATTTTATTTATCTTTTATGGAAGGAGAACAATGGCCTTTTTTCTAATCCGCTGCAAGACCCCATTTTTGCCTGCCGTTGTGAAGAAAATAGAGCCTAGATCCAAGAAGGTGGCAGATAGAAATAAAATAAAAATATTTAAAATGGTTAAGCAACCATTTACTTAAAAATTGTTTAATATCACATGAAATGACCCTTGCTCTAAAGTGCAGATGCTCTATTTGATGGTGCTGGATGTGATGTATGTATCACATGCCATTCAAACCATGACCAGGTTTCTCAGAAGCGCAGATGATCTGTAGTTGATAGAGGGGGATGTAATGCACCACACTCTTGTCAAACTCTGCAGGCTGCTCAATAACATAAATGATAGAAGAAACACAGATGATTGATAGTTGATTGAGAAATGTGTGATGCATCACATAATGGTAAAAATTCCACGGGGTCGCAATTAATTGATACTTTATGAAGGGGGAGAGAGGTGTAATGAGCTGCACAATGTTAAAGCCCTGAACAGCCCAAAGGAACACAGGTATTCGATACTTGATAAAGAGGTGTGTGATACATCACACTATGTTCAAACCTCAATTGGATAGCTAATGACAAAAGATGATTGTTCCAAGTTCTTTAAAATTCCCCTTCATCCTGTACTCCTAGATTCGATTAGTGATATCACAAACTAAGCTTGTGTGTGATTGTTGCAGTGGTGGTGACCCGGAAGCTCAGGGGCAGAGGCCTAGGGAAGATGCTCATGAAGCACTCAGAGGTCTATGCAAGAAGGTAAAATGGTTCACTGTGTTGAGCTTGTGTATGAAATTAAACATGGGGTCTTTAGATTCTGACCTATTGAGCTTGTGTGTTGGATGTAACACATGCTCCCTACCTATAGATGTATAGTCTACACTGCCCAGGATACTCTGTTGTTGCAGCCTGGGTGTGCAGAGTGTGCACTTGTCTACTCATGACCAAGAGGGCTTCTACTCCAGTTTGGGATACCAGCGCTGCCAACCGGTATCCATTTATGGTTGTAGTCTGAGGTCAGGCTTTGAGACTGTTGCTAACAGCAGAGCGCCTCCACAAACCCCACTAGCAAACCTTGGGACAATGAGAGACCCCCTTCCACCACCCTCATTAGCAACCCCTGAGATCGTAAAATGCCCCCCTCTACCACCACCATTAGAAAACCTTGGAATATTCAGAGGTAGCACCAGCAACAAGGTCTTCATGAAGAAATATCTGGATTCCTAGCAGATTTGTCTTGTAACACCATCAACAAAATCCTCGTGTAGAAACATCTCCTGGATTCCTACCAGCTCTCTCTTGTAGCACCAGTTACAAAATCTTCATGAAGAAACATCTAGATTCCTACCAGCTCTCTCTTGTAGCACCAGTAACAAAATCTTCATGGAGAAACATCTCCTGGATTCCTACCAACTCTGCCCTGTAGCACCAGTTACAAAATCTTCATGAAGAAAATCTAGATTCCTACCATCGCTCTTGTAGCACCAGTTACAAAATCTTCATGAAAAAACATCTAGATTCCTACCAGCTCTCTCTTATAGCACCAGTTACAAAATCTTCATGAAGAAACATCTCCTGGATTCCTAGGCCTTTAGCACCACCAACAAGATCTCCATAAAGAAACATGTGTGTTGCTAACAGCTCTAATTTGTAAGACCAGCAACAAGCTTTTCATGAACTCCTTAATTACTCACATCACCTGCAATTAGCCCATTCACATGGCCATCAGCAGAAAAATCTCTTTACAATTAATTGTTATTTCTATATACTTTAAAAGTCCCCATTGAAGTGTGGGCACTCGCTCTAAAAGTAGTGAGTTAACAAAACTTGCTGTGTAAGTTGGTTTAAACCTGTATTAGTGGCCAAATACTTTAAAGTGCTCGGTGTTACCACCCTTGGTATAAAAAATATATAAGATACTTTAAACACGTCTCCCTCTTATTTATCACACACACATATATATATATATATATATATATATACACACACACACACACCTCTGCAAATATTGTTTACACAGTACACTTACAATACACTACATTGTTTGGAAAATTACCAAACTAAAGTATACAAGTAAAACAAGCCATGACACCCTACTTCCCATGTAGCAGATATGTTTGAACTGACTCCCTCTACCTGTAAGAGTAAAGGAATGTTTGGAAACTAGAGAATGAAAATGAAAATCAGTAAATACTATCAAATCTGAGTAATTCGGTCCCACACATCTGCCACAGCCATTGCCAAACCTCAAATGTTTTACTTGTTTCATTTGTTTTCATCTACTACAAAATATTGTCTTTATTACTTAAGTAAAAATGCAAAAAATATAAGAAAAAAAAAGGTGAAAAATTATAAAAATTACTTTTTCACAAAAGATGTTAGTAAAGAATTATACTAAAAGTACACAAGTCCTCTTGGTTAATTAGTAATAAATTCAGTAAACAAATAGATGTTAAACATACAATTACAGACAAACTCTCACAATATGGCTTAAGTATTTGACCTACTTCTTTGACTTCAAGATTGAGCATATTTCCTTTTCAACCTTCATAAGTTCTTATGTGTTTTCAGATAATTGTTTATGTCCTGATTATAGAAGTGCTTGTACTGCGAATATGTCTGGCATATTTTTGCTTTTAAAGGCAGATGAACGTCTCCTATTTGCCTCCCCAATCAAGCAATGACTTGTCTTAATTCTTTCTTGCAAGATTTTTTTTTCCTTCTCCAAGTCTTTTGATCTTCCTTTTCTTTTTAATGCAGGAGCATGCTCTTCAGCTTCCTTTTTCTTGCTGGCTTCTAAGCAAGCCGTACTCTGAAATACTTGAAGCACATTGGTAAGAAAGGTACCTGACGAACACCACCTCTTGCTTCGATTACAGATTGCACTGTAAGAAGACCATTTACTATTTCCACATTTTATAATAACTGAGATGGACTAAAAAATGCTTGTTAACTAAACAGGAAAGTAAAGGATACCTACATTCGCCAAAGCTGTTTATTTTTTTAGTATTGGAGACCAGTATGAATCGATTCTGGCTATAGAACCTAAAACTAACTCTGCAGAAATACTGTTTTCATCTATTTGCTCAGCCATGTAGAGTTTCCACTCATCACATAGTCTATCTGTGTCACAACTTTTAATGACCATGGGCATATGTTTTGCCAATTTTTGTATTATTAGCACCGCGTCTTACTACCCGTTCGGGTTATACGCACTTACGCTAATGTGTAATGGTAGGGTGATTGTGAGATGAAATGAAGGACCTACAGTTCAACGTGGAATCCGAACCACGGTGGAGGCCTGGCATTCCCCACATTCACAAGATGTCTTGTCAGAGGTGTAGGAAGGGTTTGGAAATCAATTTTTGTTAACATTTTAATGAGTGTGACTCACCTTGAAGCACTGGATGTTGTGCAAAAACTTATTATCATTATTATTATTATGAGCACCGGGTCTTATTGCCCGTTCGGGTTATACGCACTTACGCTAATGTGTAATGGTAGGGTGATTGTGAGATGAAATGAAGGACCTACAGTTTAACGTGGAATCCGAACCACGGTGGAGGCCTGGCATTCCCCACATTCACAAGATGTCTTGTCAGAGGTGAAGGAAGGGTTTGGAAATCAGATAAATCTTTGCCGGGACCGAGGATTGAACCCCGGCTGCCAGCTCAAAAGTCTGACACCTTACCCCTAGACCACCAGGTCACCAGCTTATTATCCAAAGGAACTATAATAACCAAGTACTCAATAAACAGCAGCAATGAATTTTTTCACTTTATGAAAGAAAAGCTTTTTTTCTCTATCATTGAGGTCCATAGCATTTTTTTTTTGAGACATCCAACATCAATTTATTCTGACGGGAAAACATTTTCAATATTTTTAAGGTCAATGTAACTAAACTTAGCTCCTGAACCCTTTCCAAAGATATATGGCTTAACGATTATTGACATGAGGCTCATTACCAGTACACAAAGTTCATCATGTTGCATCAGAAGAATAAATTTGCGAAAACTTTCACCTACTGATTTCAGGTATAACAGACGAACCAGCGTAGAAAGATTTTCAAGGGCAGTTTTGATATATTTGTAATTTATTGTCTGACATTGTTGTTAGTGTTATTTTTGGATATGTATTTAAGGAAGTGCCCCCAAAGTGCATTCCACTGTTCTACAATTCTTGCAATGACAAACTATTCACAGTCACCTGTTGTTGACAAATCTTAATATTGTCTGTTTCCTCATTTCAAGCTCTATCTGGATGTTTGCATAATCTTCTTTCCTTGCTAGAAACTTCTGAAGAAACTTTAAAAAAACATCTAGGAAATCATCAATCTGCCAGTGGCATACTACGTTTAACATACCTCGTCTAAATGAATTGTCAACAATGTGCAATCTACATGTTCCAGTTTTTATCAAGTTATGATAACCTTTAGATTTGAGATGACTAAGTCAAATAAACACTTAGCATTTATTGGTGGGCCATCTGAGCCTATGGCCGGTAACTTTAACTTTTTAAAAGGCAAAGCATCTACTGACAAGGAATGGAGTAGCTTCGCTTTCAATACATTTTCTGTTGCATGACCAAGTTCAAAGCAGAATAGAAAATGACTGAAAACTTTATCCTCTTGAGTGTTCCAAAACCGAACATATATATCCAACTGCTTATTCCCAACATCAATAGTTGCTTCATCAAAAGACAAAGTAAAGAAACTATTGCTAGACTATGGCTTTTACAAGCTCTGAATGAAAATATGGTCCAAGCCCATGACTGATTTTGTACATTACTTTTGTTGAACCTAAAGTAAATGACTTTGCTATTGTAGTATCACTAAACATGTTCTTCAAAATATTAGCCAAATCATCACATTAAATGAAGGAATAACCTAATCCTACAACTTTCAATGTCCACAGAATTTCTACTTTAGTAACTTTATCGACTGTGTCCAAATTCCACTGCCTGAAGTTACAGAATTAGATGAGGATTGGGTTGCTTACCTCTGACCAGTTGATGAAACAGCAAAAATAAATTTGTCTTGATTTTGTGACACTACTGCAAAGGAAACTGACTTGTGTTTGCTTGTAGAAGCATGCTGCACTAGTTGTTGTTTTCTGGAATTTCTAATATCAAAATATGTTTTACAGAGTAAACACTGGGCTTTGAAATTACTTGCAGTTTATTTAACAAACCATGATCCAATTGAGTGTCCATTTCCATCCTTGTCAAATAAATGTTTCTAAATGATGTATACAAGGCATTGCTTAACACACTATTGTCAATCAGCACCTATTAACCACTACAGTTTACTTGTTTCCTTTAAAATATTGGAGAACTTGACACGATGACTCTCAGATTCTACGGGCCAGTTTCATTGTCAGACTTAGTATGTCTCAAGTGCGACACTATACTAAATACAAGACAAAACCTACCTAGCCCAGAATGGAATGGGCCCATTCCATTCTGGGCTAGGTAGGTATCGTTCTGTATATAGTATAGTGCCACACTTGAGGTGTACTAAGTCTATGTAACTGGCCATTTATCAAAATTACAAGAAAAGACAAGCATTCTAACTTTCAAGAAAGGATTAGTGTTGATTGGTTTCTATACTAAGTTTACTAGGTAATAAGCATAGTCTATTATTGCCAGTGAACAGTTAAATATTACCTAAGGTTTTGTAGCTAAAAAAAAATATATTTTTAAAAGTAAAATTTATACATAAAAAAATTCATTTGAAGTTTGCTGCTTGAAAATATTTTATTTTAAATTTTATGTAATATCAATTTCTAACAAAGATAAAAATACTCCTAAACAATATTACAAATTTATATCTTTTAAGTTTCTATAAAATTCATCAACAGTCCAGAGGTTTTCTACTTGAAAACAAAATTATTATACAAATATTATGCAACAAATTTTTTTTAATAAAAATAAAAATACTTTTTCAAGTTTCTATGAACTCCACTAATTGAACTGGTGGTCCTACACTTCGCAGTAAGATCAGTCGATGATTAAATTGTTACTTGAACTCATTTAAAAGTGAAGATTTAAGTCAAACAATTATTTTTTTGCACCTAGACCCTTGTACCTACTTCAATGTGAGGTTGAACTACATTTATTTGTAAGCTAGATAAAACATTAGTTTGAGTGAGGTATAAACAACAAAGCAGTGTCTACTTATTGCAACCAATACATTGTTTGTGGTATTATTTGTGCATCACTCCATATTGGTAGCTATCCCAAGCACTTTGTTATAATATTGTGGGAGAGACAAACTCTCAACCAAGAACTGGCCCAAATCCTGTGTGGTGATGGTTCGGCCAGGAGATGAACCCTCCTTCACAGTGTACTTGGAGCTTGGAGAATCTGTAACATGGACATGATACAGAACAGTGTATATGAAATAATGACATACTACCTAGTGTGTGTCTGTGCATGTAGAAGGACTCACCTGTAAAATGTGGTGGTAGCACTGCTATCCACTTCATCCCGCTGCCCTTAATGGAATCCAGCATGCGCTGATGGTCGGCAGTCACATGCCTAAACATTGGAGGAATCTTATCCAGATCAAAGAACAGGAACGCTTCAAACAAAGGGAACACAAATAACACTTTTATACACAAATTTTATTTCTTAGTATATGAAACATGAATGCAATGTGTTTTTATTGCCAATAGCCAATTTAATAAAATTTTGCTATCACCCACAGAAGCTAAAAAAAATATAACTCTTTTATGTTTATTGCCAGTGTTTAAGGTCTGGCTTGTTTATTCATCAAGATTTTAATTAACTGAGTTTAATATTTAATATGGTTTAGTTAATTTAACTAAACTATATTGAAATATAAAAATTTATAGCTTCATAGCTTTTTTCTATCTACATGTCGAGTATATAATAGAGGAAATTTTAATAACGGTGGTGGTAGTAGTAGTAGTAGTAGTAGTAGTATATTATTATATTATTATTAGCACCGCGTCTTACTACCCGTTCGGGTTATACGCACTTACGCTAATGTGTAATGGTAGGGTGATTGTGAGATGAAATGAAGGACCTACAGTTTAACGTGGAATCCGAACCACACTGGCGGCCTGGCATTCCCCACATTCACAAGATGTCTTGCCAGAGGTGAAGGAAGGGTTTGGTAATCAAATAAATCTGTGCCGGGACCGAGGATTGAACCCCGGCCGCCAGCACAGAAGTCTGACACCTTACCCCTAGACCACCAGGTCACCAAATATAAGTACAATTGATTTGTTTGTTAAATACACAGTAAAGATCATACTAAAAAAACAAGTTATGATGATTGTCATGCAGATCGGCTATTACGGGATATGGTTCTTTAGGCCAGTACTGGACAGACTAATAAATGCAGTGAATACATTTATAAGCACTATTGACAAGTAATTCTTAAGTTAAAAATAAAACACCTAATATTAGGTTAGGTACTGTAATTTTGCTAACATTAGGTAACATAGGCCTACATATGTTTTGGTTTTATTTATAGGTATTTTTTGTTCAGGTTGAATACTTTTGGAATTTTACACTAGGCCAAAATTAAAGACAAGGAAAAAAAGTAGGTTTGCGAGGAAATTGGAATGAAAAGAAGGTGAATTCAGCTGTAAAGATTTTTTTAAGTAATACATTTACAGTGAGAGAGGTGGCAAATATATATGTTAAACCTAAAAGCTCTTTAGGAGATAGAGTAGAAAAGCTATAATTAGTAAATGAAGGGAAAATAGGTCCAGACAGCGCAAAAGTTTGAAGAGGAACTTGTAGATCACATAAGAGATCTTGATAATTGTTTGATGCCACTGGGCTTGTAAGGTATTTGGGAAGTTGGCTTTTGATGTAACTGAAGCCTTGAAACATGATCACCATTTCAATAATAAAAAAAAAGAGATGTGCTGGTAAATACTTTTATTACAATTTTATCAAACGACACCCTGAGCTCAAACTAAGAACCGGTAAATCTACTAGCATGCAATATGCAATTGAATTCAATAAATCTCAGGTTTTTAGATTTTTTGGCAAATTCAAATAACTTCAAAATAAATATAGTTTTTTTTTTGCATGTAATATTTTCAATGCTGCTGAAACAGGAGTTAAATGCATTAATTCAGATGACTTAAAAGTGATGCCTTTAAAAGGCAAAAAACAAGTTGGGAAACTAACGTCTGAGGAAAAAGGTTGAACAGTCACTGTGATGCTTTAAGTGAGTGCATCTGGAGGCAGAGGATGAACAATCGTCTCATGATTGGTGCACCCCCAGGAAGTTTGTTTGCAGCTCTAGCTAGTGGATGGATAACTGATGACTTTTTCTGAAGTGGGTTCATGAGTTTGTCAAGTGGGTCTACTCTGCTGAAGATTAAACTGTGCTGCTCATTTTAGATGGCCAATGAAGCAACAAAAAGCTTAATGTTATGCTTTTTGCACATCAACACAATATCCACATAATGAGTTTAACCCTAAGCACCACGCACAAAATGAAACCACTCGACAAGAGTGTTCTGAAGCCTTTCAAAAATTCCTACAGTGAGGCTTGTGCTCTCTGAATGCGAAAGAATCCTTTTTCCAGGATAGAAAATCATAATGTAGTTGGATTAGTGAGCTATACTTTTACCAGGCTTTGTCAAATGGATATAGCCAAAAAGAGTTTGAATGTACAGGAATATATCCATATAATTCACATATATTCACTGACTTTGACTATTTGCCATCCCAAAGACTAGATATTTCTGAGTGACCATAAAGATGCAAAGCTGCTAAAAAAATGCACAAGGAAACTTACAACCAGCATCTCCTAAGACTTTCCTTCTATCAAATTCACAATCAACTTTTGAATCTCCAAGAATCTCAACTTCTGTACCTTCACATCTGTCGATGTCTAGAACCACAGCCCCACAGATATCAACTTCCACAACTACACCACTACACACTTCAACATCACTCTCATCAGTTTTTATCACTGGACAATCTTCAATATCAAATACTCAAGTCATCAGATCCTTCAACTGCAATTTTCCACACAATAATCACAAAAGTGAGATACTAGCATCATCTCCTTAGAAAATTGAGTTAGAAAGAAAATGGGGAAATACAATAATAAGTTGGAGGGAGGAAAACACAACAAAGGAGCCAAAAAAAATAAAATAAAAAAAAAACCTCTCCACGACTTTAGAAAAAAAACATGATGAAGATAAAACAGTGTTCATCATATGTGAAGAAAATTTTGAGGAGGAGCGGCTAAAGTGTAACTTTTGCCAAGAGTGGGCCACGAGAATTGTGCCAACACAGAATCTAATCCTTTTATGTGCAAATGTGATGTTTGTGAGAAATCAGGTCAAGACAATATGAGAATATAATATTTGTGTAAAGTGTTGATTAAAAAATTTAAATATTGTACTATGTTCATTACTACCCACAGTATTTATCCAAGAATGAATTAGGTATTTTTTTATTCATGACACTAGAAAGAAAAATATTTTTTGTGAGTTTTTTTAATGGAGTTGATAGATCCAGAAATGTCTAAACTTTATTTTGACATGTCATTTTTCTCATTTTCAGTTAATAAACATAAAAAATAAACTGCAAGGCCCTTAGTGTCAGACACTACTACTTTCTCCTACTCTAATTATGTAGGTTTATTATACTTTATAAAAATAGCTATGTGATATAATTTGTGAAATGGTCTGTCAAATGGTCAAGCCTTAGATATATTAAAAAAAACCTTTTCAGCTGATTTAGTTGGGTGTTAATTAGTTACATCAGTGGTTCCCAAACTTTTTGGTTACAAAAACTCATGCCCAGTGCTCCCTATCCTTTACTCTAAAAAATCAATATTTATAACAACAACCCACTTATGAATAACATAGCTATGAAGTTTAAGGATGGAACAATTATTGATTGGATATTTATTCAAAATTAAAATATATTTTTTAAGTGTATTTAATTAAACATGATTGATGAGCTAGATCCAGTGATAATTTTTTTCAAAGTTATTACATATTATTAGATACAACATTTAGTAACTAGGTAGAGTACATCACTATTCTGTAAATTCTTAATGTGATGGATGAGCTTGATGAAATGATACTAGTTTCCCAATGTCTGGCATAATGTCACTTGACATGAATCTTAAATCACCATGCTTAGTAATCTGGAGTCGATTTCTTTACTCGGAGAGAAATAGGCTGCCCACACTAAAACCACGTTCCACCAAATACGATGTTGGAAATGCAATCAGGAGCCTCTTAAACACTCTCCACAATGCAGGATAGCGATCAGGAATTTCCTTCTGTAACAAAAAATACCTGTACGATTTCTTAAACTTTGGTTTCAGCTCAATGTCATTTTGTAGCTCAATTAGTTCTTCCTCCAATGTTCCAACTTCTTCATTATCTGAAAATGGACTTAATACCCAGTCTGGAATTTCTATCATAACAAGATCTTTGAATCGATCAGACATATCTTCATGCTGCATATTCAAATGGTCACAAAAATATTCTAGATTGTCATCTTGTATCCTGACTTTCTTTTCTAGCTCAGACAAGCTCAGATATAGGTGTAGCTCGCAACGGCCTATATTCAGTATAGTTAACTTTGCAATAAATGTAGATACAACAGATTTGGTTTTAACAAGATTGGTGTCATTGCCTTGAAACTGCAAATTCATTTCAATGAACTTTGCACATAGATCAGACAAATAAGCAATGTTATGTTTGATTTCTTTGAGTTTATTACTGAGCAAAGCATTCGTATCTTCAAAATATTCCACAAGTGTCAAAAATATTTGTTACTGATTTTTTCAAGTAAGCGACACATCCACAGTAGTGACCAGTCATTGATGGTGCTTCATAAATTGCACAAGCATGTTAGTAAGGGAAATTTCCTTTTCTTTGAAAAAATCCTCAACAACAAGAAATATTGACTCTCCTTTAGTATCAGTTTTTAGTTGCCTTGCCAATAACAACTCTTGAGTCAAATTCTTGTTTTTTTTTTATAAAAGGTACATAAGCAAGAAGTAAAGATTCATTGCCAGGCAAAGTCGACTTGTCCAGCTGTAATGCAACTTTTGTTGTCATTAGTGTGTTGCACAGTAGATCTTCCACATTCTCAGCCATTTCATCTATGCGTCTTTGCAGTGAATTGTTGCTGAGAGGAATCATCTTAATTATATAATGTGGTGAATTGTGCAAAACAGTATTCAGAACCTCACTAACCGCTGGAAGGATGAGTTCATCAATTGTATGGGGCTTTCCAGACTTAGCAATTAACAATGAAATGTTGTATGATTCACACAAACCATCAGTTTGTTGTTGTGAACTATTGCAAATCATGTTTAACAATGTTGGCCACTTTTGAAACTTTTCACTAAGTGATTGAAAAAAAGTTAAGTTCTTATTTGCCTTGTCAGGATGTGCTTACTTTAAATGTTTAATGAGTCTGGAAGGCTTCATGGCCTCATTAGAAAATACCTTTTCACATAACAGGCTCATTGGCAGCCGCTGGTTTGTTGATGCAGGTATAAATCCATACTTAAGATATTCCAAACTATGGTGTCTACATTTCTTTATTGATTTTTCTGATTCTGTCATTTTTATTCTAGAAAAATATATTGTAGGCCTGTATTTAAAAAAGAGTTTTTATGTTGCTTTCTTCAGAAATTTAAAACAATAACATTAAACTTTGTTTCAATAATATATGTATGAACAATTAACGTGAAAAAAAAAGATTAATTCAGAGTCACATTTATTTTGATTTTTTATATACATTTAAAAAATGATTTTGCTACACAATTATTTATGTACACATTTTGTAAGAGAATATTAAATAAAAATTTGAGCTCTAGATTAGGCATCGGTACTGAATTTAATTTTAATTCTTTTATATCTCTTATAACGTACATCTAAATATTGAGTAGGCTGCAACACAAATAACACGTTTGTAGCTTCTAATCTCGATTCATAATCAGTGTGTTGAATAATTTAAAACACAGGAAAATAAGTATCACGCTCAATACTATTTTGTTCAGGACTTACCATTAAAATCTTGAGGAGACAACAAAGAAACAAGAACACAGTACGACACTTTCTCTAAATGTGATATAATGGTCTGAATAGCTCTGGTGACGTGGCCTCAAGAAGAGAGGGTGTATGCACAACATGACCTTGGAAAGGGAGGAAGAAACTTGAAGCAAGGAAGTTATTTTGCTGGTCAGTCAAATATAAATAAGGACACACTCGGAAAATACCAGCTTGAGTGGCCCTCTACCACCCTTTTGCCTCTTAGCGCCCCCCTGTGCAATCCCACTGGCCACTTTGGGAACCAATGAATTACATGAAACTGACATTAAAGCATACTACTTGCTGTTAAGAGTTTGAAAACCTTGTCACTCACTACCTTTTTACCCAACGGAGCCTTTAAAGGAAATATTTCCTCATCACTTTTTGGCTTTAACTGTTATGCCTATCGGCCAACTTGCAAATGCTTTCTATAACCCTTGATTAGTTTTCAACACTTAGGTGTGCTTATATTAATGGTTGTGTCTTGAAAGTGTGAAAATGATGTTACAGATTTTGTCACTATTGTGATGACTATACTTTAAAATCTATTTGCATGATAACTACACCATTTTTTGAAGATGGTGTATGAGCTCTACTTAGGGTGCAAAATAGGTAACCAGAATAAACTTTAGGATCCTTACATCACCTATGCCAACAATGTGGTGTATTTGAGAGGATGGTTGAAAAGTTTTATGAAGTATATGCCATTTGTTGTTCCAAAGTTCTGGCTAAAGACAGACTTTTACTCCCGCTTAATATAGCTATCAGGATTTTTTTTTAAATCAATATCCATCATGGCCTTCCACCATTAGACAAGTCTTTTAACGTCACGACCTGGAAGTTCCTAAGCCTCCTAAAAAATGTACCATTGCCAGGAACATGCAAAATTCTTTTCTGCGATAAAACAAATTTTTACACAAATTCTACTGTTTTCACATGAATAACACAAATTTGAGTTTTTTTCCCTAAATAAACACAATTTATTTGTAATTTGGGCAAATATCACAACATGCAATATCATTTTCAATGTGGTTACAATGACAGTAGCACTGTGTCAGGGCTTTATTTTATATGGATAGTATCAATTTTTGCCGATTTTAAAGGTATGAAACGAATCACAGAATATATATATTTAAGAATCCTTTGTTTTTGTTTACTGATCATCTAGTATAGCATGACTTTATAGTTTACATCACACAACTTAATTGTGTTAGTGCCTATTTCAGTGGCCAGATGGCCTATGGCATTATTCTCGTGTTAGACTGGTCTGGTGAAGATGGGGTTATTGAGGTTCCAATTCCATTTGGGTCTGTTGAGAGTGGTTTTTCCTAGATGGTTTCCCACTCTCCTTCCAAGTACATGTGGGTAGATTACCTTCAAAATGCTTCCTTCTACATCCCTATCCCATTAGTGAGATTATCGTGTATATTTATAACCTGAATAGGTAATAAAGCATACCGATAAAAAAATGTATCAATGAGAAAATAATAGTAATCTAGCAGAGGGTGTTACATTACTATCAATCTTTCTGTACCTTCTTACATGGGTAACAAAATGTACGTCTAAAAGCAAAAAATAGGCTTTCCTAAAAAATAAAAAAATTCACATTCAATGTCCTTTGTTATTCCTTTTACATGTTCCTATCTGTGTGTCCCATCATTCTTTAACAATTTCCTTTCTCTCCCTTTTGTTTTTTCTGATTTACTCTTTTAGGAAGTTGCATTGTGCGTTTCACATTCCCTTCTGGTGAGTTTCGAATGAATGAAAACTAGTTCGGGGGATTTGACAGTAACGAGTGATTTTCTTCAAGAGGCAGCCATTAACTCCTTGTCCAGTGGCAGCAATGTAAAGTGCGAACTGTGTTTGTCTTTTCATAGAAAATGGCTCGATCAATTGAAAATCCCGCCAACTGTGAAATACTATCTGTTATTCGTTTTCTTCATGCAAAAGATGTGGAATCAGCTGAAATTCATCTGCAGATTAATGAAGTGTATGGAGAAAACATTATGAGCCAAAGAATGGTAAGAGAATGGGTTAGAGCTTTTAAAGATAGTTGTACGAATGTGCATGATGAAGAACGAAGTGGGCGACCTTGTCATTACTGAAGACTTGGTGCAGAAAGTTGGTGGAAAAGTTCGAGAGCAGACACTTTCTTTACAATTTCATCTTTATCTAATACGTTTCCTCAAGTTACAAGAAGTGTTCTTTATGGAATTGTGACAGAACACTTAAATTATCATAAGTTGTGCTCACTCTGGATACCAAAAATGTTCACTGAGGTGCACAAAACCAAACGTTTAGCCAGTGCTTTGACTTTCCTTGAGCAATACAGTGATTTTGGTGATAATTTTTTAAGCCAAATTTTCACAAGTGACGAAACATGTGTGGCTCATGTTACGCCGGAATCGAAACAACAATCCATGGGATGGCGGCATTTACCATCACCCAGTTTCAGCCCGAAAAATCATATGTATTGTGTTTTGGGATAGGAAGGAGGTGTTGCTTGTGAATTTTTTGCCTTGTGGTGACAGAATAAATTCTGAGCCTTATTTTGAGACTTTAACTAAACTGTGCCGTGCAATCCAAAACAAAAGGTGTGGCATGCTGAGTAAGGGAATGTTTTGCTTCATGACAATGCCCGTCCACATGAGGCTAATCGTACCCAAGATCTCATTGCATCATTTGGCTGGAAACAATTTAATCACCCTCTGTACAGTCCTGATCTAGCGTCTAGTGACTACCACGTGTTTCTGAATTTAAAAAAGCATCTTGGTGTTCAGCGCCATGACGATAATGATGACCTCCAAACTGCAGTGTTGCAGTGGTTATCAAATCAGGCGGCAGATTTATAGGAGGATGAAATTCAAAAGCTAGTTGTACGATAAGACAAATGCCTTAATATTTGTGGAAATTATGTTGAAAAATAGATTAAAATACAGGCTTTCATGTAAAAATAAAATTGATGAAAAAATACAATGTGGTTTTTAATTTCAAAATGGTACTTACTTAAAAAAACACGCCTTGTATTTCAGACGACCTAACATAACATCTTTCTTGTACCTTCTTCCATATATGTTATAATAAAGTAATAATGGTTTCATATATGAATTAAAAATGTCACTTCTTGGAAAACATTGATTTTAAATTGAGGGCGATAGAAATATTCTGAAGACATATTTGAAACAGCATAAAAACAGTCCAAGAAGATGCATCATACATAAACAAACAACTAATAAAAAATCACTGTATACAAGGTGTTAGGCCTTCCACTCGAATTTCACACAAAGACTGTTACCTGTTGTTTTTATCCATTGTTAGATATTTTAGAACAGGAGGTAGTGCTATTTGTGCACAAGTCTCTATTAGGCTATTTGGATGTATGAAAAAAATGCCCTGAAGGACACGCAATTTGGGAAGTGTTGATCGAAGCCTACATTTTGCTATGGTATTCTTTTCTCAGTCCAACTTTGCTCTTATTTGGTGTTATGTAACCAAAATATTTTAAATAGATTTTAAACCTTGTGGCAGGGTAAGTGAGGAGTTCTATGAAGAGATTATTTTGTTAATTTTAAATAGAGCATTAGGTTTTAAGAAAATTCTCAATATACTAATTTTTGTTAGGGTCGGGTGGGTTTAATGTGATACAGGTGAAAAAGTAGGGCTATAGTGATACACTTGGTATATTAAACTGGTGATGGAATAATAAATTAAATTTTTAAGACACAATTCTTTCCTATACATATTGTGATAAAGCAGAAAGTATTAGCTATTTATGAATATAAAAATACTTTTAAAATATTATATTTTTTCACTAAAATAATTTATTTTATACTCTTAACACTTTCTGAGTAACTTAGCAACCATTTAAGATATTGGAAATCTGAAAATATAAATTATGAAATAAGATATATAGAGCCAAAGCTGTGGGGCTTTTATGATACATAATTTGAGGCTTATGATACAACAAAGGAGCTATTATGGTACTATGTGAAGGGGTGGAATACCAAATTTAAATGAAACTTTTCAGTTCAGAATCAGAGGACTACATTTTTATTGAAATCACCCATGTGGCTTGAAAATTGGGGATTTTGTATAGCAACATTTAAATGTGTAAAATAAAGTTTTTTTTTAGAGTGATATCTTACTTCTCGTTCAGGTTACAAACTTATTTACTAATTATGCTAATGGTTTTAGGGATTAGGTTGGTTATATTAAGAGGAAGTGTAACAGCATTTGCATGAAGGGAGAGTGGAAACCTATTTTGGAAAAAAAAACACCTCAATACACTCGATTGAGACTCAAACTTCAATCCCCCTGTCATCGGCAATCTAGTCTACTGCAAGAGTAGAATGTTAGATCATGCGACCAAAAAAACGGGTTGGTATATTGTTACTTTGAATAATGTACTAGGCAAAGATGATATTGAAATTATGAGGTTGAAGAGTTAACCATACAAGACAACTTTTAAAAAAGAATGAAAATGGCATCTCTGTCTTAGAGGCTCAAATGTCATTATAAGAAAACTATTTGCTCCAAATATTATAGTGTCGGCTGATTAATTCAAATATAGATTTGATAAAATTGTTGATGTGTTTGAAGCCTAAATCACTTAAAAATTTATTTTAAATTGAATGACATAACTTTTAATTGTGTAAATTGCTATCTTTACAAGTTTTCGTTATTATCTAATAATCTAACAATCTAAATCAAACCAGATTTTTACTGGCAATACCTTAATGTCTAAAGTAAATTTCAGGATTCTTACATAATTTTTATACTTTTAGTAAACAAATGAAAGCCCAAGGAAAATAACTGGTTGTAATATAGGCTTTGAACTGATTCCACGTATTTAGACACTCCAGGAGTCAAACATTTGATCCAAACCAAACTTTTATGGATGATAAACTAAGGAAAGGACTATATCACAAGAGCCCCAAAGCTTTTAACTCTCAAATATATCATGAAAATCATTTTAGCCTCAGATGTGTATCACATTATTAACCCCATAGGCTGAGGCTATTGTGATATGGGTTTTTAAATCTTTTACCCAAATAACTTTTTTAAATAATAAAAATAGTTATTTGATTCAATTAAGATAGCAAAATTGTACATTTTTGTATTTTTACTTTTATTTTTATCATAAATAGGAAAAAGTTACAAAGAAAGTTTGATTTTTTAATATAATTTTAGTCCCACCTGACCCTATACATTTTGGGCTCTTCCTTTATTGGAATACCTTGAAAATTTTGTACTATCCACACTTTAATATAAACTCCTGCACTCTTTAGAAGGCCACATGTAGCTGGCCATGGATGAACACTGGTGTAGGAAGGTTGACACCCAACTCTATTGAGGGTCTGACCCTGAAACTTGTCATGGAAAATGCCAGTTGGACTGGGAACTGTCACTAGCTAAGTATGTAAGGAAAGTCTAGATAGGTAGTTTCTAAACACATCCGCATAAAAACTGGGTTACCTTGGGAAGAACCGGTGAGAATGGTTGTTGAAATTAATTTTGCTATCAACTTGTTGATTGTTTAGTGAGTTCTGTTACATAGCCCTCATTCGGTACTCAAAGTTTGTAGTAGTATTACTATTTCCCTTGTTTTCAATTTCAGTTTACATGGAGAAATACATGAGGGAGTAAGTGTGTAGAGGAACTCAACTGGATACTTATTCTTTACGGCTTTCGTCATCGTGATCGATAGTCAATGCTAGAGTAGCAAATCATTTATTCTTCCAGTAGTTTTCAGACATCCTCATTAACAGACACCTAGATGATGTAATTTTACAGCTTATTGTAAATGAGTAGCTGTCCGTCTCTCAGCTTCAGAAGTCATGAACTATAGTTTGGGTCTTGGGAACAAAACTTGCTGGTCAACCTCAATGTCACAAACTCAAGATCTCTAAAAGGTTATATTTTATACTTGTTTGTAAAATGAATTAGTACCTAACAGTTTGGAAATGTTTAATAAGACAGTATAGAAACACTGTAAAATAATATAAAGTAATTGATAGTGAGGGAAACCAACCTGAAAGGATAGTTAGGTTAGGCCTAGATAGAAAAACACACTTCTCTTCTTAGACTATTTCACTATATTACACTTCAAACATTTTTTGAATGTTCAGAGATGTTCCTTTATCATTATAAGATACACATTTAAGATAGGCTATAGAACTACATGTTTCTAGAATGACTTGAAATATTTAACTGAAAAATTGCAGTTTTGCCAAATCGATATAACTAAATATGGTTTGAAAAAAAAATAGCTTGGTGAGAATTAATCATTAAAAATAACTTTAAAACTCTGACCTCTGAGAATTCACAACAGAACCTTAGAGAATATGCATAAACAATCATAATTTTGATAGTAACTACAAAAATCTAGATAAACCATTTCCTTCATATGCTAACACTCACAATAAGGACTTTGACTCATGCTGCAACACCAGAGTAAATTATATCTTTTAAATCAAAAATCAATTTATTTTTATTTATTATTTCAAGTATAGTCTCTGTTAGTTTTAAAGTTATTTTTAATTGTTAATCCTCAGCAAGCTATTTTTTTTCTTTTAAAACCATATTTAGTTACATTGATTTGGCAACACTACAAGTTTTCAGTTACATATTTCAAATCATTCTAGTAACATGTAGTTCTATAGCCTATCGTCAATGTGTCTCTTCTAATGATAAAGGAACATCTCCAAAAATTCAAACAATGTGTGAAGTGTAATAAGTGCAATAGTTTAAGAGAGAAGAAATGAAGAAAGTATGTTTTTCTATCTAGACCTAATGCCGGGATTCACGATAAACTTAATGTTCACTTAAAGTTAACGTAACATAAAGATTTCCTCGTGTTTTTAAATAGAAGTGATCACTATGCAGTTAACTTAACATTGACTTGCAGTTCACTTAACTTAATAAATGTCATGGGAGGTCTTTCATGTTAAGTGAATGTTACATGAAGGTTATCACATGATCTAGCCAGCCAATCATTAAGCAAGTGACGTCTACAGAGCTATTTAGTAATTCATTTGTTGGTTTTATGACCAAGGTTTACTCTTTATCTTAAGTTCTAGCGATTGGACATTGAAACAAAATAATTAAACTAAGATAGAAAAGCCAATTTTATCAAAAAAGTTTAGTGATTAATATTTATTGTATCGTTAGAAAACAGTAAAATTCACAGATCATAAACACTATTACAAATAGTACAAATCACAGATCAAAACACATACTCTAGAATGCAACTGTTTGGCTTGAATTGTTATGTTAAGTTATGTGAATTGTTATCACACGTTTGTTTTCTTAAGTTAAGTGAACACAATGTTTAGTTAAAGTTAAATTTGATCGTGATCTGGCATAACCTAACTATCCTTTCACTTTGGCTTCCTTCACTATCAATTACTTTACATTATTGTAGAGTGTTTTTACAATGTCTTATTATACATTATACTTGTTTGTATTGTAGTGGCTCGATGTGAATAAGGATCACTGTTAAGCATAGACAGAAATCTCCATCCATCAAAATTACTTAACTGAGTTTTGGATTTTTCTTATTAAGATGGCATGCTAAATAGTGTCCAAACCAAATTACAACTATCTAGAGTGGTGGTTTCCAACTGGTGTGCCGCAAAATTTTGGAAGTGTGTCGTCAATATTTCCCAAGATTTTAACTCAACAAACGCTCTCATGATAAATCTGATACTAGTCCCAGTTTAAAGCATCTTAAAGTGTTATAACAATATAACAGTAGCTATTTAGCGTTTGATTTCACTTGAAATGAAGATAATGACCAACCAGTTTCTATTTGTTTATTTTGTGGAGAACACCTGAGCAATTAAACAATGGTTCTAAACAAAATGAAGCAGTATAAAACCACCAAACATCATTATCTTATTATTTTGATGTATTTTAAAATCACAACACAAGGCAGTAAAATGGAAAAAAAAGGTGTTTAAACATAGAACCACATATTATTGGTGAAAATGAAATTGTGCCAGCTTGTCAGGTCATTGTTTAATGCATGCTTATAAAGAATCTAATGCAAAAATTTCAAAAGTGTTTTTATCAAATAATTTGATAGGCTGGCGTAATGCTGAAATGTCATCAGTCAAAATGTTGTTGAAAAAATCAAAGTAAAAATACAATTTTCTCTGCAAGTAGATAAGAGCACCAATAGAAAAATATACTTACTGTCAATATATTACAGCCTTTATAAAAGTGTGCCATGAAAAGACCACATGACTTTTAAATGTGTAGATCAGTGTTGTTATATTTGGAAACAAGAAAAAACTCACAACATTTAATCTATAACCAATGAGTCATCTATTTTTGAGCTAGGCCCAAGACACAAGCTTGGAGTTATTAACATGAGTAGCTTCAATTAAAGTGAATCCTAATCTCCTGTTTCAGCACCACAAGAAGACATTTTATCCAGACTGGAAATCAAACCAAAATGTTGGACATAATTTAAAGAACAACAATTTCAAACATGGTCGAGGATGATTGCAGAAAATCTACTAGGAACGCCTTGTTTGGTCTTTTGGTCTTAGGAAAAGAAGAATATGAATAAGTACCAAGGATCAAGAATATAAACTGTGAACTTATTTTCCCAAGGCACAAGAAAGCCTAAATAAAAGATAATTAATGACGCAGTCATCAACTCTTTTTTAAAAAAACTATCCATCAATATTCAAGAATCAAGATAAAAGTTTAAGAGAGGCAACTGCAGAATCCAAGCAACAATATCAACCTCTAGCCATAATCCAATCAGTGTTTTACTAGATCTTTCGCCAAAGGTCTGTTGTGCTTCAAAAATTAATGTGATGTGTTTTAGTGTGTTTTAATCGTGAACTTTGAGGCCTACATTTTTCTGCTAAGTGTGTAGGACTTGCATTTTATCCTACTTTCAACATTGAAAAAGAGAGCAAGGTTAATTATAGGCAAGGATATTAAGTCATAGAATTCAAGTAGTTAAGAAATTCATATTTTGAGCTTCGATTCAGTACACCCCTTAAATAAATGTGAATTTAGATTATAACAAAATATATTATTAATAAGCTACAAATTCTATTTTCTAGTAAGCAAAAGACATGATGAGAATAAAACAAGTATTGAAGGGAAAAAATCCTATAAATATAGGATATATAGCCCATCACACTTAATATGTTCTCAGCTTCAAATATGAGAAAAAATAAATTGGATCAAAAACAAACTAATATTATTTGCCCAACTTTATTTTGATTTAAATATTCTACTTTTTGAAACAATTTTTCTCAAAATAAGAATAGAAGATAAACATCTAAAAATACTATAATTTATTATTTTGTTTGATAAGGTTTCTCAAAACTTTGAAAAAAGAAAATTGAGTTCAAGAAGTTGAAATTAAAACTAAGTTTTGAAACAAGAAGACACCCACAATTTAATACACATTAAAATGCTCATCACGAAGTATTTCTTGCCTGATGACATTTTGGATATTCTAAGTGTGAATTCCTAATGGATGGTAAAACACAGTGCCAAAAGAAGTGTGATTTGTTCTACTTGTCTAGAAGCAAGTTGGTTTGGCAATGTGTTATTTCTTATTTATTCTATTTGTATACAGGTAAGTTGGTTTTTCAAAGTGTTATTCATTCTATAAGGCATTTGATTTAATATATTTGAGGTATATAGTGTGCAATTTCTGAGCAGACTGATTAGATAGCACACAACTTATAAACTAACTTAAGTCTAGAACAGACACAACATCCAACCTACAGACATTAATTCATCAGTGGGAAAGTAAAAACCCACATTTTATCAATGATTAAGTTTTTAGCCCATGCCAATAATCGAACTTGGGACCCTTATACAGATACACTATCAACTGAGCTAAGGTGTCAGACTTTCTACTTTTCTAAAAGATATTTTGGTTTGGCAATGTGTTAGTTATCCTACTTGCCTAGTGGCAGTGGTTTATTAATGTCAGATTAGTCCTACTTGTCTATCACGAGTCTCTGTTATTAATGTGTATTTCTATCATCAGTTTTAAAATTCCTACCTGACAGACAGACAGACACAGTGTCTACACCACAAGACTTCATGGCAGTGATGATGTTCCTCATGCCTTCCGACATCGTGGTTGAAGCCGCTGCCAAAAAATGATCCAATAGTATTTGAGTTAACACAAACACGTAACATAGTACTAGTTATGTGCTAAGATGCCAGAAAACAACAATGTGCCATTCAAAACATTATCTGATAAGAGAGGATGTTAAAACTATTCATAGAGTGGTTGAATCTCCGATGAAATGTTCTACAGGCACTTAAGCATAAATATTTATTTTACCAATACAAATTTAGTGTTGTATTAACAATGCGTTATAAGGTGTAATTTAAGGGAACATAAGAAAAGGACAGTGTTTTTGTAGTTTTTATGGCAAAACATTTTTTTGGCTAAAATAAATAAAATTTTGCTTCAATTAACAAACATAAGAGTTTAATTTTCTTCACATGTTATATCAATAGTTCATGAATATCCATCATAAACATTGCAGCATTAAATGACAAACATTTCAAATAAAGAGGAAAAGCTGTTGATAAATTCCATGACACCTTTGACAGATATTCTAGAAATGTTGAATTCACCATGTGAAGAAAATTAAATTCTATTTTGAACTGGAGCAATATTTTACTTATTTTGGCCCAAAAAAAGTTTTGTTATGAAAATGGCAAAAACATAAACTTTTTCTTGTATCTCCTTCCCTCCCACCTTAACTGAACAAGCATTTTGGGAAACATTTAGTGAACACCTGAATTATGCTTTCAAGCATTAGGAAACTTTAATATAGAATCGAACCAAAGTTAGCCAGTGTTACACAAACAATCTATAAAAACTTAAAATGTGGACAAGGGTGTTTCTCAGGAAACTATTGTCACATTTGTTCACCAATACTCACAGATATCGTTCCTGTCCCTAGAGCCACTAGCACAGCATCAACCCCCTCCACTGTTGCTGCACATCTTCCAGCTTGGTACGTCACCTTGCTTCACATCCACTTTAGAGCGAAGCTCTTCCGGGAGTCTGGTGGGCTCTCTTAGTAGCACTCGCACGCTCAACCTGCATTCATATATTATGGACATTACATCTCTCACTATCACTCACACCCTCAAACTTGTAATGCAAATATCCTAGAACATTCTCCCTCAGACCTGCAATCAACTCATGGACATACTCCCTTGCCTGTATTCATACATCATGGACATTACATCCTCAGCTGTATCTCTCATGACATACTCCCTCATCCTGATTCATACATCATGGACATTACATCCCTCATGCCTGTATTCATACATCATAGACATTACATCCCTCAGACCTGCATACAAACACCATGGACATTAACTTCCCTCACTAGCATTCACACCCTCAGACCTGAATACATCCCTCACTAGCACTCACCCCCTCCCACTCAACCCCCAGACCTGCATGTGACAATAGTTTTTTAAAAAATATATATTTTAACACTATTTATTACCCACCCTAACTTTAATCTGCAATTCGTTAATGGATGTAAGGTTAGGCTTTGTTAAGTTGGGTTACTTAGTTTATAATAAAATATTTTTTTATTCAAAGTATTTAACATGAACTTTCGGAAACAACTACTTATAACAGCACACAGCTTATAAGCCTAGAGGCACACAATCTTAAATCCATAACAGGCACAACACCCAGCCTCTGGTCGTTAATTCATCAATGTGAAAAAGGGAAACACACATTTAGCCAACTATAACTTTTTTTATCATGCAGGGAACTCAACACCAGACTCTTAAATAATAATAATAATAATAATAATAATAACTATCATCATCATCATTATTATAATATATCATTATCATTATAATTATCATTATCATTATTATTATTATTAGCACCGCGTCTTACTACCCGTTCGGGTTATACACACTTAAGTTTATCTGTAGGCCTAATGGTAGGGTGATTGTGAGATACATCTTGTGAATGTGGGGAATGCCAGGCCTCCACCTTGGTTCGATTCCACGTTAAACTGTAGGTCCTTCATTTCATCTCACAATCACCCTACCATTACACATTAGCGTAAGTGCGTATAACCCGAACGGGTAGTAAGACGCGGTGCTAATAATAATAATAATAATTGTGAGATGAAATGGAGGACCTACAGTTTAACATGGAATGAACCAAGGTGGAGGCCTGGCATTCCACACATTCACAAGTTGTGATTAATACATGTCTTGTCAGAGGTGAAGGAGGTTTGGTAATCAGATAAATCTGTGCCGTGACCGAGGATTGAACCCTGGACCCCCAGCACAGAAGTTTGACACTTTACCCCTAGACTACAAGGTCACCCTAACTCTTAAATTAAATATCATGGAATTACACAGCAGAGATGACCACAGAACAAGCGAATCAGCTGCTTTGTACATACAACTAACTAGATGTTCAAACATGTTTAATATATAATTCAAAAGACACTCGGTAGTATTCATGCAATTTGCGGGTTTACTGGAAAGCTATTCATATAATAATTAACATTCACTTAAATTCCATTGAGAAAATAGAGGGTTCACCCAGTATTTTCTAGTGGTATACTTGCTAAGATACTTTAATTTATGATTATTTTTTAACAAATATAACTCTTTAAGGTGGGATCCATAACACACCTTTTAACCTATACTTCATTAAAAACAAAGGATTATCCCAAATGATTTTCACACAAATAATATTCCACTGTAACTAAGAGCCCAATTCAGGCTAATACAGACGTAGCTTAAAAAAATTTGTGATAACTCAACCTTGGCCAAAAATGCTTTCACTGTAGGCCCTAGCTGCAACTTTATTATGTATATTTGTTACCAACTAAGCTAAAGTGTCAGTATAATTAATATTTTTAAAGAATGTTAACAAGGGTCCTGGTATTTTCAGAATTTGTGTTATCCCTAACATATAAGCTATATCCAAATAGTCCGTATAAGGGCCCTTGGAATCCAAGTGCAGTTGAAAGTTGCAATGGCATCGACTTAAAGGGAGGAAGTTACTTTTGATGGTGTCCGAATTCACTCTAAGGCCCAGTTTCATAGTCAAATTTAGTACGCTCAAGTGCGGCGCTACACTAAGTACATGACTACACTTACCTAAACCTTGAATGGAATGGGCCAGTTTCCAATGCGAGAATGGCCAATTCCATTTGGTTTAGGTAGGTGTCTCATGTTTAGTGTAGCGCCGCATTGAGGCGTATAAATTTGACTATGAAACTGGGCCTAAGTGTACAATTATTGCACCCCTTATAATGCACTTTACTAAGGGGCACATACGACTTGCCCTTTATCACACACATAGTTAAAATAACGATTTTATATTGACTAAAAAGATACAAACTGTTATGCACTGTTTTGTTGTTTTATTTGTTTATTTACATGTTAGTTGGCTATATTTCTTTCTGTAGAGTGAAAATCTCTTTTTAAAGTAAAAATATATTTCTAGTTTCAAAAATATTTAGGCCTATAAGTAAAACTACTTAATAAATAATAAGATTAATAACTGAAACATAACATACATAATATGTAGGCCTATTGATAGCTGGTAGGTACTATAAATATGCAGAAATGTACATATTATTTGGTAATTGGTAGCCCTATATTTTTGTATGGACTTTTTGGCACAGACTTCTATATCACTGTAAATTACTTATTCTCGATTATTTGTAAAATATTTAGAATAGCTCAAAACAAGAGATCTTTATGTATGTAAGTGAATTCACTTTTGAATCCTTATTGATCTGTACATTTGCTTTAAAACAAAATTAAGATGACAGTGGTTAAAAACTTCACAAACTTGCTCCTACCAGTATTTATAAAAATTATGATGGACAAATCTTTTGGTGGTAGTTTAGCAAATAATAATAGGCATAAACAGTAATTTAATTTCTAAATTTATATTTTTTACTTTTATCACTTCAGGTCCCAATACCATGTTTTTAGAATTAGCCTAGCCCTTATTAATTTCAAGTGTAACGGTATACTTAATATTATATTCATTACAAGGCCAGTAGAATGAATTCAAAGACAACACACTATCAAAAATCCATCTTGTTGCCATGGAAACATATCTTTCATCAGTAGCCATCAGGTCGCTATAGGTGTACAGTTTTGGAGTCTGAAAAGATGTATGCACTCTATGGCACCAGAAACATGTCTGATTAAAGTGTGCAGTAAAGTGCACAAGTGCTGACTAATCGGATACAGCCATAGGCTATTATGAGGCCTTCAAAACCGAAAACCGAATTAAAGAATATTGTGTAACATTATCCTCTTACTTGAATGTACCTAATAAAGTAACCTACATTAATACTGTCAAAAACTAAAAAAAAAAAAAATCTAAAATAATTATAAAAATGGCATGACCCAATTGAAGATGTTGATTTTGAATAATAATGCATTTTTGTAGTTATGTTACAAATAACACATATTAGTGTCATTAAGTATTAATGTACTAGGCCAGGGCCTACCCATCAATGGCTACATGATAGAGTACTTTACTATTTTCCTTCTTAAAACATTCGTTCTCCGTTTTGATTAAATTCCCAATATGTAATGTGTACAATCATAATTATAATGATTAGTGTCAGATAGTAAGGCTAACAATGAGAAACGAATAGGTTTATATGTATCAGTGGACCTTATAATAACCTACAACCGTCAAGAAGCCTATTATTGAATAGAGGTCCAAACTACATACCTAGAGCTAATGCTTTCCTTGTAGCCCAAAGTCCAACTTGCCCCGTAGCACCAAATATTGCTATTTGCTTCATTATTAATAATAAAAGGTTAGCGATATCAATATGTGTATTTAGTACTCTCAACCTTGAGTGACATTCAACTTGGCAAAATGATAATCGCGTACAACCTCAATTTAAAAAGTCACTAGTCAGCCAAGTACACATACATAATAAACAAAAACGCCTACGTGATTTAAAAGCACCGGCTAATGAATACCATTCATGTATTTAATTTGATTTTACAAATTAGGGTAATGCAAGGTGACCTCATGGAAATTCTTCAAATCATAATGTATGTAGTTTATTAAATACTCTCTTTAGATTTATTTTATAAAGTTAAACTAATTAGGTAAAAAAAATCAAAGATTAGATTTATATATGATTTGAAGTCTATATTCCTCGCCATTTTGTCATTGACAACAACAGTCAACAGAGATCAAGTTCACACGAAAGATCTGCTAAGTATGGGTTAAAATAGTTGTAAAGTGTTTTCCGTATAGGTGCTGCATTCTAGACTAATCTGACAAGACAACGTCTGTTTATTATAGCGGTCTCGATGTCTCAGTAGTATTTTATTTGAGTAGCATTATTGTAATTAATATTTATTATATTTTCATTTATTTATTTTGTACTATTAGGTCGTGTCTGAATAGTTTGTATCCTACGCACTTGTGCACTCAACTGCACGCTTTAATATAACACGTATCTGCGCCTCTAAGGACATAGGGTGCATGATAGTTTTCGGACAGCAAAGTACAGCTAAAGCCATATGGTGGCTAATTCTGAAACATGTGTTTCCATGGTAACGATATTGAAATTTGATAGTGTTTTGTCAAAGCTTCATTCGTCAATGGTGACATTTTTTTTAAGGCGCAATTCAAATTCATATTTATCATTTATCTTCCTTAATTCTATGAACCTTAGGGTTTGTTCTTGTTTAAAAACGTATTTGGAAAACGTGCGCCAAAAATGGTCAATCCTATCACAGTTTTATAAACGTTAAAATTTTGGGGAAGCTGACGAATTAGGCCTAGCTTAAATTAATATCAAGTTGTTTTAAAGCATATAAAAGTATTGCCAGATAAATACATAGGTCTATAAGAATTCCAAAATAAAATACTTAAGTTACATGTTCATCTCTTGTTTTGAAACATTTTGCCAGAATGATTGACTGCTAAAAAACAAAGAAATTACAGCAACGCACCAAAAAGGGTGTGATGTATGCAGGGATACCAAAGAGCATGTCAAACATTTTTGCATATGTAGATAAATTATTAAATATACGTATATTATATAAATAATATAATATATATATTACTTTACAGATATAAGTAATATTCTCAAACAAATTTTAGTGAAGCCCTTTGCACTCTTAAATACATTATCTTTTGAGAGAGATTTTTCACACTAGAAAGAGAAATTTAATTGTTTAACATCATGTATATAAACAAATAACAAACAAATACTAGTTTTATTTAATATTATGTGAATGTTTTATTCATTTTTCACAAATATTTAAAACTTTTCATTCAATATAAAAAGAGAGTTTAAATAAAGTGCGCGATAAAGGGCAAGTCGTATGTGACCCTTACTAAAGTGCGTAATAAGGGGTGCAATTGTACACTTTAAATGAATTCGGACACCATCAAAAATCACTTCCGGCCTTTAAGCCGACGCCATTGCAACTTTTAAGTTCACTGGCTTCCAAGGGCCCTTAGACGGACTATTCAGACACGGCCTTAATTTGTATTGCAAATCCATTTGCTTGAAAATTTTGATTTTTTTAAACCAAATGTGATAAAATAAATTAACGACATGAAAGATACATTTTGCCTTTTTTAATGTTCACTGTTAATAACATAATCAACTTTATTATTTACAGTGGTTGAAAAATAAGTTTTTTTTAAAAAATCTGTTCAAGTGATAACGGTTAGGGTATCTAATATTTTTCTTAGCTATTTCTTTAAACTCTATAATCAACCCAACCAATTAAAGTGGATACTTTAAAGAAATATAAATAAAAATTAAAAGTTTGGAATAGGTTATCTTTATTTAAATTATAAGACGAAATCTAAATACATTTTTTCACAATGTACACAATTATAATTTGCAAATACAAAGATCAAGCAAAATTCTTTTGGCTATTTTTCTAAAGGAATTAATATGTGAACAATTACTCATGCCTAACTCTTGGTGATTATGATCAAGTAAAGATTGATAAACTCAAATTCCTGCCCTATGATGAGCCACCTTTGACGCAAACTTTCAAAACATACAGGGATAATGTTGACTAACAAATATTCAATCATCAATCCGTCGGCTGTTTTATTACTTTTCAAGTGTGGAATACAAAGTTTAAACATTTCTAGTCTATTTTTTTATTGTGTTATATTTTTACTCAGACATTTTAGAGTATGTTTCTTTCTATCACTTTGGAATAATTGTCTTGAGTGTAATAAAATACTATTTTGATGATGAGTTAAAGAAAAGGATAACATTCTATAAATATGGTAAAGTAAACTGCGATAGCCATATTGTAAGGTATTTTATAAGCTATCTAATGGACGAAAAAAAGTGAACATTTTGGTCTCGTCTCATGCTTAAAACTGGCCCTGAAGTTTCGTTGAGTGAAAAAGGATAAGATTCCTGGAATGTTAACCTTTTATACTTAAGTTGGGGCAGAGGGAGTGCAAGTATTTTTCAGTTTTTATAGAATATAAATTTGTTGGCAAAAATTAATCAAAAATATCTCCAGTAGCAACATAGAGTTTAATTTTCTGCACATGCTAATATTAACAGATCTTAAATATCTGTCAAGGGTGTCCTGGAATTTTGTAAAAAATTTGCTCTTTATTTAAAATATTTTGACAAAATTCCAGGACAACCTTGACAGATATTCAAGATCTGTTGATATTAGCATGTGCAAAAAATTAAACTCTACATTGCTACTGGAGAGATATTTGATTTATTTTGGAAAAAAAATGTAATGATATAAAAACTGAAAAATACTTGCGCTCCCTTCTGCCGCACCTTAACAGTGAGCTTATGAAACTGATATTAATAACATTAGACCATTTATATTCACTGTCGTTGTACGTGTGACGCGGTAGAAAGACGTGTTCAAAGCTGGACTAAAGTAATTAAATGTGAAATATTGAAAACAAGTCCTTTATTTGTTTTTGAAACACAAAGAATAAAATGCAAGTAAAACCATAATAACATAATATGTTTCCAACACTGTATAAATTCTACGTTTTGTTATTGTAAAGAAAATAATCTTTAGGAGGAAAACCACACGCATACAAAATAATCAAGTAGCGGCTCTTTATCAAATAATAGAGTTTGTGAAAACATGAAGGCAGAGGACTATAACGCTACTGACCGCATCTGTGGGTCTCCATATCGCAGCTGCAAATACTTTGTCAGTCATAGTGCGCAGTTGCTGCCAATTTAAAAATAAATTAATTTATCAATTTAAATAATTATTATTATTTTAAATTTTTTACTCACTACGTGTAACCTACCTCTTTCATCATCCCACACAAATAACAAACAGAGGTAGAGACAAGAAGTTATAAATTTTATTCAAAACAATCAATATACACCTCAATGAGGAAGTGGAACATACAAGCGTTAGGCTCTGAGTAAGTAAACAAGCCGAATGGACCTCAGGCGCATAGGTGACCACCAAGGCCAGAAGGGTATGTAAACAGCAACAATAGGTGGCAACTAATTTAAGCGCCAAAAATGGCGTCATCAGAAAACAAACGATAATACACTAAGAATTTACCTACAAGTTAATAAATAATTACACCTCTCATAATCAAAGGTTAAGACCAAGAATGGGCTTGTGCCCTAGCATTAAATCTAAGGTGAGAATAGTATCACAAGTTGTCGTCATCTGACAAACCCTAACTAACCTAAACATCGGTATGAAACATCTCATTATTTATACATAAAGCTCAAAATACACAACAATAATAAATAATCTGAACATCTAATAACAAGTAGAATGTCTACCAGAGAAATATTTACTTGTCGGCGAGGGAACGGGCCGGACCAACATCGAGTAACACTACGGCCGCCGGGAAATTTGTTGTATAACATTTCCGGCGCTAAATGGTTCCACGTGCCAAGAACACTGTTTTGTGGCCTTTTAGGGCATTCTCGTCACATGTTCCCCTTTCACCATTACCCCTACCCTCCTTTTTTTCTCTGTGTCTATCTTGTATGTAAGCCCTACTTTCCCCCACTCTGAACAAGTGGTATCAAATAAATACTTCCAGGAGATCGGAGGACAAATCACTCTTGGCAGGATATCCATCGTGGGCACGTCTTCGTGTCCGAATAAATGTAAGAACTAAATTAAGTTTCGGCTTTTGTACATCCAAATTCTTTTTCGGCCCAAATATATTAATATTCGGAGTCCTTCCAGCTTGGTAAATTATAATAATGTTTAATATTCAGAGTCCTTCCGACTTTTAGAAATTATAATAATTTAATATTCAGAGTCCTTCTGGCAAGGAAAGGTAGGTTAAGTTTTGGGAGTCTTTTGATTTGTGGATAGAGTTAATAATATTGCAAAGAAAATACCAGAGTTGTTTTCTGTTGAATCAAATATATATAAATGTATACATTGTAAACAATATCCCGTCCTAATTCATGTGTTCATGAAGGAGGTGGGACATTACAATTCGTTTACCTATGTTGCATCCCCTGATGGCAGCTTGAAATAACTAATGAAATCCATCCTCTCTATAAACCTCTATAGTTTTGCAGCCTCTATGTTTTTTTGTTTGTTTTGTTTACCATGGCAATCGTTGTTAGAAGCTACAAGGGAGAAGGACTCTAAAGAAAAGAAAATTGACGCGCTGGTTTTGAGACATGAAATAAATGTGAGTGTAAATACAAAAGATTGAATTTGAGGTATGAAGTTTTCCGTTCCATCAGCGAGCGCCGGTTAGAGTCGAGGACTGGACCTCAATTTTTTCTCAAACGGGAAGATTCGTGAGATGAATGAGCGGCTTTGTTCATTTTGAAGATCTAGAAATGTGAGTGCTGCAGCCATGATCAGAGAAGGGTATGCAACTTGTGTTTGACATCATCACCTCAAGTACTACAGGAGAACGAGTGAGATGTTTTATTATTATTGACAGTTCAGGACCACTAATTCACGGTTACCACCAATTAATATATGTTATTTTACTTAAAGGCTCTTATGCCGCAATGTTTCACGGCTTAGATTTATAAATTATTCTGGTACCGGATAGGTAGGACTTTCTTTTAAAATTACAACTGCCACAGTTAAATATAATTATATTGAATTATATATATACATATATATATACATATATATATATATATATAATTATATATATAATTATATTGAATTATATATATATATACATATATTATATAATTATATTGAATTATATAATAATTATATTGAATTATATATATATAATTATATTGAATTATATATATATATAAAATTATATTAAATTATATATATATATATATATATATATTATTTTATTATATATATATATATATACACTTTGAGTATTTGAGTCTTAGATATTTAAAATTTCACTATACTTATCATATGATACTTATATTTTGTTACATTTATGTTCCACCCTTCTGGTGAAATTGTTGTTCCCTTTTCAAGCTCATAATAAGAGTCATTTAATTTGTGAGTATCACTCAACTCACTGGCGCCCAACCTTTTATTTCACTAGTATTCAGAACTTCGCGACGATTACCGTGGATACATATCAGAGGGTAAGTTTACCTGGTAATTATGTCTATCGCTACTGGGCCACATTAAAGCCACAAAAATATCCTTCCTTACTACATCACCGCGGATACCTCGAGAGGTTAGAGTCTCAGTTTCTTTTTTTGCTCTACCGACTGAGTTGGTCATTGAGGGAGCGAGGTTTTTATATTACTACCACCCCCCCTATAAAATTACAATCATCTTGTTTATAAAATAATAACTTATTATTTTCTGGGTCATCCATTTATTTGTTGGTTTAGCGCAAAAATACTGAATGGGTTGCTGGAAAACATGAGCCAATATATTATATAAATAATATATTCGTTTATATTATTATTATCACCGCGTCTTACTACCCGTTCGGTTTATACGCACTTACGCTAATGTGTAATTTAGGATGATTGTGAGATGAAATGGAGGACCTACAGTTTAACGTGGAATCCAAACCACGGTGGAGGCCTGGCATCCCCCACATTCAGTGGCGGCTCACCACTTTATAAGCTGGAGGGCGCAGCCTGTTTAATTCATAAATTAATTTCTAAATAATATATTCAAAAGAAGACACAAATTTTGGAATATGTTTTGCTAAATATTAATTTAGTTAAGCTCAAAAATTAATATCACAAACAACACGGAAAGATAAAAAAAAACTTCCTCCAAAGGACGTGGATGTGTTGTAGAAACTCTGAAGCTGTGTAATGTGAATACATATATAGGTAAGTATGTTTTCACTTTGTTCCCTACAAAATTCAGGACATGGCCTACCTAACGAATTCAATTCTCTTTTTTGATCAAGAGTTAATCTTGCAATATGGTTGTCTTAAGCGCCTTAATTGAACTATTCATATTGAGCCTAGTTAAAAACAATATTAAAACATATAACTCAAATAAACATTATCCTAAAATAACCCTACATAATATTATAATAAACACATACGCCACACACATCCTCAAGATGCAGGAGCACGCAGGATGACTGACAACAATTATTGCTGGTTCACGCTATACACATTTCACAAGCTTTCAACCTTAGGGCGCGTAAGGGAGTGCGCCTTCAAAAGAAGAATAAGCAATGCTAGCTAGCTAGCTATAGCAGGAGGAGGACAATGGGTAAGAGGAGGAAAGGTTTGGTTTAACTATGTCAGGCGCTGACCGTCGCGCGCCTGACTGCATGCCATTTGAAGATAAGTGGTGAAGGGGTGGGAAGGTTTGGTTTCACAATATCAGGCGCTGACCACCTCACGCCCGACCGCATGCCATTTTAAATACATTGCCTGCTATTACTTAAACCAAAAAACATGATTTTTTGAAACAATTATGACTAGATAAAATTGTCGTGAGAGTGCGAATAATAAATTTAAAAGGAACTGGGGATTCGTGGGGTTGGGGGGCGCGCGCCTCCACGCCTTAGGGACGAGCCGCCCCTGCCCACATTCACAAGTTGTGATTAATACACGTCTTCTCAGGGGTGAAGGAAGTTTTTGGTAACCAGATAAATCTGCCGGACCGAGGATTAAACCCCGGACCCCAGACATAAGTCCGACACCTTACCCCTAGACCACCTGGACACCTATATTAGTTTTTAATGTCCTATGTGCTCACTTGCACTTATTCTCCCCTTAATTTATAACTTTATACTTTGTATGCCTGCCTTTGTCCTAGAGGACAAAAAGGGGCTACAATTTAAAATGAGTATTGTCATAAATAATCCCGCCAGTTGTGAGGTTCGTAGTGTCATACGATTTTTGCTAGCGGAAAATCTTAACGCTGCAGAAACTTATAGTTGGATATGTAAGGTTTATGGGCCTGATGCCATGAGTGAAAGTAAGGTGAGACAATAGCTTGGTCTGTTTAAAGAAGGTCACACCAATGCTAATCATGAGGAGCGCAGTGTCCAACTAAGTTTGGTGAGTGACAATTTAGTGGAATGTGTAGACACAAAAGTTTGTGAGAACCGTCATCTCACAATAAAATAACTTTCTTTTGAATTTCCAGAAGTTTCACAGTCACACAATTACGGAATCGTAACAGAAATCTATGGGTCAGTCCATATTTAGTGGTCCAGAAAATAAATAAATGGTTTCTCGACCATTTTTAAAAAATCTATTTTTTTTTCTAAATTACCCTAATATGTTGGTGGCTCAAAATGACTATTATTTTATTTTTATTGTTTTTGGTTTTCGCATAGTGGCCATATTTGTTTTACAAGACCCTACATTTTTTGCAATTTTAAGGGTTTACAGAAACAAAATATCTCAGCCTCTGTTTGATCAATCCATATGATTGAAAAATAATTTTGTTAGGAATATAAAGGGCTACAAGTTTGTATATGAAGCATTTTGAACTTATCTCAATTCTAAAGGGCGAAATTTTTGCCTAAATATCTAGCTTTTTTAAAAATAAAATCCAGTCTTCAGGGGGAAATATTTTCACTAAGGGAAAGAGTCAACAAGCTACAATTTTTTATACAAGTAGACATAAACTACTTGTCCTCACACACTAAGTTTCAAATCTGATAACTGACCCCCTTAAAAAAAAAAATAATACACAATTTTTAGAAATTTGAAAAAATGCGATTTTTCAGCGCTTAATATCTCAGGTGGAGGACGAGATAAAAATCTGAAACTTTGTTCCATAATAGTAATATATAATAGTAATATATAAAAGTATTATACAAAAAAAATTAAGTTTGAGAATTGACTACAAGCTGAGATATTTAAAGAACAACATGAGGAGAAAAACTCATGTTTCAATGGGTGTATGTATAGTATTTAAATCAATTAATATGTTATTTCATTGTATACTCATGTAAAAAAAAATTACTACTCTAAGGTTACAGAACTATTATATATTAAAACTAAAGTATTAAAGAAATATATAGAAAATTCTAATGTGTAAATCACAGGACAAAGACAGAACTAAGAGTATGAGTCAGAGGTTGTTTGTTTTAGTAATAGAATAAAGGGGAGCATGAGTCAGAATCAGAAGTTGTTTGTTTCAAATAGATACTGGCACATGAGTCAAAGCTGACAGACTTGTTCAGAAGTTCTGAGTGAGAGTATCAGAGCAGAGATAGAGGAATAAATGTTGTTTTTGTGTGATACATGTTTTTTTAGTCGATATTATAATGTATTAATATATTAATGAGTGTAATTTTTAATTTACTAATTTTGAAATAGAAGTGTAGTCGATCTATTTAATTATTAGATTCATTCTAATTCACTTTGTCATCGTGGAATATCTACAACAAGATTTTGTCCAGATATTTTAGTCATCATTAAAATATATCCTACATCTTAAAAAATGGAGTGTAGTGTGGGAGAATTTTTTGAAGAAGAGTGTCATAAGTGTGTGTATGGACCAATATCTAATGATATCAAAGTGATTACTGAGTTCTGTGAAGAGGATCAGAATCTATTGCTTTAAGAACAAATATTGGTGATGCAAATATATGCAAGTACCACGAAATTAAATAATTTTTAAAGTGCCACCATCTTTATGGTAACTCATATTCTGACCCACTTAGAATCCTTAAAAATTTTATTACCATAGGACTTAGAGAAATCAAAGTGGAATATTTATCAAAAGAAAAAAAATTACTCAGTAGATCTTATTCCTGGGAAATCTTTGTGTGCTACTTGCTACAGCAGGCTGTTTGTAATAAAGGAAGAAAGTAAAGTTGAAAAAGATTATGTTTTTGTAAGTTGTGGTAAGTTGTTCACACTTAATTCCCTGGCTAAAACCCGCTCTTTTCTCAACAAGATCCGTAATGTTGCACTTCCGAATTTAATACACGCACTAAATTGTTCTCACAGTAGAATAAATGTTCCGAATTTAATACACGCACTAAATTATTGTTCTCACAATAGAATAAATGTTCCGAATTTAATACACGCACTAAATTATGGTTCTCACAATAAAATAAATGTTGACCATTTAATACGCATAGTATATTCCGTTCACGATAGGTTTTTTTTTTCTTCAATGGCACTGAAGATATTGTCTTCAATAAGCCAGGAACACTTGTATATGACTTCATTCCGATTACACTTTCTTGATTTTCTTATTAGATTACTCCGATTTTGACCCAATTAACCTAGCCCTATTTCACAACGATTTTCAACTACGAAATAACCGGGAAGACATTTTGAACGTCACTACACCGACATATTTATATTTAGCAGAAAATTGTACAGTATCCTGTACAAAGTAATGTTGTCAGAGCGTAATACATTAACTAAAGAAAAGTTTGTAATATGATTAAGGATGTAATTTACCCGAGCCAAATGATGTACAGGACATACCATAAATGTATGTTCTAATGTGTCCGGAACATGGCAGACCACACAATGTGCGGACGGTACTTTACGCATCAAATAAAGTCGGTCTTTCGTGAAGGCGTGTCCGAGCCGGAGGCGGATAGTTGTACAAATAAACTTACGGGAGCCCTTAACTCCTGAAAACCATGGTGTAACTAATTTTGCACCATAAATCCCGTGATACCATTTTGCTTTCTGCTGGCATGTAGTCTTCCACCATTCGCTCCATTTAACCCGACTTCTTTGTTTTACCCTCGGTATAAAGTCGCTATACGGTAGTGGGATTTCATGTACAATAGAAAATACATTTACACTAGATGCTAAACTATCTACTCTATCATTACCCATTATACCCACGTGGCTAGGGATCCATTGGTACCACAATTCGTAGCCCCTAGCTCGTAGAGAGGCGCATTTTTCGAGTATTTGTATTATCAATGGGTGCGAAGGGGGGGCTTGACAAGCCACTTATAGACTCCAAAGCGCTATGGGAGTCGCATAATACCACTACAAGCTGCGGACCTAAAGTTAAGATATATTTTAATGCCTGTAGGATAGCAAATAATTTCACTGTAAATATTGATGTATCGGATTGTAGTCTATATGACTGACCATAATTAATACTACTGTCATAGAAGGCCGCGCCCACTAGGGCTGGCTCCCCTCCCCTCCTAGCTCCATCTGTAAATATAAATCTGTATCTACTCCATCTTTCTTTCATATACTTTACTGCATTTAACTTCTGTTCGATTGGATGGGTGACTCTTTTTACTCCTGATTCAGGAATAGTTAACAACACTGGTACATCCCAGAGGGCCTCATGCCCCCCAGTGATACACTGTACCGAATACGGAAGAGAAAAAGTATATTTATGGAAATCATTATAACCCGAAAAATTACCCACCAGAGAAGGACCTGTTCTGTTTACCCAATATTGTTTTGTTTCAACATAATTTGTAAGGATCCGAAGCCTGCGACGCAGATAACTAGAAGTTGAGCAATCTTTAATAAAAAACTTGTCCGCCAACAGACGGCGCCTAAGAAATAAAGGTAATTCTCCCGATTCAGTAAGGAGCGCGTTGGTTGGAGATGTACGACAGGCACCCAGGCAAAGTCTTAAACCCGCATATTGTATCCTATCCAGTTTTTCTAGTGTGGATCGTGATGAAATGTGATATAAAAAACAACCTTACTCCAATCGAGATCGTATAAGCCCACGGTACATTTGTAACATTGTATATGGGTGGGAACCCCACGAGGCACCCGCAACTGATTTCATCGTATTTATAAATCTGTCACATATTCCAGATAGTTCCAAAACATGAGGGAGCCAAGATCCCACTATGTCTAGTGTCATGCCTAAAAAACAAACCGTTGGCTGTACCTGAACTTGACAGCCTTCATAAACTAGCCTAATTGAATTATCTTGCACTCTGTGTCGGGTGAAGATTACCGCACAAAATTTAGATAAATTTAGAGACAAAAAGTGGGCTGACAACCAATTTGAAAGCAAAGGAAACACTGATTTTAACTTATCCACCCCTTCTGATAAGTTACAAGATCGAACGTATATTACCACGTCATCCGCATACTGTAGAGTCGTTATACCCACCGGAAAAGCGTGATCAATATCGTTCGAATACACTGCATATAACAGAGGGCTAAGAACTGATCCCTGTGGTAGGCCCCTTCGTTGAGTTCTAGGGGATGATCTGACTTGTCCTATCTTGACAGTGTACGATCTATTTTGAAATAGATAGCTTAGCCAATAACACATTTTGCTAGAGCAGCCCAGGCAAAAAAGTTTATCAAATAACACCGAATGCTCGACATTATCGTACGCACCCTGTATATCGAGGAAAAAAGCTGATATAAATTAGTTTTGTGAAAGAGCAATTTGGATGTCAGAAACTAATATAGAGAGGCTATTCAGCGTGGACCATCCCTTTCTAAACCCAAATTGCATAGGATTAAGGAGTTAATTCATTTCCAGAAATCGTTCTAAACGAGCTTTAACTAAGTGTTCCATGATTTTACCAAAACAGGACGAGAGTGCAATAGGTCTATAAGAGCTTATTAACTCCGCGCTTTTACCCGGTTTTAGAATCGGGATCAGAAAGGAGTTTTTCCATTCCGTTGGTATTAGCCCCTCCTCCAATAGAGAGTTAAATATCTCTAGCAGCGCTCGTCGAGAAACAGCTGACAATTTTATCAACATTCCATAGGACACATTGTCTGGGCCAACCGCCGTGTGTTGCACTCGATTCAACGCTGCCCTTAATTCACTACCAGTAAAACGTTTATCGAGATCAGGAACATCTAAATTGGGAAATTCCAACGGGGAATACATAACTGAATCCGGTATAACCCTACAAGCGAATGACTCTGCCCATGCCTCTAAGTCAACAGTCGGGATCCCTAAATTGTTAACAATACCCTTGAACCATTTGATTTTATGCCAAACCTGTGTCAGAGATACATCGGGGGAGAGAGACTCGCAATATAACTGCCAGGCCTCACGCTTCGCACGTAGCAAAGTTCGCCGCGTAACTGCTGCAGTAGACAGTAGTTTTCATAGTTGATCAGGTTAAAATTTTGTTTTAATCTATATATAATGATAACCTCCTTTGAGCTATCGCTTTAGAACATGACTCTGTTCACCACGGGCAACGTTTAATACTCCTATGACCCCCACTATTTGAGGTTGGTACTGCCACATCAGCTGAACTCTGTAACACGTTAACAAAGTCGTCGTACCGTACTAAAGGATCGTGGTCCACCGCCAACTTTTGGACGGTTTTGTCCACTTTTGTCGTATATAATTCCCAATTTGTTTTTTTGTAGTTGCGTGACCTACCCACAGGAACAGTTTTATAGTTATATGGGGCCTGAGCTTTTATTGTCAACATAATTGGCAAGTGATCACTACCCATGGAGTCACCGATCGTATCCTAAGTTAAGTATGGTGCAAAATTAGGGGATGCAAAAGTAACATCTGGGCACGTGTTAGGATATGGAGGTCTGTTAAGTCGTGTAAACTTCCCTGTATTTAATATAGCAAGCGGTACCACCGCTAAAGTTTCATGGATCTTTATCCCACAACGATCTATGTAAAGGTAGGCCCACAACACATGGTGTTTATTCATGTCCGCGCAGATAATAACCGGGGATGGTAAACCTCCGACAAATTGCTCCCATAAATTGTTATCGAAATTATCCGGTGTCGGGTTGTATAAAGATATAACTGAAAATGTCCTGCCTGTGGAAAATATTTTTAGTCCTACAAACTCCCAAGGATATTGAAAATTGCCCCGTGTTATTTGAACAGATTGAATGTCCGACCTAATTAACAGCGCGACACCTCCCGCTCGGGCAGGCCTATCAGACCTAAAAAATTTTGAATCTATTTATAACAAAATTATCCTGGTACCTGAGCCAAGTTTCACTTAACGCTACTATATGAATATCACGAGAAAAAATTAATTGCTCCAGGTCCGTTTTTTTTAATTCCTAATGCTTCTAGAATTCCATTGTATAATATTTAAATAACTAACCATAAAAACACAAATAAATAATAATATGTATATTTAATTAACTCAGACAAGATTACTTTGGACACCGCTACTTGCTTTGAACCTAGCAGATCTACGATTATGGCTATTTAAGCGTCGCACATCCCTTAACAACTTTTGGAATTTCCCTGTTATTGTTGCCATTAAACTTGGCAGATATAACTCCCCTGGCGCTGAGGAGGCCACGGTTACTAGAAGCGATACAACTTTAGAAACCATCTGTTCCACCCCCTTACTTATGATGTCGTCTAATGTTCCTTCGATAGAGCTTCCTGACGAATCCACGCCCATATCCTCGACAGCCTGTTCCGGGGTACTTGTAAGAGTCGCAAGTAGGATGTTTTATTACGAGGCCGTAATGGCATATTTGGGAATTGAGAACTGTCCATGACAAATTGGGCCCCCCTGATTGCATAGCGCGATTTGTAGACAGAGATGCGGTCCACAGCCTGACCAGCCTCCCAGTACGACAAATTGCGACGAGCCATTGTAGATTTGATTTGATGCTTTCGTATCCACTCAGGACACGTTCGGTTGGTCACCAAATGAGCCCCCCACAATGAACACATTTTGGGGTTCCTTGTAGACATTCTTCTATGAGATGACCCCCTCCACACCTTGCGCACCTGTTCCCCCCACTACGACAATTGACAGCGAGATGTGCAAAACGTAAACAGTTGTGACATTGCGTAACTGGATAAACATAAGGCTTGACCTCCACCCTAGAGAAACACATGACCACATAAGATGGTAGCTCTTTGCCCACGAAAGTTACTGCTACTGTACCAGAAGGATCAAATCGTTCAGATGTATCAGGGTTGCGACTATTGAAACGTCGTACCTGCAATATTGAAGATTCACTTTCTCTCTCTAACTCTTCCTTAATAAATTCCTCCGAAAACTCTGGTGGATTGTTATGAATAACTCCTATTCTATGTTCATTATGACGACCTTGTCAACTGAAACCTTCAAAAGATTGTGTAATTCCCTATCTGCCATAAGACTATTTATTAGCTTCCTTAATACACAACAATTCAATAACAATTTGGTTTTTCCCTGCCGGAGCAATGCTAGCTACACTCTTATACTTAGGAAATAGACCCTTTCCTATTTTCATTGGGTGCAGATTCTGAATGTTTAGTTCCGATGTATTTGAAAATTTAATTTTGTACGGACCTGGATTAGAAGAATTGAATACCTCCTCTATTTCTACTGCTGTATTGTCGACTGATACAATTGTCCCAATTTGACTCTCCTTAGTTTTGTCTACTTTAGGAAATTTGGCCAACGCCTGTCCCGATGGTTTGCCCGCAACACGCCCTACACTAGATTTCGCTTTCTTCATATTTTGATTATTAGGTGGTGATCTCGAACGACCCAATTTAGAATCTATGGCCTTGGATTTAGAATTTTGACGAATAGTTGAATAAAGCTCTGTCATCGCCGAATCCACATCGCACTCGACTCTGGATTCCACCACTCCCACAACACTTTTATCCACGTCACAACTATCAGCAACACGAAACACGACCGTCCAGCACCGATGCCAAACATCGACTCACGATAGATTTTTACCTAGATGATAGTTCGAAAATTATATGTTTAGGTTTTGGGTTGCCAACACTTGTAAAAGATCACAGTTTTCTTATAAATTTAAAGATCTTTAATTACCTGTTATATATTACATTTAAAATAAAGTAAACTTAAATTTTCTCAGACTATCTCATTTTTTAAATAATTTCTTTATATCCAACTCGAAACAATCTTTTAAACATAATTAAAAGTATTATAAAAGTAGAATTCAATATAAAATTACAATGATGGTAGTTGAAATTAAAGTTGAAATAATGATTATAATAACAATATTAATGTATTACATTGTAACCTAAAAAGAACTGAATGTGGATTAATTAGATATAAATTGATTAGATAAAAGAATATATTGACAATGGATATGAATTTACAAGAATAGGACCATCTTACATAAAACATGAATATATAACATATTAAATAAATAAATTAATTAAAAATTAAAAAACATAATATTTTAGGTTAAGATGGATAAGTAAATATGGCAAGAATCAAAAAATATAATATTATTAAATTATTGGTTGTTGAGGATTGATAATGATGATTTAAAATTTATATTTTAATACTGAATTCTGGCTTATCTGCTTTAATGCCCTTGTTCCTTTTATTTCTTTATGGCTGGTGTAGTTTCAGCCTAAGTTGCTACATGTTTCGGCGTGTCAATACGACGCCATCATCAGGCAATTAACGCCTTTAATATATGTTTGTCATTATTGAAGAACTGAAACTGATCTTAGAAGGTGTGATATAACCATGTGTATATGTTTGTTCATATACACATGGTTATATCACACCTAAGATCAGTTTCAGTTCTTCAATAATGACAAACTTATATTAAAGGCGTTAATTTCCTGATGGTGGCGTCTTATTGACACGCCGAAACATGTAGCAACTTGGGCTGAAACTACACCAGCCATAAATAAATAAAAGGAACAAGGGCATTAAAGCAGATAAGCCAGAATTCATTATTAAAATATAAATTTTAAATCATCATTATCAATCCTCAACAATCAATAATTTAATAATATTATATTTTTTGATTCTTGCCATATTTACTTATCCATCTTAACCTAAAATATTATGTTTTTTAATTTTTAATTAATTTATTTAATATGTTATATATTCATGTTTTATGTAAGATGGTCCTATTCTTGTAAAATCATATCCATTGTCAATATATTCTTTTATCTAATCACTTTATATCTAATTAATCCACATTCAGTTCTTTTTAGGTTACATTGTAATACATTAATATTGTTATTATTGTAACAACTTACATTGTAACAACACTCACCAACTCGGACAGACAACTGGGACAGCGATGTAACAACTTACATGGTAACAACACTCGCCAACTGGGACAGCCAACTGAGTCAACACGCGGCACTAGCTTGACCGGCGACCTACGCTCTCGCCAAATACATCGGACTGACTGAAGGCGTGTCCGCGCCTGCCGGCAACGAGGCTCGACCACGTGTTCGGCCAGCAGAGAAGATGGATAGAAGAGTTCCGTTTCCGCCTTCGCCGAGCTTCGAGAAGGTGCTAGGTGTTCGATATGAGTCTCGAACCTCTCCTCCCCCCTTGTTTGTAATGTTCTCCAACCTTCCTTTCCTTCGATCCGCCCCCTCTCTGAGAATTATATTTCGTATAAATACTAGCGGTACCGGGATCTCAGGTCACTTACTACCCCACCGGCTCGAGGATAAGAGGTGAGGGCAGCGACTGGGTTTCGGGGGATATTACTTTCCTACCAAAATTACTATTTCGGCGTCATGGGGGGAACTCTTTCTAAATTACTATTTGGACTTTGTTATTAACTTATGTTTATTTGAATATTGACTATGCTACGCGCTTATCGCTGCTGGGAGTTAGACCGTCGCTTTCGCCACCGCTTATATTCAGGGTCTGGGCCCTATTCAAATGTATTTCATACATTCGCCAATATTAGCTTTTAACCTGAGATTGTCAGGTCCTGGGTTCGAAACCCGGCTTATGTTGTTTTCGAGTATAGCTGTTTCTGGACTCATCTTTGTTCGCCAAGTTAAACGCCTAGGGTTGTTAAGTTATTATTACCTTGTGGCCTTGTTTGATTGCTATGACGTCACGTTTGCTACGGGCGTCTGTAAGAAAAATATATATTTATACTAGGGTGGATAACTTAAACGCTAGAGTAACCAGTTTAGGAACTAATCAATTTAACGAAGTAACCAAAGACCATGTCACTGAGATCCCGGACCGTTACCTTTGATGAGTTTGATGTAACGTGATTTGTTTTGAGGAGGTAACGTTTATGTTTACCTTTGATGTAAGTGATTTCCGCGATGGACGGAAAAGCGCGCTTCACGCGGTGTTGATTGTTTGCTCAGCTTGTTATTGTTTTTTTTGACTAAATAAAATTGTTATGTTCATTCAGGTAACTCTTTACCTAATTTACTGCCTCTCTCACCTTATAGATATTAAGGGGGGGGTTGCAAAATGGTAGCAGAGCGTGGTTAATGTGGTTAATGTGGTTAATGTGGTTAATGTGGTTACATGGTTACATGGTTACATGGTTACGTGGTTACATGGTTACATGGTTACATGGTTGACATGGTTAACATGGTTATTGTGGTTAACGTGGTTAACAGTGGTTACATGATTGATGGTTACTGGCTAGTAATTATTGACTTTATAATTTCGACGTTTATGTCTATATTGTGCTCTTGGTCCTTAGTTCATGCCTCGAACGACTATGGCTCTATAAAGTATGGGCTTGGAAAGATGCCGAGAAATTAAACAAAAAAGGGAAATATGCCAGAGGGTTATATTTTATGTAATACATTGTACTAATACCTATTTGTATCTTTTTTCATACTGTCATTGGCCATGGCTCCTCCGCTGAAACCAGGCGACAAGCCATCAACCAAACTGACGAGATCTGATGTCTACAGACTGAACCGTGAACAACTCATCGCCGAGCTCCAAAATTGGTCCACCCCTACTCCACCCAACGCAACGGTGGGTGAGTTAAGGTCTATTTTATGCGAACTAGTGAGTGAGGTTGGGGAATCTCCGGCAGATTTTGGCATGGACACAGTTGCGAGTGGTGGACAACCGATGATGCCCTCCCCTCCCCCGTCCTCCAAACGCCAGCGGTATCTGTTAAATGTCATAGTAAGGTACTATTGGAAATATTAGGTCGCATTCCTGTGTGTAGTGGTCAGAACTACACGGAGTTATTTAACTTCTTGGTTGAAATTAGCCGGGCATCCCGCCTTAAACTTGTTAGTGAGCCCGAGTTTTTGACATTGTGTTTGTCCAAAACGTCGGGATTCTTAACCGAATTATTTTCCGGGGGTAGTCAGGCAGGTTTATCAGTTAAGGCAGTTACTGACCAGATTCTTAATACGTTGTTACCTAGTAGAGTTAGACAGAAGTTATGCAGGGAGGTTGTGCATAGATTTCAGTTTCCTTGTGAAACTTTTAGGAACTTTGTTCTATCTATAACGGAGGCAGCTCGCGTACTCAACGCCGATCTTAAGGAGCCTGAACTTGTAAATATCATTTTGGAGAATGTGTCGCCGCTTACCAGGCGCCATTTCGTGTTCTCAAGTAAACCAACTTGTATACTTGATCTCTATGCCTTGGCTTCGCACATTGAAGAGACTCTTCTCTCAGAAGAGGAATATCTCAATGCGCATGCGCCTGAGGTTGTAAGCCGCGCGCAGTCGGGTTCAAATCCGGAGCAAGTTCTCCTGTGCCGCTTATCGGCGCTCGTCCGCTCGGGAACCGTTCTAGGTACTTGGGGGGTAGTAACCCTGTGGGTGCTAACCAAGGGGGCCGCGGGCTTCGTGACATTTCTAGAGTTAGATGTTTCCGCTGCAATAGATTGGGGCACGTTCAGAGGGAGTGCAGGCAGGTAAACTATTAAGGCGCGCTCGCGACCGTGGTACGGCCGCGTCTGTAAGTTTTATGCCGCGGATTTTGAATCCCATGGTTAATATTTGTATTGGTCCTGTGGGATGTTTAGGGTTATTTGATACTGGGGCGAGCAACTCCTTCATTAGTGAGAAACTTCTTGGTATTATTGGGGGCAAAGTTAAAATTATGTGTGAAGATATTGGCCCGAAATCGTACACTGTTGCGAATGGGCAATGTTTAATGGTAGACCATAAGGTACGTCTCTCCATTAAAATTGACAGGTTTTCTTGGAAACGTTCCTTTTACGTAGTGACGACCCATTGAAGCTGAGACTCGTCCCACATATCAGTCGGCCCAGCCAGCCTCCGTCTTCTGTAGACGACGCGTTCGATATCTCGCCCCGAACCAAAAGGGAAGGGGAGGGAAGGGTGAAGACCTCTCTGAGAACAAATAAACTACAGTTACAAAAATAATATAAGTGTACAGTCTACAATGCTCTGACACGGCTGCCGGCAGGCGCAGTCCATCTAATCCAGTTCATCACGGCACTTAGTACGCATCCACATGAGGCTATGCCTCCAAGTAGACACAACAGGAACAAGAGTGTTCTACAAGGAGCCACTCCTGCCTCGGTCTTCTTGAATAGGGATTTAAACCACCCCCTCTTAACTACGTGGGATGTTGACCCGCTCTTATCTGACGCCCATGACCGCCCCTTTAAAGAGAAGTGTGAACTCGCCTATAAAAATTTGTTAAAGTCTAGAAGGAAAGTAGCTGCTACTTACAATCGGGGACGTGTCCCCGTCCCGTTTAATGTGGGTGACAAAGTAGTTTGTAAATGCTTCCCCTTGAGCTCGGCGATGGACAAGACGTCGGCTAAGCTGGCATTCAAATGGAGTGGGCCATGGCACATCGACAAGTTCCTAACGCCCGTCTCAGTCCTACTAGTGGACATTGTGGACCCTTCTGTAACCCGCCGCGCCCACGTTAGCCACCTCAAGGCGGTGACGTAGTGAGTCCACGTCCTGTGCAAGAAGGCAGGACGTGTTATTGGTTAAGTATTATTTATGTGTATACGGAGTAAAATTTAGGAATTATCATAGGTTATATAGGTATATAGTGTAAAGTTTAGGATTTATCGTAGGTTATGCTTATTTGTTATATTGGACATTGATTCAAATCTTAGGGGTAGGCCTACCCGTACTTCTATATATATCTAATGGTTAGTGACTTATGTTTGAGTGTCGCTCTGGGAACTTGGAAGAATCCATACGCGTGTTGTGCGCGCGTACTATATGAAAAAGGAAGATGATGCAGTGCTTGCCCTTGTAGAACACTCTTGTTCCTGTTGTGTCTACTTGGAGGCATAGCCTCATGTGGATGCGTACTAAGTGCCGTGATGAACTGGATTAGATGGACTGCGCCTGCCGGCAGCCGTGTCAGAGCATTGTAGACTGTACACTTATATTATTTTTGTAACTGTAGTTTATTTGTTCTCAGAGAGGTCTTCACCCTTCCCTCCCCTTCCTTTTGGTTCGGGGCGAGATATCGAACGCGTCGTCTACAGAAGACGGAGGCTGGCTGGGCCGACTGATATGTGGGACGAGTCTCAGCTTCAATGGGTCGTCAGAAAGAAGGAGAGCGAGAGCGTCAGTGCCGTGCGTGTAGTACTCCGGCGTGAGCTACTCCAGGATCTGTCAGAGCGCCACTACCGGGTGGGCTTACTACTTGACCATGAGGCCGGCTATCCAAGGACTGTCATGAGGGTTCGTGTGGATCATCTCCCCATTGTCTGCCACTAACGGCAGGGAAGGTACCGCCCTGCCGTTACGCCTACTGCTGAGGACTCCTTCTGACATCCCGTCAGGGGGGGAGGATGTAACAACTTACATTGTAACAACACATCACCAACTCGGACAGACAACTGGGACAGCGATGTAACAACTTACATGGTAACAACACTCGCCAACTGGGACAGCAACTGAGTCAACACGCGGCACTAGCTTGACCGGCGACCTACGCTCTCGCCAAATACATCGGACTGACTGAAGGCGTGTCCGCGCCTGCCGGCAACGAGGCTCGACCACGTGTTCGGCCAGCAGAGAAGATGGATAGAAGAGTTCCGTTTCCGCCTTCGCCGAGCTTCGAGAAGGTGCTAGGTGTTCGATATGAGTCTCGAACCTCTCCTCCCCCTTGTTTGTAATGTTCTCCAACCTTCCTTTCCTTCGATCCGCCCCCCTTCTCTGAGAATTATATTTCGTATAAATACTAGCGGTACCGGGATCTCAGGTCACTTACTACCCCACCGGCTCGAGGATAAGAGGTGAGGGCAGCGACTGGGTTTCGGGGGATATTACTTTCTACCAAAATTACTATTTCGGCGTCATGGGGGGAACTCTTTCTAAATTACTATTTGGACTTTGTTATTAACTTATGTTTATTTGAATATTGACTATGCTACGCGCTTTATCGCTGCTGGGAGTTAGACCGTCGCTTTCGCCACCGCTTATATTCAGGGTCTGGGCCCTATTCAAATGTATTTCATACATTCGCCAATATTAGCTTTTAACCTGAGATTGTCAGGTCCTGGGTTCGAAACCGGCTTATGTTGTTTTCGAGTATAGCTGTTTCTGGACTCATCTTTGTTCGCCAAGTTAAACGCCTAGGGTTGTTAAGTTATTATTACCTTGTGGCCTTGTTTGATTGCTATGACGTCACGTTTGCTACGGGCGTCTGTAAGAAAAATATATATTTATACTAGGGTGGATAACTTAAACGCTAGAGTAACCAGTTTAGGAACTAATCAATTTAACGAAGTAACCAAAGACCATGTCACTGAGATCCCGGACCGTTACCTTTGATGAGTTTGATGTAACGTGATTTGTTTTGAGGAGGTAACGTTTATGTTTACCTTTGATGTAAGTGATTTCCGCGATGGACGGAAAAGCGCGCTTCACGCGGTGTTGATTGTTTGCTCAGCTTGTTATTGTTTTTTTTGACTAAATAAAATTGTTATGTTCATTCAGGTAACTCTTTACCTAATTTACTGCCTCTCTCACCTTATAGATATTAAGGGGGGGGTTGCATTATAATCATTATTTCAACTACCATCATTGTAATTTTATATTGAATTCTACTTTTATAATATAAATACGTTTCCTTATTACAATACATTATGTTCTTCATGAATAATTAAAAGTACTTGTTTTTCATTTTGGAACGTTACTGATTTTGTGTAATATAGTGCACACATCAATCATCTTTTAATACAGGCTTCGTATTTACTTGGAAAAGAGAAAATTGTTGTCTTTTTTTACATACAATAAATAATTTTATAGTTATTTTATTGTATTTTGAAATATTTAACTGAATAAAATATTTTCATCAACTGTGTGATAGCATCATTGGAAAAAACTTGTTTACCATCATGTTCAATCATTTGGTCTAGATTTGTTAGTCGCCATTTTAAAATTATATTCGTTAGAAGTTTTTGTGTAAGTGTTGTTAATATATTTTTTAAGGGGAATAAAACTATAAATAAACTTTGTGTCCGACTTCAAATAAATATATAAATAATATTGGCCTAAAAACTGTGGTTAACTATCACATTCATATTATTACTATATGTTTTCATTACAGTAATTTAAAGTGATAGGTGTCAGCTGTTGGCGTAGTGATATATTAGGGATTACTTCTAGTAACATTTCATGCTGTCATCCAGGTAAACTTAGCTCGTGAATGACATAATTTATTCTTCTCACGTTAAAATAAATGTTGACCAACATACTGAAACAAAATCTCACTAGAAATATTTAAGCTCACTTTACCAAAAGTGCATAACGCTGATATAATGCACTGAAAAAATAATTTTATTTTGCAGCCTTTATGGTTCAAATATTGTACACACAAATTCTTCATATATTTTTAAATAACTTTGCCAACTGTCATTGTTCATCTATTTTTAAATAATTTTGCCAACTGTCATGGTTCATCTATTTTTAATTAATATTGCCAATTATAAAGGTTATTTTTAAATAGCTTTGGCGAGAGGTCAATTTAACAACATGCATATCGTATATGTACAACATTGAATGTATATTATCTAAGGGTGCGATTATAGGCCACATTAGAGTTTTATACACCCTTATCTATGGTTTTATATGAGCTGTTTCTAGGAGAAAATTGTGGCTTATTTTCGGGCCAATATGGTAGATATTGAAAAATGTATATTCTTATACTTCTGAATAAAATATAATATCCAACAATTCTCCCTTGGAGTACTCTGATAATATAATATTAAAGTTACACTAAGACATTTCTAATTAAATTAAGTTGGAATAAACTTAAAAAAATATAAAGTAAGAATTTAAATGAATATCCTTTCACTTAAGTCCAACAATGTATCACTTTGTCATAATTATTGAATAAGAAATGTTAATTTAGTGTCATATTTCAACTGAAAAAGAAAGGTGTTACAAACTTGAAAATTAAATATTTTAGTTCTGGAGACATAGGATGTATTAGATGAAATTTGATAAAATTTTGTAGTCTAGGCGTTGTTTTAGAATTTGCTGGATTCTAGGAAGAAACATATACCATTGGATTATTCTTTGAAAATCTCCAAAACTTAGAATTTAGGTACATAAAATAAACTGGCCAGACCGGAAATTGAACCCCGAGACCTTCTATTTTCACCTGCAACTACTGACGCTAGTCACAATTGACTATTAAAGCTTCCGATTAACACCATCAAAAATCCACTTTTCTTAATTGCTTTTTAGCTAACATGGAGAGAGTCTCTTTCACAGGTCACGAGTTCTATCCTCTTCAAAAAGTTTCAAAAATTCCAAAGACAAAACATAGTCTTGGAGGTAAGATAGTATTGTCATAAATTTAAATAAACTAAATGAAACAAGGATAATAAATTAAATTTGACGGTGTGAATTGAGAATGTAGGATTGAAAATTAAAAGTCCATGAAACAAAAAACACAAATTTCAAAATAATAAAATGTATTTAAGGTATTTCCATTTGAAACCTGCGATGAATAAACAAACTGGTCCTTTTTTTGAAGCTTTCCACTGTAGCATTTAGCTATAATGAGTGCAAAAATAAATTAAACATACCCCATCATACTGCAGCTGATGTCAACAAGGAACACTAACGCGAGTTACAATCAACCACACCTACTCTGCCGCACGTTGGATATAATACTGACTCTCGATTGTATAATTGGCCTGTGCCAAAGATCTTTTGTTGTGAAGATGTTTTACTCACCCTAGTTTAGGAGCTTTGGACTGTAAAGAAATTTCTCGACGTATATTCTCATGTGTGCACGTGGTTCCTGAATATTCCATGTGTGTCCCCCACCCCTTTTTCCGTCGTTCTTTTTCTGGGTTGCATTGAATATATAATGGCGTCTGAGCGATCAGACGTCACTCTTGGACTTGATCCGGTTGGGAGCAGGAGAGGCTCTATCTTCGATTAATATAAAATGTATGGTCATAATTTCTATTCGGCTTCATTAATATTTATTTAAATCATGTAAATTTCTTAGTCAAAATTTCTTTGGGTAATTATATTTTAAATTTATAATAATTGAAAATATGCTCGACTTATGAAAGTGAAAAAATGGCCAGCATCCAAAGACAAGTTTTCTACTCTTCTGGAAATCTCTATACACACCCAGGTAACTAACTAACTATAACTCCTTCAAACATTGATACATATTAACTTTGTTTTGTAGCATTAGCTACACAGTCTGTGGTAAACATGGCTAAAAAAAGTAGGTATGCTTTAAATTCTATAGCAACAAAACCCATGTGTTTGTTCACAATGCTAAATTGTTCTTGAAATTATAATACCATGATGAATGTCTTTTAAAGACCAGTTATTTGTTACACCACATTTGCAATTACAAAAATAATTATTATGCATGGTAGTTTTCATAAGGTACAAACTCTTTATTCCATTTATTAAATCAAAATTACAACAAGTATTTTAACAAGAACTCTATTTACAAAGTGAAACCAGTGCTACACTTTGAACTAAAGCATTCTTTTACACTTCATGGCGTGATTGACATAAGTGACTCATATCTCTATTTTTAATACTAGTGAAAAGGGCATATTTACACAAACATTACTTTTCATTAAACTCATAAAAAACAAAAACAAATAGAAAACAATTGTTAAAATATGAAAGTGTTTAGTCCTGTCTGTCAAAACGTGATAAAATATAACCGTGTTGTGTGTCAATATGTACCAATGTGTATATTATGTATTAATACAGAGAATAGTTGGTATGGTCATATAATGAGGATTCAGAAGAAGAATATTAACATGAAGGATAGAGAAAATTTACAGAACTGACTCGACCACAGCCTGGAAACGGTTGTTATGACATAGCATATTGGCCCATTTTTAGCTTATGCACCTACTACACTCCTGTTCCATGATCGATCAAGTCTACAAATGTGCATCCAAACAAGACTCGCCATGAGACTTCTCGGCCAAGTCACTAAGGTTAATTGGACAACGGCTGCTGTGCGGCATCACAGACAAAACAATGTAAATTAAATTTAAATAAGACTTGTTATCGATAAATGTAAATATTAACTGTACATAAGATAACCAAAGAAAATTATAATTAATACATGTCTTATTTCGCATAATCATGTGGGTAGTTGGATATAAGACTTTTAGCTATATATTAAATATGTTTACCTGTCTAGTCATTGATAGTTGAGCTGTACAGATACAAAATTATATGATTGTTGGTGTATTAACCTCTTAGGAAAGAGGTAATTGGTGCACTTGTCTAGACATTTGAAGTATCTCATTTATTGTTATAACTCTTGGTAGTGCCATAAGGCCTACTACCCAATCAACCACCACCTTACAGGTAGCACTACTAGGCTGAATGCCCAATCAACCACCATCTAGCAGGTAGCACCACCCTGGCCAACTGCCCAAAGAACAACCACCCTGCGGTTGGCACCAACTGCCCAATCAAACACCGCTCTGCGGGTAGCACCACCTGGCCAACTGCCCAATCAACAACAACACCATGCGGGTGGCGCCACCTGGCCAACTGCCCAATCAACAACTACTTTGTGGGTGGAGCCACTCGGCTGACTGCCCAATCAACCACCATCCCCCTGTGGGTAGTCACTCAGTCGACTGCCCCAGTATCAACTACTGAGATAAGGAGCAGCACCATCTTGACAAGCAGACCTAACAGAGAAACCCAAACCCAAACGCAAATGTCATATTCTAAAGGAAGAAGCACCAGGGGAGGAAAACCTTCCATGACATCAACTACCACAACCTTTACCAAATATGTATTCCTAGAAAACTCCCTCTTTCCACCCTCCCAAGATCAGTTCTCCATGTCCTCAATATACCCAATGCACCTCCAGACACCACCTCCTTGAGCTTCAAAACTCATCCATCATCATTCCCTCTGACCCAGAAACAGCTTTGGTCAGTCCCTAAAGTCCCCTAAAACTCAAAACAGTGCCACTATGCCCCAAGTTCTCATCAGAAGATGATCTCCTTCGGTCAAGCACAACGCACACAGTAACTTGCCTCAATCAATGGTACTACTTCCTGAACACCCCTCTCCTTGCCCATCCCAAGGACTACTTCCTAAATTTCCACTAGCCCAAACCCCTGACGTAACACACCAATACAGAGCACATTGTTCAACATAATTGTGTTGTGTACCAATACAGAGCGCATTGTAGGTCATTATTGCACAATGTGTGTCATTATAAAATGTTATGTACCAATAAAGAGAGTATTAATTAAAGGAAGAAGAGTGGTGCAAGAATGAGGCAAGATGGAGGCATTTTATTAAACTGACCTGGACACAGGCTGGATAAAGTTTTGTCACACACTTAACACAAGCTTAAGTTTATTTAAGCCTGGCATTGTACTTATTGTGCGATTACACTCTATCATGTTTTGAACTCTATAACATTTAAGAGTTTTGGGTAACCTCTATAAGGCCCACATCATGAGGACCTTCTCTTTAGCATCTAATTAGTTTAGTTTTACTTTTAACTCATTTCTACACTTTAATCATGTTTTAACAATTATTTCAACCAATAGGCCTAGTTAAGATTTTATCAAAAACCTAAATCGATGGAATGAATCTCCCGCATAAGGAGAAGTTTTATTTTAACAAGCGTAAATGACTCTCCCAAACACTAAGAGGGTGAAGAGAGATTGACATGTTACACAGCACTTAGTGTAAACAACCAATTATGTGCCGCTGACTACTTGGGAGAAGAGATTTGTTGAATAAGATTAGTTCTCCAAACTGTAGTTAGAAATTTCATTCCCAGAGCCACTTTAGAATATCAGGAACATATAGTATTCTAAAAGCCCTCCAGAATACCAGGAACAGAAGATTAGCTCTCCAAAATGTGTTGAGAACTATTATTCCCGGAGCTACTTTCGAATATTAGGAACAAATATAATTCTCAGACTGTTCCAGAATAGCAGCAACTGAAGACTCTAATGTGTCTTGCTAAGAACAAATTTCACTATACATGGATAGTGTTCTTGAATCCTGATCCTGAAACTTTGTCTCAACCTCTTCCTCCAAATAAATATTGGGACAGTTTATTAACATTCACCATTATAATTTTGTTTTAGGATAACATAATAATCTTTATATTTTGTAACTTGAATATTCAAAATGGTAGCATAGATAATAAATAAGAAAGCTGATCAACTAATATTATTTATTCAATTCCCATCTTCAACTCACAGGAAACAACACTTTTGATTGGAAAAGTGAAATGGTTCCTAAATGGAGCATTAAACCAAGTCTTGATTGGAGGAGTAAACCACTTTCTCCAGGTTCTCCTTAAATGATACAATTATAAATTGGGAAAATATTCTAGGATGTGTATCGTACCTTTATTTTAGAAACAAGTGATTGGAAACTGTACTTAAATAACTAATTTAATTTTTGGTGGACATTAAATAATACTTCAAATTTATCAAAAGATGTCACCTCACACAATACAAATTAATTAAAATTCACACTTTACAAAGTGAATGTCTACTCTCAAAACACTGGAAACTGGCCCCAAAGATTGGTGGAGGTAGAGAGCGCAACATATCTTTTCTATTATAACCAAGAACTTGGGGAATCCCACACACCTCTAGTACAGTTCAATAATAGTCTGTGAGGCAAGCAAGGCCACACTCACAAGCAATCACAGCTTAGTTCATCACACGCTCGAGGCACGCTGTGAAGTGAGAGCCTCGCTCACACTAGGACGCCTTTCTGCCCTTTACTACAACTGGCTTGTTCTTGATCGCACCCTTCTTGCGCTTGTTGGTCTGACAACAACAATAAAAACATTACAACACTGTTCAGCTAATAGAGGACACCATATTTCTCCAGCAGGTTACAAAACCCCATTTACACTTAACTGCGAGGCTTAGCCTCTCTCTTGAAACAATGGAAAATGACTCAGAAATGTTGTGATAAGTTACAAGTGATCAACCAGCTGTACTATCAACAATAATCTAGCCAATGGGTCTTTTCCAATCCTATTTTGTATGGTTTTAATATTATCCAGATGATTATCAAAAATATGGTATAAAATAGATCAAAGCTTGTATATTTTATGATCCATAGTCAGATAAGTGATAAATTAAATATCTGAGATTTAATTGTAGTTTTTGCCCTCACAGGATTCAAAGATTTCAGAATTAAAGTAACCCATCTTTAATTATATTATAGTAAGCTGGAGAGAGAATGGTAAATCATATTACACTCAAAAATAATAACTAGCACTTAATGTGAGATGTATGCTACCTTCTTGGATATGAAAAGCTTGGTGCGCTTTATCTTGCGCTCAGTAACTGGAATTCTCGGCCGGTTAAACTCGTCCGGCTTCTTCACTCTGAAACAGGAAACTCACAATAACTCTTGTACCTTTATTCCCCTCATGCATCTCTGGCAGATACAGAATTTCATTTGAACAAAAGTTATAAAATTCCACTATATTTTATTTAAAAATCCAGTATATACAAAAGTCTGTCCGAACCATACAATCCCTATTTCAAAAGTGTAAAATGATGAAAAGTTAGAAAATGTCTGTAATAATTAACTAAACATTTTTACTTTAAGAATATTCAACTGTTTTGATGGAGAAAAACATCCTTGAAATGAAAGTCTAAAGTTGTTCACAACAAAGATTCTCTCTATATCTTAGAAATAAGTGTCATACTTTATTTTGTGTAGAGCATATGTCTAAAAGATACATAGACAGTTTATATGGATGCGACGCTCAAATTCTTAAGGATATTGAGAAAATTTCTAATTCAAAATTCTACATTAGATTTTTTTTCTTTCAATTTTTCAAAATTTGCTTTAGAGCTCTAATACTGCTCAATCGTGGCTCAGAACCAATTATAATTATAGGATGAATTTAACAACCAGGCCCCTGACCAGTAATTTAACACAACTGAATGTATGAATGGTATAATAAATGGATTATAAGAAAGAATGTTACCACTTAGTTACTATTTGTATTTTATGTTTACCTTTCCTCCTGTGTACATACTTTTTTTTTTTCAAGAGTCGAGATTCAAAAGTAAATTAGAGATTTGGATTTGATCAAACTCAAATCTATATAAATCATTATTGTATATGCTTATACTAAGGATGAGAACGAGTTCTTAAGGATATTCAAGGATTTGAGCCTCAAATTCTAATGTATTTATACTTTTTAGAACTATTATAAAGATTTTTAGTGGTTAACACCAATCTAATAACATGAAAAACCTAACCAAACCTCAGAACATTGATTTTACACTTAATGTGAATAAAATCAGAAATAAAGGAAAAAATCCTACCCCTGTGGGAAAGTTAAATAAACACTTATACTAATAATACATTCTAGAGTTGGGTCAAATATATTATTTTAAGAATCCTAATCTCCAATTTACCTTCAAATCCCAAATTTTGAATCCGAATTTTGAAAAAATATTATTAACATAAGAGGAAATATTATTATTATTATATTATTATTATTAGCACCGCGTCTTACTACCCGTTCGGGTTATACGCACTTACGCTAATGTGTAATGGTAGGGTGATTGCGAGATGAAATGGAGGACCTACAGTTTAACGTGGGATCCGAACCACGGTGGCGGCCTGGCATTCCCCACATTCACAAGATGTCTTGTCAGAGGTGAAGGAAGGGTTTGGAAATCAGATAAATCTGTGCCGGGACCGAGGATTGAACCCCGGCTGCCAGCATAGAAGTCCGACACCTTACCCCTAGACCACCAGGTCACCAGGGAATATTTAAATATAATAAAATAATAGATAATATATATAGTAGCAATCTGTTAGCATTCTTTCTAATAAACCATTCATTTGTTCATACATTCAGTTAAGTGTTAAAGTACTGGTCTGGGGCATCATTGTCAAATTCATCCTTTAATTATAATTGGTTATGAACAGTATTATTATTATTATTATTATTGGTGATAAGAATTATTAGAGCTCTAAAACAAATTTCAATTGAAAAGTGGAAAAAAAAAATTATATTTAGGGATTTGAGTCTTGAATCAGAAATTTTCTCGAATTATTGAATATCCTTAAGAATATGGGGAGTTGAGTATTTGAGGTCCTATTCCTAATAATAATAAATATACTAAAATATAGTGGTTATAGTATCTAGCACATAAAACAGTGAAATAGTGAGAAGTTGGCCAATAAAGAAACCATGTAAAACTTATGTTATTAATCATTATCAACATCAACGGTTTCCATTAAAAAAAATTATAAAATAATTGTTATAATATCAAAAGTTTTATTTTGAAGCCAGAGACTGAGTCGGTACATTTTTATAGACTCAGACTTCACAACTCCGAGTCTACAGTCTTGGAGGTATTACAATCTTAACTCATGTTACGTAACTCCCGATGCTAGTACAAGTGTGTCATCCTATTAGATACTGATAATTTCAACAGATTATAATGTAGACCTACCTCATATTAGTTTAATTTACTGAGAACAATTTTATTTTATAGATACATATTCATCTGTACAACAATTACCCATGTCTTCCCTTCTGATCTACACATTCTACCTTCATATATTTGTTTCATAATCAATCCTCACTCATCTTCTCAACATACCCCAACCAAAGTAAGATGCTTCTTTTACATCAAACTATTAGATTCTGACTCAAACAGCACTCCTTCAGCACCCATTCATTATTGATTCTGTCCACACGGGTTTATCTACGTACATTTCTTAGACATCTCATTACGACCCATTCACCTTACTCTTGTGTTTCTCCTGAAAACCCACGCTTCACATCCATTAAACAATGTTTGAATCAAAACATTTTATATACTGCCATCTTTGCGTTTTTCGATACTACTTTATTCTTTGCAATATTTCACATACACCCAACTACTCTCTGAAATGCGTTCACCCGTCTGTCAATTACACCATCCATCCTTCCATTTTACAAAAAATTCTACCCAAATACAAAAAATCACTCATTGAACTAATAGTTTTCCATTTATACTAAGCTGACAGTCATTTCCTGATCCGTCCTTATCAAAAATTATTACCTTAGTTTTGGAGACATTTATATGAAGATCCATTCTGGCTGTCACCACATTTCAACGATTTATGCATTCTGCAGGTAACTTTTATTCTCAGTCATTTATATTACATCAGGCATCATTTTCATAAAACAGCACTCTCACATTAACATTGTCCATTTGTACACCACTCGAACACCTTGGCTCTGTCGGTAACGTGTCTGCCTGGGTCCTGGGTTTGATTCTCGGCATGGGCAAAAAATGTATGATTGATGAAAATATGGGTTTACCCTTTCACATTGATAAATTAATGGGTGAGGATTGGATGTTGTGCCTGTCCTACTCTCAACTTAGAAAATAAGGCATATGAAGCTCTAATAGGACTAGTCAGCCGGAAGTGGAAAATATGACTTGAATAAAAAAACTGACACAGGTCATAGGCTGGAAACAGTAATGGATTTAAGTGAATTCTGTATTTCACCGCATAATGGTTGCACTCTGTTTTTCAGTACAAAAAGGTGATCTAAATGGTTTCATCAAACCCTGTTTTTCACACTAAACTTTTACTAAAAAAAAAGTGTTAAATTTTACCTCTGTTACGGTCATAGTATCAGGTTGTACTATATTTGAGACAATTTGTGTTTCATACCTCTTACCATACTCTTCAGTGGACACAATCACTTTCAGTTTAAAGCTCACAGAATAGTTTTTATATTTACTACCCATAATGGTTGGTGGGGGGTGAGGGGGGAAGCAAGGGGTATGACCATGAAAAAAAATTACTATTTTGCTTTGACCTTGAGCTTATTATTAGATTCGCCACATTGTTCCAGCCAGAGTAGCTGCACTCAAGAAATGAAAGGGGAGAAAGGGAAATTCCTCTGTTTGTTTTGACCTTGAGTTGACTAGACTTATTTGCTCATAGCAACTCCCTCTCTCTCTGTTTTGTCATTCAGTCTATTTATAGACAAGTGCACTGGACCTGCCAGGCCAGTACAGTGTGCCACAAAATATACCTTGGAATCTGGTGTTTTTTCTATAGAAAACGCTAGGCAGAGTATAAAATATGAGAACAGTTTTTTAAAAAGCTTCACATAATGGTCACACCTTACTTCCCCCCAAATAAATAATTAGGCAAAAAAATGTGACGATTATGCGGCGAAATACGGTTTGTACACCAATCATGTTTTCCCGATCACAAGCATTAAACATATCAACAAATGCACAGTAAAATTTCTTCCTTGCTGTTGTACATTTCACAATCACTTAGTGTAATGCAAATATTTGGTCCATGCAACATCTACCTGACATGAAGCCACATTGCACCCCCTATATTATTATTATTATTAGCACCGCGTCTTACTACCCGTTAGGGTTATACGCACTTATGCTAATGGTAAGGTGATTGTGAGATGAAATGAAGGACCTACAGTTTAACGTGGAATCCGAACCACGGTGGAGGCCTGGCATTCCCCACATTCACAAGATGGTCAGAGGTGAAGGAAGGGTTTGGTAATCAGATAAATCTGTGCACCCCCTATATATTGTCTGCATTTTCCCCACACACTCTCTCAATTAAAACTCACATTGCCTGGAATACCCAACAAAATAATTGCCCTGCCTTCGCCTTTATATAAAGCAGTGGTCACCAAATGGTAGAACACTGTTCCAATTTGGATCACAAATAAATTTTTAAGGACCTTGATGAGATAGCGATAAACAGAAGAAATGATTATATTTTGGTGGTGGGCGGGTGGGTAGTAGACATGGAAGGCCAGTAATAATAAATAAGTAAAATAACTAAAAGGAAAGAAAATCACCCTTTTGAATTAGTATAGTCCTATAGGTTTTGAACGTGCGTCACTGTTAAAAGTTTTGCCGGACCGAGGAAGTATGTCTAGTTTTTAAAACGGACCTCCATCAAAAATAATTGGGGACCTCTGGTATAAAAGAACAGTGACAAAATTCTTCCAATTATTAGGAACATTCGGAATCCCAGCACACACAGTGAACAACTCACCCACTCATCCCCTAGCAGTAAAATTAAGAAGCCTTCGTTGAACCTGCTTTGCAAGTGGATATTAACTGCTCGGGGAAGGAGATCTGCTGAATCCATTGTCCACGGATTTAAGAAGTGCTGCCTATCCAATAAGATGGATGGCACAGAAGATAATATTTTGTGGTAGGACCATCCAGAAGAGACCAATGAGAGTGAAGAAAGTGACACTGATGAGAGCAGTGATGAATAATTTTTCGTTCCTCTCAAAGTGTCTCATTGTTGCCCTATTATTTTCAGTGATCACATTTTAAGTGTATCATTATTTTTTAATTTCCAAGTGGCCTCATTTTTAGTATGAACAACTTACCTTTTTTTTCCCAAGCGATTTAATTTTGAGTATGAATACCTTACTTTTTTATTTCCAAGTGACATCATTTTAAGTGTAAATATTGTGAGTTTTTTCTATGAAAGTGATTGTATTTAAGTAACCTAATTTTAAGTGTAAGCACCTACCATTAAACAATTTCCATTTTCAAATGATTTAATACACTGATCATATTTGAGTGGGAATATTGTTTTTTCTCTAAAAGTTGTCGAAAATTTGGGGTGCTGCCTATTTTCGGGCCAATACGGGCAAATTCAAACTAAACTAATCTTCCAATTTGCTTTATCTTGAAAAGTTCTACGTTTTGCTTCACAAAATGTAAAGGGACATAGGCACACCCCTACAAGTAGTTTAAATGTACCACTCACTTGTAAATCCTGACCAGCCAATGTTCGGTTGTGTAGGCCTCCTCTAAGTAAGTCAGTTCAAAATTTTTATTCCCTATGATTGCATTTCTTGTTCGGTCAAATCCAGCCGGACTCCTATAATCCATCTGGAACAAAGACACTTATGTGAGCTCAACCAGCTATAAACTAGTCATAACATGTAACTATGTGAGAGGAGAGAGAGGGCATTACCTTGAATTCCCCAAACTTGTAGTAGCTGAGCTTGTACATGAGACAGTTGAGGAGCGTGGGAGTTCCCTCTGCATCCACTCGGAACTCTCCTCTGTCGGTGAAGTAGTCACTCTCCTGCAAAAACATTCTCAGTCGTCAAACGCCTCTACAAACCATGAGAAGCTAGTAGCTCCATCTAGGTATTCTATAAATGCAACACAGCTAATCTGATTCATCATCACCAATTTATTATTTGGGAGGCTGAATACATCATCTTCATAAGAGGGTCTCTGAGAATATGTGTGGTCAACTGAAAACTGAGGAAATTCTCTGAAAAAAGCAGCAACTCTATAATCCAAGACAATGTGTGACCAAATTCAGACCACTTATTGGAGAGAATCTAAAATAATCTTAGTCAACTAAGTTATTTTATGTCTATCTAGCCACACACTACACACCATCAATCTGGCAACCGCATCCCTCTACCTATCTGGGCCATCCACTACTACACTAAGAAGAAATGAAAAAGGTTGAATTTAGAGTAAAGGTATTCACTTTCATGAAGGGAGAATGAGAAACCATTTAGGGAAAACCGCCCTCTTTACAACACCTGAAATTCAAACATCAACTTTCCCCTATAAACCAAATTGTATGAGCCTCATATTTTAGTCTGGGTTGTATTCTTAATTTTTAATTGTGAATAATTATTATTATTTTTAGTTTGAGTATTGATATCAAACAAACTTGAGAAAGTTATTTTATATTGCTCAGCCATAGCAATAAGTGACTTATATAACAAACATTATTATAGGATGTACTTAACAACCAAGCCTCGGACGAGTAATTTAACACTTAACTGAATGTATGAATGTTATATTAATGGAGTATAAGAAGAAATTTTAATAATACAATAATATTTGTATTTTTTATTATTCGATTATACTTATTTTTCCTATGTTCATAATTTTTTTCAGGATTTAGAATAAAATTTGAGATTTGAATATATAGTGGAGATTCAGATTAACCATTGATATTCTTTAAAGAGTGGCTTCAACCCAACTCTTGACGTATTGAATTATTATAGAGGTGGGTCGAATTCACTATATTACAAATCTTATTTCTCAATTTACCTACAGCTCCAAAACAAATTTCACTTGGAATTTATTATTTTTTTATATAAGGATTTGATACTTGAATTTAAAATGTTCTCAAATATCCTTAAGGATTTGAAGGCTCGTCTTTGTTATTTTTATCAATCTGACTTAAAGTTATAATTTTCACAAGAAAAGTTTACTTTAAGTAATTTAATAAAATGTTTAGACCTATACAAAAACTTAAAATTATATATATAAATAAATAATCACCATACTAATTTGTTGAGCCTATTTAGCTAACTAATATTATGTTTGGAGTCTTACTCCATTTTATTTGTTTATACACTGTGAACTAATGGCAATGGAGTATTATTTTTATGTGTTTGTTTTGTTATTTTTTACAACAAAATATTTTCAAAACTTTGTAAAAATTTAATATCAAGTCTAACTTGAAATTTGTAAAGCTTAGAAAAATTGATTTAAAATTTTAATACAAAACAAGACAGTGATACATTTTTATTCATAATTTCTCTGATTATGTTTAATAATAATTTTTTTTACAATAAAAGTTTTGAATTTAAGTGAAAATATGTGTTGCATGTTTCTATTCAAAATTATGCAGACCATATTTAAAATATGTATATGACTATGTAATATTTAGCTATACCTATATTTAATTAATCGTTCAAATTCAAAATTATTCAATATTCATATTAAATTCAAAATGTTCACTATTCAACTCAAAAATATTTGTAATAAAAAATCACCATTTTCACACCCCTAGCCAAAACTAGAGTGTGGTTAGTTAAAATAATACAAATACATTTGATTCTCGGTCAGCGTGATGTAATTTAAAAGTTATGGTCTGAATACAGACCCTGATGTCCTTAGGATGCTCCCCTTCAGCTATCCGGACCATCCACAAGAACTTATTAATGTCATCCCCAGAGTATCCAATGACTCCACCGAATATGACCAGCACATAATCCACATCCAGGGACACCATTATCTTGTAGGCTTGGCTCTCGTTGGAGGACATGGCTTTGCCCACCTGCAAGTTATAAACATCCCAAGAGTTTGTGATGTAGTCATAGTACTGACAATTAAAACTTGGGTCCTCGTCCTGCAAGTATACTAACTTGATGACCTTTAATTAATTATTATTATTAGCACCGCATCTTACTACCCGTTCGGGTTATACACACTTACGCTAATGTGTAATGGTAGGGTGATTGTGAGATGAAATGAAGGACCTACAGTTTAACGTGGGATCCGAACCACGATGGAGGCCTGGCATTCCCCACATTCACAAGATTTTAATTAATAAGCCTCACAAATCCCAAAGTATATATTCATATAATTTTGCTATTAATCTAGTCCCATTTTGCATTTTCACTTTGCAAAATATGGTGATCTCAGAGTTCTACCCCTCAAGAAGGGAGGATCGGAAGGTGTACACTCAGTTGGACTCACAGTCAAAAAGGATGAGGGTGGTTAATAGTCAAGAAAAGAGAGAAGGTGTACCCTCAGTTGTACTCACATTCAAGAAAAGAGGGAGGGTGTAAACTCAGACTCATAGTCAAGAAGAGAGGAAATGAGGGTGTATCCTCAGTTATACTCACAATTAAGCTCAGTTGTATTCTTAGTCAAGAAGAGAGGGACAGTATACACCCAAGTGGATCAAGAAGGGAGGGAGAGTGGGTTCGTGAGTATACACTTAGTTGAACTAACAGCTGAGAAAAAAGGGTGTGAAGATGTACTAAGTTGGGCTTGCAGTCAAGATGAAAGGAAGGGAGATCATACACTTAGGCTTTGGAGGGTGTACAACACACTAGGATTATGTGGCTGTTCGCTAAGTTTAACTCACAAGGGCAATGTGGCTGTTGTTCCAAGTGTTGTTGTCAACCAAAGTTGTTCTGTTGGCCATGCCTGCTATCTGGTAGCCGTAGTCCCACCAACTCATGACCCGGGCATCACTGGCTGTATTCTGTGATAACCAGTAATAGGCCTCCCTGAAGTCATCTAGGATTTGACGAGAGCTGCCAAAACATGTAGTACTTGTTTATAGAAGTTATACACCACTTTGAAAACCATCTTTGCTCACCAATGCTATAATAAAGCTTAAAGTATCTAGTTTTCATCTATATTCTTACAAGTATTTAATTTGACTTGATTGATAAAAGAATAAGCCTACCCATTTACCAGAGAAGTGCATATTTAAGGTGGGATGGAAGGGGATGCGAGAAAAGATAATTGTTTTGGCAGTTTTTATGGCAAAACTTTTTTTGTACAAAATAAATAAAATATTGCTAGATTACAAACATATAATTTAATTTTCTTTACATGGTGACCTCAAAATTTCTTGAATATTTGTCAAGGAAGTTCTGCGATTTAATGACAACTTTTTCTCTTAATTTAAAAAATGTTCTCGTCTAATGCCGCTATAGTCAAGACAGATATTCAAAAACTGTTAAGGTCACAATGTGAAGAAAACTAAACTCTGTGTTTGTACTGAAGCACCAAGAGGGTATGAAATGAGTGTTGAGATGGTGAAAGCAGTTGGAGAGAAGAGATTAAGTGAGTGTGAGGATGGTGAGAGAAGGGACTACAGTGGCTATATCGAGGGATTAAAGTAATATGGAATATACTGGAGAGAAGAATTAGGGGAACAGTGGAAGGAACAGTATGGCTCAGACTAGAAAGGTCCACAGTAGATCTCACATTTAATTTAAAACAGCTGCAAGAGGGACACTATGAGTACAAGAAGGACCTTCTGATCACTTTCCTGGATATTGAAAAAGCCTATAACAGTGTGTACAGATGTTGAGTATGGGGAGCACTGAAGAAGAAATGAGTGAGGATGAGATGATAACAAGAGTGAGAAATATGTATCTGAAAGTGGGAGAGAAGAGGACAGAGTGGTATTAGCTGAGAAATGGCCTGAAGCAAGGAAGGGCACTCTCACCACTTCTGTTCATTGTAATGATGGACTAAATAATGAAGGAAGTTAAAGAAAGAATTGAAGAGGAAAGTATGAGAACAATATTGTCTACAGATGACCTGATGGCATGGGCCAATGAGGAGAAACAAATTCAGTAGCAGTTGGAAGCATGGGATGAAGTGGTGGAGCAGTATAGAATGAGGTTTAATGTAAGAGTGAGATGCTGTTTACGACAAATAAGAGACAAAGGTGCACAACTGGTGTGATAGTAGGACGGGAGGAGTTGAATATGGTGGAAAGGTTTAAATACCTGGGGAGTGTGAACTAGGAAAGTTTAAGAAACAGATCATAAATTAGTGATAAAAGGAGGCAAGCAGAAGCTTTTTTATGAATTGTAAAAAGTATAATTTAGAGCAAGGATGTGCTGAGGATAAGACATAGCATGTACCAATATTGTCATATGCGCCAGAAACACGGGTAATTAAGGAACCAAATGGAAGCAGAGGATCGTATTAAATAAATTGGGGTTCTTTTCATAGTTGTAGATAATTAAAACCAATTGGGCAGTAAGAATTAACAGTCATGTTTATTTAATCATCACTCTGGCCGCTGGCGAGTAAACATTTATGTCATGGCGGCTGACTTTGTATTGTGTGTATTGTGTTCTTATTTCTCTAAAAAAAAAAAAAAAAGCCGTAATTTGTTTTGAGTTTATTTGTAATTCTAGTTTTGATTTTCTTTTTTTGAAGAGCTTTAATGTGTTCATTAAAATATTTACAAGATTGTTTGTGAGGTGAAAGTTTCAAAAGTAAGCAAGTGCTGAAACTGTTGAGTCCAAGTTTCCCATAGGGGTGGAAGGGTAGGGTATTAGGCACGTTAAATTTTCTACACCTAACAATTATTATTAAAAAAAAAAAGAGGATATTATTATGTAGGCCCTAACAGTGCACAAGTGAGTAACTTCTAAACCTTTCCACAGAAATAAGATTATATGTTTGAAAACAGGCCAACATTAATATGTTTACACTGCTTACTTGAAAAGGCTTGTACTTGTGTATCTTGTACTTATGTATATTTCCTTGTGTATTGTAGTCTACAAGTTGCTTCTTGACATTCTTTTTAGGATAGAGTATACAATCTTACTGTTGAGCAGTGTGGATCAACTCTAGTTAAAATATATTTTGCCCTTATCCAAAGACTATCAGAGTTTCTTGGATACACAAATGATGCAGAGGGTCCAGCTGGTTGAAGAAAACTCACCTTTACTTTGTCTTTTTGATCATTAGTTTTCAAAACACAAACTAACCACCACTGATAATCATAGACACACGTAACAAATTCACGGATCTCTTTTAAATTAATTTCTCCCTCAATAACACTTATTTTTTCTTTATTTTGACTCATTTGAAAATGAATACAATTTAGTGGTAACCTTTAGTTTTGTTAATGGAATTGCAGCATGGATTTTCTGAGTCCCTGGAATAGGCCTTGCCTATAAAAAAAACCCATTATTTAAGAATTATTTCTCCTTCATTTTAATTCTCATTTGTAGTATATAAAAACATAACCTGTGTAATGTTCTTTGTTGCCCAGTCAAATAGCTGCCGAGGGGTCATTATTTGATTATCAGATGTACGTTGCAAACTTGCTCTAGCAGCAAGGCGTTTCACAGTGCCTCCCACACCATCACAAGCTTCATTTCCATGAGATATCGCAAAATAATGCCATTCTGCATTTATACCAAAATCTTCCTTATGGTAACACAAGTGTATTAGGTTTTTCCTGTTTTTGTACTGTGAAGCAGCAGCATCAGATAAATAATATAGTTTAGTTATGTTTTCACCAGAAATAGCTTTAAGGAATTCAACTACAGTAGCCCCATGGCTTCTTTGGTGCTGACTGACAGCTGCCAGCTTTGAAAAGTTACCAGACAAAATTATGTATCCCTATGCGGAACAATATGAACTACATTAACATATGTTTAGCAGCTGTCACTTCTGACAGTCAATATTTAGGTATATACCTAAATGTTGACTGTCAGAAGTCAGCTGTGAGCTGTCAGTCAGCACCAAAGAAGCCATGGGGCTACTGTAGATTCTTTTTAAACAAATGAAAAGCCACAGTATCATGCCGTAAGCATTCAGAAATAATAACAAAGCTAGAATATTTCACAATTGAATCATTGCAAAAATATGCAACAAAAGGATGAATTGTGGCTTGATAATAGTTCCAATGAGATCCCTGTGCCCCATCTTGAAGAACCAATGAATAGTTCTCAGAAAAACCACATATTATTAGAAACTCTACACTTTGGTCTAGATTTAAAATGATTTTGAAACGCTGTTTGCTGAGAGGCAATAAATGAATGACACAAAAGTTTTTCAAGTCTCTCTACTAAATTGTCAATACGATCATCTGTTGGCTTTGCAATAGTTTAAAGTGTTAGACTTATTAACAGAAACTCGTTTGAAAATAATTGAGTCAACCATATTGGCTTCCATTGCTCGGATCAGCTGTTCTCTTATTTTGCCTAAGCCAGGACAGTTATCACAATCCCCAAAATAGCATTGAGGCTGTGGAGGGTTACAAATTATAGCAGCAAGGCATTCTTTATAAGTTTTCAAATGAGGTGTTTCATGTTTAGTAAGTGCATTAATATTCCCTCCTATTAACATCAGTTTTACATTTTGATGAATTGTACACACACAAACGGAATGAGTACTACTCCCGCCTGCCCAAATACGTCATGGACAAAGTTCTGAAAATGTTGGAAATCCTATTTTGATTTTGGGATGCTTTTGTTTAAATAGCTCAAATAATCCCTTGAGATTTCTTAACACAAGTCTTTTTTGACTATTCAGCTTTGTATTTTGTTTTACACAAACAAAATCTATTTTCCTGGCTTTTCATGCCATGAAATTTGATACACCACACTTGTGTTCAACTTTACTTATGCTCCAACTTTTTAGCAATATTGTCAATATTTGCACTTTTTCACTCTTATCTGTAGTTTTTTTTAATTTTTATTTTAATTGATTTATCTCACTTTCTTTTTTATTTTCACTTTCCTGGTCATCTGAACTTCCAATATTTATCAGTTTTCTTTTAACAGCTGAAGCTATCTTACAATCTTTTTATTTGGATAGCTTTTTTGTGACATTTTTCTTTTAGAAATCGGTAACACTCCAAGTGTTACCAAACTTGATTCAAAACTTTTACAGCTCAGCATTTTCAAACTCAAAAACTTTATCATCATGAAAACTCCTTTCAAGAAGAGGTGAGGAATCACTATGTTTTATCTATTTGGGTAGTTTATTATTATTTTTTTCTACAGCAATCACAAATCATGCTTCCCAAATGTAATCAAGGCATTATGTTTATCATTCACAATGTAATGGACCTTTTACTAGGTTTTGAATGCTTTTTAATCTTAAATGGATTACAGAACCTGTGTGCAAAAAGCTTGTCAGCCATTGTAATTAGAATATATATAAGTTTTGGAAACAATAAAACACTTCTTAAAATTAGGCCTATTTCTTGATCATTTAAAACTTCACATAACTATTGAACACAGCTTACAACCAAGATTTTATATTTATACAACACAACACAGTTTATTCTTTCAGGACTCATTTACTTAATAGTGATAAATCACAACCATGTGATGTTATGGGGCGGACAAGCACTAAGCAAGGGATTACAACCATGTAGCCTCTAACCCAAAGTTTTAGGTAAAAGCTTTTTATTCAAAATCAAACTAAACTAACATTAAGTACACTTGTTGGACTCAAACACAAACTAAATCAAATAATTGACCAAGTTAAACTTTACATAAACACATTGTAAGAAATTATTTACACACACAGTTAGAAGTGTCACTTTCTCTTCAAGTTATTTTGAAGGAATGTTAATTCCTCGACATGAATAGGAGTCAATGATTCACGTCTGGCAGTTAAAATGTTTCCTGAACTAGAAAAGACCCTTTCACTGCACACACCTGTAGCAGGTATTTCCAGGTATTTGAGAGATACTTTGGAGACATTAGGGTATTTTTGAGAACCCTCTTCCCTCCACCAGCTATAGAGGTTTGTTGATCTGGGCACTCGTGATTCATTTAGGTAATCCTTCACTTCACTATTGTTGTTTATTGCCGGTTGGGTGGTATTTGGTATGGAATCAAAACTTGACCATAGTCCAGAACTAGAAGAGAAGCATGAGGGTTGTTCATCTTTTACATTAGGCTCTAAAGATGACTTGTCACTCAACTTTCTAACTTCAATTGCTAGCATGTTTACTGCCACCATATCATCAATCAAGACATCTCTAAATCTTGGGTTGCATAACATGGATGGGCAGAAAATTGGATCTGAATCATAAAAACTGAAGCGAGATTTCAAAGCCTTATCTAAACTTCTAGCGAACAATACACCCTCCTTCTTGCTAGTGATAAAAACATTTAGATGGGATTTGAGGCAATGAAGGATGGGTATACCATTGAAGAGGTTGGATAACTGTCCCCACTGATTTCCTTGGTGGCATCAGCTAGTGGCTCAAGAATCTCTACGATGCCTGCTGCTTGCTTCCATTCAACTGCAGCTAGGACCTTGATGTTATTTTCTGAATTGGTAAGTTCAGCTACAACAGCTTTTCTAACAGCATGTAATCGAGAAAGCATGTTATACTCGCTGGACCAACATGTGTCCACAAACTGAATTAACTCGAGTACCGGCAGTCCCATCTCTTCTATTACAGTATGTAATCTTTTTCTTGCGGATGGACTACAACTGTAAAGTCCCACAATTGCTTTTGCCTTTGTCAAAAGCGTACAAACCCCAGAACATTCCACTTTGGCACCATGGATAGCTAATTGTAGGGAATGGGCAAAACATGGAATGGAAATAAACAGGGAATAAACTGCAGAATGAAAATTTGGAGCATTATCGCTGACACAATATATTGGAAGTTTATCTTCATTTAAAGCAATGCCCCATTAACATACAACCTCTGGAAGTGTAGCTCTGATGTTCACAGCTGTGTGTGATTCATTAAGTAGCACAGTGTTCATTGTAAATGACTTGTACTCAAAGTCTGGTTTTAAATAGTGACACATCAGACTTATGTAACTGTCATATGCACATGATGTCCATCCATCTGAGGTAAGCGACAAAGCAAAAAGTTGGGGTAAATCATTAATAAATATACATTTTAAATAGTTTTTTATATAATCATATAGTGCTGGCACATAGTTTCGCGAAAATGTGGTGCGGCAAAGAACTTTGTAGTTTGATACTACATGTTTCATTAAGTTGATGAAACCTTCTTCCCCCACAAACTTGTATGGCAAGAGACTCATTGCCAACATTTTTGCAATTTGCTTTGTAATTTTGTGTGCTATTGGGTTGGTAGGCTGCATGATCAAACCGTTCTGAAAGGCACCTTGAATTGTTGACTGAACTAGTGTGTCTTTTTTAGGAGCCGAGGTAGTTTCAGATTTATTGCCACTTGCTCTTTTAAATTCATTGAGTTGAGATGGATGCGTCTCTAGATGGTTTGAAAGTGTTTTTGTTGTGTCTGGAAGAGGATTTAAAAATTAAAAACTTGAAATAAAAAATGTAAGTTATATTTTAATCAGATAATAAAAATATTAGGCTTAAATGTATTAAAATGATTATATAGTTCTAGCATTCAAGCAAATTTAAACTTGAGAAATTAAAGAAGTAATTTGTAAGATCCAATATTACTGTTCAATCTAACACATTAAAATAAAATGTAGATAAACTGCAACACATGCTCTATATAAGCTATTAAAGTTGTTTTTATTCCAGTTTTAAATTAAAAAAAAAAATCTTTTGATTTTACAGATAAATATGAATTGTTTTAAAAAGAAAAACATTTTAATAGCAATAAGTCACCTGTTGGCGTCTTGTATTTTTTCAGGCATATATTACACTGGGCAGTTTTCTTATCAGAAGCTCTCGTGAAAAATATCCCCATATTTCACTTTAATTTTTATTTGTTTCGGACATTTTCGTAGGCTTAACCAAAACTATTGATAAATTAATAAGAAACATCATTTCATCTCACAATCACCCTACCATTACACATTAGCGTAAGTGTGTATAACCCGAACGGGTAGTAAGACGCGGTGCTAGTAATAATAAGAAGAAACAGTTTAATGTTGCCAACATGAGGTCATAAAATTTTCCATCAAGTTTTTGGCTTAGTATAAATAAATTATTTAATCGTTTAGTTAAAAAAAGTATAATTTAAAATTGAAACAAATTTTAATTAGTAAAGGGTAATTATGTTTACTTCTATTCTGTCTCAAAATTAATTTTTTTGACTTTCTATCAATTTTTAATTTCTCTCTTGGCACATGCGTCTTAACATTTTTTGTTGAGTTGAACAAATACACGTGAAGCTCATTACATTTCAGAATAATGAAAAAAATTATGCAAAATTCAAAGCAAAAATATGATTTTAAAATTGTATATTGATTTTTTAAAATATTATTTAAATCTTTATAACGCGAATTTAGGTCATGTGGCGGTGAAGATAGTTGAACGTATTTATATTGTGAATCGATCAGGCCGTGTGGCATTAAATATAATCGATTATTGAAATTGTGTAACTATCGATAGTTATTCAATATTTCATCAAAACGAACTATATAAAATTTACAAGTTATTTATTAAGAGAGAATAAGAAAAAGATACTTACAAGAACATTATTTTTTTTAACAAAAATAGTGTGATCACAATTTATTAAAAGTGGTCACTAATCTCAGTAGAAATATTGTGGAATAATAATAATGTCAGTCACAATCAACTAGTCGTTTTATAACCATGGCCTTTTGTGTCAATACATGGATATTAAAAAAATATCGAACTAATCGATATTTAACCTATAAATCGATAGGGCCCATCTTTCGTAAAGTAAACAAATGAAAATGATTTATATTAGAAGCTTTCGCGTCATACATGTTAGTAAACATTGTTTAATTCAATGTTTTATTTGTTTTAAAAATGAATTGTGTGTGGTAAACATTAATATAATTTACTAGAACATCAGCTCAGAATGGTTAAAATTGAAAATACTTATATATTTTTTTTGCCGAAGCTTCGAATTTTTCGACGTAAATTTTGTTTGTTGATGTCGAAGCTAATTAATATTCGCTTCGACTTCGAGATTCTTGAAGTTTCGCACACCCCTAAAAGTTACCCTCAGCAACAAGGAACTTTGTCTCTATAGTAATACTGACCCATCCTGTCCGTATGAGGCCAGCACAATGCTGGGGCTAGAGTAAGCGTTGCTGGTGACCCATGTACAGTGGACAGCAAACATCATTAGCATCATGAGGACAGCAAAAATGATGATGCTACGAATGTTTACACCTAGCCCGTTGGTTTCCTTGGTTTGTTCATGTTTCATCTTGCGTAGCTTACCAGCCTGTAAGTAGATGAGTTTAACTGCTTAACACTACCAATACAACACCTTGCTATGGATCTTGATAGCACCTTACCACTTTACTTTATATCCATTACCGTTTCCAGCCTGTGACCTAGGTCAGTTTTTTATTCAAGCCATATATTTTCCACTGCCGGCTTGCTATGCCTGTCATAGCTTCATATGCCTTACAATTTAACTTAAGACTTAGACAGACACAACATCCAGTCCCTGGCCGTTAAATCATCAATGTGATCGGGTAAACCCACATTTCAGTAATGATAAATTTTTCGGTCATAACAAGAATCAAACCTGGGACATTTAGCTCAGTAGACAGACACACTACCAACTGAGCTAAGGTGTCGGATCCCATTCACCACTCAACTACTCTAATTTCTAGAAACTTTTCTTGCTAAACACATTTCAAGATCTCACCTTGTCATACATGTTCCGAGAGCTCTTGTCTCCTCCTGGATCCTCCTCACTGTCACTGTCTGTGACCTGAGGATCATCTTCCTCCTTAAGGAACAACTCCAGGAGTCGGGAGAAGGCCACCCCACTCAATACACACACCACCGGAGTTAAGGTTAACATGAGACGTACCATCACACCCGCAAAGTACACTGCGCTTAGTGCGTACAGGACAACTATGAACAGTAGAATGTAACATGTCATTGTGTGACACTCCCCTGGCATAAATGATAGTTCAGAATTTCATAAATATTTGGTAAGGATCTGTGACCTCAGGAAATTTAATTCAAGTTGAGATTGAGCAAGCGTCTCAGAAAGATTCTGAATTTTGATTTGAGTTTAAGTTAAATAAAGGGGATTGTGTGAAAATATAAATGTAGACAACCCCTTCTATTCCCCGTCATTTAAAGTGTGTTTGTTCCTTTAGTGCTGACACAGAAACTACCTCAAAGAAAGCCATCTCTCTCTATTCTAAGAGGTCTCTTGGAGCTGACTTTGACACTATCCAATATTTATCTCCCTCCTTTCAAAGAGAGATCAAGTGATGCTGACCTTGACACTATCCAACAGATATCTCCCTCCTTTTGAAGAGAGGTCACTTGATGCTGACCTTGACACTACCCGAGAGAGAGGAGTAAATTAAGTAACTAGTTTTATAATATGTTCTTAGTATACTTCTACACTAAGATGTAATTGAGACAGTCTCGTTCTAACTATTTGTGATTTACCAGCTCTACACAAATATATTATCTTGGTCACAAGCTCAACACCTCAGAACAATCATAGAATCACAGTAATACAAGTTTTGAGTTGGCTTGTAACTTACCAAAGACACGCTCATCTGTGATATCCTTGATGCAATACCAGAGCCCCACAGGAAAGGTAGTTACCAGTATATGCAGGTCAAAGAAGAAACTAAACCAAGTGGTGGGTTGGTGCTCCGAGACAGACGCTATGATGGGGATGTGAATTTTGGCATAGCCCGTATCCCACAACGAGTAGAACCTAGACAAAGGCAAATTTGGATGAAAGGTTGCCACTTCTGACCAAGATGGTTTTTATATTCAGATTTTCTCTATGAACCCAAGCAAGACCCAAATCCTGAATAGTTCAGTAGTAGAGTATAACTAGTGTACTAAGCCAATGTTTGAGATTTAATTCCTGGTTAGGTGTAAGTAGGTGCTGAGATAGTGATAAAATCTCAATATAAAGAAGATTGGCAGTTGTTACCTACCGTCCACTCCATGGTGCGATGACCCCAGCGTATGTGAGTCCCACCACACTCAGGAAGACACCAGCAGCTGCTAGGAGCGCTGACACTGTGAAGAAGTACTTGAACTCGCTCTTGGACAGGATAGACTGGAGGTAGCGGAGTGCAGCCATGCACACAAGAAGGGCAAACACCCCTGGGACAATTATATGGTACAAATTATCCTTCATAACCAGTGGTTTTAGCCAACCAGTGAATTACCAATGAATACTGACCTGAAGCAGCCATATGCTCGCTGGTACGTATAGGCTGGAAACCCACGAAGGGTATCTGCATGCTTAAGAGTAGTCCCAGGATATAGAAAGTGGTGTAGCTGGTGAACAAGCGATTCGAGTAGCGGCCCATCACAAGCAGAGCGAACACATGGAGAGGGATCAGGTTGATGATGAACACATAGCCTCCCCAGGCTGATACCTGAAATATAGGAGACTCAGGAGGTCATTGGTGTGAACCATACACTCAACATACAGTGAAAAATATGTAATCTGCTCCTGCTGCAGCAAGAGTTAAAATTACATGCAAAAATAAATTACATGATTACAAATATAAAAATAAAACTGATAAAATTTCCCAATTGAAATAAAATTAATATAATGAATTACATGATTCCAAATATAAAAATAAAAGTGATAAAATTTCCCAGTTGAAATAAAAATAATGTTACTCACAACAAGAAAAAATATAATCACAAAAATAGCATAGACCAATTATTGTTGTTAAGTGCCAAGCCTGAAGATATGTAAATGCAACATTTAATAAATTGCTAATGGCCTATTTCCTACAACCGATGATGTGCACTCTGACTACTCACCATGTAGAAATAAGATAAAGCTGCCATGCAGGACCAGAATATGGAGCCAGTCTTCACAGATTTCACCTGGGGACACAATAGATAGTTTAAACTGGAGTACATCACTACTGAAACCAGTGGTCAACACAGGTGGACAGAGGGGTTTACTACTTTTCCAGACAATGTCTACCCCAGATGGCAGATTGCTCACTTCAAGTTTAGTGTCTTAATAGCAAGAACATTTCAAATATTAGGTTCCTATTTTACCACCATCAAAAGCATATTGGAGTGAGAGCCAAATAGTAAATGTACTGCCAGGCTATTTACGTGTTCTTTTAAATACTATTAATTTGTTAAGTTGTCAGAACTTCTCAGTGTTGCACAATATCTTACCCATAGGTAGTAGGTAAACTGCAGAGCAAAGATAGCAATGCCCTCGTTGTCATAGCTACCAGCGACTGATCGACTGATGTAGCCCGGGACAATGGCGATGAAGCACGCAGCAAATAGGCCAGCTCCTGGGGACCAGAGCTCCTTGGTCAACAGGTATGTGGAGATGGCTGTCAGACCACTGAGACAAAAACATGAGAGATTGGTCATCTTTTTTAACCACCTCTAGAAGACCGAAGAACATATTTAACAAATTTCAAAGCTCCTGTAATACACAACTCTTTATACTAAACAGTTCAATTACAGTTTGATGAATGCCACTGTCATTAATTTTGTGAATTTAACTGTAGGTAAAGTGTGCACTTAATTACTAATCTCATTTTAATTCTTTATTATCTTGAAAATGGAAAGTTAATAAATAGGCTTACATATGGAACCATAGTAAAATAGGCTACTTCTACCTCACTCAGTTTCAAAATGACAATGTTTCTCGTAAGTGAATGACCAAGGTATAAACTATAAACCCCCGATCACTTTTTATCAGTAAGATTTTGTTCCTCTTTTTAAATTCGAAATATTATTATAAAAACTCTGGTAATCGAAGGCATAGTCCATATTTGTAATATATAGTGCAACTGGACTACATCATTTGTAGCCCAGTAGTGGAAAGATTAGCTAGTACTAATGTATCATGCCCAACGGCCAATGTGGGTCTTTCCATGTCCCGATGAGATGAGGGTGATAATAAGTATGAGGGTGGTGAACCAGTGGAAATACTTAAACTTAGATTAAGCCTAATTAATCAAACCCTTGTAAATGTTGAGGTAATTCTCCTTTTTGGGAAAAATACCCAAGTCACCACCCGAGAATCAAACCCTGGTCCTCTAGGCTCGTAGCCAAAAGCACTGACCACTACACCACATTGTCGGTTATTTGTAGAATTAATACCAGTGTGTATAGTGAAATCTTGATCTTTTGTTCCCGGACGTATAGCTCTACCGGATTCACAATCAAGTATGTGCTTTGCTGTACCTACAAGCACTTCAACAAATATCCGTACAATCCTTTCCCAATAAATGTTGATACTAGAAGAAATTACTGTCAAAATTACAATACATCTCGACTGATTTAATGACATGATGTTCAATTTCTATGGTCCTTTAACAAATATTTACTTAACTATAGAAATAAAAACATTAATCATTCCTAAATTTTCTAATAATAGACTAAATAGCAAAACAAAGTCAGGGAGAGGGTTGCGGAAATCGTGAGCACTTCATGGTCAAAATGAAGAGAGGACTAACCCTCCTTCATTGTCACTGAACTGGCTGCCCTGGAACTGTCCTGTGTGTGCATCTAAGCTCAAATCCAATGGGTTTTTTTCTGTGTTTTATAAGTTCAACATTAGTTTTGGTAGTTATGATGTTGTCATTTGGTAGCCATTATACATAGGCCTACATTTTTTATAATCATAGCAAGTTTTAATACAAAAAGAAAAGTTCTGTCTATTCAAGAGAAAGTATATGTCATTAGAGCACGCGAAAGTGGACGGAAAAAGGCTAGTTAATATATGCCATGAGCTTGGATTAGTGAATTCTACTGTAGGCACAATTTTAAAAGTGTTCTGTTGGTAACTCTTTAATAACATCACTCTAACATAACATCAACATTTGTTTGACCCCTTTGATGACACTATAACCAAGTTTGACTGTACTTTCATACTCCAGGCAAAAATGATTTTGCATGCAAATTTTAAATTTCCGGTAAAAATGCATATTTTACTCATAACAGTCAAATTAAATTATTAATACTTGTTCTCTTTCTCGACTAGTTACTAATTAGTTAATAAAGTCTTTACAGTAACTTGGTTATAAAATAAAACAAAATTTGAGAGAGAAAGAGTGTGTGTGTCCACACGCGCACACACACATGTGTTGTAACATGTCAATCAGACAGATTGGACAGCTACAATTAAATATCAATATTTAATCATTTACGAAAGGAAGAAACAATATTAACAGTAATCTACCTCAAAATTAATTTTCTCTGACTAGATGTAGTCAAATAAAATTACGTATCTCCCTAAGTTGAAACATGTGGTTGTTCAAAAAATTGTATTTTGATAAATACTGTAGCAGATATCACAGAAGAGGATTAATATTATCATATTTATGAATAAAATACTCTAACGCATGTTCTCTGCCACTGGATAATGTCGAATAGATTTACATACATTTGCCATGCTGTCTACAAGAAAATATAGTAAAAGTACATCTATATCACATATTCTCACTAAAATAATAGCTGAGCCTAAATAACATAATCAAAACGAATATATTTAAATAGATGCTTTAGTATCTACTAACCATTTCAAGATGCTCTTGGATTCATTTGCCACGTGGGGGGAAAAGAAAAATTATTCAATGAGGGCTGCCACACATACTATCACAACTACATCTGATGAAGGAAAGAAGAGTATGTTGGGATCAACACACTGACCCACTTCTCGTCAGAGAAGCCTGGCGGCCGGCCAATGAATCATGCTTTCCTCCTTCCCCGCAAACAGCCCGTCTTGAGTTATTTCTCTTTCACCTTGCCTTCATCCGTCTTTCTCCTTGTCTATATTCCTGAGTTTATCACCCTTTTTCTTTGTTCCGTTCGTATCAGATTTGGGACTATATATAGGGCCACACCCGGATTTACATTATACCCGTTCTACTACAACCCAGTGTCGAATGAGAAACTTCTACACCATCACGTAAAGAAGAAGAGCCGACCATGGAGTATGGGTCGTCAGATCCACCGCTACCCTGACCAGGACGCCGAGCCAGGAATATTTAAGTATCATGAACTAACGTCGACAAGTCCTTATGACTTAGGGTTTAGTTTTGTTTAGATAACTAAACAATGTAGAGTTTTTCTTATATATATTTTGTGTCGAAGCATATTTTTGTTTTCATGTCTAATGAATAGTTTATTCATTTCAAGCCTTGTAGGCTACAAGATGGAAGTTTTTCTGTTAATTGGTTAAATATCGTGTCCTGGAGTCTGAAGGGCAAGTCTTCCCTTTTGACTTAGTGTAACAGTTGAAGTTACTATGTTCCTGTGTCCTTATGATACAGCTTTTATTTCATCAGCCATGGGCTGAGAAAATAGTAATGTCTTAGACTTGCAAAACTTCCACAAGTTCCATTAATCTATTTGAGCCATTGTTTCTCATGACGCTGTGTACATCGTGTGCATCTGTGTAATTTATGGATGGCTACAACCAGGCTGTCTGTCTTGTTTTCCATCTCACTGTTGAGCTAATGGAAGTCGATATTTTAGCTTGGCCAAGTACTCACGTTTCTCATGCTGTATTAGCCGTGGTGTTCAAACCAGGGAACTGCACTAGAATCATAGTGGGGTCTGCGCAAATAATACCCTTTTCTTTTGCCTGTTATTTAGCTTCTATTGTTTTTTGGTTGCTCTTAGTATGATTTCCATTAGAATTTAATGTACAATTGAATGCTCTGGCAGTACCGAAGGGGAAAGAGACCAGCCATAGTACTGTTTTGTTGACACCTGTTTATTAGCCATCAACCGCTGTTATCAACAGAGTTTTCTGTTGCTTATCATTATCTGAAATGTTTAATGGATATTATCTTAAGACCTATTCAAGCAGACTGATTATAATTGATATATGTATCTTGTTTAATACCCTTTGCTAATAATTGTTTAACTGTTTTCTCCTTTAGAAAACTTCTACCTGCTCAGCCCTTGTAGCTACAGTCAAAAGTTCACATTCCGCAAAGTCAAAATGTTTACATCAAACTTCAAAGTACAACCTATAATATTATTGTAAGACTTAATTTTTGTTATTTCTGTTTTTTATTTAATAAATATATTTATTGTTCAACCTTAATTCTTTTCAATTTAAATTGTGTATTCCTTGTAGTGCTCGATGGTACAGTGTGATGGGAGAATTTACATGAATGTAATGATATAATATTGCACATTTAAGATTAGGAGAGAAACTATGGAATACCCACTGAGTTGTCATGCAGTAATGTTTTCAGTGACAATGGCGACATATTGTTTTGTACAGTATGCGAAAAGAGTGTTCCTGTGAAGATAAAATTTGAAGTTGTGCAGCATATTAATACAATGCATCATAAGGATAGGGTTAAGAATAAATCTACTTTAAATCAACAATTGATCTCAAGCAAACTAGGTGAACTATCAAGTTCAAGTGACATTTTTTTTAAATTTGTGTTTAGATTTAGTCTTAGTGGATTCCGACATTCCATTGTAAAAATCAATGTCAATATTTGGGGTGTCTGGGAAAAATACACTAACAAAATGGTTACGGTCAAGTCTAACTTAAGCAAAATGTATGTTCAACAGTGTTTCATGCTTTAATTTTTAATAAAATATATGGGATATTGAAACATGAAAATATCTGGGTTTCAATAGATGAGAAACCAGACGTATTAGGACTGTGTGTGTGTAGTGCTGAGTTTGGTGCAATGAAAACAGGTAGCAAATAATTCCTTTTTAATATCCAAATACTTGAACTGTTAAATCCTTCTAAACAGTTGCAAAATTTTTCAATAACTCGTTACTTATCTTGTGGCCAAGTGAGGTACAGTATGACAATGTATTATTATTTCTCAGTGATGCTGCTCCATATATTGTTAAAGCAACAGCTGGATCAACATTTCTATATCCCAAATTAATTAATATGATATGCCTTGCTCACAGTCCACGTCGTAAGGACTTATCGCTTAAAATATTAGATGCCAGTATCAAGACGTGGAATGTCTTGTCTCCATTGTGAGAAAGTATTTGTGAAGGCACCTATTAGAATTCAAAATTTCGTGAACTAATTTCAACTTTGCCTTTACCTCCTCAGCCAGTTTTACTTTCATGGGGTTTGTTGTTAGCAGTGTTAAGAGATAGCCAGTATTTCGATAGCTCAGGAATGTTTTTCTGAAGATAGCATTGAGAAAAATATCCAGTACATCCATAACGGCTTCTCTAAGTTACATGAAATTATCACAATTAGAGGCTTACAGTAATTCCTTGCATTATTCACTTTTTTTGATAGATTAAATTTCAGTATAATTGTTTTCAGAAACTCACAGTATTGCTAAAATTGAATTCAATAAGCTTAGTCAGTTATTGAATAAAAATCCTGGTTACAAAACAGTCTGTAAAATTAGCAAAAAGTTGTCTGACGAAAAAAACTGAAATACAAGCGGAATTCGTCGAAGAAGAATTGTGGTGGTTTAAACATGTGATGTTGAAAGGACATTTTCATTTTATATAAAGCATTCTTTACTGACAAATGTAGTAGCTTCACTGAAGAAAATCTCACAATGACTTTTCTTATTATATACCAGGTAGGCCTACTCTAACAGCCATGAATAAGATAAGATTTTCCAAAAATCGAATAGTTTATTTAATTCTTGTTCGTTTGTTCTTGCATATCATAGTGCATATTTTTTTAAATTGTTCGTGGATATTTGCAAGCATATTTTACTATTTGATTAGGCATAAAAATCCTGGATCTGGTCATTAGTTACCATAGGTCACACAATGTCTCACCTGAAGGTAGGGGCCAAGAAGACGCAGATGTCCCGGATGTGGACAGGAATATTGAGAGAATGGAGAACATAGTGGATACCACCAGAAGTGATCATCAGACCAGGATACACTGTACCACCCACAATACGGCCAAGAGGGTACCATGCTCGCTCGTCAAACCAGTTCAGGAAGTTGTAGAAGCCATTCTGCACCATATATGCTGTCGCTCGATAGTTGAACCTGGAGCAGGTAAGTTACATACTGTTAGCAAGACTGTACAAAATCAATGTCAGGTACAGTTTGTGCAAGGTCATTGTGACAGTTCACTATGCCGGGTACGTCGTTGGTACTAGGTTGCTGTGACAAGGAGTCTGTACTAGATCATCTACTGTGCCAGGTAGTATGTACTATGAGGTTTGTGCAAATTAGTCTGTACTGAGTTGCAGTGCCGGTTAGTTTGTACTAGGCCACTATGCTGAGTAGTCTGTAGTAGGTTGCTGTGCCCGATACAGTCTGTACTAGGTTCTTGTCTCATATACAAACTGTGCTAATTAGCTGTGTCAGGTACAGTCTGTTAGATAGGTCATTGACTCAGGTACAAACATTTATAAACAATATCAACTCCTTAATTTACAGCCTACCGGTACTTCGTTATATTAGCTTATATTGCAATATTTAAGTCAAGGACATGGATAAAACAATTTCTAACCTAGAAAGGAGAATGATATTGGGTATTAATGTACCCATTAAAAGATAAAAATGTTAGTCATACACAGGGCTGTGGAGCCGATACACCAAGACTTCGACTGAGACTCCCATATTTTTTTACTGTCAGACACCAACTCCAACTCCGATGCCTTCAGAAAAGGCTTAAGTATAAAAATTAACTAATTTACTGCAGTAAAATGTTACGATAGAGATTATTTCATCGGAAGACTCTTTGACATTGTGAATGTATATTTAAATAAATTTGTGAATCCAGATTACAAATACTGGTCCTAAGGAATAAAAAGTCTAAAATTAAATATTTAGCTAGATAATGTTTATAAGTTTATATTGTGAAGCCAGAGTAGAAGTTGGTACATTTTTACAGACTACATCTTAGATTCTGACCACCCAAAATTACTTCAAACTCCACAGCCCTGGTCATAATGTATATTATAACCGGACAAATTGTGGCCCTTCAAACCTACATATTTGTATATGGATCGCTAACTTTTAACTAGCTTACATGTCTATATTTTTTTGAAATAGTGTTAAAAATCCCTTAGTTATTCTTATGGAAGTACCTATATATGATTTATATTAAATGTAAATCAATAATTAGCAATTGGAGTTGAGATGATAGACCTGTAGTTTAATTTAAATCCAAGCGAATCATAGTGACTTGAAGAATTAAATAAATTTTACAATTATCTTAATTCTGAAAAATTTGCAAACATTCAAAGTTTTGCTTGAAAAATTTTAATTATTTTTTGTTTAACTTAGATGTCATGTGAACAACATTTTCAATAATCTCAATAAAAACTCCTTACGATCAAGAATTACTAATTTGAGAATTTAAAGGCAGTTTTAAGAATCTCAACTAATTACTAAATTTATACCTGAAAGTAAAGGAATGATTAACGATATTAAAAAATTGCATTCATCTTATTAAGTTGTGTTTTATTGGCTCACTAACTTGGTTATTTTTTAAAATTTTTGTCTAACTTCATTGAGCTGTCAGTATTTTTTTATAGTGTGTAAATTACATCTACACAAAAAATTGTTTATTTGGCAGTTCTTTACTATATAAGCTGTATGAATTTTTAATAGAGCCCTTGAGCTAAAACAATTTGTGCAGGCGTGCTGTAGGCTACAGGGTTCTTACAGACATTTGAAACATAAATTTAAGGACTTTTCAAGGAATTTTTACAGACTAAAACTGATTTCTCGTACTGCCAAAAGCTAAGCACGCCAATAACAAAAATTATCCGTACCCAATTTTAAATAGATCAAAAACCATATATTTTCACTAAATTTAATGAACAAATAGGACTATAAAATAGTAATCTAAGTTTGTTGTCACTTACTTCACTCTCCTTGGTTTATTGGTTAGTGCAGACATTCTAGATTCAGTACCTATTTATTATAATATGGCTAGAACAGGAATCTAAGTGCTAAGGTGGTAGGGAGATGAACTAATAGTTATCAGCAGGCATTTTAGTGCAAAACTGTACTGATAAGTACTTAAAGTGTTAATAGGTAGTTAAAGGTCTTAAAAGAATTATTACAAATGACGGTTTTAAGGCAACATGAAAAAATAGCAAATTCACATAAATTGAGATTTTTAAATTTAGGAGATTAAAGAAAGCAACATTTTATTTCATATACAGTAGCGCTAATGAGTTTGTCAAAGAAGTTAACACTATTTCCCTTTGCCCCAATATAGATGCCATCCCATGGGTGCGATGATCTCTGAGATGATGACGCAATAACTAATAAAACAAAAGTGGGAAGAGCATCAGAGAGTAAAGTAAACAGCAGACAGCAGCTAGCCTTGTGCAAAGAATATGCACAAAATATTTCACACCCCAGTGCACCTTAGATCACAGTCTTTATAGCCATTCTTCACAACCATTTCAAAAATAAATACTGAAACCTGGAAATTCCATGACTTTTCATGGTCCAGAGCAATTTAAGGAATTTTCCAGGTCTTGATAGGACACACATTAAATTCCAGGTCTTTCAAGGATCGTATGAACCCTAAGACTATATAAAACTCCCAAGATTGTCCCATGCACTATCCCATTACTGCACAGTATGTGGTGAGTAGAGTTGGTGGAGTGGTTAGTAGGCCACACCTGACATGGGACTTGACAATGTGTTCAGTAAAATGGTTAGCAAACTTGACTTAAGACTTTATCTCAATAGCGATTGTAAAGGTGAATTTTCCATTTATTCTCTAAAAAAGTGTTGGTGTAATTTATTAGTTTACAGTACATTCATGTTTTAAAATTGAAAAATTGTGTCAGCTGTTATCTACTTCATTTTCCCCATAGGTCCTATTCTTTATTTACATTGTTGCCTGGTTTGCTCTTATGAAATGATTTGCTAAAATTCTAATAAAATACATCTAGTGAACAGTGTTTACCTCCTTGGAAGGTTTAGTGGCAGCTATGTTCAAGAAATCAGAGCTGGAGAAATCATACTAAGCAAGGTTCACTGTAGCTGGAGTGTCCAGACTTGAAAAAATCATGTGAAAAGATGTTCTCATAGTTGGGTAGCTCCAAAATTATTTCCATCTGGATCAGTTGTGTTTCAATATCGGTGATGCAATGAGTATGTGTGCAAGCATAAAAAGACCAATATCCCACCAATTGTGGAGGACAAGATTATACCTTAAGTAGAAGGGTTCGAACAGAACAGCAAACAAATTTAATTAAAATATTATTTTCAGAAAATTGTCTACACTTGTCATGAACATGTTCGTTGTTCGTTATAATCTAGTAAGATTAAAGACAGTACAATGCTAATTTCTTGGCAGGTTTACTCACAGCTGTGTTTGAGTAGTCAAAACAGCCGGGGCTCATATTCAATTACACACTGCACAATATTGTAGAAAGAGACCTCACGATCCTGGTCAGTTTTAACGACAGCTAAATGAGAGTCCTCAAAACAGTGGGCCTGATATTATATTACATTCTGCAGTGTTCTAAGGAGAGGCCTAAGAATTCTTGGGGCAGTTTTAATAACAATCAAATGGTCAGAGTCCTTAAAACTGGGGTCCTCATTTGATTACATACCCCTGAAAAAATGTTGTGGGGATGGGGCTTAGGATCCTCGGAAGTTTTAATGACAGTTATGTTAAGGGTGTCAGAAAAAAAAAGAGCCCAGCAATTGGACATAAGTCTTCATAAGATGAATTTTTAACAGTGAGTCTTTAATGGACTTTTAAGTCGACTATTTCGGCACAAACTTTAATAAATAGCTTCATCATATAAAAGACAAACCAACCATTACCACGATTTTAAATTCCCAACAGTGAAAGTTTAGTTTCCAACTTTAAATGTTTTTTAAATGCCGGGAATCTAGTCCAATGACCATCGCTCTATAGGCAGACACTAAAACCAAGCTCGAGTGTCAAAAGACAAGGAAATTGATTTAGTTTTCGTCATTTACATATCCCTGAAAGATAAAGTCTTAAAATGTATTAACTTATTCGATGTGTTTATATAGTTTAAACCTACTCAGAGCATATGTCGGTATATACCGGCAAGAACAACTCACCATGGATCAAATTCGTGAATGATACTCTCGAAACGAATGACGGCAAATAATCGAGACGAAAATCCGGAAATCCAAGCCAATAAAAGAACCGTAAATGTAATCAAACTTTTCCATCCTGAAGAATTGGATATTGAGGATTTAATGTATTTAGCCGATGAAACCACCATTTTCAATCGGGTACTTTTAACACGTATTCTGAAGTTGTACCATTTGCTAAAACTTAAATTCCTTATAAAACAGAATTATTTAACCTAAAACCTGATAGCTGGTATATTTCGTGCTGTTGTATCTAACCCATAGTTGCTGGGACTGAAGTATATGGTCTGTGACTAGACGAGTAGTAAAGTAGTAAAGTATCTCTTATCTAAAGTCCGTATCACACGACACTAACTCGTACTTGAAATCCAGTGTACTAGCTAGCACTAGCTAGCACGTCATCATCTAGCGTCATGTGAATCAGAAAAAGTATACTGGTTCTGCCACTTGGTACTGGCTACCATACTAGTTGTGAGGATAGAACACGTGCTATTTTCATACTAGTTTCGACACTAGTCTGTGTAATTCAACCAATCATGTGCGCTGAAACTGTTTTGTAGATAAATGGTATAAATGACGCCAACATGGTCAATGGATGTGACTTTGTTGTTGGCATAAAATTATTCTAAACAACCTTGTTTATATAATACCAAATTGGCACAGTATGACAATATATTTAATATATATAAATTTAATTTAAAACATGTCATCTAAAAACGACTAACTATGTTCCAGACCCAATTTTAATCTAAATAAACTTGATAGCATGCCAACCTTGGGCGTTTTTTGTTTGTTTTTTTAGAATATAAAGTGTGCGTAGGCCTAAAAAAGAACATTTGTTTATCAAGGATACTGTACTTGGACACCCATGGGCTTAGGGACCTCTGACCACAATGTAAATAAATGAATACAAATTTAGGGAGATACTAAACGTTTGTATCACCCCGAATGTATATTACCTAACCTCCGAATGTATTATATTTAGCATCCTGCGACCATTATTTCGTCTTCCCCAACCATTCCCGTGTCTATATTCTTTTTCCTACGCTCCCTCTCATAATTTTCGATATCATTATTAGTAATTAATGGAGCTGCTGCACTCAAAATTAATCTCTGACGTTCGATAAATATTTGCACTAGAACCTAATACCAAACTAGCAGCATGTGAATACTATAGTCTCATTTCCATTGTACTAGCTAGTATACAGATATCTAGGTGCTAGCTAGCACACTTGATTTCTAGTATAAAGCCCGTATCACACGACACTTGCTTATACTAGAAATCAAGTGTGCTAGCTAGCACCTAGATATCTGTATACTAGCTAGTACAATGGAAATAGGACTATAGTATTCACACGCTGCTAGTTTGGTACTAGGTCCTAGTGCAAATATTTATCGAACGTCAGAGATTAATTTTGAGTGCAGCAGCTGCATTAATTACTAATAATGATATCGAAAATTATGAGAGGGAGCGTAGGAAAAGAATATAGACACGGGAATGGTTGGGAAAGACGAAATAATGGTCGCAGGATGCTAAATATAATACATTCGGAGGTTAGGTAATATACATTCGGGGTGATACAAACGTTTAGTATCTCCCTAAATTTGTATTCATTTATTTACATTGTGGGTCAGAGGTCCCTAAGCCCATGGGTGTCCAAGTACAGTATCCTTGATAAACAAATGTTCTTTTTTAGGCCTACGCACACTTTATATTCTAAAAAACAAACAAAAAACGCCCAAGGTTGGCATGCTATCAAGTTTATTTAGATTAAAATTGGGTCTGGAACATAGTTAGTCGTTTTTTAGATGACATGTTTTAAATTAAATTTATATATATTAAATATATTGTCATACTGTGCCAATTTGGTATTATATAAACAAGGTTGTTTAGAATAATTTTATGCCAACAACAAAGTCACATCCAATGACCATGTTGGCGTAATTTATACCATTTATCTACAAAACAGTTTCAGCGCACATGATTGGTTGAATTACACAGACTAGTGTCGAAACTAGTACGAAAATAGCACGTGTTCTATCCTCACAACTAGTATGGTAGCCAGTACCAAGTGGCAGAACCAGTATACTTTTTCTGATTCACATGACGCTAGATGATGACGTGCTAGCTAGTGTACAGAAATGGATTTCAAGTACGAGCTAGTGTCGTGTGATACGGACTTAAGCAAGTGTCGTGTGATACGGGCTTAAGATAGCCAAGATGGAGCTGACAGAATAATTCCACAACCACATAACCGTTTATCCTAGGGGGAAAGATGAAAGGTACTGGGTGACAACATCCAACTTTTCAACCAGATATAACTATTAGTTTAGCATCAAACCGTTAGAGAGCACTACAACCATAAATAAATGAATCACGTTATAAGTAATGACAAAATATGGCAGTAAAAGATATGAATAATTTTAATTGTATCGCAAATAATAGTTAATCCATTATTTATGATATTAAAAGAAACACTAACTAACGTAGATAATAATGTTTATGTAAATAATAATTTTGTTCGGTCGTTAATATTAATTGGATGTAAAGAGAAACCCTACATAGGTGTAGAACATTGTGGTACATGGCTGTATAGGCCGTTATTATCGAATTATATGTATTTAAAATTATATATTACTTCTATATAGTACCGCCATGTTTAATGCACCACAGTTTCTATATTTGAATCTGCGGAATGATCACACCTGGTGGGAATTATAGTTATATGTATAAAAAGAGACCCTGCATATTCGTGGAACCTGGTTCTGCAATTATTTTCGGAGTGATTGCCTTTAAACTATATTAACCGAATATAGAGCTGTTGGGCGCTAATTTAAGGTACCACAGTTTCTATATTTGACTCTGTGGAGCTAGTGCAGAGTTTGTCAAAATCTGTTCAGCCATTTCCTCATAAGTTCTATAACTGGAAACGGGCTTATTAAATTATATTTAAGATGATGATAGTTGACTAGAGAGAGAAAAAAACATCATTTAGGGATGCTATTCCAGTTGAGAAGGATTAGCACTAACTTTCGACAGACTGTCCTCTATTTGTGCCAAATGTTTTAAATCAAAATGTTTCTTTGATCTTTACTGCCACCCAACGGAAAACATGTAACATGTTGTAAAATATGAAATTTGTTTTAAGACTACAATGTTTTCAAACATTTTTCAATTGATTTTCCAACAAGTTGTAAAACATTGTTTCAAAACAAAACTTGTACAACTTGTATAGTATAAACGCACCACGTCTTACTACTCGTTCAGGCTATACGTCCATGTACTAATTATTCCAATGGGATCTTATATGAGGAAAGTGTAATTTAGATTAAGCGCACCCGCATTTTCTTAGAAAGATAGTGTTAAAACATTTAAAACACCCCCAGTACACCCGAACAAGAGCGATCCACGATCTCCTCGTCCTCGGCAGTCTAATCTAAGGCGAGACTAGTGAGTTAGACTGTGTGGCTACCAAGGTGTGTTAAAATCTTCTCAATAATTTAACAAACCTGAAGTGTTAAACTGTTGTTAGATAATATTTAAATCGCATCTCCGTCGAGTCTACTGAGGATGGATTTTGATCAACTGTTTCCCATTCTCTCTTCAAGTAAATACGGGTGCCCTTATCCCTAACACATTGGCGTAGTTAACATACATAACCCGAACTCGTATAAAGACGTGGTGCTAAAAATATATATAGTATGCGTGTCATTATAATATTATATTTGTAATGTTTAGACACACTGAAATATTAAGACGTTTATAGAAAATACAATAAAACTATGTGTTGTATAATAATCTCTTGTTGCCTTCCAGGGTTGTGTGTAGAAATGAAATGTTTGTCCGTCTGTCTATCTGTAAGTTTGCTTGTTCCTCTATAACGCCCAAAACCCTGTACCAGCTAACTTGAAATCTGGCCTGGATACACACACATAGCTCATTGAATAATTAAAATTGATTTACGCCATTTTGTTTCAAAGTAGCAACTATAAAACAATCAAGTCCAAATCACGTGATAGTTTACTTAAGGATTAAAAGATAAAAATTGATAGTAAACATATCTACTCAAGCAATGTTTAGTAAAATTTGTATCTAAGCACAATTTAATATTACAAACAATTTTTTTTTTCTCATTTTTCCGTTACATAGTCATAAAGGGTACAATGTGCACCTCAAAATAGGAAATTTAAAATTTTGATTGGATTTTTAAAAAATTAATTAAGGAAAATAATGAAATGTATTTATAAATGAACACTGAAAAAATAGTTAAGATAATTTTAATGATTGAAAAACTAAAATCTTTATGTAAAAATGTTTAATAAGTGAAAAATGGTAAAAAGTTAATATACTCAAAAAGGGTAGGTAAAAAAGGTTAAAGTATAAGAAGGAATAAAAGAATTAAAAGGGCTATAAGGGAAAAAAGAAAACTACAAAAATACAAAATATTCTTAAAAATTAAATAGGTCAAAAAGGGTAAAAGGAATATAAACTGTAAAAGCGCCAAAGGGTCAAAAAGGTAAAAAGGGAATAATATCAAATAGGATATAAAAGCTAAATACGTAAAAAGAGGTAATAAGGGGAAAAGGGCAAATGCTCAAAAAGAGTGTAAAGGACGAAAAGGGCAAAATTGCTAAAAAAAAAGAAGATAGATAGGATAAGAGGGGTAAACGCAACAAAAGAGCAAAATTACCAAAAGGCGTAAAGGATCAAAAGGGCAAAAAGAGAAAAAGGAAAAATGTCCCGAAAGGGCTAAAGTTAAAAAAGGAAAAAGAACAAATAGAGTAAAATAGACAATACGGCAAAAAGTGTAGAAATGTCAAAAGGTTTCAAATGTGAAAAAATGTTAGAAAGGACTTAAAGGGCAAAAATCACATATTGTGCAAAAAACGTAAACGGAAGGAAAAGGGTAAAATATAGGGTATAAAATTCTTATTATTAACCTTTTTACTCTTAATGTCCCTTTTGTACTTTTTACAAATTTTAATATTTTACCCTAAAATAAAATCTTCTTTTACTATTTGTCATTTATTGGTGCATGGGCCTGTCTGCACTTCTAACCTTGAAATTGTTTTACACCTTTTATCCGTTTTATTTACCTTATTTAAACTTATTTTTAAAACAAATTGATAAGCTATACCTTTTTACATACTTTATTGCTCTTTTTTCCCCATGCCAGAAAAGTTTATATATGGTAAATCTTCAAATATTTCTCGGGAAATTGGGGTGTGGGGGCTATCAATATACAAATCACTTTAGGTGAGGTAAAACAATAAAATTTGGCAAACATGTTGGGAATTGAGTAATTCCATCCACTCAGAGCTTTTTAGTGGGTGAGCCTTGACTTTCAAGAAGATAGGCAATGCCTTCTAAATCTTCTTTAAATTTGTTCTACTTTGTTGATTTCCTGTTCTGTGACATATATATTATCTGTACTATTAATTATAAGAATGAACAAATAATCATGAACAATTTTGCTTTGTGTTTTAAATATGTACAAGATATGGAAACCATTAATTGATGTCATAATACCATTTCCAACAAAACATGTATAAATACTGATCTAGATATTCAAATAATTTCTAAAAACTTTAATTTCACAGTTGGAGTCAGTAAAATGGGGGAGGGTGTATTCCACAATTTCAAAATTAATTGAAACAGCTACTTACCAGTGTGGTATATAGCTGTAGATAACTGTACCGCACCATAAAATCTGATAGTTTTAAATTTTAAAATTGAACTCTGGGAAATAGTAAGGAGGGTGTAGACAGAAAACAAAGCTTTTAGGGGCGATGGTAAAGAATTGTCAGGAATGTAATGCCAAATACCCAAATAGTTAGTAAATATTTATATTTTCTAATTAGTTTTTTTAAATATGTGGAGCGAATTTCCAAAACCTATATTAAAAACTACTTCTCACTATGGTTAAAGATTTAAATTTGTTAGTCTGTTATAAGCTAAACCTCAAATATTATGAAAACAAACTAAATTTCAAAATGAAAGATCGGAAAATGGGAAGATGGGCTTCATCTCTGAAAATTTCAAAGCTAATATAATATAACATTTCCCTTATAGTATAAAAGTTAAATATTTACTTAAGGGTATAGGGACAACACCAAATAACCAGAAGCGTCTGAAATGTTTAAATTTTAAAACAAGGGTAGAGAATTGGATTGGGAGTTGGAGTGGGGGGATTTAAATTTCCAACCGTGTAGAAAAAACCCTTTTTGGTGCGGTAAGAAAATGATAAACTTGCAAGTAGTTTACAAAGACCACGCGAGATGATCAGAAAATATTTGAAATTGTTTTCATAATTTAGGGCGTATAAGATTTAACAAACAATTAGAAAAAACTGCTTAGTGTATTATAATATCTAAATATGGCCGGTAATTACGGGGACTAATATGTATCTATAAATAGCCATTCATTAATTGGGGTTTCTTTTTTAAAAACTTTGATGTTCTTTTTACAAATTTTGTTTAATAATAATAATAATAATAATAATAATAATAATAATAATAATATAATATTGCACCGTTATACATCTATTACGATCGCTTTTATGGAAAGGTTTTTAAATTACAGTAAATTCCTATTTTGGCATAATGTTTTAGTCATTCTGCCTATTTTTCACGTTTAGTCACATCATTTAAACTAATAAAGAATAAATATTTAAAATTATATAAATTTTGGATACTTTAACTTTGGTTAATTTAATATTATAATTAAAAATAAAGCTTTTTAAATATTTCCCATGCGAAGAACGGGCACACAAGCTAGTTATTTCTAATAATAAATACATGGCACACTCAGATTCTTACAAAAATAAAATCTATAACATGGTTAAATATTGTGTCCAGACTACTAAATTGGTAAAGTCTCTACACGCAAAGTATGGCCGATTATTTGAACTAATTACTCCCTTTATGTACCTGGGCTCAATCAGCATTAGGGATTTACTAGTTCTAATATTTTTAGTTATCGTAGTTAAATCCCTAATTAATTTTTTTATCACCACGACTTACTACCTGCTCAGATTATACTCATAGATGATATTTACTCTAATGGGTTAGGAATGAGAAAGAAATAATTTATAGGTAGTCTACCCACATTCGCATGGAGGGAGAGTGGGAAATTATTTAGAAAAATCCACCCTCAATAGACACGAATGGGATTCAAACCGCTATTTCTCCGCTAGCAGCAGGCCCATCTAACACGAGAGTGACGCCTATGACCTTTCAACCACTGAAGTTGGTATCGATCCTTAGTTATTTTTTTTACACCAAGCACCCATTCTTTATATAAGCAAATCGTAGTACAGTTTCACGTCAATTTTGGTTTATAAAATACATTATAAGCAATAATTAATATCTGGCTTATTGAAAACTGTCAGAGTACACAAGTTTATAGAAAAAAGATATAACGGGTTTTAGAATTAACAGTACATGCTGTAACTAAGAACATGACTCAACTGTTACACAAGTTCATATGCATGGACACAGATTAGATAAAAAAAAGAACAACACATCTAACGATGGTACCAACCTAAACTAGAATATTCTTGCATAGAATTGCATATTTTAACACTTCTCCACAATTCAACTACAACCACAAAAATTAGGAAAAAGTCCTACATGTACCCTTAAATACTTGCAAATAGAAACTAGTGAATCAGCATTTGATTAAACCAATATAATTACAAAAGTACTCTAACTTATTTCCAACCAAACTCTTTGTCAGAATGTCAGCACATTGATCATTTCTTTCCAGATAAATCACATCAATAACACCACTTAAATACAAATCACGAACAAAGTTGTATTTGACATCAATTTGCTTTAGTCTTCGATGTTCCCATTTATCCAAACATCTTATGCAAGACTGGTTGTCCTCATACACCTTGGTGGGTTCAAGAGTGATCCCAAGGTCCTGGATCAGTCTTATCAACCAGAGTAGGTCGGATGAGGCGGTTGACAGGGAGACAAACTCTGACTCCGTCGAGCTAAGGGCAACTGTAGTCTGCTTACGTGTAGTCCAACCAACAGTGGCGCCATAAACTTGGAATAGATACCCAGATGTAGATTTACGATCATTGCTGCCATTGGCCCAGTCCGCATCAACATAGGCCCGTAAGGCGACATCACAGTTCTTCGGAAAGAAGAGACCAACTTCAAGTGTTCCTTGAATGTATCGTAGTATTCGTTTTAGTCCAATCCAGTGAGCTTCTGTTGCATTGCTCTGATACCTGCTGTAGAAATTCACTGAGAAGATCAGATCAGGGCGAGTGTAGAGCATCACATGCATCAAACTACCGACAAGATCACGGTACGGTTTTTTTTGGATTATGCATTCTGTTGTAGTTATTTCAGGTGGTTTGGCCTCCATCGTTGTCTTGATCAGTTTGCATTGGTCCATACCAAATTTCTTGAGAACTTTCTTCAAGTAGGCTGTTTGGCTAAGGGACATACCATCAGTTTTCTGATCATTTTTTATACCTAGAAAGTTGTGCAAACCTCCAAGATCCTTCATCTCGAATTCTGACATAAGATATGTTTTGATGTCATTCAACTTCTGCAGATTGTTTCCCGCCAAAATTATGTCATCTACGTAAACCAAAAGGTAAGTTTTTATGCTGTTGCTGAAGTCGAAATATATACATTTTTCATTTCCAGACTGCTTAAATCCAAGAGAATTCACAAATTTGTCAAGTTTAGCATTCCACTCCCGTGGTGCCTGCTTCAATCCATAGAGGGAGGGCCTTGTGTAACTTACAAACAAGGTTGCTGTCAGTTACGAAGCCAGGTAGCTGCTTCATATACACCTCTTCAGAAAGGTCTCCATGTAGAAATGCATTTTTCACGTCTAGCTGGAAGGCAATTAAATCTTCTTTGTTTATAATTGCAAGCAGGGTTCTGACAGAGGTTAAATGGGCTACCGGTGAGTACGTTTCATTGTAGTCAAACCCTTTCTTCTGTGCACAGCCCTTCACCACCAACCTTGCCTTGTACCTGTCAAGCTGTCCATTTTCATCCTCCTTCATCTTGAAGACCCACCTACAGTTGATAGTTCGTTTACCGGATGGCAGCTCTGTAAGGGTCCAGGTCTCATTTTTCTTCAATGAGTACATCTCTTCCTCAACTGCAGCCATCCATTGCTGGGCATCTCCTCTACTATAGATGTCATCGAAGGTTTCTGGCAAGTTGTCAATAAATGACTCAGCACCAAGAGCCAGTGTGACATAGTCATTTAGGTACGCTGGTGCAGTGCGAGGTCTCGTGCTCCTACGCAGAGGTTCAAGTTCCTCACCAGGAGTCTCTTCTTCGTCAGAAATTGCCTCTGGTTCTCCTCCTGAAGACGGCTCCTCCTGTAATTCTTCACTAAAAGCTTCATTTGGAGTCGAACTGATGACCTCAATAGCTCGAGACGGTGTGGAACCAGCAACAACACTGGTTATGAACGAATTTTCATCAAAAATTATATCATGCCCACGTATGATTTTTCGTTCTTGTGGACACCACAGCCTGTACCCATTCGGGCAGTAACCAACAAAATAGCACTTTTTCGAGCGGCTGTCAAGTTTACTTTTAAGAATATGATTAGGTAATCGAAGATATGCTACACAGCCAAAAACCCTCAGTTTTAACATATCAGGCTTTACACCATACCACAGTTCTGCTGGAACCTTGTTTTCAAGAGCTTTAGTAGGCGATCTGTTTATTAGATGGACTGCAGTCATAACAGCCTCCGTCCAGAGTGACTTATCAAGAGAAGAATGAAGGAGTAAACAACGGTGTTTTCTCCATGATGCTACGTCCCATTCTTTCTGCGACACCGTTCTGTTGACTGGTATGCCTGATCGTAAACTCTGACTGGATAACTTTCTTTTTTAAATAATCTAGCATTTCCTGCGACACGAATTCACCATTATCTGAACTAAAGCGACTTATCTTTAGGTTAAAGTGAGCTGTTGCCATAGCTTCAAATTGTTTGAAGTAGGTAAACACTTCAGACATTTCCTTTAGAGTGCAAATGACTGTAAAGTGACTATAGTCATCAATCAGGGTAAGTATATACCTCTTTTGATCATATGATACGGGCTTAATAGGCCCTACAAGATCACTTTGTATGATCTCCAAAGGGCGCTTAGATCTAATGCGTGGCTTTGTGTGAGGAAGACGCGTTTGTTTAGCCTGTATAAAAGAGTCAGATAAATCGGAGATCGATCCTTGATCAACCTTGATTCCATCTACAATTTTACTTAAGTGAACTAAACCGGTTTTGCCAATGTGACCAAGCCTCTTGTGCCACAAATCAGATGATGTTTCAATGGAACTAGCAACACCAGCACATGCTTTTTCATGAGGCGAAAGAGACATTGTATACACTTAACCAGATCGAGTGGCAGCAGCCACAAAAATATTGCCTTTCAAAATAGTTGCGTTCCCCTTTTCAAACACAACTTTAAACCCATTAGCGCCCATTTTACTAACTGAGAGTAAATTAAATTGTAATCCAGGGACAATAAGTACGTTGGAAATTTTGATAAATTTTTTATTACCTTTGTGAGTCACAGACGCGTGTATATCTCCGATCTCTTCAGCACACAACATTGATCCTGGTGTAGCAATTTTTATTTTGGTAGACTTTGATAGGCGTCTTTTATTTGAGACTAAACCAATATTTTTATCACTGATCATAAGTTCAGTGGCGCCATAGTCTATCAACCACACAGATCCATCACAACAAGCCACTGACGTTAACACAGTCAAACTAAATTCATCATCACTAACTTCAGCTACGTTTGCTTTACGTATTGAATTATACTGTTGCTTCTTGCCTTTTAATTTTCGGCAGTCCGAAAGAAAATGACTAGCTTTATGACAGAAAAAACCATTATTACCAGTAACTTGCTTTGAAATGCTTTGTTTAGAATTGGGACAACATTCCGGCTGCGAAGATTTCAATTTTATAGCCTTCCAATCAGTAACGCTAGAGAATGATTGGCTGCATCCATCGATACCTTCTGCTTGGCGTTTGCTCTGCTCATCAAGTAGGCGCGTTTTTACGAATGCCAGGTTGAGATTATCAGCAGATAATGTCTCTATGGCAGTGACAATTACTTGATATTCAGATGGCATAGTCAAGAGAAGATGGCAGACAACATCTAATTCTTCGAGGTTAGCTCCCGACGATTTCAATTCCCGAATGGTACGATCAAACCTAATAAAATGCAATTCAAGGGTCTCTAAAGAGGGATCAAATTTCATCATCAACAAGGTTTTGCGTAATAAAAGCTGATTAGCAATACCTTTACGAGCGTAAGTATTACAAAGCACTTGCCATATATCATAGGCGGTGTTCTTATCCTTCACACAATCCAAGTGGCTGTCCGAGATTTGTTGTATAATCTGTGACTTACACTTACGATCGGCTTTCCGAAGCTTGTCCAGCTCTTTTTCCTTTTCCGCCTTAATTTCAACATTATCACTAGACGCAATTTTTACTAAGTCCCGATAGTCACTTTTAATAAAGGGCTACAGATCGACTTCATCTAGAAGAGTTTCTATTCGAAACTTCCAGTTGTCAAAATTAGTTCCGTCGAAAAGCGGAAATATGTACGTTTTGTCTTCTTCTAAAACCATTATGGCGATGGTGATTGGCAACGGTGTCACAAACAACAAGCAAACACGTAAAGCTCACGCGTATTACGGTGCACACTTGACTTATAGGTTTTTTCCGTCCTAAAATCCACAATCACAAGCCTGGGCCCATAACCTGTCAGAGTACACAAGTTTATAGAAAAAAGATATAACGGGTTTTAGAATTAACAGTACAAGCTGTAACTAAGAACATGACTCAACTGTTACACAAGTTCATATGCATGGACACAGATTAGATAAAAAACGAACAACACATCTATCGATGGTACCAACCTGAACTAAAATATCCCTGCATAGAATTGCATATTTTAACAAAAACTACATAATTTATTAATGAATTAAACACCCTCTGGTTTGGACTTACTTGGTGATGACTGATGAGGGAATTTCCCGTAAGGTTTATTTTGTCAAATGTTTTCCACTTCAATTTATTTCACAATATATTGTCCTCCGTTTTCATTTTGTCAACTGGTAGTCTTAACTACTATACTTTTATCTATGGTCTTAACCACGGCTCTTTACTTCAGGCTATCTGTTAGCTCTAGACATAATTGGGAGTGGTTAGATGTATTTGTGACACTAGACTATAGAGTAAATGTCTTCTAGTTTATTTATAATTATAATATTTAAGAATCAATCAATATGTCGAGATAAAATATATTTAATAATTATTTAACATTACACATTTAGTAATTCCTTAATCTTATATTATCTCTCATTACTAAACTTTTAAATGTGTTTCAAATATCTTCACAATTCATTTAACCTGATGAAAGAAAAAAGTTTTAAAACAGCGCTATAGTGATCGAAGTTGAAGCTAGTTTGATATCTCAAGTCACATTATTTCTTTGATTGTCCACTGCCCTCACGTTTTACTCAAGAAATGAAATCTGTAAACATAAACCACAAAATGGAGCATGGACCGAAACATTGATAAAAAAAATGCGTGAACAATAATTCAATAAATCGTGGCTATAAATAATAGTTTAATAATGAACGAAGAAAAACTCAGTAAATCAACATGGGAGCTAACAGTAAGTTGTGATCCATAACATGTGGCTAAGAGCCAGGATAGAGTCAAGGCTTGGACTAGTGAAACTCATCTAAAATTATTCCTCTACACATTCATTATAGTAATGGTGTATATTTAAAAGAATAATGCCCAGAAATATGTTCAAGAGGAGTTTCCATTGTACTGGATTGAAGGGGTAGACATGAAGGAGGCAGTAGAGAATGTAAAATGCCTCATCTACAGAGTTCGTAAGTTCTGCATTCTTAAGGCCCTGACACATTCGTATCCATAGGTCCGTGGTCCGCAAGTCCTTAATCCGTATAAAGGCCCAGACACAGACTCCGTATCCGTAGGTCCGTGGTCCGTACTCCGTGCTCCAGGTCCGTAAGAAATTCTACACGCGATCACAGTCTCCGTATCCGTAATCACGTGACCGTTTCAACCAATGAGGTAGTAAGAGAATTCATCCAATCAAAAAATTCGAAAGAAAATAGTCTACAGCACAGAGCGCGCGTCAAGCAGTCAGCTGATCAAAGAAACCAAAAACAACTTTGTTGAGAAAACTTGTCTGCCAAAATATTCTCTAAGTCGACTCCATCTTAACTTACATTTTTCAGCTGCACAAATATTTTTTTAAACCATATATTAAATTTTTACAATTATTTATACACTTTTCAATAGCCCTAAATTATTCTCAAAGATACACTAGAAGAATCCAACCTGGTTCAGAAACTGAATGGTATAAAGCGTCACTTTCGTGTTGTACTGGCCTGCTGAAGATGAGATCGGGGTTTGAATCCTAGTTGGCTCTACTGAAGGTGGTGTTTTTCAAAATGGTTTCCCACTTTCCTTCCATGTAAATGTGGGTAATTACCTCTAAAATGCTTTCGTCCTCGTCCCTATCCCATTAGAGTAATTATCTATATACATATATGCCTGAACAAGTAGGACAGCGTGATAAAAAAAAATAGAAGACTACATTTGGGATATTTGAAAAGATTAATAATTAATTTGTCACTGTGTCTTACTACCCGTTTGGGTTGTACACTTAAGTATTAATTTTGCTAATGGGTTGGGAATTTGGAAGGTTGCATTTAGAGGAAGTGAACCCACATTTGATGGAGGGAGAGTGGAAAACTATCTAGGAAACCCCTCAGTTCACTTGAGCGAGATTCGAACCTTGATCTCCCCATCTTCGGCAGTAAAGATCAACACAAATCTAGTGCGTTAAATAACTACACCACCGAGATGGGTATTTAACAAGATACTTCTATGTGCTAAAAAAGCAGAATTATTTAAAAAACAACTTTAGGCTTTTCCTGACATATTAGGTAGCCCCTATGAGTGGTGCTGCCCTTTGCGGCTATCCCAAACTTAAAAGTCCTATTTCAATATTAATTACATGTGCCAATGTACACCAGGGGAAAGAATGTCACCCAATCTGGCTAGAGTGGTTTAGATTCCACTCATGCGAACATGTACCTAGCTAAGGTGGATTTTCTAAGTGCCTAAAAAAGGACTAGGCATAGTAAAATATATGAACAGATACATTCGTTCAAATTCGGTCGGGTGCAGTGAAGGTAGGTTTTCCACTCTCACTGTACACAAATGCAGGTGCACTTATTCAGAATTCAATCTTCCTGATTCCTTCCTCTGAATTCAACCCTTCTGATCTCTAACCCATTAGTAATTTGTATACAGGCCTATCACCTGAATAGGTAGTAAGACGTGCTAAGAAAAAAAGAATGGTTTGTATTACAGAAGTACAAACATGTCTCTAGTTCAGATGAATTTTCTATAAGTGCCTATAAAGGACTGGGCTTAAAAACAGAGAGGTTTGGGTTCCACTATTACAGATATGTTTCTAACTCAGGTGGATTTTCTAACTGCCTAAAAAAAGGAGTCACCCTGATAAAAAAAATACTAGTAGAAACTATTTATGCATACATTTTTCCCCCTAGTTTTCATAAATAAACGCAACATTTAAAAAAAGTGGTTTGGCTTCCAAAGTAAAAGTAGGCCTACTTGTAGCCAAAACGTTACCTCGTATCCCGATGATTTTTGAAATACTTAGCCAGGCATTTTCCTTTCTTAAAGCCTCTTTAAACTCTTTAAGTTTTTTACTAAACAAAACAGGCCTTTGCCGAACACAATCAATAAGAAGAGAATCAATTTCAAAATCGCTAGTATCCATATTTATCAATTAGAGAAAATGTAATGACGCTAGTAAATGGAGTATAAACCAAATAATAGGGGTGTTGAACCTACAAAAGCAAAGCCAATATTTCTGAGAACATGATATTTCTCAGAAAACACTTTCCAGAAGCCGCTCTTCCCGGGGTGTTTAGATTTTTAAAAATATTTCTGAAATAGGTCCGCGTGTAGCCATCTTTTCATTTTGTATATGTTTCCATAGCGACGGATTCTATCACTGCTATTCTTTCTTTATTTCAAGGCGCATGCGCATATTTACTCGGCTGTGATTGGTAGTCCGTATAAACGAGTCCGTAGAAAGTTCAAGTTGGGCAACTTCTATGGAGTAAGGACTTACGGATAAGGACTCTGTGGCCAGAGCAATCTGATATTGTAGCATCGATTTTTTACGGACCACGGACTACGGACCACGGACCTACGGATACGGAGTCTGTGTCAGGGCCTTAAGTTGCACAACTTTAACTTTCTACGGACTCGTTTATATGGACCACCAATCACATCCGAGTAAATATGCGCATGCACCTTGAAATAAAGAAAGAATAGCATTGATAGAATCCGTCGCTATGTAAACACATACAAAATAAAAATATGGCTACACACGGACCTATTTCATTAACATTTTTCTAAAAATCTAAATACCCCGGGAAGAGCGGCTTCTAGGAAAGTGTTTTCTGTGAAATACCAAGTTTTCAGAAATATTGGCTCTGCTTTTGTAGGTTCAACACCCCTATTATTATAAATATTAAATGTGCTTGTTTTGTTTGTTTGCAAACACTTATTATTTTAAGTTTGATGGTTAAAATAAAGTTTTAAATATATTTCTTGTGATTGTTGTTAACCTACATTTTAATATAAATACTGGAAGTTTTCTCAACAAAGTTGTTTTTGGTTTCTTTGATCATCTGACTGCTTGCTGCACGCTCCGTGCTGTAGACTATTTTCTTTCGAATTTTTTGATTGTATGAAGTCTCTTACTATCTCATTGGTTGAAACGGTCACGTGATTACGAATATTGAAACTGTAATCGCGATTAAAATTTCTTATGGACCAGGAGCACAGAGTACGGACCATGGACCTACGGATACAGAGTCTGTGTCTGTACCTTTAGGCCTAGTCCTTAGAAATTGAAATCTCTTTGGCACAGTCCGTATTCTTAATCATATGACCGTGCCGGCCATTGAAAAAGTTAGAGACCACGTCCGGTTAAACGGTGATGTACGCTTTATTTTTCCTGTTTTAGGCTATTTATCATTGTTTTGGTATGATTTGTGGAGATTTTATTCACTTCACTATTTAAGCACACAAGAGTAGTCTGGGCCTGTGTAGAATCGGATGACATCAAGATTTATAAATTTGTAATACATTTTATGAACACTAACTTACTTTTAAACAAAACTCGCCAAAATACGATCCACATCACTTTTTATATATAAATACGGTATTGATGAAGACGTGTAACTTTCCCAAACTGCTTTGTGTTATATTCATGACATGCACTAAAACATAGCATGACGTTAATCACTGATTATTGGTGTTTCACCCGTGATCTTGTGCACTAAAATGTATGATGGCATTGTATGACATGATCACCCAGGACATTTAATTATTACATTGGATATTTTATTATATCTATAATAACTATACATTTAATTTTTTCACTTGAAAGCTTAGGCTAAGCTGGGCTGAGAAAGTGTCATAATAATGAAAAGTTGGGGTAAGCTAGGTTGAGAAATTGTCATAATAATGAGTATAAAACTAGTTGACATGTTATTTTTGTGACTACATCAATTTTATGTTCCGTACCTACCTCGTCCCCATAGCTTAGTTGAGTGGAGCTTTTTAAAATTATACAGGATTGGTAAGAAATACCTGACATATTTTAAAAATATTATAAAAAACATACAATCTAATTGATATACATTTTTATTAGGTTTTAACAACACTACAAAGAAGGGATATTTAATTTATTCTCTTTTATTTACTTCTTCCTAAGTTACATTATGTCCTTCAGATGGTTTCCATTAGACTGCACACACTGCTGAAGTCAATTATTGAAGCTCATCATCACTTGCTGCAATATATCCCGCATGTTTTGAATTTCTTCGGAAATGCTTGTTTTCAGATCATTCAGTGTGGCTGGCCTAGTATTGTACACTACACCCTTCAAGTGACCCCAAAGAATAAAATTGGGCAGTGACAAGTCAGGAGAACAGGATGGCCATCTTACATCTCCAAATTGAGAAATCCTATACCGTAGCGTTGGAATATGTTGTTAACAGCATTGACTGTTACTGTTTGACCATCATCCCCTTAAAGAAAAAGGTCCAATTATGCAGAAATATTACAGAGCACACCATACTATAACTTTATCACCATGCAAAGAACGCTGATGAATCTACCCTGGGTTTTCTGCAGCTAGGTTGTGGCAGTTCTGTTTATTGACTGCTCCATCAAGGTGAAAATGAGCTTCATCTGAAGGCAAAAAATTGTTTAACATTTCAAGGTTTTCGTTCAGAAAATTTATCGGAACTATTGATTCTTTATTCTTTATGTTGATTTGTGAGTAAATGAACCACATGAATTTTGTAGGAATGGAATTTTAAATACTTAATCTTCCGTCTAACAGATCGACTTGACAGGTTTGGAGCAGTAGCATGCTTTACTATCTAACACTTTAGCAGTATTTTCTTTTGTTGAAACAGCTCTTAGTCTACCTGGTTGTTTTTCATCCATGACAGATCCTTCTCACCATTTTCAAACCCAGTGAAGGATTGAGTTGCATGATAGTGCATCCCTTCGGTTAAACAGTCACCGGAAGTCTTGTTGAGTAGCAAGGATGGAGTTGGTTTTGATAAATAATTACTGCAGAAACACAGTCCCGCACACTCCATTTCTTCATGACAAACTAAACTCCAAGATCAGTCTTACCATCTCCCACAAGCGCGACATCGCCGCCTATTGGAAGTGCGTATAGTTTCTGTTTTAAAACCTTCAGCTAATTCCGCCCAACCTTGTATCTAGTTAAAACAAATTTAATTGTTTATAATATATTCTACATCTTTTCATGTTTATAAAAATGTATAGCTGATATAGATATATTTTTTTAAAGAACGAAATAGCCGAGAATGGGACAGATATAGAGTTCAACCCCCAACTCTACTCTTTAAAAGAAAATTGTCTATAAACCAATGTGCAAGCCGACATGATCTGTAAAGCAGTAGAAGTCTAACCTATTAAAGTGATGCGACTCTCTCTCTCTTTCTTTCTCTGAAAACTTGGAATTTCTCAGAAAACTATTTCTAAGATGACATGCTTCCAGGGTTTTTAAATTTTCAGAAATATATTATATATTCATATGAAATAGTTAAATCTGTTTGTAAAACTATCATCTTATTTCTTATCTAGCTATTTGTTTATCCAGCAACAGATCTTTTTGCTGCCATTGGTGTTTTCCTTTAGATGCACACACACACATTTACCTTGATGTAATAGGTAGTCCTTAGCAGTGTGTATCAAGCTAGTCCTTAGAGAGTTAAAGTTGATCCAAACTTTACAGAGAGGGCTTTATGTATTGTTACCTTGAAATTCACCCTTGCCATTTGCATAGGTAAGGACACGAATAAGTATAAACTTGTCCAAATGTTCATTGAGGATGCTAATGGATAACTCCCATGCCCTTGAGTTCAAGGACAGAAGCATTATGTTGTTGACACCTTTTTGGTTAGGTGTTTTACTGGCAACTATTATTATTCTCTTTTCGTCAGCTAGAGATCAAAATTTTATGTTGCCCGCCATTTTAAATTAGGGCTATTGTAATGATACTGCTTTGGACCCCTCTCATATATTTAAAAAGTCATGAATGAAGGTATTTTTCTTCAATAAACTGTATATAAAATATCCTTTTAATACTTCATCCACCGAGAGTCATGTGTTTTTCATAATGTCAATGTATTGCACTATTAAAACTTTTTTTTCTTTAAATGATCAACTCTGTAGAATTTAACAAAATCTTGTGACTCGCTGGCTCTCTCTACCAATAGGAAGCTAGCCTTCACAACACCTGCCGCCAAGACTGTTTCTATTAGTTGGTTTTGACACTGGTGACAAGGGGTCCAAGAGGCAAGGGGTAGGTCATATATAAGCCACTTGTGCGTATGAATACACATAGTGCCAGTAACTTAAATCCATAGCGTAAATTAAATATATTAAGCAGTAACACAGAAAAGGAGTGCCGAAAATATTAAGTAGTAGTGATACACAGAACTTGGTAATAGTAGTGCCGGTAATATATTAAGCAGTAACACAGAAAAACAGTGCCAATAACTTAAATCTATAACTTGCATTAAATAAATTAGAGAAAAAAACCCATAGAAAAGTAACCTGTGAAGTTAACAAAAACAGTTATTTTATATATGAAAGTAAAATCATCTAAATAAAATGTGTGCAGTATTAAAAGTCATGTTTATTTAATAAGACTAATTATCAGAAATAATTGATCACGTAACCGCGGGCAAGTGCGCAGTAAGGCATACTCGCGTCGTCACCACCGTAAAACCCAACATTTTTATAAGCTAGTGCGCAACCACAGGGCATTATCTCATTATAAATCCATATCATCTTAATTAGTGCTCGATAACGGGGCAAATATCAGCTAACTCAACATTATAATTTTAATCGGCGCCCATCATGGGCCGAGAACTCTTTTAATTGACCACCATCGCGGACGCGTATCTTTTTAATTGTTGCCCTCCATTTTAAATTAGGGCTATTAAAGCAGACATGTTTAATAATAACTATTCAGAACCTGATTATTTTGAAAACTTGATTAATAAATCTACCATACATCTAACATTGATGGCTCAGTAAACATTTTAGTTTGTACCACCTGTTAATTAATATTTCTGGACCCAAAATCCATTAAAATTTAAAATTTGGTATGTTCACATTATTATTTGAAATTTAAATAATCAATTTTTTTTTATGATATTATAATTTTAGGAATGTCACAACTAAATTTAATAGGCTTATTAATTTTCATGCGCATGCCTCAAAAATTTTAAAACAATGTTGTAATGAGACTGAAGAAAATTCTCCATTGAACATTAAAACAAAATTTTTGTGGAACCAAATTAATCTGGCAGTTGATAAATCACCCAGATACACACCAGAAACTTTAATATGGGCCTGTTCTGTTTATTTTAGTAATCCAGCAGCATATAAACAAATTAGAAACTCTTAACTTTATGACACTCTCTTATCCTAACTATTTAAGACAATTATCTCAATCACTTAGCATGTGAAGTTCAAGAATGCCTCATATCAAATAGCCCATTTTGTCTGAAAAAGCTAAGATGTTGGCTAATCATAAAAAAGTTGTAAATGTGTTAGGTAGGCCTACTTGACAAAATTTATGTAAAACTATCACTCTCCTATAAAGGTGAAACGTTCATGATATCATCTTTGCTGTCAAAAAATAAAGACGTAGCAGGCCTAGCTATTTACCAGGTTAAAATTCTTACTGCAAATACACTTTATTAGTTAACTTTGTGTGTAATAAAAACATTAACTTTATATGGATATCATGTTTTAACATTAATATTTAGACAATAATAGAGTGAACAAGAACATGTAAACTAAATTGTGTAATGGTAGTTTGTTGCCTAGTTCCAAAAATCTGACTAATTTAGATTAAGGTATTTATCTATTGTTTGACTCAGTTCATTTGTTGAAAGCCATTCGAAACACTTGGTTAGATCAAAAGGACGCAAAACAAATCTTTGTAATACCACCTTGCCATTTAGTAACTTTGAGTCAGAAAATAATGTAAATTTAAAGCTAGTTTAGGTGATTTGATTAAACTGTATTTCAAAAAACACAAAACCATCTCTAAAACAGCCTGTAATAATTAAAACACTAGCCTGATAAGAAATGTCTATACGCCATCGTAAGGGTGATATTATTGCAATAATTAATGGTATTATTTTATAAATTAAAAGTTCTGGTATTTCTTTTTTATAGTTCTTTATTTTAATTTTAAATGAATGAACTATTTACTTTTAACTAGATATCACACGCATTTTATATTTTGATAAAAGCCTGACTATTGCGTTAAATGGATCTTAGCTATACGTGTTCTTGTCAAGAAGGAAGGATCACCACCAGTGAGGAGATGTGCGCATTTCAAGGGGTATATCAAGCGACATTTCCTTCTCGAAGCTTCCTAGAAAAAAAGGGGTGAGGTCATCCAGGTGCGTCTCTTTCCACGGAAAGTGCGTTGTCTTTTTTAAATAGAGACGTAGAAGGATTTCACCACACCTTACAACTCGACAGTTCTACACAAATAAATCTTACTACCCGCTCGAATATTAAATATCGTAATTTTGAATATAGATTTGAATAATAACATATTGATATGTATAATTTCATATCATTACAGTTACCCCCCTAATTGCTAGAAAGATTGAACGTGTGTGATATCTAACAGCAATTACATAATGTACAAGTTTCTTATAAATACACTTAAAATTGAATATAAAGAACAAAATTATTTTTAAGTACAATTGTTGTGTTAAGGTTTGTCCTCAACCATACTTTCTCTATTGAAATTCCTTGTTACATACAACAAAATAGAAAAGGATTTTTTTTTATCGTCATTCAGAAAATCTTAGTTTTAAAATATTTAACTAAAATTACATTTTATTAACTGAATACAATCTATTTGACATATTTAATATAATATGTTATATAATGTAGATAACACTTAATTTAATTGTTTTAATACAATGCCATTATTTTAAACATTTTATAAATACACAACGTTTTAATTTATCTATCTCAATATTCATTGATCGATCCTCCTTAATCCCATGGCTATTATCCATTGTTCTTTAACAATGTTTTAATCAAATCAATTTGATTTTAATCAAGTTAACTTTATTTTATTTTTTTAATAGGACTTTAATTAAATAAGCCTTTGCTCCAGCTATTTTATTATTTTATAGGCCCAAGACAAAATATTTGACATTCTCCTTTAGTTCACCGTTGAATACTTTTATCTAGTTTTGTTATTAATTATATTGTTTTAATTTGTTTACGAAACACACCAGAAAATCTCATCAAACAACTTTAATTCCTTCCCTGGTATAGGTTTAAACAAAATGAATTAGGTCGACTATTGTCTTACCTTTCTTCAATGACGTAGACTCAAATAGATTTTATGGGGCAATTCCTCCCATATATATCTATATTTTTATTTATTTTGAACGACTTAACTCACCTTAATGTATATTGGATCAACGACGGAGCTCACCTTATTTGGTGCAATTAGGATCAACGACGAATTCTTCACCTTCAACTGGTGTATCTTCCACGAAGACTAGTTATTAGACCTACGACTATAATTCATGTCATTGCATAGCTACCTATCCATACCAAGCGAATTTAAAACATACCCTCCTTTTCTTTAGACATCTTACATTTATGATGGTACTTTACCATGAACGATCATTACTGGATGTCGTAAACAAATATATTTAATTCATATCGATCATTTAGATCGGTCAATGTTTTTTTTTTAACTCCGTATCAAAGATTCTTAATACTCGTTCATTTCTTTGGCCTATAAAATTTCTTACAAACTTCAACATTTTTATTGTTTTGTAATAGGTTCATACCTTGACTCTTGTTTGATACTGCATTTAAATTCTATCTTTAAAATTTCCCGACTGTTACTGATGAGTCGATCTTTTGAATATCATTACTTTTAAAGCACTTTTAATGAATTACATACACTACTTTCCTATGATAAACCCTTGATAAATTATTATTTATTTAAACACATCTTTTCTAATAAAGATGACACACTTAATATAGTAACATTGAAATGCGTCCTTGTTAATACATTATTAATACAACACAAATAATTCCATTTAAATCATTCTTGCTTAACATATTGGTAGTACAACACATAATTCAATATTTCTCATCTTTGCTTAATATAATATACAGAATACATAGAATTTAATATTCATAGAACCTTGAACTAATTTATTATCCTTATCTCATTAAAACTATACTTAAAGTTTTACAAAATTTATGATATAATTTAAGACATGTACATAGAAAAAACTATTTTCTATTACAATATAGTCAGAGAAAGAGATATGTGAGAGAGGGAGAAAAGAAAAAAGGAAGTTTATTTTTATTACTTTCATGTAGAAAAATGCTACCTGCCTTACTGGCCATTATAGTTGTTTACTTTAAACATTTCTTTGTCAAAGAAATCCTTTTCTCTGAGAATTGAATATGATGGACAAGGGTTATTCTCCATCTATCTTTTTTAACAATATATTTTCTTAAAAAATATTCGTCATATTTTTTAGTAACTACTAACGTTGATATACATTCAACGCTACAAACCTGCGTAGGATTTCTAGTAACTACAATCCTAAGTCGCATTTAGTTACAAGGTAAATGCATTTCTTCTTTGTGTACAGACCTCGGGTTCGATTCTGAACACCTATTACATATTAAAATTATATGATATGAAACTCTCTTTATTTTGACATAACAATGAAATTTACCAGGCGATTGTGGAATCATTAGACAACATTAATATATATATATTAATATTGATTTGCTCATTTTTTATAATAAGGTCTTAATTCAGTCAAATTGTAGTTTGCTTTTATTTGTAACGTAACTGGGTCTCGCACTAAATAAACATTATGACCGATTTGTTTTATAACCTCAAAAGGTCCCTTGAATAAAAGAAAGAATTTCTTTATTCAGGCTGGACGATTGTTTATGTGATTTTACCAACATGAGTTGCCCTGTTTCATATTTGATAGACTTAGATATCTTTTTATTATGATATTGAGTTCGTCTCTCTGCTGCACTTCTTAAATTTTCTATAGCCAAGTAAAGTTTTGTTTCTCTATCCGGTTCTGTCTTAGGTGGAAAATTAAATATTTCTTCTAGTTTTCTACTAGGTCTAATCCCTTTCATTAGCTCTAGTGGGGTATATCCGGTACTTTCATGAGTTACACTATTTAAGCAATCTTCTATTCTTGTAACATAGGACACCCATGAGGCATGGTTCTGGTGGCAGAAGAGTCTTAAGAATCGTCCAATCTCTCTATTAGCCCTTTCCACACCATTACTTTGAGGGTGATATATATAGAGGTGTGTGTATTTTACAACTATCCCTTCTTTTGCCATAGCTTCACGCCACTTTTTTCCTATGAACTGTGAGCCATGATCTGATACTATTGTTTGTGGTTTACCTACATAATTAAAATAGCTTTTGATTATTTTATTAGTAATAATAGTTGCAGTAGCCCTTCTGATCGAATATAGTTTTATATATTTGGTACAGATGTCTAAAACGACGAAAATAAATTGCACACCCCTAACACTGGAAGGGAGTGGGCCAAATAGATCAACAAATACTAGTTTTAGTGGCTCGTCTGTAAATATATTTTTCATCAAACCCTCATACTTGACATTTGGAATTTTACTTTTTTGGCATATATCACAACTACGCAATTCTTTTGCAATTGACTTGTACATTTGTGGAAAATTACATGATTCTTTTAATACCTTTTGGCACTTTTTAACTCCCACGTGTCCATATTGCTGATGACAACTATCAATTACTACCTCAATTAATTTTTTAGGAATACAGATGGTCCAAATGTTTGTTGACAAGGTTCTTTTAAATAATAAATTATCATGAATTTGGTATCGATCTTGAATTTATCTTTTGGGGTTATTTTTTTCTAATTCTTCAAATACCAACTTAAGTCTAGGGTCCTCTTTTTGTAGGGTTGGCAATTCCTGTTTGATTTTCCTATCCTGTTCACTATTGTTATTTTTTCTTTGTGCTAATATCTTAAACTCTGAATCAGTGGCGTGTTTAACCACTCCTTGTGCTGGATACCGTGAAATTGTATCTGCTCAACACCTGGGACGTATTGAATATTCAAATTGTATTATTATTATTATTATTATTATTATTATTATTATTATTATTATTATTATTATTATTATTAACACCGCGTCTTACTACCCATTCGGGTTATACGCACTTACGCTAATGTGTAATGGTAGGGTGATTGTGAGATGAAATGGAGGACCTACAGTTTAACGTGGAATCCGAACCACGGTGGAGGCCTGGCATTCTCCACATTCACAAGATGTCTTGTCAGAGGTGAAGGAAGGGTTTGGTAATCAGATAAATCTTTGCCGGGACCGAGGATTGAACCCCGGCCGCCAGCATAGAAGTCTGACACCTTACCCCTAGACCACCAGGTCACCTTCAAATTGTATTCTTGAAGTAATAAGATCCATCGAGTTAGTCTACCATGCAAAAGTTTACATGTATTTATAAAAATAAGAGCCTTATGATCAGTATATAAATTTGTGGGTCTCCCATGAATATAAATTCGGAATTGTTGGCATGCAAATACTATTCCTAATAGTTCCTTTTCTGTGATTGTGTAGTTTAGTTCAGGGCCGTTTAACACCCTACTAGCAAAGGCTATTGGTCTGTGATCACCCTGTTCGTCTAGTTGAAAGAGCTCAGCTCCTATTGCCTCTCCCGATGCATCTGTTGCAACACACATTGGTTTACTTAAATCAGGGTGTTTTAACATCACAGTATTAATGAATTGTTGTTTTATCCTTAGCATTGCAGCATCCTCTACCTCTCCCCAAAACCATTCTTCCTTCTTTCTAATTAATCGTAACAAGGGGTATACAAGATCAGAGTGATGTTTAATAAATTTTCTATAGTAATTTATCAGTCCTAAAAATGCCTGAAGTTGTTTCTTATTCCTTGATGTAAGAAATTCTCTAATTGCTTTTGTTTTTGCTGGGTCTGCAGAAATTCCACCTCCGGAGATTAAGTGACCTAGGAAATTGACTTCTTTACATAAAATTGATGACTTATGTAGATTAAGTCATTCCCCCTTCCTGAGGTTTTTTTTAATACCATACTAAGTTGTTCGATATGCTCTTCGTATGTTTTAGATGCTATTAAATTATCGTCTACATATAAGGTTACAAAATTAAGTACTTCTTCTCCCAGGACGGCTTCTAACCCTCTTATAAATTTACTGGTTGAGACGCATAATCCAAATGGCATTCTTTTAAAGCAATACGTTCTTCCATTATACATAAATGATGTATACTTTCGTGATTTCTGTTCTAATTCAATTTGCCACAACGATGATACAAGGTCTAGTGAGGTTAAGTACTGACATCCATCAAATTTCTGTATTAATTCACTGGCAGGGGCGGGGGCTTCATTATCATTTATCAGGATTTGATTTACTCGTCTAGCGGCTAAACATAGCCTACCCCCCCCCCCCCCCACCCATCTTTTTTGTTTACAACCACTATTGGATTTATTATCTCTGAGCTACACCGGCTAGCGTCTAAACATAGCCTACCCCCCCATCTTTTTTGTTTACAACCACTATTGTATTTATTATCTCTGAGCTACACCGCTCAATGATGTCCCAGTTCATCATGTGATTTAAAGTCTCTTCTACGGCCTGCCGTTGACTGTATGGTACAGGATACAATCTACAGTTAAAGGGTTCTTGGTTTGACACCTGTAATTGACATTTATAGAATTTGTTTAGCCCTGTTTTTTTAGAAAATATATCTTTAAACTGCCACATCACTTCAAGTAATTTCTGTTTGCATTCAATAGGAATTTCTACCATCTGGCCTATTTTTTCTTCTATTTCCTCCCAGGGTATCTTTGGATCTTCTATGGTTATTTGTCTAATCTCTACATTCTTTCTAATTATCAAAGAGCTATTATCATTTTTATTAACCACTCCTGTTATATGCATACATAACAAATTCGATTATGACTCTCCTACAAATGGAACATTTGTATTATAGGGTTCTTTATTAATTGATATTTGCTTACTTTGAACATTAACTACTGCATTTAGACTGACCATCCAATCTGCACCTAAAATTGCTGAGACGTTAAGACCTTCTATAACCAAGAATATAATAGTCATTTCATTTCCCCCTATCTCTACATTCAATAATATCTGTCTTTTTACCTTTTTATTTTTAGCTCCTGTTGCGCACATAATAGTTACATTACTCACAGGGAGTGTGGGAATAACTTCTTTGGGATTTTGCTTACACAATTGTTCATAGTATTCCCCTGAAATGGCTGTTATTTCAGATCCAGTATCTATGAGAAACTTTATAGTTCTTCCATTAATCTTACCTTCTATTTCAGGTGAGACGGCTTTGCTATGTTTTTTATATTCATTGCCTTCAAAAAGTAAATCTTCTTTTGGGTCACCCTGTAAAATACTATTTATTTTCAAATCACCACAAATATTTTTATGACAGTTTTCTAAAATAGTGGCCCTTTCTCTAACTTGAGTGGCTGTCATTGTCGGGCAACTCAATGACTTGTCTGACCATTTTTTTGAAAGTTTTGTCCCAGTTCTTCATGGATAATGACATGGGTTTTTAGTGGGTGTGGTTCAATTTTTTTTAAGGTCTGTGTCCATCAGCTGATTTCTTTGTTGACTAACATTACCCTTGCGTTCTTTTCTTTGGATTAAGTTTATTCTATCCCCTGGTGGTCTAGAAAAATCTCCCTTGTAATTAGGATTAGAATAATTTCCCTTTTGATTAGGATTAGTGTAATTAGGATTAGAATTGTTTCCCTGATTATTGGAATTTTCCCAAGTTCGATTTCTCGACTCCTGGTTCGATCTCTGGATGGGTCGTGCCTGGTTATGTCTACTCTCCCTATTTAAATGGTTTCCTCCATTTTGAAATGAGCTATCTTGCATGTGTGGCCTCGACCTTTCTCTCCTAGAGCGCTCGTCAAATATTTCTAGAATTTCTCTCATTTCAACGCTAGTTTTTACTCTAGCAGCTATAAGAGCATCTTGTATTTCACGTGGGAAGTGATGCAATAACTGATTTACTAATCTTTCCCCGTCAAGAGGGATGTCCAAATTCCCTGCCTGCATGCATATTTATTGTAATAGTCACACATAGGCCCTCAATGTAGATCATACCGGCCTGTAAAAATATCATTTACTAATTTGTCCTGCTTATACATGGACCAAAATCTTTTACGAAAGGTATCTTTATTGCTTCATATGATGTATATTCAGCCTCGTGATTATTCAGCCACGCTTCAGCGTCACCTACTAACTTTGAATTAAAAATGCTATTTTTTGTGCTTCAGTGAGTTTACTATTTTCAAAAAGTCTATCCATCTTTTTCAAAAATTGTACAGCATGCACCCTATCATTATTTCCACTGAAGGTGGGTACAGATTCCATTAATTGATTCTGTATGTCTGTACTGGGTAATACTAAGGCACCAGTGGTAATTAACGTTCCTTTTTCTACTACCTCGTCATACTTTGACTTAGCCTGTTCTAATTGTTGTTTCATTTGTTAGACGGTTTGTGACGTCTTGTCCAGTCTGTCAGGTTGTCCTTTAATTTGTCCAATTGGTGGTCAACTATTTCCTTTATGTACACATCTGGTACAGTGTGTCCATCAAAGAGGTCATTTTGAAATTTAAGGTTATCACTATATATTTGTTGCTCTTTTTCAACAGTCGCAAACCGTTCTGTTAAACTTTGTACCTGTTCTAGAATTTCATTTTTATTTTTTTCGCAACTTTCCTGAGTAGTTTTTACCTTGGAATTTAAAGAGTCCTGTCTAAACTTCAAGTTTTCCTTTGCATTTTTGAGTTTTTTTATCTGCTCATTCGTCTGCTTTTCTGACTTACTACAGTCTTCCCTAAGCGTCTGTAGTTCGTCCCTTACCTGCATTTGGTCACTTTTAGTCTGTTGTTGTACTTTCTGTAATTTTTTGTCAAAGTCGTGTTGTACTTCTTAAAATTTACTCTGTAATTCTTGTTCTAACCTGTTGAATTGTTCATTTACATTCTTAAATTTTTCATCAACCTTTATTTTTATTTCTTGTAGCTCCTGACTATTTTTTTGTAGCTCCTGACTATTTTTTGTAGCTCCTTACTATTTTTTGTAGCTCTTGACTATTTTTGTCGAACCTTTCATCTATTTTCTGAATCAACTTTTCACTACTCTCTTTCATTTGCTGATTTAACATTTCACTCTTTTCACTACTCTCTCTCATTTGATGCACTAACTGCATTAATACTACATTGAGGTCATTTGCTGAGGTGGTTTGTTGAGCTATAGCTTCTACCTTTGAAACATTCTCCACCCCCCTTAAGTCTTCTTCTTTATGAGCTATTGGTTCAACTACCTTCTTAATTTGTTGTTCACTTTGTTCCTGATCAGATAGTTCTAAACAAGAATGTTCTTTTACTATTGGTTGGGAATATTGTGCTAGGGGAAGGTTATCTTCACTGCTACTACTGTCCGTCTCTTCCATATTTAATGCAATTTTTTGTTGTTGATGACTTACATAAGATTTTCCCTGCGTACCTCACCTGTAGTCTAGAAGCATTGACCTTCTTGTGAAGCTACCTGATTTGGAAGTTCTCCCTTTGAATTCACCTGGTTTGGAACTTCTTCTTCCGACGTCGCCTGCTTTGGAACTTCTTCTTAAGTCACCTGTTTTTTTTTTGTTTTTTTTTTAAAGTACTTAAGCTGTTTGTGGCACTTTCACGGTTCTTTGAGCACTCACTTTCACTTTCTCGTGTTGTGAACTGAATTTATATATATATATATATATATATATATATATATATATTTTTAACTCAGCTTATCAGGCCCTTCACGTTGGGAAGCCATTATTGTAATAATTAAAATGCTAGAAATGTCTATACGCCATCGTAAGGGTGATATTATTGCAATAATTAATGGTATTATTTTATAAATTAAAAGTTCTGGTATTTCTTTTTTATAGTTTTTTATTTTAATTTTAAATGAATGAACTATTTACTTATAACTAGATATCACACGCATTTTATATTTTGATAAAAGCCCGACTATTGCGTTAAATGCTATATGTGTTCTTGTCAAGAAGGAAGGATCACCACCAGTGAGGAGATGTGCGCATTTCAAGGGGTATATCAAGCGACATTTCCTTCTCGAAGCTTCCTAGAAGAAAAGGGGTGAGGTCATCTAGGTGCGTCTCTTTCCACGGAAAGTGCGTTGTCTTTTTTAAATAGAGACGTAGGAGGATTTCACCACACCTTACAACTCGACAGTTCTACACAAATAAATCTTACTACCCGCTCGAATATTAAATATCGTAATTTTGAATATAGATTTGAATAATAACATATTGATATGTATAATTTCATATCATTACAAGCCCTAGCTTTGACTCTAAAGGTATTGTTGCTGACGTCAATGGAAAAGCAAAATGTTACAATCAAATTATTTGGCTAAAAAAACATAGCTGCTTCTAAAGCATTAAAAAATAAAAATACACAAGAAACTGATAAATTATTTTAGGGATCGTTAGATAAGAACTTAAAAAATATTTATTATAAACTTTTCTTATTTAATAATTATATGTATGAAAAAAGTTCATGGAGCAAAAACATTTAGTAATAAATTAAATAATAAAATATTAGGATGATGGTAGATCACAAATAAAAGTAAAAACAATAACACATATTTACACACTATTATAGCATTGAAATATTGAAGTGTGTAAATATGTGTTAGTGTTTTTACTTTTGTTTGTGCTCTACCATTTTCCTAATATTCTATTATTTTATTTATTATTTAATAACTAACATTTTTTTAGTATCTTGGTGGCTTCGATTGGGAAAGGTGTTATAAATGAGGCAAGAGAAAAAGAGTGTGTAGTATAAAAATAATTTATTTTTGAAAAATCTATTTTCACAATAATAATATTTCCAAACGACTCTATAGATTACATTTGACACATAAAAGGTAAAGGTGTTAAAATACTTTGCTTTGTTTATAAAATAGTTAATTTGTGTGCAGACTAAAATTATTTGGCCATATTGTATTAATGCCATATTGGTTACATGTCTTTATACTATTAATTATCATCCCTGATTTTTTTATTATAATAATTAGACCTGCGGCAACTACCCGAGTGGCCAACGCGAGGTGTCGATAAATGATTTTCAAACTTGACTCCCAAGAGTTGATCCGAGAGCATCCTTGGCCTAAGCCCGGTGAGACAAGAGTAACGAGTCTTAACTTACTCAACTCAACTGACATTTTTTTTATGATTTTCAAACTTGACTCCCAAGAGTTGATCCGAGAGCATCCTTGGCCTAAGCCCGGTGAGACAAGAGTAACGAGTCTTAACTTACTCAACTCAACTGACATTTTTTTTTATGATTTTCAAACTTGACTCCCAAGAGTTGATCCGAGAGCATCCTTGGCCTAAGCCCGGTGAGACAAGAGTAACGAGTTTTAACTTACTCAACTCAACTGACATTTTTTTTAAATATCAGGAAAACACCTCCATTCGTCCTTGTGACCCAACATGGACCAAGTAGCCTAATTTTCCTCCAGTACCATTAGTGGCGGTACCCTGTGTGGTCCAAAAGACGACCCCTCTACCCCCCTTTTAAAAGCTCTTAGGAAGCTATTGTTTTACCGGCGACTCACAATACTCATTAATACCTGGCTAGCAGGCTATTAACCTTGCAATACACCGTTACTTCCTACAAGGTAGCTAAAAACATTTTATTTTCTAAATGGCCAATAAAAATGAGCACATTTACATACCAATTCCAACTTTTACTAACATTTAATTTTCTCAGATATGGAAGGTTAGTTTTGATTAGGTTGTATTAGTTTGTAATCCAGTAAACAAACTATAATTATTAAATAAAATATGTTTAAGTGAATAAAATAATTGCTTATGGTATATGTTGTGAATTACCAATTCAATCCTACCTAACTTTTCATTTCTGATAAAAGTAAAGGCTACTGTAATAAAAGTAGGATTGGGAACATATACTATTTATTTAGGTGAGTTGGTTTGAATGTTGAGGCACCTGTGTGCAAGAACGAAAATGAGTAAAAGTCAAACACTTAACAAAATTGTAGTTTAGGCCCCTATTTGATTTAGCCTAGTCCTTACTATAGGTATTCAAATGTTTGTCATGGGTACTAATCTTTTACAGAACCGGTAGCAGACATTTTCTTTCATTAAATCAAATTGAACAAAGTAGACCTATTAAACTTCTTTATTGGTTGATAACATATCTCATAATTACACCTATAGATATTTTTCCTCCCTAGACATACAAAATACATAACGGATATCAATTATTCCTTGCATGAGTTGGTTAACATATGTACAGTATTTATTCCCTTGTTTCAGCCATTCTCTGGACTTTCTCCCAGTGCCGAAAGACCCCAGGCCTCAGAGGATGAGGAGGAGGCGGCCAACAAGTGTGTCAAGTCCACAGCAGTTGTCAAATACTCGAGTGTTAATTCTCTTGCCAACTTCTCCCGACTGCGCTGTAACACTGACCTAAACATGCCCCCTTCCAACTGGCTCAGCAGCTCCGCCGGACTGTATGGCCTGCAGAGAGTGGCCACCCACTCCACTGGTTTTTCTAGGTATTACACTAGTAACCTAGGGGCTTCTGTTATAGAGCACAAGACTGCTGAGAGTCCCATGTTCTAGTAATGTGGATAACTCTGCCTTAGTCCAAGGCACCAGTGACCCAGGCATGTCTTGTTACAGTTTCCGTATGGCTCACATGTTCCCGGACTGTGTAGGAGAAGTAGATGTTGTCTCAGATGCGGAAAATATAAAGAAACTGCTCAAGATACCTTACAGCAAAGGACCTGTGAGTAGCTAGAACAAGAACACCTGCCTGCTATTATGGTTAGCTAGGACTATAACACCTGTTTGTTCCTGTGACTAGTTTAAGAGTTTGGTTGTTTGTTATTGTCTTTGAGTCATATGTTGTTGTAGGTCAGCATGATGATACACTGCGTAGAGAACACACTACTCATCGATGAGTTTGACATTCACAAGCACCTCCTGTGCACTTCAGAGTCAGAGTGGGCGTGGCTTCGGCAATTTTTCTTCAATCATGTTCGACACACGCTCAGGGACAAGGTGAGTGTATTACAGGTGCTTGATGACTGTGTTTGACAGGAATAATTAAAGTGTTAACAGTTTAATCATGTGGATTGTCTTCAGGAGAAGAGTGTGTCAACTAAAAATAAGAGCCGTTGCGCCCTTCAGCAAAGGAGCCTTGTCTCCAAGTTCCTGTACCACAGCCTGGCTGAGCCTGAGTCTGCGACCCGCCCACAGACTAAAGAGTCTTTGTCTGATGACCACACAAGTGATGCTCATATAGCAATGGTAAGTACAGGTTGATTAATATTCATTATTTATTACCTATTATAACAAGGACCAGAGTCTTATTAAAGGTTGAAACCTTTACTAGCTTATAACAGGGACCAGAGCCTTATGAAGGGTTGGAGCCTTTACTTTTTTATAACAGGGACCAGAGCCTTATTAATAGTTGGAACCTTAACTGTTTTATAACAGGGACCAGAGCCTTATTAAGAGTTGGAACCTTTACTGTCTTATAACAGGGACCAGAGCCTTGTTAAGAGTTGTAACCTTTACTGTCTTATAACAGGGACCAGAGTCTTATGAAGGGTTGGAGCCTTTACTGTTTTATATGAGACCAGAATCTTATGAAGAATTGGGACCTTTACTGTTTTATAACACCTATAGATAGTCTGTATTGCTTGACAAACTGTTAAATACACACTTTGACTCTACAATTGGTTACGGATGGTTTGTATAACTTGTCAAGATAGTATAAATGCTCCAGCACTTGTCAAATTGTTGTAGATGCACTGTGGCATTGGAGGACAAGCAATTATAGACTCTTGGTTGAATGTATTGCCTCAGGTGGGGCCACCTCTTCCGGAGCCAACACTAGAAGAAAAGCTCCCAGACCCGACCTTCAACCACAAGTTTGCTCGCAATGTTGTATGGACATTTGAGGACATCCAAATGTTGATAGGGACAGACATGCCCATTTTCGGGGGTCAGACGCACCCCTGCATCAGCCTAAGACTCAGGTACCTTCTCTTCAGGCACTATGATTCACATTGGAATGTTAAATAAATACCTAGTATAATCAGTTAGGATGAAACCTCAGATACAAAGTTTTAATTACTTACTGATAGGCCAATATTATATCTTTTAATGATATCTTTTTTATTTTAAAAACTGAACTATTTTACCCACTTTGATGGCTTTATTGTCTAAGGCGTCACTTTTGTATTAAATTAGACTGCCAATGACAGCAAGATCGAGGTTTGAATCCTGGTCGGGTATACTGAGCCTAGTTTTTATCCAAAATTGTTTTCCACTCTCATTTTATCCAAGAAAATGTGAGTACACTTCCTCTAAATCCACTATTCCTCATCCTTAACGAATTATTATATAAGTATATAACCTGAACTGGTAGTAAAACATGCTGCTAAAAAAAACTAAGTATTTTTGCTTATCTTGGATTTAATTATAAGAATAAGCTAATATTTCCTTAACAGAGTTGTAAGAGATCCTGATTATAAATAACATTAGTTCATTTTCAATCTTTATTCTTTGTTTCTCAATGCTGAATCCTTATTGGAATATAGACCTAATTACCACCTCTTTTACTGATAACTTATCCCTATTTATTGTATCATTGACAGAGCAGGAAAGAAACTCCACTCATATAATTATCACATGGTTTCTAGTTTGATATAAACTAGGATAATATAATATCCTCTATTCCGTTTAGGGCTTGAGCATTATCTTTCTCAGTGCTATTTGAATGACCAATCAGGAAAAATTAGCTGTAGCTAAGTATTTTCAATCAAGCAACATTAGGTGCAACACAGTATATCCAATAAGACAACATTAGACATATCTCAAGATGTTTAATCAGGCAACCTTATGTGCACCCCAAGATGTCCAATACATAAGGTGTTAGCCAGGATGTCTGATAATGAGTGTGTGTTATTTGATAAGGGCATTTCTGGTAATGAGGAGTGTGTGTTATTTGACAAGGACATTTATGGTAATGAAGAGTGTGTGTGTTATTTGACAAGGCCATGTCTGGTAATGATAAGTGTGTGTTATTTAACAAGGACATGTATGGTGATGAGAGTTTGTGTTATTTGACAAGGACATATCTGGTAATGAGGAGAGTTTGTGTTATTTGACAAGGACATATCTGGTAATTAGGAGTGTGTGTGTGTGTATTTTTTGACAAGGACATGTCTGTGAGCTTAGGTTTATTCATTTGAGTCAAAACTTTGGTTGAGTATTTCTTAATGCTCCCGAGCTCGAGTCGAGTTCAAATATATTCATAATTTTAAAATGTCAAAAGTATATATTAGTTTATTTTAAATGTAAATAAGTATCACATCTTGAACATTTCAGATTTAAAAAATATACTAAAACACATGTTCTTAAAATATGAATGACACTCATTTTTATAAAGATAAATACTTTGAGAAAAAAAGTTAATAAATGGAAATATCGGTTTTTAAATTATAAATAACACCTAAAACAATTTAAAAATAAAAATACTAAAAAAATACAGGTCCACTATGGTTCCAACACTCATTTCCTTAAGGACATTAAAATTACACTAACAATTGTAATATAATGAATAATTGCATGATTGCTTGGAAATGTATGCCTAGAGGCCTACAATAAGATAGGTTAAAACACTGCACAATAATGTAAGATAAGTGATAGTGAAGGACATCAACCTTAAATGATGGGTTAAGCCTAGATATATAAAAAACATTTCTTCAAACACTTTTACACTTACCACTTCTTCAAAACTTCCACAGTAGCACATTGTTTTGAATTTTCAGAAATATTATTTTTTCATTAATGTCTTCATATTAAAAATAAATAGTTTCGAAAATTCAAAACAATGTGCAACTGTGGAAGTTTGAAAAAGTGGGAACTGTAAAAGTGTAAAAAGAAATAGAGAAGAGTGTTTGTTTATATCTAGGCCTAACCTAACTATCCTTTCAGGTTGTTTTCCTTCATTATCACTTTACATTATTTTAGAGTGTTTCTACACTGTCTTGATAAAAATTTAATAAAATCGAAATTTCAATAATCTAATATTTCCCCAAAATATCCTTTACTAACTTAATTTACCCTATAAGAAAACATTGGAATCATAAACAGTTAGAAATTTGAATTGTTACATATTTCGTTTATTATTCCTTAGTCTAATAATTGTGCATGATCACATCTTTTGTTCCATTTCCATTATTCTATGCGCACATGCACATTGTACGGGCTCTCATTAAACATTGAGAAATTGACTTCAATTCACTATTGAATCCTTTTAAAAGTTGATGCTCATACTTAAAAGTTAAAAATAATATTGGCTCAACATTGATTTTAGTCAGGTTAACCAACATAATTACATAACTAAATAGTAACTAAATTAGTGCTAGTTTTGTAGCTAAACGTATTAATTAATACAAGTTTTAAGTATCTTAAGTTAGAAAACATTTAATATAATCATATATTCTTGATATTACATTTTTAAGTTAACATAAATTATTATTTTAGAATGGGACCAGGTAAAAATAGTAAAATGAATCATTCAATTATTTAGTAATCTACTTAGCTATTTTTATTTTCATTGCTTTGTCATGGCAATACAAGTAAACTTATTCAATCAAGTATACTTCAAAATGGATGACAATATTGAATAAGTTTACCAGTCAAAAGTGGTTTTAAAACTTTATTACATTATTAATGTTAAAATTGATATTAATTTTTAACAATTTGTTAAGTAACCAGTGATTTTTAAGTGGAAATGTTGATATTATCTCATTTAAATAGCCTATGCCTATTATTGAGTTCTAAAAATTGATTATTAATTCCACCAAGTGAAAGCTCAAAAATGATGAGCTTACAAAACTTGCAATCGCGATCTCGAGGTTAAAGGATGAGCTTGGCTCAAAGCTCGAAATCCAAGTACTCGCAAAGCCCTACTGTTAATGATGAGTGTGTGTGTGTATGTTATTGGACAAGGACATGTCTGGTAATAAGGAGTGTTTGTGTTTGTTATTTGACTAAGATATATCTAATAATGAGAAGTGTGTCTTGTTTGATAGGGATATGTCCAAGCCCATCAATGTCCTAACAGGTATAGACTATTGGCTTGACAATCTTATGTGCAACGTTCCCGAGGTGGTGATGTGCTACCATTTGGACGGAATTGTTCAGAAGTATGAGCTCATCAAAACAGAGGACCTACCTCATCTAGAGGACTCCAAGTTCTCGCCCAAGGTCATCCGGGATGTGGCTCAGAATATCCTTTCATTCCTCAAGTCTAATGCTACCAAGGCTGGTCACACTTACTGGCTGTTCAAGGGTGAGTGCTTCAAGGCTGAGTAGCATCAAATGACAACTAAAAAAAATTAAAGCTTCGTAGAAAATAGCATCTTATGAAAGTATTAAAGGGGAGTAGCGTCTAGTGCAGGGATGGGGAAAATTTTCCAGCCAGTATGCCACTTAAGGAATAGCTAAATTTTGAACTAGTCTAGTGTGGCACAATCTATTTATATTTTATAATGAGTATTTAAAAATATAATCTTGTTAAATATTATGAAATTTAATTAATAGGTTAAATAAAATTGTAGATATTTTAAAAATACCTGAATTTTTAAGAAGTATGGTGTTGAGACGTATAGCTGATGGCTTTACAGCTTCATTGCTTTCTTTGCTTTCTTTGCTACACTCATCCTATTTTGTTTGCCCTAGCTCACTCACTCTATCTTGTTTGCCCTATCTCACTCACCCTACCTTGTTTGCCCTAGCTCACTCACCCTACCTTGATTGCCCTAGCTCACTCACCCTACCTTGTTTGCCCTAGCTCACTCACCCTACCTTGTTTGCCCTAGCTCACTCACCCTACCTTGTTTGCCCTAGCTCACTCTCCCTACCTTGTTTGCCCTAGCTCACTCACCCTACCTTGTTTGCCCTAGCTCACTCACCCTACCTTGTTTGCCCTAGCTCACTCACCCTACCTTGATTGCCCTAGCTCACTCACCCTACCTTGTTTGCCCTAGCTCACTCACCCTACCTTGTTTGCCTAGCTCACTCACCCTACCTTGTTTGCCCTAGCTCACTCCCCTACCTTGTTTGCCCTAGCTCACTCACCCTACCTTGTTTGCCCTAGCTCACTCACCCTACCTTGTTTGCCCTAGCTCACTCACCCTATCTTGTTTGCCTTAGCTCACTCACCCTACCTTGTTTGCCTTAGCTCACTCACCCTACCTTGTTTGCCTTAGCTCACTCACCATACCTTGTTTGCCCTAACTCACTCACCATACCTTGTTTGCCCTAGCTCACTCCCCTACCTTGTCTGCCCTAGCTCACTCACCCTATCTTGTTTGCCTAGCTCACTCACCTACCTTGTTTGCCTTAGCTCACTCACCCTACCTTGTTTGCTTAGCTCACTCACCCTACCTTGTTTGCCCTTACTCACTCACCCTACCTTGTTTGCCGTAGCTCACTCACCTACCTTGTTTGCCCTAACTCACTCACCCATACCTTGTTTGCCTTAGCTCACTCACCCTACCTTGTTTGCCCTAGCTCACTCACCCTATCTTGTTTGCCTTAGCTCACTCACCCTACCTTGTTTGCTTTAGCTCACTCACCCTACCTTGTTTGCCCTTACTCACTCACCCTACCTTGTTTGCCGTAGCTCACTCACCATACCTTGTTTGCCCTAACTCACTCACCATACCTTGTTTGCCTTAGCTCACTCACCCTACCTTGTTTGCCCTAGCTCACTCACCCTACCTTGTCTGCCCTAGCTCACTCACCCTACCTTGTTTGCCCTAGCTCACTACCCTACCTTGTTTGCCCTAACTCACTCACCCTACCTTGTTTGCCCTAGCTCACTAACCCTACCTTGTTTGCCCTAGCTCACTCACCCTACCTTGTTTGCCCTAGCTCACTCTCCCTACCTTGTCTGCCCTAGCTCACTCACCCTATCTTGTTTGCTTTAGCTCACTCACCCTACCTTGTTTGCCCTTACTCACTCACCCTACCTTGTTTGCCTAGCTCACTCACCATACCTTGTTTGCCTAACTCACTCACCCTACCTTGTTTGCCGTAGCTCACTCACCATACCTTGTTTGCCCTAACTCACTCACCATACCTTGTTTGCCTTAGCTCACTCACCCTACCTTGTTTGCCCTAGCTCACTCACCCTACCTTGTTTGCCTTAGCTCACTCACCCTACCTTGTTTGCCTTAGCTCACTCACCCTACCTTGTTTGCCCTAGCTCACTAACCCTACCTTGTTTGCCTTAGCTCACTCACCCTATCTTTTTTGCCCTGGCTCACTCACCCTACCTTGTTTGCCCTAGCTCACTCACCCTACCTTGTTTGCCTTAGCTCACTCACCCTATCTTGTTTGCCTTAGCTCACTCACCCTACCTTGTTTGCCTTAGCTCACTCGCCCTACCTTGTTTGCCTTAGCTCACTCGCCCTACCCTGTTTGCCCTAGCTCACTCACCCTACCTTGTTTGCACTAGCTCACTCACCCTATCTTGTTTGCCTTAACTCACTCACCCTATCTTGTTTACCTTAGCTCACTTACCCTACCTTGTTTGCCCTAGCTCACTCACCCTACCTTGTTTGCCCTGGCTCACTCACCCTACCTTGTTTGCCCTGGCTCACTCACCCTACCTTGTTTGCCCTAGCTCACTCACCCTACCTTGTTTGCCTTAGCTCACTCACCCTACCTTGTTTGCCCTAGCTCACTCACCATACCTTGTTTGCCCTAACTCACTCACCATACCTTGTTTGCCCTAACTCACTCAACCTACCTTGTTTGCCCTAACTCACTCACCCTACCTTGTTTGCCCTGGCTCACCCTTCAATGTTTTTTTTTTAATCTAACATGGAGTATTGCGAGTGACACCACCATTATCGTCTTGTCTGGGTCACTTTACTAAAGTGTGTTATTCACCTCATATGATTTGTTGTTTATTGGTGCAGGTAAAGATGATGATGTTGTCAAGTTGTATGACCTCACTTCACTGTGTACTGATGTCATGAAGGACAAAGATGAAAATCCCTTCACAGTTCCAGTGGCCATGTTGCTTTACAGGTATGTACATTAAATGGAATTGTGGGTAGACAAACCATTATTTTAATTCTCTATTGTAAAGTGGTTCAAGCATACAACCCAAATGGGTATTAAGATGCGGTGTAGAAAAATAAGTGTTTAGGGTTTTTCACTTCTGGGTTCTCAACCATTTCATATACATCTAACCCATGTTTATTTTGTTAGTTTACTCTCATTCTTAAACAGATAAATTAATTTGTTTATTTAAAATAACCACAATTTATACGTCTTAGTAGAAAAGGAGATCTAGGTACTCTAACCATCCTTAAGACTGGCATTCTAGGAACAAACATCCATAATTGCTAGTCATATCCCTTGTTGTCATTTCATTTTAGAATAGTTGGGTGACCTGGCGTTCTAGGGGTAAGTGTTGAACTTATTTGCGGAGGGCTTGGGGTTCAATCCTCGTTCCTGGCACCAAACCCTTCCTTCACCTCAGACAAGATGTGTATTAATCACAACTTGGGAATGTGTGGAATGCCAGGCCTTCACCTTGGTTCGGATCTCACATTAAACTGTAGGTCCTCCATTTCATCTCACAACCACCCTACCATTACACATTAGTGTGATTGTGTATAACCTCAACGGGTAGTAAGACACGGTGCTAATAATAATAATTTAGATTAGTTGAAATTTTCTTTTACAATTACATATGTTTGCAGGATTTTATCAAAAGAAAAAAAAATGTCATTACTATCAAGTTAAAAACAATATTTATTTGTCACTACAAGTTTATTAAATATGATCTATTGAATAGTAATACATAAAATTACAGTATTTTTTTTATAAAGAAACCAACATGGCTCTTTCTCTTTAACACCCCATCCAATTTTACTTGGGATTTTGGAACTTCATAGACGCAAGAGAAATTGCATCCTGTGAGTCCTGAATATTCTTCTGATAGTGTTGGCGGTAATAGTGCATTCCTCCCGCTTAACTCTCCCACTCCTTCTACAGAAAGTCTAGTTCTTAGGCACCAATTGACCGGCACTCACCATTCCTGCTTGTTTGTTTCTTTTGGAGGAATTGGTTCAGCTCCATTTTGATTTATCCAGATAGAAGGTCCTATGTTTTTAACAGTGCATCATACAACAATATAGACTATGGGCAATAATGGTTTTTGCTGCCATAAAATATTCAAATTATTTCATTTATTTGAGATATTTAACATGCATTTTCTGAAATGATTTGATTATATCAGCACACGGCTTATAAACTAACTTAAATCTAGCCCAGGTACAACACCCACTCCCCGGCCGTTAATTTTTTTACTGTGAAAGGGGAAACTCATATTTCAACAATGATACATTTTTCGGCCATGCCAGGAATTGAGCCTGGGACCCTTAGGTCAGTAGACAGATATTCTACTGACTGAGCTTAGGTGTCGGACCACAAAATTACTATTTGTAATGATAATAGTCATGGACATAGTGGCAGGAAAACTCAGGGAAGAAAGAATAAAGCCATGATGTTTGCTGATGATTATGCCGAATATGCTGAATGGATTATAAGAAAAAAAGTTAATTTTTTTGTTACTATTTGTATTTTATAAAACGAAAAGAGGTTTTCCTTGCGTTGCGCATTTCACACTCCTACCTGATGAGTTTCGATAGAATGAAACCTTGTCAGAGGAATTGGGCGGTGACGATTGATTTTCTTTAAAAGTCAACCTACCTCTTTGTCCATTGGTAGCAATGTAAAGTGTGAATTGTGTTCTTCTTTTCATTTTAAAAAGCCATATTGTGTTCGTTGCTTTTATATGTTTTTCTATCCACCATTTTAATATTCAATTTGAAACTCTGAATAGCAAGTTTGAATACTAAGATTGAATAGTTGTGTCATAAATCTCTTAAAAGTCTCATCCAGACCAGTATGTTTACGCATGAGACAAGACAAGCAAGTAGCCAGATAACCTGTTTGTTTAAGATGTGGGAGGGGAATACAATGTTAGCTGAAAGTAAGTGGTTTGTGGGCTGCTTAGGGGCTGCAAGAAGGGGGAGGGAGTTATATAACTGCAGGTGGAGAGACAAACAGTTGGAAGCCACGTGATTCGTGCTCTTTCTACAAGTGAAAGTGCTTGCAATGAAACATTTAGGGCAGTATACAAGAATGTATAGTGAATGATTGTTGGATCGATAGTGTGTTTCCTATGATGACACAAGCAAACCCACGCTAGTGTCAACAAAGCATCCACTTAGTCAAGTTCTTGTATACAGCCCTTAGAAAAGGATAGAAATAGCTACTCTACCATATTTCCCAGCATGTGAAATTGAAGGGTGAAGAGGGGAGGGTAATATGGAGAGATACATTATTTGAGTGAGCCTGTTAGTTTGTTGTTAGCCGGATAGGGAGGTGACCCAGAAAGAATAGAGATTACAATGGGTGTCAAGCTTAGAGTACTTTTAAGTGGTTTAAAATCTAGATAACATTAAAGGGGTCTAGAGAATATTTAAGGAATGTTAAACCTAAAGACCGTTTAAAAGATTTCAAACCTAGAAAACATTCAAGGAGTGTCAAACCTAAATACCATATAAAAGGTTTCATACCTAAAAAACAACATTTAAGGTGTGTCAAGCCTAAAGGATATTTAAAGGGGGTCAAGAATTAAATTTATCATTTATTACTGATGTGTTATTTTATTATAGTTATTGTTGTATAATATGAAAGTAGCAAAAGTATGAGCGAGACTAGTACCTAATATCCTTAAGTATACAGCCAGATGAATGAAGTGAAGGTGTAACTTGTTGGTAAGTTGGTGTATGCATTTTGGTGGACTCGGCAGACTGATGTTCAATAGAACCTTCTGGATCAATGAGGAAAGCAACAGCTAAAAAACTGGATCAAAATTTCCTCTCAATTTCCTGATTTTCTTTTTAAAAAAATCAGTCTTCTTTTATTAATAACAACTCAAATAACAATGTTTTGAAGTAAATTTTTGCATTTTGCCAATTCTTAAATATAAAACCACATTTTAAATATGAATTTAATAATTTTAATTTTTTCAAAATTGTAAGAAAAATATACTACTCGAGTTGTAATATTCGGTATTCGTTCGAAATTTTGATATTCGATTAGATAAATAGTCCTATTTGCATACCCCAACTAGATAATATAAAAAAACTGCTAACATATGCCCCACTCTCACAATCTTATATATACATTTGTGTCCGGGTTTTGGTGTTTAGGGTAGCAAGGAACATGAAACACTCCTCGGAGAGCCGTCGGCAACATGGAACTATCCTCATGCTTCTAAAGAACTGCCTGTCTCTCCTCAACAAGGAGAAATATCCCCAGGTACCACTAGACATGTAATATAGACAAGTGACACTACATAGGGGTATTATATCACTGTGCTACATGATGTGTATAGTGTGCAACATCAGCAAACTCCATGTTGTGTTTAAATCATGACATCAATACACTAAGTGCTGTATTTATATTGTCTACACACATCATTTTGTATTTATATTGTTACATCAGCACACTGCATGTTGTATTTAAATTGCACCAAATAGCTCGGACCTATTCTACACAGGTACAATTATAGTTGGGGGCTACAAGGGAATTATTTTAACCAGATTGATAAAATAATTAGTATAACAATAATATATTTATTATAACAGAAAAATAAAAGATATGTTTGATTACAATATACATACAAAAACATTAGATAGAAGTTCCAAAATAATACTGTCGTGTTGTGACACGGGCAAGATCAAATGCAGTAGGCCTGAAGAGCAATGTTCAATTACAAAACAGCTGGACTGACGCCAGGCTACGGTCAGGTGATTCTAAAATAAAAACAGTGAGGTAATTATAAACAAAAGTTAACTGGAAATGATATACATATAGTATTATTAACACATTTATAATTTGAGCTAGCTTGCTTGATTGGGAGTTAAGAAAATTCCTTAAGAGACATAGTATAATGAATTGCAATAGAAAGGTTAGTTGATTACATTGGTAGATGGCTAACATACAGGTGTCTACACAAAATAGTACTATGGCCGCTCCTTTCCCTATTGGTACCTCCAGAGCATTCAATAGTACATGTATTTAAGCGGAGTTCCACGCTTTACCCACCCAAGCTAATACCACACACGAAGTGTGGCAACAAGAACGATTCAACACATTGAATACATTGACCCATCTAGGTCCTAGAAAAGGATAGACAACCTGGTTGTAGCCATAAAAACAAGTGTGTAGTCTTAAGGACTCAAAAGAAAAATTAGTGCTCTTTGAGAATAGCAACCATTTGGACTAAGTCCTTATTACATCTGGAGCTAAAGGCTCCTATATCAAAGCTATATCATATGGATATATCTTGAACCAATATAACAAGTCTGAAGGACTTAAGTAACATTAGAGTTACTGTGACTACACCAACAAAGTTGGACTAACAACACAAAACCAAAATCTAGTCACTCTGACTGAAACAAGAAATAAAAATAAACATAATAGTCGCCTCGACTATACTAAATCTGAGATAAACTATAAGTCAGATGGAGCTAATAAATAAACATTTTATAATCTTTCAACTAGACGAATAAGTCTGATGGACATTAACGTCGCCTCTATACTTAGGAAATTGGAGAGGATTTTCCTCTGTGGTGCTTCGGTGAGAACCACGTCCAACACTCCATGGCCACCAGTTCCTTCGTGGAGAAAGGTTCCTTCTTCAAAGATGTGATGTGATTGAATACCAGAAACACGCCCAATACTCCATGGCCACCGGTTCCTTCATGTAGAGTAGTTCCTTCTTCAACGACTTGATGTGATTGAATAATATAAAGTAAATCTGAGAGTACTTATTTTATACCCTTTCTCTGATTAGAACGGAACAAAAAAAGAAATAGAAAAAGACGTAATAACACAGCTGGTGATAGGTGGGACTGGAGCTTGAGGGGTGAGGTAAAGGGGAGGTTCAAAGACACGCCGCCACGACAGTGGCGCTCGAGGGTTGTGGCAGCCAGTCCAACTTATTTTTAGTTATTTTCCATGACTGGAGATGTAGTAAGTGGATGTGTTAGGAAGCACCCTGATGCCATTCGTGTTGAATATTTTGCTAGAAGGCATGTTGGCGTTATCCGATCCCATCCAGCCACGGTGAGTAAGTCTTGAAGTATATTATTCCTGAATGTATTAACTTTAATTAATTATCTTCTTTGAATTCCACTATTGGTATTTTATTATTTCTATGCAGATGTGTATTATTAAAATCCTGTGTAGTATTTTCTATTGAAAGCATGTGGATCATATCCGAGTCCATCCAGTCGTTAACAGTAGGTTTTGAAGGATATTATTATTAAATATTTCAAATCTAATACTCTTCTTTGGGTTTTGCCAATATAATTATTATAATTTCGTATTTTTACGTAGCCTAATTGTGTAGGTGTCAACTTTACATGATTGACACACTACAAAATTGTCACATAAGCACACTACATACTGTGTTTATATTGTGACAACAGCAAAATTAATATTGTGTATAGCGACCCACTTTGGTCTAAGGTGCTACTCTAACAATAGACTGAACTGCTGAAAACAAGAAGATAAGGTTTTGATCCCAGTTGGGTGCACTGATGGGGATTTTTTTTCCTTTATGGTTTTCCATTCTTTCTCCACACAAATGTAGGTGCACTTCTAAATTAAACTTTCCCAAGCCCTAACACATTACTGTAATTAGTACATACACTCCGAATGAGTAGTAAGACAAAACACTAAAAAAAAATTGTGTATAAATAATTATGATGTCAATGCACTAAATACTGTGTTTAGATTGTGACATCAGCACATTACATGCTGTCAGATCTGTACCTGCCAGCAGAGACAGATCCTTCGACTCCGGAGCTACAAGAAGAAGAGGAGGGCGGTGAGTATGAGGGTGTCCAGCCTCCGCCACCCCTCTCCAATGACATAAAGGAGCGCTGTCTCAGCTCCCTGAACCATGTGCTGGCTGGACTGCACTGCCTGCCATACTTCCCAGACGACAGAGTGCAGGTAGTTTGGTATTTACAGGTCTTAGCAGCTAGAACCAAACTTCTCTTCTTTGCATTTATCTTTTCTCTCTATACTTAGCCTGCCTTTCTTGTTCTTTTTGTGAACCATTCTCTAAATCCTTTGTTCTTGGCATTCTTTACCTTTTCATTACACCATGGAGTTTCCTTCCATCTTCTCTTGCCACTAATTCTTTCGTATATTTCCTCTGCTGCTTCCACCATGCACTTTTGTACCCGTGTCACTCCTGTTCTCCTTCTTTTATGTCATCCTTTGGTAGTGCTTCTCTTACTCTTGCTTGAAAGCTCATTTTCTCCTCCTCATGGCTGAGCTCTCATGTCCTTATCCTCTTTTCCTGCTTCACGATCCGGCACCCCCTCCTTCAGCCTTTCATGTTGGCGACAAATAGTCTATGATCCCCGTCCAAAGACACACTTGGCAGGACCTTAGTGTTCAATGTGCACGCCTTTGCTTCCCTATATAATAGGAAATAGTCAATTAGGGATTTTTACTCCCCATTACAGCTATATCACGTTATCTTATGAGTATCCCTGCTCTTCTTAAATTAACTGTTTCCGACCTTCAGCCCATTTCTTGAGCATAATTACAGGAGTCTCTTTCCTTCTTTGTTTCTTGATTTGTATTGAGATTATGTACTAACATCAAATCTTTCGAATATTATAGGATTCAAGGGAATCAAGAATTTAAGTGTCCTATCTAAAAAATATTAGATTTAGAATTTTTTCTTCTTAGAGTAAATTTTGATATAATTTAGCTTAGCCCAATTTAAATTCAGGACAATCCTAACAACCATTGCTTAGACTATGAATTTAACCACTTAGCATATAACCCGAACAGGTAGTAAGACGTGGTGCTAAGTATTATTAATTAACCACTTAGCTGAATGTAGATTAACATTATAACAAAATATGCTACTAGGCTGTGTCAAATCCACTATTTTACAATTTACCTGAACTTTCATTTGACCTACTAATTCTGAATTTAAATCTGAATAATAATCTTAGAAAACATGTTGCTAATAAAAGGCTTACCTTGCAACATTAACTCAAGTTGTTTTAGAAAATAAAAATAATTCATTCTAACTTGTATTGTTACATTTCTTCTATAATTATGTTTAGCTGCACACTAATAAACATTAAAACAAATTCCAATTAAATTTTATATTTTAAATCTTGAATCCAATATTTTAAAAACTTTTAGAATCTCAAATATCCCTAAGAATTTAAGGTTCTCATCACATTTTATAATTTAACATTTTATTTTCTCCATCAACTAACAATAAAATAAAATTAGAATTGATGAAATGGAACTAACATAATTAAAAAGATTTAAATTCAAGATTCATATTTAAAATTAAAACTCAGTTCTGACCCCCATACCATAAGAATAGTAATATTCCTAACCATATTGGTTTGTATTCATCCCTAGAGTCACCAAAGAACAAAGTAGATCATTTTATAAACTTCTTTTTAAAATAAAGTGTATGATAAAAATGAGGGGCAAGTTGTGATTGGAGCAGGATCATGTTCTAGTGGTGAGCGAATGATTATCTGTTTCGACAGGGGACTGATGATCAAACATCCCAGAAGGAGGAGGTCCCTAAGATGGCCCAACCATTCCAGGCCATTCCTATGCCATATTCACCCCTACAGGAAACCCCTGGGGCCGAGCTGTGCAAAGTACGATCAGATGACACTGCCTCTTGGAAGGTGCATCTCAACACACTACTCCTAGAAAAAGCATGTCTAGTCTATGCCACACTAGCAGAGCAGCACTATTCTGCTGGAAGTTATGGTAGTGCTCTTCGCTCCATCTGTATGGTAGTGCGCTGCCACTATGTTACCAGCACAGGATTGTTGGGATATATGCTGGGACGAGCGGGAGATGCTTGTTTCAGGGTGGTACAGCACTGGACTAGAGTGGAGGAAATCAGGGAGGAGTATAGTCGTGTGAGTGAGACAGACCAAGATATTCTGCTACACCTTGGCCAGGACCAGCGTGAGTTGTTACACACTACCTACTAAATGATATATAAAGTGAAACCTTGGTTCACTTTTATCATCAGAGATCTGAAAAAAAAAATGAATTCAGGAAAAAAATAGATGCAGTAGCCAATATAAAATTAATTAAACTTTCATATTTGCCTACATATATTTACCAAATAAAAAGTATACAAAAAATGTTATCATTTCCACTCCCAAGTCAACTTTGCATTATGTGTGTAACCTGAACATGTAATAAGATGCAGTGATAAAAAGTAATAATTTGCATTACTTCTTTTTGAGAAAGTCATTAATCTTCTTTTGTTTAGTAGCACCTTTTCTTTTCAAATTTAAAAATAAAATAAACTAATAACAAAATTTGACCCGCCTTGGTGGCGTAGTTAGCTAACGCGCTTGTTTTGTGTTGATCTAGACTGCCGAGGACAGGGAGATCGAGGCTCAAATCTTGCTTGCGTGAACTGGAGGTGGTTTTTCCTAAATGATTTTCCACTCTTCCTCCACTCAAATGTGGTTTCACTTCCTCTATTCAACCTTCCCAATTCCTAACCCATTAGTGTAATTAGTACTTAAATGTATAACTCAAATGTGTAGTAAGACACGATGCTGAGTATAAATAACAATATTTGCTTAGTCTCTTTCGGTGATGCCATGAGCATACATGTACACTCTAGTGAATTCAAACACATGAGGTGCTTCCATTAGACCTGGCACTGTCATTAGTTGGTGTTCAGCACCACCACCACCACCACCACCACCACAAATTTCTCAACTTGCCACATATTTCTTCCACACATAGCTTACCACATGTTGCGAGCTCCTGGTCTACATACACTTATGCATCAAAGTTCATGCCATCATCCTCATCACTTTCTTCAATCTCTGTCACGTTTGACCCTTCTTCATTCTTTTTCACATGACCACACTTTACAAAACAGTTGTGAATTGTAGACTGGGTCATTTGGTGCCACGCCAAAACAAAATGAATGTCAATCTTAAGTTGAACATCTTAGTCTGTGTCCATCAAACATAGAGCCCTCTGCACTAGTTGCTTCCATATACCTGCTTGAAACACTTGATCACACCCAAATCATGAGGCTCTATGACACTGCTGCAGTTAAGGGGGTAAAAAATCACCTCTCCATACCTCGAAGAGGATGTGTCTGGAGAATTAACAGCACAATAGTGCCCTTACTACTTCGGATGTATATTAACATTTGCATGTGTGATATTTATCTTTAAAAAAATCAATTATTGATTAACTTTCTTCGGGACTAAAATTGTTGACCAATAGATGCGGGTTTTATTTCCATAGTTTAATTAGGATTCATTCAGGGAACATAGAAATTGAACTATAGATCTGGGAAAACAATACATCTGGAAACAATAGATCGAGGTTTCACTGAACTCCTTACCATATCTTGTGTCATGTTAGTATTACAACCATCCAGTGTATTTTTGATAGCCCATTCCCCCTACCCACCCTATATCTTGTGAAATGTTACCATTATAATCATCTAGTGGATGTTAGCTAGTCCCCATATATATTTTTTTCAAGTTGTTACCATTACAACCATACATGGGATTTTGTATAGCCCCCACAATATCTTGTGAAATGTTATTATTACAACAATCTATTGGCTGTAAGATAGCCCCCACTATATCTTGTCAGGTGTTACAATTACGACCGATGCTGGATGTTATAATAGTCCCCACTAATTTCTTGGGAAAATTACTATTATTACTAAAATTCAGTGGATGTTCTTTAGGTCCCTGCCAGCTGATACCAGAACACATCTTGACAATGGAACAGATGTTGGAAGCCAGCAGGGAGTGTTACCTGCAAGCGCTTGCCCTTGAGAAACCCAACACCAACTTATGGAGGAGACTTGGCAACATAGAGAATGAACTGGGTGTGCTCTATATGAACCAAGCTGCAAGTATGTAACACATTAAACAACATTATCAAGGGTGCAACCTGGGGTTTGAGCCCTGAATAGCTACACTAGTAATTAGACAAAATATTTACTAGATTAATATTTAAAATGTGTGAGACTAAAATATTGATATCAAGATGAGAAAAAAAACCTCAAGAGTATCTTGAACTCTTGAAATGTCTCTCGAAAATTGGAGAAATAAAAAAAAATCTAGAAAGCAAATAACTGGCTTCATAAATTTACAAATCAAATCGAGAATTTATTAGTTTTAGTCATAATTGATAATACCTTAAAGACCCAAAAATAGGCCACAATATTTTCCCAAAAACACTTTACAGAACCTGTGTCTTATAATTGCACTCTTGGATAACACATAAGAAATGTCGCAACTTTGAGGACTGCATATAGCTATATCATTATATATTTAAATAGTTTATAATCACCACAACACTTATCTTTGACAAAGTTATTTAAAAATAGATGAACCTTGACACTTGTAAAAATATTGGAAGTGGGGCTAATGCTCTAGACTGGCCATTCAGCCTTATCTTACCTCTGCTCTCCTGGCGAATGGAGGAATTCATTTCTGAGGTGGGGACACCAATACGGCGAATTCCATTATCCTCAAGAAATAGTAGAGTAAGTTAAGTAAACTGAGGAATAGTCGAGTAGGAGAGTGAGTGGGTTGAGTGTGTTAAGAAAAGTGGGGAAACCCGACACTGTGCCTCTCACCAGGGGTGCTGTGCTTGGGCTGGAGTGTGAATGTTTGAAGTTAGGGGTATGAATGGTGTGCGAGGCTCCCCTCTGGGGGCTGGGTGGTTGGGCCGTCAAGAAATGGGAGGCGGTTACGAACACCGTGGTGAGTACCTCCTCGTGGTTCCCGCTGGGAAATGGGGGGGGGGGGGGACGAAGTGCCGGGCTCTGCACAGTATCAGTCGCCCCTCCGGCTAAACCCCACCTCCCCCACGTGGTGACACCCACTGCTTGGGGGGCCTCCAACTCCTGTACACGGGTGCTTAGTGTACAGGGGGTTTTCCCGACTCGCTTCTTTCGGAGGTGGTTTGCGCTGCGAAAAGCTGCAAAGCTTATGTGCGGTGTAAGCTAGGGGGGTCCCAGAAATGGGGGATAAAGGATATCTCATCCTCAAGGAATATGAGATTGGTCGAATCTGATCTGTGTAAATGTGGTAAGAACATGTTGTGTTGGAATGTTCCCGTACGCTTTAAATAAGAAGACCGAACCAGCAGGAAGTGCAGGGGAGACTGGTGGGGGGTATCCTTAGAGATCCCACCCATTGGCGGTTCCTAGACAAGCTAGCAACGGAAGCTTCAGAAAGGGCTAAGGCGAAATATCTAACTGCGAGAAAGACAAAGACTGGGACAAAGACTAAACAGGCAGAGGACCAGAGACGGAAGAAAGGGGAGACTAGCGACAGTGACGATGACGAGAACAATGGCAGGGACAAGCACAGAAACATGGGAAGTAGGACTGAGACAGACGTGGGGGGAGGTCTCATTGGGGGGCGAATATTGGAAGGAGAAGGTTGCTTTTGCGGAAATACTGATATACAACCTTTCATGAGGAATAAGGAGAGATGCCGGGAAGTGGCAAACACCAAACACATAGTTTTGTAGGACTGGTATACCAATTCGGCTGATGGATCCAGAGGATTACTGAGGTAACCTTGGTAATCCTAAGGATCATCATTCCAGCCAAGCATTGGCTGCTCAGCAGCCCCCTTGTATCATTGGGGCATCGAATGTTCCTGGAGTGTATGAATTTGTTTAGATTAGTTATCTAAGAGACTGATAAGACTAGAATAGGATGGGTAGGTTAGGAGAAACAATTTCAGGATATGTAGAAATAGGGGAAAGACAAGAAAGGAAGTGGTTTGTGCTTAAGAGTAGATGGAGCACCAACTCCAATAGGGCGCCTCCCCAGGTGGCGAATAGGGGGATGCTCGCCACCGCTGGGTGCACCGTTGGGCTGGGATGAGAAACCATGTCTGATGGGTAACCAGCAGAGGAGGGTACTGGGGAAGTAATACACTGGGGGTGGATCAACTGGAATGAGATTGAAATTGTATCTCGAGTAGGTACTTTAGGTGTCGAACCTGTTAAGACAAAAGAAAATTTTAAAATTGTTTAGTATTAGAAAATTCTTTGGCATTGTGTAAATACAGCTTGGATTTAAAATTGTAAGATGCCAGGCCAAAATAGAAAATAGATTAAAAAAATCCCCAGATGATACATGAGAATAATGATGGTGGAAAGCAAAAGGGACCTACAGTTTAACGTGTGTTCCGATTCCGAACCAGGGGTGGAAGGGGGGGGGGGGGCTGACATTCCAAACATTCACAAAGAATACACTTTGCTAGAGGTGAAGTAAGGGTTTGGTAATCAGATAAATATGTACTGGAACCGGGATTTGAGCCCCAGACCCATAAATCCTTACCTTACCCCTAGACCTTGTAAAAATATAATTTATGGCAAAATGACCAACGAAAGAAAATTGTCAAACCTTCTATATTTACTTCTATTTTTCTTGTATGTTTTAGTGACTCACTTTTTCTATACTATTGTGTCAAGAATTTATTGTATTTGTTTACTAAGTTTGGAATCTTACTATGGATGGCCGATCTTCTAGAAAAAGGCATCTCTTGGTATTGATTTACACAAATTTTAAAATTTTATTAATAAGATATGCATAAACTATGAGCATTATAGGGAACTAAGAAGAAAATATATATTGGTTTACTTCCAAAGAAAATTCATTTTCAGACATGAATAATTTTATTCCTATTTAAGAGATGTATTTCTAGGGTGAAAACTATATTTTGGGGCAGCTTATTTTTGGGTAAATCTGGTAAAAATAAAATCTAATTGGGAGCTATTATAATATTTTCCCATAAATAAATAGAAATTGATGAACCATAAGCTTAGTTTGTCAAATAGTGAAGGTATTTTAAAGAGTAAATGCATAATTAAATTTTGGTGTTAAATATTGTTTTTCAATATCATACTTAGACATTATAAACTTTAACACTGCAACATTAAATTATAATTGGTATACTAATACACTATACATTGTAGCACATTATTTTGTTAGTTACATTTAAAATGCATATTAATTATATATATACATATTTAACAAACTTTAAGATGGTCCTAAGCAAGTGTCACCCAATATGTCAAAATAAACTATCTCACTATACACTATAGATGTACTTGAGTAAAAATAATGTACATTTTTGATATCACCTTGAATTGAAAAAGTGATTCTCACACATAGCTAATTAATACCCTAACCTTTTCACATAGTTCAGATAGTACAAGTAATTGCTTACAGCCAGGACCCTAAGGTATACATTTTTTTTTCACTTCAGCTGGATTTTCAAATAATACATGTTTTTCAACATATATCCAATAATGTCTGGCCAATAACAAATACATAGCACCAACTAGCAAGTGCCTCATTGTTCTAATTTTTGAGTATTTTTTATAGCGGTAGTTTCGTTTGGATTACCTTGTTAGAAATAATGATAATTTGTACCACAGTTACTAGACTAGACAATAAGCGTCACAAGCCATATGTGCAGTAGCAAGCCCATGCCTCCTGACGTCAAGTGGACACCAAACTAACTTACTAACTAACACAAACAGTGTAGTTCCATTAAATGTGAGTTTGTAACAATGGTGTGTTGTGCAATTACCAGTTTTAAAAATCACAAGAGACACCAAAAGGACATAGGAATTAATTTTCACCAGTTTCCTAAAAACAATGAAAACTAAATTAAAGTGGATAAATGCTTGCAAGCAGGTCGATTCATTTGCCATTGATATCGCTCGTGTGGGCTCAATACGTTTTGATGAATTAGCCTGTATAAGGGATTTAAAGAGTGAGTTATTGAATCTTCATATAAAACGTGTATTGAAGCATAATTGAGTTTCTCATTTATTTATCAATATGTAGCACTGTTGTAAATCTGACTAGGCTTACCAATCATCAGCAAATATTGATACAGACTGCTTACGAAATTAATCTGTAAATAAAGAAATAGGCCATGAAAATACACAGGAATGTAGTTCTAGTGTTATTGAACTGTCTGTAGGATTAAAGTCTATGAAAAATGAAAACGTAAAGTTAAAACAACAAATTAAGACTTGCAAGAACAACTAAATTCAACAAATTTAATACAACTAAGCAACATTTCTCATGTATTTTAGGGTGCATTTTCTGCAAGTCAGCAACAAGCCTTCAAAAAGGGAAGATGCTCTAATTGGTCTTCTAATGATATTGTTAAGGCTGTCACTTTACGGTGCATATCATACAAAGCTCTGGGTTTTGTGAGAGATGTGTTACAATATCCCCTTCCCAGTGAAGGGACCATCAAACGGTGTCTTAGACCATTTTCCGTTTCTCCAGGTTTTATTGGCCTGAGTACCAACATTTTAAAAACACAAGCAAGCCTGAACACAAAATTTGAGAAAGATGTCGTCCTTATCTTTGATTAGATGAAGGTTAACAGTAATCTTTGCTTTGATCAAAGTGAAGAATTAATTAGAGGGCCTAATAATAATGTCCAAGTTATGGTGATAAAATCTTTAGTTGGAAAGTGGATGCAACTTATATATTATAACTTTGACATAGCCGTCAAAAAGAAACTGCTAATCAAAACCATTAAAGTGGTTGAAAACAATGGATTCAGAGTGAGAGCATTCATTTTTGACATGGGACCTTCAAACAGAAAACTGATGACCGATTTGAGTATCTCTTGGGATAAACTGTTAATGAAAAATCCATCAAGTGAAGATTAAAATATATGGGTTTTTTGTGATGTCCCACATGCTCTGATGTTATTACGGAATCACCTGCTTGATGAGAGATATAAACTTGATTGTGGAAAATGCGTTACAAAAGAAGCATTTATAAAATGAATTGAAGTGCAAAATAACAAAGAAGACTTAACAATATGTGCATAAACTATGAAGCATATTCTTGTAGCTGGGACGGAGAGGCAGATAGTAAGGAAAGCCGCAGAACTGTTTTCACTGACTGTTGGAAAAGCAATATTTATAACTTCCTCGAGTTCATTCATGTAAACAATGGATTTGACATACTAAACTCTCAAATCCCAGTGTGCAGAACTTACAGTTGAAAAGTGCTTATGGCAACTGTATAAATGAGCAGGATGATGCGCTAAACAAACTATACCAACTAATCTTCACTATTACATTAATCAAAAAGAAAATATAAATATCAGACGAATTTCTGGTTTTTCGAAGGGGGTCTCTGATGTCTATAAATAATAGCCTTCGTGGTCTTTTTAAAGATTTGAAATCTGAAGGTTATACTTATATTTTGGCATCTAGATGTAACCAAGACATATTTGAGGGCTACTTTTCTCAGAATCAAGGACGATTTTATGACCATCCTATGCCCACCACTGTATCTCATAGAATTAATTCTCTATTAATGAGCCACATTGCTGGTGAAGTGATTAACAGTGAAAAATGTATATTTGAAAAAGGAGTTTAGACACTTGAGCACAGACATTCTGTCTGAGGCTACTCAAAACGCGGTTTCTCAGACCTTGTCACATAATAATGAAGAGACAAAACCGAAGCGTCCACTCAAATTGAACAGGCTGACAATGAATATGATGTTGAGTTCACATCCATCGTCGATCACATTCTTAAACATTTTAAAGATGACTCAACACAAGAAACTCTTGAAAAGAGCACTGAGCTACTGGAAATGATCGCCGGCTACATCGCCTACAGAGTGAAGAAGAAGTATCCAGAAAAAGCTACCATGTACGGAACCCTAATCAGAGACACTTCTCCTTCAGGAATGAACTGGCTGTATTCAATATCAAGGGGATTGTTAATGAAACCCACCGGAGAATTTGTCAACACTGTTAGAAAAATGGAAAAATAATTTAATCACTTTCATGGAGGCTTTGTTAACCAGTGTCCCAGTGTTTTCATAAAAATTAAAGGACATAATGAAAAGTAAATATCCTGAAATTGACTAATTTGTAGTTTTGTGTTTTGTAAGAACCTGTATATTTATTAGAATGAAGGGCATAAATAAACATATAGCCAAGAAAAATTATAAGTGCAATAAACGTACTGCTAGTGAACAGAGAGAAAAAAAAAGAAGATTAAGAAAGTGGTGCAATAGTTTCAACTGGAAATGAATTCTAAAAATATTGTTCCTAATTAAAGGTAAGCATTACATATATTAATAACTATTGAAACATTTTATAACTTTAAAAATTAAATAAATACACTGTATGCCATAGTTGATTTCAATAAACAAACCTAATACTAAAATAGCACTTGTACAAAAATATTGGTTTTATTTGCGATGGCATTGTTTTATAATATATATTGATTTATACAATTTAAATACAATATTATAATTTTATATAATAGTCCTATGACTATGTAACAATAATATTACCAAACAAATATCAAGAATGCTGTAGCTTTTATAATATTATACTCTTTCATAAATATAACACTGAAATATTGCTTGTAGAATGATATTGGTTATATTTTCCATGCATTATGTATTCTGATGAATAAAAGCTAAGATGCAATATTATAATTTCATAATCGGGTGCAATTTAACAATTGTATTCGAAACACTTAAAATAAATAAATGAGTAGTTAAGCAGTAATAAGTGTATTCTTAGATAACCTGTAATATGTCAATGCTTGGCTCGAGTACTGCTAACGTGTTGAGTCGGCTGGTGGTGTCCAGGCTATTGTACATCATTATTGGAGCGGACCTGTGCGTGACTCATACTGTCTGATCTAGTAACTGTAATTTGTACTTTCAAAAGGTAACCTGTACAAAGTCAATTTTTTCAATTTAATGCAAACCTAAATTTGAATTGTGTATATAAAAATATTCTTGAACTTCAAATAATTTTTGCTAATTGCTTAATACTTGAAAAAATATATCGCATTGTACTTATTTATGTAACTTAAAGGTACAATCTGTTTACAAATAATGATGTAAATGATAACATTGGACTACATAAAAATTTAGCTTATATCAGATTTGTTTTATGCCAAGATAACATTTACCATTTATTTAATAAAAAAATTGTAACAAATAAAATAATAAAATAGTAAGAAAATAATAAAGCACAAATAAAGCAAAAACACTAATACATATTTATACAAACCTCTCAATATTTTGAAGCTATTAAAGCATCTTCCTTAGGAAATAGTAGTAAGTGTTTTTTTACTTTTATTTGTGCTTTTTTATTTTCCCATTCTATCATTTTCATTAAAAAGATTAACATTCTATAAAATGCTTAGTGGAAAAATTCATAAACCTTGATTTGTCAAATGGGGACCAAGTGGTTGAGCTAAATTATGACAGGCACAGTTTTAACAAGTTCTGCTTACCCTGGAAATACACCACTCAGGAGTATTAACACCTTAAATGTTGGTATCTTCATGTGTAATCAATGAACCATTTTTATAAAACAAAAATATTAGTAAAATCAGAGTTTTGGATCTAAGAATATCTTTTAAGTTTATTTTAAAAATATGTTTTATATTTGGTTTGATAAGAAAATGGTTTTATTTACTTCCTCAATATTAGAATTTTGATATCCTCAAAAATATGTTGATGTAAGTTTTATTCGTCTCTTGCACCAACTATGGTGGGAAAGGACATGCTTATTTCATTTTCCCCTGGCAAAAATGTCTTCATACGTCACATTGGTCAGAATTGCAAGTCTAAACTTTGAATATTAATATGTGGTTAACTACCATATAAACTTAACAGGAAGTAAGATGCAATGCAAAAATAGAAAAGTAGAATATTGGCAAGTACAATGTGCATGGAACCCACTTACGTTGTTTTAGGCAAGGTGCAAGCCGCGACTGCCAACAGCTCCGAACTGATAGAGTTGTTCCAAAATTCACTTAAGCACCTTGAGTCCGGAATCCTAGCATTTCAAAAGGTCCAGGACCAGGGAAACCTTTCACTGCTGCACTCTAACATTGGCCGTCTCATGAGACTGAGCGCACACTCACACTCGCCTCACTCTGACACTCGCACCAACTTTGGGGGAATGGAGCGCCACTTGTACAACAAGGTATGATCACCTTTATTAAAATTTTATCAATTGCTTTTAAAGAACGAGTTAAAACTTGTCTTACCTTACAAGACAGCTATATAGACCAATCATTGCTTGTTCTACCTTGTGATTGAGCTATATAGACCAGTAATTGCTTGTTCTACTTTGTAAGTACGCTATATAGACCAATCATTGCTTGTTATACCTTGTGATTGAGCTATATAGACCAGTAATTGCTTTTTATACCTTGTGAGTGAGCTATATAGACCAGTAATTGTTTGTTCTACCTTGTGAGTGAGCTATATAGACCAGTAATTGTTTGTTCTACCTTGTGAGGGAGCTATATAGACCAATAATTGCTTTTTCTACCTTGTGAGTGAGCTATATAGAAAAGTAATTGCTTGTTCTACTTTGTAAGTACGCTATATAGACCAATCATTGCTTGTTCTACCTTGTGATTGAGCTATATAGACCAGTAATTGCTTTTTCTACCTTGTGAGTGAGCTATATAGACCAGTAATTGTTTGTTCTACCTTGTGAGGGAGCTATATAGACCAATAATTGCTTTTTCTACCTTGTGAGTGAGCTATATAGACAAGTAATTGCTTGTTCTACTTTGTAAGTACGCTATATAGACCAGTAATTGTTTGTTCTACCTTGTGAGTGAGTTATATAGACCAGTAATTGCTGGTTCTACCTTGTGATTGAGCTATATAGACCAGTAATTGCTTGTTCTACCTTGTGATTGAGCTATATAGACCAGTAATTGTATGTTCTACCTTGTGATTGAGCTATATAGACCAATAATTGTTTGTTCTACCTTGTGAGTGAGCTATATAGACCAGTAATTGTTTGTTCTACCTTGTGAGTGAGCTATATAGACCAGTAATTGCTTTTTATACCTTGTGAGTGAGCTATATAGACCAGTAATTGTTTGTTCTACCTTGTGGTTGAGCTATATAGACCAGTAATTGTTTGTTCTACCTTGTGAGTGAGCTATATAGACCAGTAATTGCTTGTTCTACCTTGTGATTGAGCTATATAGACCAGTAATTGTTTGTTCTACCTTGTGAGTGAGCTATATAGACCAGTAATTGCTTGTTCTACATTGTGATTGAGCTATATAGACCAGTAATTGCTTTTTCTACTTTGTAAATACGCTATATAGACCAGTAATTGCTTTTTCTACCTTGTGATTGAGCTATATAGACCAATCATTGCTTGTTCTACCTTGTGAGTGAGCTATAAAGACAAGTAATTGCTTGTTCTACTTTGTAAGTACGCTATATAGACCAGTAATTGCTTGTTCTACCTTGTGATTGAGCTATATAGACCAGTAATTGCTTTTTCTACCTTGTGAGTGAGCAATATAGACCAATCATTGCTTGTTCTACCTTGTGATTGAGCTATATAGACCAGTAATTGCTTGTTCTACCTTGTGATTGAGCTATATAGACCAGTAATTGTTTGTTCTACCTTGTGAGTGAGCTATATAGACCAGTAATTGCTTGTTCTACATTGTGATTGAGCTATATAGACCAGTAATTGCTTTTTCTACTTTGCAAGTACGCTATATAGACCAGTAATTGCTTTTTCTACCTTGTGAGTGAGCTATATAGACCAATCATTGCTTGTTTTACCTTGTGATTGAGCTATATAGTTCAGTAATTGCTTGTTATACCTTGTGAGTGAGCTATATAGACCAGCAATTGCTTGTTCTACCTTGTGAGTGAGCTTTATAGACCAGTAATTGCTTTTTCTACCTTGTAAGTGAGCTATATAGACCAGTAATTATTTGTTCTACCTTGTGAGTGAGCTATATAGACCAGTAATTGCTTGTTCTACCTTGTGAGTGAGCTATATAGACCAGTAATTGCTTGTTCTACCTTGTGAGTGAGCTATATAGACCAGTAATTGCTTTTTATACCTTGTGAGTGAGCTATATAGACCAGTAATTGCTTTTTATACCTTGTGAGTGAGCTATATAGACCAGTAATTGCTTGTTCTACTTTGTAAGTATGCTATATAGACCAATCATTGCTTGTTCTACCTTCTGATTGAGCTATATAGACCAGTAATTGCTTTTTCTACCTTGTGAGTGATCTATATAGACCAGTAATTGCTTGTTCTACTTTGTAAGTGCGCTATATAGACCACTCATGGCTTGTTCTACATTTTGATGAGTTATATATACCAGCAATTGCTTGTTCTACCTTGTAAGTGAGTGATACAAACTAGTAATTCCTTGTTATACCTTATAAGTGAGCTATATAGATCAGTAATTGCTTGTTCTGCCTTATAAGTGTGCTACATAGGCCCATAATTGCTTATTCTATCTTGTAAGTGAGCTATATAGATCAGTAAGTGCTTGTTCTGCCTTATAAGTGTGCTATATAGGCCCATAATTGCTTATTCTATCTTGTAAGTGAGCTATATAGATCAGTAATTGCTTGTTCTGCCTTATAAGTGTGCTATATAGGCCCATCATTGCTTATTCTATCTTGTAAGTAAGCTATATAGATCAGTAATTGCTTGTTCTGCCTTATAAGTGTGCTATATAGACCAATCATTGCTTGTTCTACTTTGTGAGTGAGCTATATAGACCAGTTATTGCTTTTTCTATCTTGTAAGTGAGCTATATAGGTCAGTCATTGCTTGTTCTATTTTGTGAGTTATATAAACCAGAGTGTAATGACTAGTTTCCTTAGCCCATATTATAAGTAAGACATTCAGAAACCTATCTATATCTCTATTACATATTAGAAAAAACAACTGCTTTCTTTAACTCACTTATAAGGTAGGAGACAAGCAACTACTTACATAGCAGGTTAACCTTTTCACTGTCAAACCCGTAAATATACGTTGTGTGACAACATGTCGTTGTTGTCAAACCCGTAAATATACGTTTTTGTGCAGGGCTCACTTTGTCAAACCCGTACATATACGTGGAGCATTAGAGCTAATTGAATTGCGCGCGCTAAAGTGCAAAGAGGCTATAAAGAAAAAATACTGCACTTTTTCCAAGGTTCATCTATAGTTTTTAAATTTATAATTACAAGTGAATTATCTACTTTCCTGAGCTCACTTACTACTGTCAAGATGGCGTGGCGAGGAAAACAAACAAAGTTGCGGGATGACGAAATTGAAGGATTTATAGTGGACAGTGACTCGGAAAATGACTCTTTTGATGATGAAAATGAATCTGAATATTCCGTAGGTGATATATCAGAAGAAGGTGACAGTGATAGTGTCAGGGAACCCTTTGAAGTACAAGATGATGTCAGCAATTAACTGGCACCTGCTAAACGGAAAAAAAAAAGATAAGTCTCCTTTATTTACTTGGATTTCTGGGCAATTTAAACCTATTTTACACAACTTCTGTGCATCTAATTCTGGATTTACAAATGATTCACTAAATGATGATTCCCTTGAAATTGATTTTTTCTTGTGTTTTCTCACTCCTGCCTTGGTTCAGACGTTTGTCAACGCTACTAATGAATATTATCAGAAGGTTTTGACTGTTTCCCCAATTTCTTCAAACAGTAGACTTCACAAGTGGCAAGACACTAATATAGATGAAATGTATGTGTTCTTTGCCCTTACCATGTTGATGACAAGAGTAAAAAAGTTGAAAATTTCTGAATATTGGTGCACAAAATCCTTGATTCACACCCCAATTTTTTCTCAAATTATGGCTGTAAACAGGTACCTAATTCTTCTAAGTATGCTTCATTTCTCCAGTCTCACCCCTGCAGACAGCAATGATAAACTTTACAAATTGAAACCCGTAATAGATCATCTTAGGACTGTGTTCAAAGAAACACTGCAGCCTTTCCAGAGCCTATGTATTGATGAATCACTTGTCCCTTTCAAAGGTCGCCTAGGTTTCAAACAGTTCATTCCATGCAAGCGACATAGATTTGGAATAAAACTTTTTGTTCTTTGTGATGTTGAAACTGGTTTCATATTGGATTTTATTGTATATGTTGGGCAAGGAACAGATATCGAGGATAAGTTTTCATTAGGAATGTCTGGTGCAGTTGTCACAACCCTTATTGAACCATACCTTGATAAGGGACATTTTTTGTTTGTGGATAATTGGTATACCAGCCCCTGTCTCTTTGACTTTCTTCACAAACATCAAACTAATGCCTGTGGCACAGTGAAACAAAACAGAAAGGGAATGGCTCCACTAAACAAGAAATTAAAAAGAGGTGAGAGAGAATCATACCACAATGGATCTATGATGGTGCTCAAGTGGATGGACCGCAGAGAAGTTCGCATGCTGACTACGATGCATCCTGAGGAGATGACACAGACTTCAAAGACAGACAGAAATACTAACCAACCCATACAAAAACCTAAGTGTATTCTAGCGTACAATGAAAGCATGGGATCTGTAGACCAGACTGACATGATGTTGAGCAGATTAGACTGTATGAGGAAAAGTATCAAATGGTACAAGAAATTGGCATTCCACTTCATTGATCTTATCCTCTTGAACTCTTACTTCATGTATCTGACTAAAACAGGAAAGAAACCTTCACTGGCAGACTTTCATTTGGAACTTATCCACCAGCTGATCCAGAGATTCCACAAACCGAAACCCAAACCGAAAGGAGGAAGACCATCAACATCTCAAGACAATCCAACAAGACTGACTGCTCGACATTTCCCTACCATGGTTCCATCTACAGAGAAGAAAAAGAATGCTGCTCGTGTTTGTGTGGTGTGTTCCCAAACAAAGAAAAAAGAAAAGAAAGGAATCATGTTATATGTGTACAGAATGTGATGTTGGACTGTGTGTTGTCCCCTGTTTCGAAGAATATCACAAACTGATGAATTTTTAATATGTTACATTACCTCCTTATTAAACTTTTTACAATATTTTTTATAACATTTGATAAAATTAGGGAATATAAATGTATTTTTTGAAAGAATTATTTTTTCAGAAATTGTATTTGTTTTTTACATAATTTTAATTACATTTTGTTTAAAATATTTGATAAACCAACTGTTTTTCAAAAATTGCTTTTTTCAGTTAAAAAAACCTGACACAGTGGGCTTGTGAAAGCAAATCATACATGACAGTGAAAGGGTTAAGCAATGACTAGTCTCTTTTCCTCAATTACATAGTAGGATAAGCAATGACAGGTCTCTATATCTCACTTACATGGCAGGATAAGCAATGACAGGTCTTTATAGCTCACTTACATTGTAGGATAAGCAATGACAGGTCTCTCTATAGCTCACTTACATGGCTGGATAAGCAATGACTGATCTCTATAGCTCACTTACATGGTAGGATAAGCAATGACAGGTCTCTATATCTCACTTACATTGTAGGATAAGCAATGACAGGTCTCTCTATAGCTCACTTACATGGCTGGATAAGCAATGACTGATCTCTATAGCTCACTTACATGGTAGGATAAGCAATGACAGGTCTCTATATCTCACTTACATGGCAGGATAAGCAATGACAGGTCTTTATAGCTCACTTACATTGTAGGATAAGCAATGACAGGTCTCTCTATAGCTCACTTACATGGCTGGATAAGCAATGACTGATCTCTATAGCTCACTTACATGGTAGGATAAGCAATGACAGGTCTCTATATCTCACTTACATGGCAGGATAAGCAATGACAGGTCTTTATAGCTCACTTACATTGTAGGATAAGCAATGACAGGTCTCTCTATAGCTCACTTACATGGCTGGATAAGCAATGACTGATCTCTATAGCTCACTTACATGGTAGGATAAGCAATGACAGGTCTATATAGCTCACTTATATGGCAGGATAAGCAATGACAGGTCTTTATAGCTCACTTACATTGTAGGATAAGCAATGACAGGTCTCTCTATAGCTCACTTACATGGCTGGATAAGCAATGACTGATCTCTATAGCTCACTTACATGGTAGGATAAGCAATGACAGGTCTATATAGCTCACTTATATGGCAGGATAAGCAATGACAGGTATAGATCTATAGTTCACTTACATGGCTGGATAGCAATGACAGGTATAGATCTATAGCTCACTTACATGGCTGGATAGCAATGACAGGTATAGATCTATAGCTCACTTACATGGCTGGATAGCAATGACTGCTCTCCATACCTCACTTACATAGCAGGATAAGCAATGACTGGTCTCCATACCTCTCTTACATAGCACGATAAGCAATGACTGGTCTCCATACCTCACTTACATAGCACGATAAGCAATGACTGGTCTCCATAGCTCACTCAGATGATATGATACATGTTATAAGTTAATGATTCTTGTGATGGCATTTTCTTGACAGGCTCTGAGTAGCTACCGCACAGCATTGCAAGTTCTAGGTCATAGACGTAACAACCCTGCCATATGGGACACTGTCACTTGGGAGCTGTCAACTACACTCTACAGTATGGCAACACTGCTTCAGGATTATCCTGACCTCACTAACAAGGTACAATATGGAAACATTGTGTCTTCAATATAGTATAAAATATTTTATATGAACATTCATTGTAATCTTTGATCTTATTAATAAGTTTAAAAATATAAATTATGTCAATTAGTCAACAGTTAATCAATAGAAATCTTTCAAAATAAGTCTAAAGTACTCTTTACAACCACACAAACTCAATGAGATGTTCCACATGGAAACTACCAGTCTAAACTTATATCTACAACCACACATCAGTAAGCAAGTCAGGTTCAACAATATTTATGTTATATTTTAGTAGAGGAATTATCTTTTAGTTACTATATTTCAACACGATTACTCTTGTATTGTTGTAGACTTCAGAAGAAGCCGAGAGGGAAGTTGTTGAACTCTTCATGAAAGCTCTTAAGTTCTGTGACATGGACACTACAAGCCCTCGACAACTAGTTTACCAGTTCAGGGCCGCCAAGATACACCACTGCTTGGGTTCCCTCTACCACAAGACTTTCAGGTGGATGTCACCAACCTAACCTTAAGTTCCAAGCTAAAATTCAGACATGAATCTATTGAATTGTGTTTGAAAGGCAAATTTTCAACCATTGGTTTCAGAGTTTTGGACCTGGGTGACTCTCGACGAAAGAATGTTTTGCAACTGACAAGACTTCACTATGACAAGTCATCTTTGCTACTGGCGCGGTTAAAGGAGACACTGGAGTTCCTCACAGTACAACTAGAGCGAGTTGCATTGCAGGAGTTTCTGCTGGACAGTAAGTACTTTCGGACAGTAAATTCTTGTCATTATACTACAAACAATGGCATGTTCTAGTTTCAAACCAGTGTCGTCTTACAGATGCCTCCAGTTTCTCCAGCAAGGTGAAACTTCTCCATTCCATTATCCTGCTCTTGTTAGAGTGTGCCCCACTCCTACACGTATTGGAGGAGCGGACCAAGGTTCTTAAGGTTCAGGATGCTCCAGGCACTAGTGGGGGGGATCAAGGCAACTGCATCTCTGCTGAAGAATTGGAGCAAGAACTTCCCTTGCTGCGACTGTTGCAACAAAGACTTCAATTCTGTCTGAGAAGCCTGGCTAAGCTTCACTCTGGGAGGAGTCGGTAAGTAACAGTTCCTTGTTATATATAGTTTCTCTGTTGAGGAGTTTGGCCAAGCTCCACTCATGGAAGATTTGGTGAGTGACAGATACTGGCTCTATTTTGAGTAACTTGGCTAAGCTTCACTCAGGGAGGAATCTGTAATTGACAACTCATGGTTCTTTGTTTCACAAGTCATAGGTAGGGCATTCTTTACACAATTCACTGTCTGCTTATAGTGCTGAGACTGCTGCCAAAGTCTACAAGGAAATGTACAGTCTGAGTCTACAAAGCAGCAGCGAGCAGCCAACAAGTCTTGTCTGTCATTTAATCCAGTTGTTGTCCTCAGTCCAGACTATGTTGAGCGAGAAGCTGAATGTATCAATCCAAGTTCACTCTCCCAGATAGCTTCTTCATGTATATTATGTACATATATTCATTAAATTAAACTTGTACTTAAATTAAATGGCTCCAGTTTATTGTACGCCTTTCCTTGGTCAAAATTGAAGCCAACCCATTCTATCATTTGATGCAAAAGACCTTGAGAACATTTGGCCTTAGTCACAAATGTTTACTTCACTTTAGGGATGTGTGAAGGCCACTTTTTAAATGTGAAGCGAATGTTAAAACTTGCTAAGAGAAGTCGAAGTTACCTAGAATTTTTGTTGTTGTCACTTAACACTACTTTTAATTTTTAAATGAATTATTTTCCTAGTTCTTATATGTATGAAATAAAGTGCATCAAGCAAAAACAATTTGTAATAAATAAAATGATAGAATATTAAGAAAATGGTAGAACACAAAAGTAGAAACACGTACATTTGATATTTCAATGCTATTATATAGCATCTTCCTCAGGAAGTAGTAGTAATTAGACTAATTACTACTGTGTTTTAGTGTTTATACTTTTATTTGTGCTCTACCATTTTCCTAATATTCTAACATTTTATTTTTCTAGATCTTGTCAGTAACAAGGAGTAGGAAAATTTCCTTATTTGTTACCTAAGGACTTTATTAATAATTAATGCACACAGGCTTACTAATATGCTTAGTAAATTATCAATAGTTTTTATTTTTACTTCATGGAGTTGATAATATTATTTTGTAATCTTTACTCATGCATGTCTTTTTTATCTGAAATTATTTGATAATAGTCATAAATTAAATTCGGTTTTCATTTCCTACTTTCCATATCAGCCATTTTGAATAATAAAGAAATTGTGAAGAAGCTATGAAAAGCTTCTTTGTCAAAATGCACTTGTAAATTTGTCGCAGATAATTCCAAAGAGATAGAATATTAAGGACTAAACATTAGACGCGAGCTGCGATGGTAGCACAACTAAAGTGCTTTCTATGCTTCATACCATTGCCCATGGTGTTATTTCTTTATAGGTATTTTTATTTTTTACAAAATTATGTTGGCAATAGTGAATATGATATATTAACATTTACTTACCCGCTTTTGAGCCATGGTTGCGTTGTGGTAGTTTGTCATTGTTAAAATTCGGTTTTAAAATTATCAAATATTGAAAAATGGAATATTTAGTAAGATAAAATTAAATAGTTTGATGAGTTATCAAAAGTTTTATCCTTACTTCGAAATTTTTCGAATATGTGAAGGTTATTGTAGATTTTGAAGTCGAAGGAGAATTGACCTTAGACTTTTCGAAGCTTCACACACCATTACTTCACTTCAGACTACTAACACACTTTGAGACTAAATATTTGCTAAGTTTTAATAGTTTTGAAATATGAATTGTCAACTGCTAAATTATTTCTCTCTAAGGAAAACATTTTTTCAAGTTTAAAAAGTCGTTTATTCAAATAAAAACTATGGAACGTGACTTTTATCTTTTTAGATAATGCACTAAACTGTTTCCCAGATGATATCCTTTGTACTAAACCACTACTACTCTCATCAACATGTGAATGAAGAGTTTCTGCTCATTAGGGGCAAGACTCTTAACACCCTGGAAAGAGAGAAGTGTGTATGGAGTTTAACTACCTTTGCACCCTAACACAACTGAACATCAATTTGATTTATAAAATGGTTTGTAACTTTGACTGAAAACTATAATGAGCCAAGAGTGAATAATTTTTAATCTAAGAATGTACTATGAATTAAAATATTTGCTGTCCAAAACTTAGGTAAACAAGACAATTTCATGAACAATAAATTGGACGGGATCTTGGTCACATTGATTGCATACAAGTTTTGGCTCTGTTAGGTCTATCAAAAAGAAATTGTGGAAAAATATCAATCTCAATCAGGGGAAAAGAAAAGAATAAAAAAGTGGCAATTCAAAGAGCCGCTGTAAACATTTCTACCTTGGAGACAAAACTTTAAACTAAATAATTAACTAAATATATTTGCAACAAGACTGAACATTCTGCCAGCCTTGAAATAGCACATTTAATCAGGAATCACTGAAAAGGAAGCAGACAATTAACAGCTACCCGCCTCAGTGACGTAGTTGGCTAACGCGCTAGTCGTGTTGAACTCAACTGCTGAGGACGGGGAGATCGAGGTTCGAATCTCGGTCGGGTGAACTGGGGGTGGTTTTTCCACTCTCCCTCCACACAAATGCGGATTCACTTCCTCTAATTCAACCTTCCCAATTCCTGATCCATTAGCGTAATTAGTACTTAAAGAGTATAACCCGAACAGGTAGTAAGATGCGGTGCTAAAATAATAATAATAATTAACAGCTGGACACTTACAAGTATCACAGGCTGTCTCAAACCAGGCCATTGGTTAAATAGGCTTGTGTCCCATTTATATGAGGTGATTTTCAATTTTATACCATAATGCCTGAATCTCAATTAAGACTACAGTGGAACCTAGATAGTTTGAACTTGAAGGGACCATGAAAGAAATTTAAATCAAATAGCTTTCTTAAAAGTAATACCCACTTCCTTTATCATCGCTACTTTTTCAGACAAAGTTAATGATTTATAAGACTGTGGCTTGGACAGTGACATCACAATACACACAAACACTACCATACAGTATGTACTAAACAAAACTAAACAAAATAAACTCGTATGTCACAAGCATATTGCAACCGAACCACTAAGAACAGCACATGTAATCGCTCGAGATGTTAGACTTTGTTTACACGTACACTTCTGGACTCTGTTAGACAAAGAATTATGGGGGAGGGGCTTGAAAAAGCCAACGTCATCTCTCCTGTTTCCAAAAATAGGACTAAGCGTTAAAAGTAGGAAAACAATACTAAACAGTACATTTCAACTTATGAAAAGTTGAAACTAACCAAAACAAAATTCAAATTATCCACAACTTTTAACATTGTTTTAATACAAAATTCATGGGATTGGGCAAAAAATTTGAATCAAAGACAATTTTGAATTACGGAAGTTTGAATTGTCAGGTTCCACTGTATATTGAAAAATAAATCTTAATTGGTAGTAACAATAAAATTACCTGGATTAATAAATTTTTTATTGTCTTAAAACAAAATAGTGCTTACTTTACAAATGACCCTTGAACATCATCTAACCTTGACATACCCACACACTTTAGTCAACACCTTGATCAAGGAAGACCGCCACATGTATTCCCTGGTAATTCTCGAGTGGACAATTTCACACCACCACAACATCCCAGAATATTATATTGTACAACATGAACATAATGTTATGAAGGAACACTGGAATCGACCAAGGAAACGGGGATACAAAGGGAGCACTTTTATTTAAAATAAGGTTTAAATACATTGTAATTATTCTTTCCAACCATAGGTTAATTCCCATGAAAACAACAGATGAGAATTGGTCACTTGCATCCATTGAAAGGGACGTTAAAAGTGACAATATTCATAAACAAATATCGAACAATTTAAGATTTTGAAACAACACTAAAACTCTTTAAGAAATGCTAACCCAAAAGGGACGTTAGTAAAACCAAATATTCTGTGCTAGCACTGCACCTTAAATGTGAAGAAGATATATTTGATTGAAATGCCATTCACAATTTGGCACACCCAGATAATTGAGTATATTCTTAGTGGCAATTGAGTACCATGACCTCAATTAGGAATCCGCCAACAATGCTAATTACATAAGAATAACTAAAGCCTATACTTAGATATACTAAAGCTGATTGGCCACCTAAACATACATAGTCTCTAAACTGATGCTGCAAGACAATAAGCATTTGGACCCAGCTATCATCAATAACTATAGGAATTATCCCCACTGCCTTAAGTCATAAAAGTGGTCGAATCCACCAATATAAGCACTGGTAGAACCATTCTTATATAAATCATTGTTACCTTAACCCCAACTACCACAGGAAATAATACAAAGTATTACAATAATAACATATATTAATTAAGATGCAATAAAATAGACAAACTGGCTCTTAAATACATCAGATATTAGATTAATTAATGACTTTTACACATCCTAGTATAAGTTATTTTGTCAAGCTTCCTACAAAATTATAATAATTAAATACATACTGTATCACAGCAACATATGCAATAACTTACATGAGTAAGCTAAACAAATTGCAATAGTAAATTAATTACAAATTAACTTTAAATAAATAGACAAAGTCCCTGCCATCCACACAGAACAAATATTAAACAATATCCTAACACGTCAAGTGACTAAGCTTATCTCAGAAGAAAACCAAAAGGAATTCCTACGCCTCGTCAACGAGACCTCTGATATCCTCACAGACATTAGATAAGTGTTGAGCAGCAGGTGATTGCAGTCAAACATAGCGTTTCTTTAGTCGGTCATAGAATAATATGTTCCATATTGTGGGCCAATCATCCAAATTTATATGATAAAAATAGTGAGTGAAGGAGGGGTAGTTAAGGAGGTCTTGTTTTCCCCTGGGTCATTCTTGTCTAGTAGCTAATAGAGGTGGGGGTAGGAGGTAGGGCATCATAGGTTGCTTGCTTTTCTCGGCTAGATGAGTTGACCAGAGTGAAGAACTTCGTGCCCTGGCGCGCTATGATCCTCCTTTCTCCTGATATCTTCACTAAAGTTGAAGGTTTAGGTAGATTCAGATGGGCTAATTGAACACTCCTTCAGTTCATGAATTAAGTGGAAACATATTGTCAGCTGTGGTTTATTAGATGGGTTATGGGACAAATATTAAAATTCAGCGGAAGTTGATTTCAAAACAGCAATTTAGTTATCAAGTCTGCCAAAGTACTTCAGAGCGTTAGTAGTTATTTTCTACAGTGGGATTTGTTCTCGTCGAATATATATATGTGTGTGTGTGTGTCCTTACTGTCCCTGAATTTTTTTTTTCAATGAGAAAAAAAGATGTCATGTTCTCAAAACTTTCTAAAAATCGGAGCGATTTTTGCCACTCCCCTTAAGTATAAAATATACAAACAGTTAATGACACCTTTAAATTAACTTAAATTGATTATAACCATTATGTTTAGCTTTATTGAAGCCTACAAACTTACAAAAATAGCATTATATAATTTAGACAAATTATTATTAATGAATTCAGTCTTGAAAAATGCAAAATAATAAAGCTACATTCAACTTAAATTGAATAACAAAGAAGCCTATTTAGTTAACTTAGCCTCCTTGTTGGTAGAGCTTAAACAATATAAATAGGGCAATTTACACATTGTTAGTTCTATTTAAATGGACATAAAAACGTTTTGTAACCTTTTTATAGCTATAGCTCATGTGATCTAGGCCAATGTGTCGTGAACTAACTGGTATCGGGAGATCTACAATACACAAAATGTCTTCCAATAGTATTGGCACTTCATCATTTTTTCAGGCCAAGAGAATTTATTCATTCCTTTACATTTTGTGAACTGTAGGTGGTTAATACGTTGTTACGTCTGGAGGGTCCCCGATGTCTGATGTAAGTACCAATGACTCGAGCGATATACCATTTGTTATCATAACAGGCAGCAACATAGTCATTTTCCTTGGGGTTAAGCCCATCTTTAAGCTGTTGATTCAGGAGTCACTGGAAAAGGTGGCCGATCATATGTAGATGGAGTCACTGACAAAGGTGGCCGGTCATATGTAGATGGAGTCACTGACAAAGGTGGCCGGTCATCTGGAGTTGGAGTCACTGGCAAAGGTGGCCGGTCATCTGGAGTTGGAGTCACTGGCAAAGGTGGCCGGTCATCTGTAGATGGAGTCACTGACAAAGGTGGCCGGTCATCTGTAGATGGAGTCACTGACAAAGGTGGCCGGTCATCTGGAGTTGGAGTCACTGGAAAAGGTGGCCGGTCATATGGAGTTGGAGTCACTGGAAAAGGTGGCCGATCATATGTAGATGGAGTCACTGACAAAGGTGGCCGGTCATATGTAGATGGAGTCACTGACAAAGGTGGCCGGTCATCTGTAGATGGAGTCACTGACAAAGGTGGCCGGTCATATGAAGATGGAGTCACTGACAAAGGTGGCCGGTCATCTGGAGTTGGAGTCACTGGAAAAGGTGGCCGATCATATGTAGATGGAGTCACTGACAAAGGTGGCCGGTCATCTGTAGATGGAGTCACTGACAAAGGTGGCCGGTCATATGTAGATGGAGTCACTGACAAAGATGGCCAAATCCCACTTGACTTAAACCCAACTTTGATATTTGAGTCTTTGAAACCCCCTTTTTGCCTCAATTCCTTCATCAAGGATGGAAAGTCTTCTTTGGTAATATTTTTGAAGGAAGTCTTGCACCCGTGATCTCTCTTGATCTGTAAACACTGTTTTTTGACGGGAGCAAATACTGCAGCATTTAGTGGTTGTATTTTATCAGATCAGTATGCCATTTTCAATAGCCAACTCACCCTGTACTGTATGTGGCTCTTGTGTCCATCATAGATGATTAGGATAGGTTTTGGCCAGTCCTTTGTCCACTCAACAAGTTTTTTAAAATATAAGAAAAATGTGTTGTCTTGCCACCCATTCTCTGATGATAGATATGATACTCAGGTCCGTTTATGCACCAAGTAATGTATAGATTTTTACTCATATATTATAAGTGGAGGAAACAAATGGTCATTAGCTGCCACAGTTTTGTATGTCAGAATTTCTGACTTGTTTTTCTATGCCCATAAGGCATTGTTTTGAATGTTAAAGTCTTAGTGGTCCTTTTTACTATGTCCATATGACTTAGTTTGGTATGTTAGAATTTCTGACTTGTTTTTATATGTCCATAAGACAAAGTGTTAAATATTAAGGAAATGTCTTGACACCCTAGGCTGTAAGGCCATGCTTCGGCTAACTTAATGCTTAGGATCACATAATGATGGAAATCAGGTTATGTGACACTTTTTTCTATGATCTAATTAGATCTGTGACTGATACCAATCTCTAATATTTCACCTTTTTACAGTGCACAACATGTGGGAGCGCTACTAGTCCAAAGTAGTGGCTCGCGGGGTATAGTGTATTGTCTCAGGCGTTGTTTGTACTAATTAATGTGTTTGTTTGCACTAGTCATTGTGTGCCCTAGAATGGGTGAAAGTATAAATATAGTATTTAATACCCAGGCAGTACTAACGAGGAATACACCAGCCATAGTATCCAATAGTTTAGATACCTGGTAGCTTACCATTTACTATTTGTAAACTGATAGTTCATCTTCTAGGAGCTTAATGTTTGTTTCATAACTCACTATGGAGTTATCATGCTAGCTAGCTCCTTTAACTAGGACTTTCTAGAGTTAGATATTGTAAACTATTATTATTTTGTAGGCTTTGTAGGTAAAAGGCTAACCGACATCAGGCGGTAGTAGTTACTTATCGAATCTTTTCATTCCATTATTAGCTGCTTCTAATTTAAATTGCCAGTTTTATGAGGCAGACACTCCTTCATTGAAGGATGTAAGTTGTTCTAATTTTAAGAGTTACAGCTTTACTTATATCCAAATAAAATTTTCTTGTCATGATTCAGGGTGTCTACCGAGTTAGAGAAACTATAATTTGTGAGTTTTTGACCACAAAATTCCTTCGGTAAGCGGTTGAATATTATATTAAACACAGGTTTGTTATGACAATATTTTATGTCCTAAGTAATAATTATTAAACCAATAAGGAAACTTACTTGTAATTAATGTTTGAAGTTCACGGAAGCTTAAGTCTCTCAACAGACATAAAAAGATAAGAATGTTCAGATTCGTCACTTAATATTTACAGTTTACACCAAAAATAAAAACACACACCACAATCTGGGTTTTACATCTGCTTCAGTCATTTCTTCAGCCTGTTACAGAAGTTTTCTTTGCCTCTAACTTATTTACAGTTTCCAGTGTTGTTTTTGCTGTGTTGGTACCATTCTTCCCTCCTTTTTAAGTTTGCTCTTCTAGCCGCATGCAGCATCCCATTTGTTAAAGCCACATTCTTTATTATGCCTGAACTGCTGAATAAATGCTGCGTTGGAAGACTAGAGAATGCTCTTGCATATTTTCAACCAAAAACTCCTTGTTTACTGAAAAACCTCTTTCGACAGAACATTGTAAATAGCATTTTGCAAAATGACAACAATACTCGGCAAGCTTTTGCATTAATGATGAAGTTGAAGAGAAAAAAATCTAGTCTGGTTTCATTTAAATCAAATATCTTCAGCTCTTCAACATCAGGCTGCTCACAGATTTCAAGATAGTTTTTTCTTATCTGTTCAGGCTCAATATTTGAAGTGAGCTGTTCAAGTTCTATGGTAGCACGCTGTACTCAGAGTGCCACTAGTCATTACTGCTGGTAAAAGGCATGAAGCACCTTTCACCATTCACTTTCATAATGGAGACCTAAGCCCCGTCAGTTTCTGGAACATTTCCACCAGGAAGTGTCTGCAATTTCCTAACAGATGTACATCTGTTCCTTCACATTTTTCGCACCAAATCCCCTGTTAACACCAGAAAAGCTCCATAGGTTTCCATTTTTGACATCAATTGCCAAGAGCTGTCCCGAGTTTTTCACATTGCTTATAACTTCTCTCTTAAGGACGCAAGCTGCAATGCTATGTGTAAATGAACACAGTTCAGCATGTACAAAGGGCAACATTGTATTATTACTTTGAGAGTGTAAGGTATGGTTCCACTTCTGCTACTGACAGCAAGAAACAGAATTTTGCTTCAAGAAGATTGACTTTTAGGAAGTCTCGTACAACAAAATTCTTTGTTCAAGGCGGTTTGGAACACACAAAGGCCATATATTTCTTTAAATGAGGTATAATTTTCAAGGCCCTTTCAATTACTTTTGAGTTTTCCACCCATCTGATGGAACACATTTTAATTTTATAATAAAGGAAATTGATAAAACTAAAGAAAAAGGAAAAATGAACTACTAAGAATAAGAATAAATTTGATGAAGAAAGCCCACCTAGGGAAAGAGGAAAGATGTGGGAAGAATCCATCTTTCCTCTTTCCCTAGGTGGGCTTTCTTCATCAAATTTATTCTTATTCTTAGTAGTTCATTTTTCCTTTTTCTTTAGTTTTATCAATTTCCTTTATTATAAAATTATCTAGCCATTGGGCCACCTCATTTTTGGAACACATTTTAAGTGAGAAGTCCTAATTCAGACATCCCTGACGTAAAGGAATCAAGGTGTTCAGCTACAGTAGAGTGCCTTAAACACACAGAGTTCAAATATCTGGTTGAAATAACATTTAAACTTGAGTTCCAATATCGGACAATTATGTTCATTTCATTTTGTCCTTTCTGTGCAAGTTGATTGAGGCTTTCGTCAAGTGAAATTGCAAACAATGCAGACTTCTTTAAATCTGCTGAGAGCTTTTCAACCAATGTAGATGAAGATGTAACAAAAGACGCATCCTTTTCAGAAGTAGGCCTATTTGTGGAAGGTAACAAATATTTTGCTGGTTCTGGCCGTTTACATCAAACATTTTCAGCAGATACAAATCTTAAGTGTTTTTTGCTTACCTTGTAGCTGAGGTTAGTTCCAAATGCTTCTTTCCTTTTCCATGTATTTTCACTCCATTCAACCCACTGTGGCTTATATCAAATTTAGATTTACAAAATGTACAATAAGCCTTACACTGGGTGCAGCCACTTTTGAGTATTTATTTTCTATATCAGTTAGCCAGAACTCTTTGAACATACGTTTACCAAGCATCTTTTTACACATTAAACTTTACCTACAAAATCTTTGAATGCCTGAAAAACGGCATATTTGGAATTAACTTAACTGGGGTCCTTAGCAACTGTCCACAAATATGGTGGCAGATAGCTTCATTTATTACATATTGCTACATAAGTGACTTCAGTCAAGGATCAAATATTTAGTATAACGTTTATATTTTTAATTAGGGCACACCATATTTCACTACGGAAAATATTGCTGCCGTTAGTTTGAAATGATTAAGATTTTACACTTTCAATATGCAGTCTGATCAATGAGAGCAAGAAAAATGATAATAAATTGCCATCAACATCTTGATCCACAACACAGAGGCAAGGTGTGTGCAGAAAATGTCCTGGTATTTTCTAATTTCATCTACAAAACTTGCATTTTAAATTAATTCACTCATTATTATTATTATTATTAGCACCGCGTCTTACTACCCGTTCGGGTTATACGCACTTATGCTAATGGTAATGGTAGGGTGATTGTGAGATGAAATGAAGGACCTACAGTTTAACGTGGAATCCGAACCACGGTGGCGACCTGGCATTCCACCACTCCATATTGTTTGTCAAACACACAAGGTATAATGCACTCACACACATTAAACTTTAACTAGATGAACATTAACTTTGTCATTGGTACAACCGTAAAAACAATCGGGCAACTTGCGGTTAGCGCATGGCAACATGGATAGTGAGTGAAGCGCCTTTGGACGTGTTCGCATTATGATGAGCGGAAATTCAAACTTTTTTTTTTTTTGCTTTATGATCATATTGAAAATTCATGTCTTTTTTGCAATTAGTAACTTTTCATGAACCTGTGGTTACAGGTCAAACATAGGTGCATTTAACATGATACTCCCAGTTCAAGAAACCTTAATTTAATTAACAGATTCTATCCTCGTCTATAAATAATGGAACGTTTTGTGTGTGTTCTTTTCTAACCTATTTTACTACCTTTGACTTACTTTAAATCTAAATAAACTGTTTTGTTAAAATTGTATATTTATCTTATCCTTGAGCCTTCCTATTCTTTTTTAATTATGTTTGTAAAAGTATTCATCATTTCTACTATTTAATAGGAGAAGTGGCGATACAAGAGGAAGACGAAAAGAGAGAAGCGAATTGTACGGGAATCCAAGAATGTATGGATGCTAAAATGGATAGAAATGCTGGAACGGGACGTGGAAGAAAGTACGAAGGTTATATAGCTAAGTAGGAAAAAGTAGAGAAAAAAGGCAAGTTAGAATGAGAGATGAAGAAGAATGTTAAAGATAGGAGAGGAAGAAAATAAACTATAATGATAAGAGCAGCCGGCAAGTAGGTAAACAATGGTTATACAGGATGCTGAGAGTGGTTTGGAAGGAGAACAAGGTAGCAGAAGACTGTAAAAAGGGAGTTGAAATACCTAATTTCAAGAAAAGGGACAGGATGAGGTGTACAAATTAAAGCGGGATATCACTGATATGCCACTGTACAAAAATGATAAAAGATACTGGAAAAGAAATTATGAAATGAAAGGAAGGTGGAGAGAGGAACAACAATAACAATGCTGATAGAAAGTAAGTATGAATTTGGGAAAGACTTGGTAATGGTATTTATGGAAGTGGAGAAGGCAGAGTGGATGTAAATAAAGTTTGGAAAGAGATGGAGGAGACCGAAGTGGAAAGAGGAGTTGTAATGAAAGTAAAAAGCATGTATGAGGATAACTGGAGTTGTGTTGAGACGGTGAGTGGAAGGACAGGAGTGGTTACAAAAACCTAGTGAAGCAGAAGAGTAACCTTTCACCATTATTATTTGTAATGGTAATGGAAATAGTCATGAACAAAGGAGCAGGAAAATTCAAGAAGGAAAGAATGAAAGACATGTTTGCGGATGACTTGATGGTATGGGGGGAGAAGGAAAAGGAGTTACAGGAACTACAAGAATGGAATGAGGAAGTTAAAGTGTGTGGAATAAAATGTAGCATGACAAAGTGTGAAGTGACTGTAATAACAAGGAAGAGGGTAAGGCCTAATAAAGCAATCAAATGGATGGGGTAGAGCTGAGAAAAGTACAGAACATAAAATGTCTTGGGAATCAGAGTGAGGAGAAAGTTGGAGTAGAGAGGTTTAATTAGAAGAGAACAGGGGTAAAGGTGTTCTATAGGTGCATAAGAAATCTACTATGGATAATGGAGGTACCCCTGAAGTGTAGTGCAGGGCGTACTTGGTAAAATTGTTACATATGCAGCAGAAACATGACCATTGAATGTAAGAGAGATTAGGAAATTGGAGGCCATGGGGATGAAGTTTGTGAGTAGCATGTTAGCAATTTAGAATACCCTTCTTATTAAATAAAGTTTAAAATATTCATATAAAGCAAATCAACAATAAAAATTGAGTAATTTTATAGTATCTGTGTTTGTTACAGGATGAAATAGGTATTCCCAAAACTATCATTTTTTTGTCAAAAAGTCAGCTTTGAACAAAGCAGAGTTGAACTTGATACTGCAAATGTCGCGCAGGTCATCGATGGAGGATTTCTTTTGTGTTTTTTATGGCATCAAGATGATATTTTTAAATGATTTTCTGCAAATGTTCAAAACATTAATGTTATGGACCAAGGCTGCAGAAAACTAGGTTTATACTGTTCAGCAGTTTTGATAAATGTCATTATCAATCCTTCCACAATGAATGCTACACTGGATGAAGATTTTTTAGATGAACTGGAAAAAGAAATCAGTGTAGAAGAAAATATTTAACACAATGAAATTATTCTATTGGATTTCTTATTCAAATGTTTGAATTCTCAATCTGAGGGGGCTGAAACAGAGGTACCGGAGGTAGTGATAAAGAAGAACAGGAAAACTACGAGGGAGAAGCATAGTTTATAGAAAGTGATGAAATCATGAATTAGGCCTACAGGGGGGATTTGACAGAAAAATGTTTCTTGTACTCTACCTTGGCGGTGTGGAAAAAAGTATGTAATTAGTATTCACAAAAATATAGGTTTAAACTTGGTAGCCATTTGTAAAGATGGTCGCATGTACGAAAAAATATATAGGTCCTCTTTTGAATACAATATTAATCTATGTATGTGATGACTAACTATTTTAGTCATAGAAATAATCAATAGATCAGGAAAGGATGACGTAAAATCAATTTTTACACCTACTTTGCACTGTAAATATTATTCTGTACAATAGATTGATGGGGACTTTTTATATATTTATAGCTACTTGATTAAAATACATACCAAAATTCGGCTAGCTTGGACTTAATCCCCAAGGAAACCACTATCACCATTGGATAACTATGGAATTCTAAATACTAGTTTAAATTAAATTTACTGAGCAGATTGGAAAACTGTATTTGTACAAAAACAGGGGTGGATTAACTATTAATGTAGGTTGCAAGTAGCAGCTTCTATTATTTTATTTTATTAAAAGTTATATCAGCCATTAAGGGGATGAAGAAATATTTTAACAAACCAATGAGTAAAAAAAACAATGAAAAAGTATTTTTAATCATCACCTTTTATAAACACAAAACCCTTTTTAGACATCAATAATCAGTGGCAAATTTAAAAACTTTGTGAAATGGGACTTTTTAAAGTTCCTATAATTTGGGATTAAATACAATAGAAATAATTCAACATTTCTTTTTCCTGATCAAACTTACAATATAATTTTCTTTTTATTAAAAATCATCAGCTTGACTAGTTTGGCAGACCTGGTAATGTTATATGGGCAGTAAGTGAACCTTTTCCTCTGATTAGCCTTTATTTAAGTATGAAACATTTAGAATACAATAATCCCTCATTCTCCCACAATTGGAAATGTCTGCTTGTTGATGAATGATCCATGAAGACAAGACCAAACCAAAGGAATCTTTTCTTCACTCCTAACATGCTAGTGTTGTTTTCTCCTGAACGAGCAACCTGCAACACATCATTCATTACATTAGATATAACTATGGAACTTCACCTGAATAGGTTAGAAGGATATAGTGATGCTTCAGAGATTTCAAAGTTGAATTAAATATTTAGTCTTTAACAAAAATGCACCATAAAAAAGTATATATTAACAAATTAAATATAAATTTATCAATTCACTTTTAAGACCATTTTGTTCGCTGTATTTAGTGGTAAAGTATTGTGTCTATTCAACTTGCCCGATGAAATTCCCGACTTTTCCCTGATCATTCCCTAAAATCCCAGACTCAAAAATGTCACACCACCTGCCTCCATGTTTTTTTATGAATAATAATAGGTTTTAAAATTATTATTTTTGTATTTGCACCTAACCTAGCTGCAAGATGGCTGTCACAATAGATAGCTGGCGCAGAGTATTTAAAATAAGTCAGCGTTCTCGGAAACTTTTATTCCAATGTGAATGCATTTCACTCTGCTTAGATTGTTTTATGATTGTGTTTCATATTTTGAGTAAAACAAAATTTTCGTGGGTGTTTATTTGTAATTTACGAAATTCATGACTTATTCCAGTTTTTCCCTGACCACTTCAAATTCCCGTTTTCCCAGATGCTAGACACCCTGTGAAGGAAACATTTGAAATAAAACAGCTTGAGTAATTTAATTCTGTGACTTGGTCAAATTGCTCACACTGTTTCTTACATGGTGCCTACTCAACTTGATCAATGAAATTCCAGACTTTTTTCTAATATCCCCTGATCATTTCCTAAAATTTCTGACCCAAAAAAAGTATATCACACCTTTCTCTCCTACACGTTTTCTTTTTTATGAATAACAAGTTTAAAATTTATGTAAACTTTTTTTAAATTTTTATTAACATAGTTTACTAAGAATTATAGAATATGTTACAAAGCTTTATAAAATAATGTTTGAGTCACATTGTAATTTATTGATTATTGTATTTTATATTTAGAGTAAAACAACATTTACCCGATTTTCTTTTGTAATTTACCAAATTTCTGACTTTTTCTCTTTTTTCCCTGGCCACTTCAAATTCCTGGCTGACTCAATTTTTCCTGATTTTCCCGGACGGTGGACTGCTTACTAATCTTAGCAATGATTTTGAATAGATTATTGGAATGTTACAAATGGGCTGGTACCAATCAAACTTTTATATTTGTTTAAGTGTATTCCATCTTCTCCTTTTGTTTGATAAAGGCAACAATACAGAAATACTACTCAATTTGTGTAAAATGTGCATTTGATTTCTACTATATAAAATAGAAGAAAGATGTTACCTTTGTAAATTGGATTCTTCTCACATTTTCCCTCTTTCCCTAGGTGGGTTTTCTTCATTAAATTTACAATCATTAGTTTATTTGTCTGTGTTCTTTATATTTACCAATTTCCATTATTATAAAATTATCTAGTCACTGGGGCACCTTTATTTTAAACACTAAACAGAGGTGGAAATAGTAACCAATGTTAATTCTTTTTCTAAAATACATTCATTGTAACATTTTTAGTGTTAAATTAATGTTATGGGACCTGATTGTAAAGATTTTCCTATAATTAGACCTTTGTTGTCGCTGAACCACCAATATGCAGTATTACTGTGGGTTCACAAGTCTGCCGAAAAACAAGCGTAGAACAGAAATGGGGCCATGTGAGGAGATCTAAGCCAATCACAAGATTTCTATCTAATCAGCTGTTTTGCTAAAGTTCAACTGATCTCTACTTTGTTCGCTCTGCCCGAGATGTTCAGCACAGGAGAGGTAATCAAATCTCAAACTCAGCCATTTCAAATCAGTGCACATGTGCATTTGACAGTGCATGTGCTGTACAGTTAGACGCTACAGACAGTTCTGTTGCCCAATGTGAGGAGATTTGAAATAACCTATTAATGGAATGTGTGAATAACCATTTATTGGATTGTGCTACAACACAGCATTATAATTTGAAAACATTCAGAGCTAATGATCTAATAGATATGTGTATCCACTATAAATTAAAATATGTTGATAATCAGCTGTTTTAAGTTTTCGTTGAGATGCATCATGAGTCAACATACAACGAATGAGTTGCTGAGCTACATGTATAGCTTAAAACCGTTTACACATATTTTATTTTGTTCGCATATTATAAATGTTAAATTGATAACACAATGTAAATGATTTGAACATAGCCAACAGAAGAATAAAGAATCTTGGACACCATGAAAAAACTGACTATAACAAAAGTAACCAGCGCAGTGTATAGCAAAATTCTTCATTTTCATTTCTTGTAACCAAACAAAACAATTGTGTGATTGATGTGGAACTACTATGGTCAATTTTTTTGTGTTTCAATAACTTATTAGTGAGATTAAACTATAATGTTACCAAGTTAGTCCCTAAAATTTTTCTGGAAAGTGACATTGCCAAGAACTTTCATTGTTTACGTACCAAAGCAAGTCAAATTATTGAGCAATCTCTAAGCTTATCTATTCAAGAAAATTGTATACATTCAACTAAAACATCACTCTTCACCCTTATGATTTATGAATCAACTGACATAAGTGTAACTAGGCAAATGGTCATTATGTCTAGTTGTTTTTTACTACCGAGAAACTAGAAACTAATTTGTACTTTGGTGGTCACATTTGGAGGTAAAGCAACTGGAGAAAATCTTTTCAATATTGTAAACAGCTCATTTGAAGAGGAAGCTATTTCTTGGAACAAATGCATGAGTATGTCATCAGATGGAGCAAAGGTTATAGTGGGAGAGTTTAATTCTGTTTTATCCAGTCAGAAAACAACAAGGGAATATGTGGTTACTTCATTGCACTTGCAATGTTGCTCACCTAGCTGCATGCTATACATGCTAAGAATTGCCTGGTGTATGTGAACTTACAAGAGTATTTACACTTTTTTTTTTCAAAACATCTAGAAAACAACAGGATACATTTAAAGAAATCCAAAATATGTTTGGTGTTGAAAACCACAAAATCTTGCGGTCATATTTTACAAGGTGGTTGACCATGCTACAGTGTGGTGAACACCTTCTAGAGCAGTGGCAATGATTATTTCAACTCTATAATTGATAAGGGAAAAACTTGGAGTTGGACCAAGAACACTATAAATTCTGACACCACAAAATTGTATTTCTATTTTCTTAAAGCAGTTTTACCTCGATTCACTCAATTTAATATGGTATTTCAGCAAGAAAGAACATATATTCATAAACATTATTCAGAAATGTGTTCACTTCTCTGTAGATTCATAACGATCTTTGTTTTATTTTCTGTTCTTCAAATTTGTGACATTTCCCCCATGGGTTATAAACAAGAAAATTAGTACAAAATTCATAGGCCATGAACCCAAACATACAAACTTATGGAAGCAAGCATTAAAAAGATTTACAAAAAAGATTTCTTTAATCATATTCAAAGATTTTAAGATGTGAGAACAAAAGAATTATGTCGTTTCTTGATGATTAAGTTTTAAAGAACGTTACAATTTTTGATCCCGATAATAAACAAGACTGGCAAGAAGTTAAGAAACTGAATATCAGTTTCTAAATGTCATTCACGAGAGTGAGAGAGACAGTCTTAATAGAGTTCTTTGTCTATACTCTTTAAGATCCACCAAACTCCTTGAACATTACCAGTTCTGACCGTATTGGTTCAAAGTGTCGCAACATGAGGAGAATGGTAAAACATGTTTCCCAACATTGTGCAAACTTGTAAAGGCAAAGCTTATATATACTTCCTCACAGTAATGTATGAGTGGAAAGAGTTTTTAGCATGTTGAGTGATTAAAACTGCCCATAGTTCTTCACTAGAACCACCAATGCTGAATGCTCTGTTGCAATGTTCTTGCAGTACACACCTGACCAAGTTTAAACCAATGGATAAATTACAATTGAAATCGAGAAGACAAGAAAAATGAAAATTAATAAGAAATATTAGATTTATAAAGCAAGTTATTTTGTGTTAACATAATGTAGACATTCATTTTAACATTTAGTGTATGTTTTTAATGTGATGAACTAGATTTTCATCTAAAATAACTCCATAACCTTTGAAACCCCAATACGTATTTTTGTTTTGCATTATTCATTCATGGGGTCAGCACAGAGTCGAGGTTAGTTTAAATTGATTTTAGTAGATTTACCTAGCCCAAAGTTATACAAAATGTGAAGTTAATAGACAATATGATCCGCCTTGATGGTGTAGTTAGCTATCACACTAGTTTTGTGTTGAGCTAAACCAAGGACGGGGAACTCGAGGTTTGAATCTCGGTCGGGTGAACTGCGGGGTTTTTTCCTAAATGGTTTTCCGCTCTCCCTCCACACAAGTGCTGGTTCACTTCCTCTAAATTCAACCTTCCCAATTCCTAACCCATTTGCATAATTAGCTTCCTAACCCATAAGCATAATTAGTACTTACATATAACCCAAACGGATAGTAAGACGAGGGGCTAATTTTGTTTAAATGCATTTTTAGAAAAAACTGTTTTTTATGAGTTTTATACACCATAGCAAAATTAAATTAATATGTTACAAGATCTTTTCATACCAAGAAAAAGACTTATAAAGTACTTTAGCGGCTTTCACATAATAATGTTCTAATTTAGCTGGTTTATAATTTTTTTAATAATCAAACATAGTGTTTAAGTAATATATTTTCATATAACAGAAAATTTGAGAAAGTTGTAAGTTCTAGATTCATTTCCAGGTTTAAATTTTTGGACATCTAAGTGAAGTACAAACCTTCTGTCAGACGCGCCCGGCCTCCGGTGGGCTGGCACAAGATAGTGGAACATCCTGCACACACCACCACACTCTGGGCGTGACTAAACACTGTGGTTATCTTGTAGCATCCTGTTCACACAATATTGGAATAATATTCATTATTAAATTTGTTTCAACTAAACAATTTCAACAAGGACTTTTAAACATAGTTTACAATATAATACTTTCACAAGAACAGGGACGTTTGGTAATGGAGCATCTCTGTGCAATGTGATTGGATGGTATTGTATTAAGTTATGATCAAGCACCTGTCCCACCAGTAACTATAAACCTATAAGAGTACTTCCTTTACATGCCACAGACAAGTTGGATATAACCAAACTGCATTATTACACAATGAGATTGGAAATATCAATATTAAGATTATTTTTCTTATAAAAGTGATTAACTAGGAGGGGCACTAAAATATTTCTGGCTTCATGGTCATCTTGATCCTATTTATACCCAACATAAAAGTGTTACCAAAAGAAATAAAGTGTTTATTTTAAGAATATTTCCCATCCAAACATAGCCTCTGATTTATAACACAAGGTTTAGGTTAAGATAGTTTTTAACTATTGCATGTAATACCTTCTACTTATTGACACCATATTGGTATGATTTCTTTAAATTTCTTACATAGTGTTGTATAAGATTATCAATGTGTCAAGAAAATGCTTCCTGTTATTCAGAAATCTAAAAAATCTTTAAACAAAATTATAATTTATTTTTTTACATAACTATTGGGGTCATTAAAAAAAAACTAAATTGTAAATATTTTACCAAACTATAATGGGTTTATTTAAATAAACATTTAAAAGTATCAAAGAAGTTAAGAAAATTGACATTTTGGAAATTAGCTCCTAAGTGATCATTTATGATAAAGGGGTTAAAAACCTCCCCTCAAAGTTAGTCTTCCTTAGAGGAAAGATATTAGCGCTCTGCTTTTAGATATTTATCACATATTAAGAAATGTGTACGTAGGTCCTTGTTCCCGACTAATCTGCAATAAGTGACATTTGTGATGGCTAGCATACAACTTTCTCTTTCTAGGTTGTGTCTTCCTCTAATGCTACCCTCCAGCTTGTTCGCTGGTAGAAAGGGGGGAGGTGGGAATAAACTCAGGTATATTCCATTCACGCTAGGTTTTTACCTGGATGACAGTTCGAAAATCATATGTTTAGGTTTTGGGTTGCCAACACTTGTAAAAGATCACAGTTTTGTTATAAATGTAAAGATCTTTAATTACCTGTTATATATTACATTTAAAATAACGTAAACTTAAGTTTTCTCATACTATTTCATTTTTTTAAATAATTTCTTTTTATCCAACTCGAAACAATATTTTAAACATAATTAAAAGTACTTATTTTTCGTTTTGGAACATTACTGATTTAGTGTAATATAGTGCACATATCAATATCTTTTAATACAGGCATTGTATTTACTTGGAAAAGAGAAAAATTGCTGTCATTTTTTTACATACAATAAATAATTTTATGATTATTTTATCGTATTTTGAAATATTTAACTGAATAAAATATTTTCATCAACTGCGTGTCTGCATCATTGTAAAAAACTTGTTTACCGTTATGTTCAATCATATGGTTTAGATTCGTCAGTTGCCATTTTGAAGCTATGTTCGTTAGAAGTTTTTATGAAAGTGGTGTTAATATTTTTTTAAGGGGAATAAAACTATAAATAAACTTTGTGCCCGACCTCAAATAAATATATAAATAATATTGGCCTAAATTACTGTGGTTAACTATCAGATTAATATATTACCATCTGTTTTCATTACAGTGATCCAAAGTGATAGATGTGAGCTGTTGGCGTAGTGATATATTAGGGATTATTTCTATTAACATTTCGAGCTGTCATCCAGCTAAACTTAGCTTGTGAGTGAATTATAGCCAGCGACCCAGTAAGATAAATAAATCATAGTATGGGAATTTCCTCTTTATAAAAATTAAAACAAGGCTTAATCAAAGGCATTTTATATTACAAACTTGCATACACTTGTTCAATTTATTATAACGTGAACTTTATTTACCGACTAATTATATTAGCGCACAAATTACCAACTAGCTTACTCTATAACAGTCACAACGAGACTCCAATGTCAAATCATCATTGTGAGAGGAAAGTCCCAGTTTTATTAATGATAATTTTATTAAACATGCAGGGAATTGAACCAAATACACATAGTTCAGATGAAAACCAAACAAGAAAATGATTATCAAATTACTTGTAGGATGTGAGTTACTTTAGTACATATTATTAAATGAAGATATATTATAGGAAGTGGATTTCTTTAGTACAGATTATATATTATATAATGATCACATAGGAAACCCAAATATATTTTACATTTTTCAGTGAAAGTAAGGTTGGCGTTCAAATCTCGTTCAAATTAATTGGTAAAGGTTTTAATCCTACCTATATATCAAAATGTTAAAAGCACTCGTTTTAAATTATGATCCAAGAAAACCTATCAACAAAATATGTGTAGGACCTAGCCTATTCCCATAGTTAATTTTGGGTTGGTTCCCCTCGGGGCCGGCTTTAAGAATGTATAGGCCATGAACCCTCACTTTGTTTGAAGGAACCCCTTTAATATAGATTGCAAGCTTTTAAAATGGTTAAATTCAATATTTATGAGTGGGTGATTGAGGTTATAAAGGACTAGTTGATAAAAAGTACAATCCCTCATGATTTTATACAAGTGTGAGAATACATAAAAGTTTTTTTAGTATTCTTTTTTCTCTCATAGGGTGTATGCATTAAGTTTAAATCTTTGTTCTGACAGTAATGGGATCTTTAAGGGTGTTGAAGAGGTTCAAAAAATTGACTTCATAAAAATTCATTACAAGTGATCAATTATGATAGAGTGGGGTAAAATCACATTCCCCCACCCAGACTGAATATAATACTATTGCCTTTCTGAGTTTGTCATTTTCAAAGAAAGGGTGTATTATCATTGATATCAATAAGTATCAAATTATTTATAGGAAGCTACTATTGTAAATATATTTTTAATATGGACCTAACATATTTTAAGTATCTGGATATAATATCATAAAACAGTGCTACTCAAACTTTACTGTAGCGGATCTGTACATTTTTTTCAGAGACAACTATAGACCGGTTTGGGGTAGGTATTAAAGGCATTTTTTTAAAGCATAGTTTTATTGATATTAAAGAAAAAACATAATATACCACTTAATGGAACACATGAGGTAGGCTTATTTTTGCACATTCTTTCAAGTGGTGGGTCTATTTTGGACAGTGCCACTCTTCAAGATCCTCAGCTCCTTCGCTAGTAGTTTCAGCCAAATGGTTAAACATGTCAAAGTAATCCTTTGAAACTCTAGTCTTCCATATTTTCAGCTTTCAGTTCAACCCTTTTATCTTGTCTTGATAAATGTAAGTATTTTCTATCTTGCCTTGTCCTGATTGGCTAGGCATTTATTTCTATTTTTGCTTATAACTTTGATAGGGTCTAGTTTGTAAGCATGTTGCCTAAAGTAGTAGTGGCCAAAGTGCCAAATGAGAATGCAGAGGTTTTATGTAATGATCCATCCATTATAGACATGTTCCAACAACTTTTGTTGGCAGCTAGTGAACAGAAAGCGCACAACGTTAAAATGGACACTGTTTGCTAAGATGGACACTGAGCTTGACACCATGAATGCTAATTTGTCAACTCAAATGTCTAGTGTAGGGGTCAAATTAATAAGTTCCTTAACTCGGGGTAAGACAGAGAAAGAGGTTAAGCTCACCAAATGTGAGGTTAATGTTAACACGAATACTGTGAAATTGTCCACAATCATATTAATGAGGTTAGTGAGGCTATGGTACCTCATGACAGTGACTGTGATGCTTTAGTTAGTGACACTACTGTCAAGTGATGATTGTGACACTATTGTCACTATCTCCAGTCAAGTTGACAGTTGGGAAGAGTGTGTGCACCAAGGGTGTGATGGTGATGTTGAGGTTGTCACACGATATTGATAGTGGTGCTGAACATTGCCCACCAAGATAGTGATAGGAGTAGTGACATTGGTGTCAATGTGGAAAGTGGGATCCACAACCAAGACGGTTGAGTGTGCAGGGGGCCGAAGGCCCCATGCCAACTTTGTTGACACTCAGGTAAATTGGGATGAAGGCCTGGTGGCAGTCTGTGGTGTCCTGAGTGTGAGGTTAGAGGACAGTGTGGGGGCTTTTAAAATAATCATGCCTACCAATCAGAGGGTAGTAGGCCACCATATAATGTTTCTCTGGATTGTGGTCCAAATTGTTTGGAGCCAGGAGTGGCGTACAGGGTACATCAACTCACTGAGCAGAGGTAGGCCTAAGTCTGTCAATGACAAGACCAAGAGTTATTGTGTTGTGGTTTTTTACAGTAAAATCAGTTTACTCAGCCAGCAGAACATTTAAAAGCAGATCCATGGAGCCACAATGGTCCTTTTTCTGTCCTCATAAGGAGATAGATGTGATACACAATCTCTCATGTCAGGTATCACTCCTCATAATTAAGTAAATCTTCAATTATAATAATGATTTGCATAATGTAGGAATTAAGTTTATGTAAAAGTATTATCAAATTAATAATAATATTGAAAAGTTATCATTAAAACAAATTAACTAATAATGAAAGATATCCTCCTACTATACATTAAAGTTTCCAGGTGTAAAATAATTATAAACCCGTATGATTTTATTAAAGTGTTTAGGGCTAATAATAAATACAGTTAGGCAGGGGTGCAGAATATGTTCAGAGATGGAATATTTCCCCAGATCATAACATTTTCATAAAAAAATTCCCCAAAAACCATAGCACTCAAAATAAAATATTGAATAATTGATAAAGGTTGAAGTGAATAAGGATTATTACCTACTATATAGTTTGGAAAATTGCAAATTTAAATATTTTTAATCATAGTTATTATTATAGTACCTACCTAATAAAAAATTTGTCTCCCAGAAATGGCAGCCTTCTCATTTCTTTGTGTGCATTACATATTGTTATTAATTGTTCATTGATACCAGTGAGCTTACCTGTACCAATATTTAATTTTACATCTTGAGAGTAAGAGACAATGGAGTATAATTCCAGGAGGCCTTGGTTTAATTGTTTATTTTCATAAACTTTCTGTTTTTTCGGAACCACACTAAGGAAAATACTATCACTATATAAGACTGAGTGTTTCCTGATAGCATAATTTAAGTTTTACAAAACTTGTAAGGAGGAATTCGACTAGAATATCTCGGCATAGTGCCACAAACAATATAGTTTAAAGCATTTGCCTTTACGTTGTTTACAGTTATTACCACTTTGCTAAGCAGTTTGTTCAATTCTGTCGACATTTTCTTTGTGGTGAGACTTTCTTTGTGAATATAACAATGTGTAGATTTGCATTCAGGTGCCAACACCTTAATCTGGCCTCTCACTCTGGAATGTTTACCTATCATTGCTGCAGCACCATCAGTACATACGCCTACACAAAACTTAAATCCAATCCAGATTTATCGACAATGTAATTGCCTAACACCCTGAAAAGTTCAGAGAGAGTTGTGTTTGTTGGCAGTGAAGCTGGAAAAAAATAAATTATTCCTTCAAATCAGCTTCATACTCATAGGTCATAAATGCACATACACTACCAAAATTGCCATATTAACCACATCTGTGGATTAATCAGCTGCAAATAAAAGTACTTTGCAAATTTAACCTGTTCTAAGAGATGTTCTTCCAAATCATCAGCAAGATTAATTATTTGAGCTATAGTATCATTTGATAGCGGAACCTAAATAAGCTTCTTTACCGCCTCTAGTATTTCGAAGCAGACATTGTTAATACAGTCCTTCACAAGGTTTTAGCATATTTTCTATATTGTTTTTTTTTTTTGCCTTAACGACCCGAAGGCTGACTTTATATGAGGCACACATCATTACTATTTGTATACGATGTATTAAATATATTTTTCTGCTGGGTCTTAAAATCAACACTTTCTCTGAAATAAAAAAAAACTCTTTCGACTTTGAAGTCATGTCTTTGTGTTTGGTATTTAAATGCCTTATAAATTCCAAAACTTTGTTAAATTGTAGATGTTTGCCCATTTATAATTTAAAACTAATAATTTATGGCACCAATAACACTATATGTTATTTTCAGTTGCTAGGCCTAAGAACATTTTTTTGTGTTATTAATATTTAGTTTTGTTGAATCATTAATGTTTTTCAGAATGAGAGTTTCTGTATTTGAAGAGTAAATAGTATAAAACTTAAGTGTTAGTTTCTGATAAAAATGTACATCTAAAATTAAGGTGTAACTTTAATTTATCCGAGTTTAACTCAATAAAGCACTTTTTTCCCATACATTACTTCGGTAACGCCTGCATCATTTCAATGACAATAAAACCCCTTTTAAAATCATTTTTACCTGGTCCCTTTCTAAAATAAATAATAATATAATAATAATAATAATAATAATAATAATAATAAATTAAAATTTTAATATCAAAATATATTCTACTAAATGTTTTCAAACTGAAGACATTTAAAACTTGTATTAATTAATATGCTTAGCTACAAAACTAGCTCTAGTATAGTTGCTAATTAGTTATAGAATTATGTTGGTTAACCTGTTTAGAAATCAATGTTGATCTTATTTATTGCAATACATATTTTACCAAACTTACATCTATATTAAAAAAGCACTTACTATTTCATTTTTTTTGATAGAAATATTTTTAATTTTAAAGTATGAGCATCAACTTTCATAATTATTATTAGCACCGCGTCTTACTACCCGTTTGGGTTATACGCACTTACGCTAATGTGTAATGGTAGGGTGATTGTGAGATGAAATGAAGGACCTACAGTTTAACGTGGAATCCAAACCACGGTGGATGCCTGGAATTCCCCACATTCACAAGATGTCTTGTCAGAGGTGAAGGAAGGGTTTGGTATCAGATAAATATGTGCCAGGACCGAAAATTGAACCCCGGACCCCAGCACAAAAGTCCAACACCTTACCCCTAGACCGCCAGGTTACCAACTTTCATAAGAATTAAAAATTTTAAATTGAAGTAAATTTCTCAATAAAATAATGTCTAACGAGAGCCTGTACATTGCAGATGTTCAACTGCGTGTAGAGGAATGGAAATGGAACAAAAGAGGTGACCAAGCGCGATTACACTAAGACAGGGGTCCCCAACCCTATGCCTGCAGCGCAATGGCGTCTGCCGAGCCTTTTGCATCTGCCCGCCCCTTTTTGGCCACAGCTGAAAAGTTATTGACTAATGATTTTAATTTGTCACTTTTCTGACAAGAATCAGGTTTGCGCTTATCTCCAGGTATGCTGTTATCAAGAAGTTAGTGAGTGAAAGCCCCCTCTTTCCAATCCCTTCCTCCCATTCCTCTTTCTTTGCCAGCTCATTTTCAAAGTGTACTCTATTACTCGGAGATATCATTCTACTCACTAATTCCATGCTAATACTTCCTATTTCCTTTGTAAATATCTTGTTAAGAGGCTACCCAACTTTGTTAACTGAATAAACACAAAATAAATATATATTTTAAAAATGTACCCTAGCACCAAAATGGTGTTGAGTAATTTAGTAGTCCCTCATGTCTTTATTTTGGTCTTGTTAAAATTGTAAATAAAGCAATATTTTTTAAATTTATTTTTTGTCAAATTGAAAGGGGTTGAATCCGCCCTTCCCTGCCATGGCTACAGCCTTGAGTATTACCCACAACCACATGTAATGTCACAATCACTGTTTGAAACTTAACGCGAATTGACTGGCCGTGTGTATAGCGTTGAGGAAGAACTCTAGAGCCTGGCGGGAGTCAGTAAGGTAGCCTTGAAAAAGTAATTGGTGCCCGCCACACTACCGTTAGTTTTGAATGTGCTCTAGGGTGCAAAAAGATTGGGGACCTCTGCACTAAGGAATAATAAACAAAATACGAAACACTTAAAATGTCTAATTGATTATGAATCTTTCATTTTAGTATACGGTAGATTAAGGTGAAGCATTTTTTGGGAAAATATTAGCTTATTAAAACATCAATTGTATTAACTTTTAACAATACAGTTTAGAAACACTCTACAATTATGTAAAGTAAAAGTGAAGGAAGCCAACCTGAAAGGATGGTTAGGCCTAGATACAAACTTCTCTATTTCTTCTTACACTTTTACACTTCCCACTTTCTCAAACTTCCACAGTTGCACATTGTTTTGAATTTTCAGAAATATTTATTGTTCATATGAAAAGACATCAATGAAAAAGTAATATTCCCGAAAATTCAAACTAATGTGCAACTGTGGAAGTTTTAAAGACATGGAAAGTATAAAAAATTAAGAAGACATGAAGGAGAAGTGTGTTTGTTACTATCTAGGCCTAACCTAGCTATCCTTTCAGGTTGGCTTCCTTCACTATCACATCATTGTTCAGTTTTTCTACATTGTCTTGTAATACATTTCCAAACCATCAAGCAATTATTAATTTTATTAACTTTGTTTTATAACTGTTAGTGTAATTTTAATGTCCTTAAATTATTATTATTATTAGTACTGTGTCTTACTGCCATTCGAATTATATGCACTTACGCTAATGTGTAATGGTAGGGTGATTGTGAGATGAAATGTAGGACCTGCAGTTTAACGTGGAATCTGAAATAAGGTGCTGGCATTCAATGTCCTTAAAGACATGTTGGGTGTTGAAACCATTCTAATGTGTTTTTTATTAAATTTTAATTTGAGTGCTGTTCTTGTTTTTTAGATTGTGTTTTATAAGTGTTAATACCAATTTAAAAACCGATATTTCCATTATTTAACCTTTTTCTCTTAAGTATTTATTATTTATAAAAAAAAGCGTCATTCCTATTTTAAGAACATGTGTTTAATATACTTTTTAACATTTTAAAATTATGAATAGGCCTATACTAGAACTTGGGAGCTTTTAGAAATAATATTAGACTCGAATGAAAAAACCCTAAAAAAACCTAAAAACAATCAGAATTTTCTTTTAAGTAAGCTATAGTGATTTTTGAATTTTCTCAATTGAGGAAAAAAGTTATAGCATTTTGCAAAAGTGCTTTGTCACAAAAATTGAGGTGTTCTGAGTACAATCTAGAGACCTCCCCCCAAAAGGTGAAGCTTTAAAAAAAAAAAAAATGTGCTTGAACTCTACATGTATAAATATGTAAAAGTAAAAAAATTGTGCAACAAATTTAATTTAGATTTGTTGAAATAGTATGGATTGACCCAATAATGTTTGCTGGATGGTATAGGCACTGAGTCCCTCATACACTATTTCAAACTGTCGATGGACAGACCGACAGATTATGTTACTGCTTTTGGCTGAGTAAGGAGAAGGGATTGTTGAGAAGAGAGTTGTGAGTATTGGGGTGAGAGGGAAGGAGCCAGTACAAAAGTACTCTAAGAGGATAGTCAAGGTATACAGTGCTATTGCCTGCAAAAGTGTGTTTAGCCTAGGAATCAAATAATCCCAGTATTGGTCTACCGAATGTGGATTATAATGCATTTTGGTAGTGTTTAGTAAAAGTGTAATTATTTCCAACATCCAATAAAAATAAACTACTTAACATCAGGATAATGCTATCATAGACTTAAAACGCAGGCTACTGGAGCTTAGTAACACCAGAGATGTGCTATGACAGACCTGGGCACAAGTTGCTAGACCCTAAAGACACCAGAGCAGTAGTTTAACAGACCTGGGCACTTCACATCCATAAAGTAAGAGTTTGGATGCTGCACAAGTCTCTTCAACTTGTGTTTCCTCTTCTCCTCGATTGGTGACGGATGCAGTAGATCCTTTGCAAGCTGAAACAATTGTACAGTTTTACTGCAAACTATAAGGGGGAGGAGTATATTAAGCTTTATTAACTTCTCTACACTAATAACTAGATTTATTAAGATCTTTACACAAAAACTGTTATTATAAGATTGTAAGATAAATGTAAGGCAAGAGAACAAGTTGGGGAACAAAAACCTAACGAAAATATGGGTCTAGTGATATCATAGGTACCAAAATATTATTAAATACAGAGGGTATAGGCTGAGGAACAAACAAATTTAACTAGAATTTATCATACATTACAAAATACAATTCTTAAGGACACATAACAACGCCAAAAATTTATATATTCTGTAATTTCCTTGATTATATTTAGCAAAACCCATAGTAAAGGCGTGCTAGGACATGTGGGTCTCATGTCCGTCACATCTTGAATTACAGGAGTGGTGAAACACTTAACTTTCGGTAATTTATATATTTTCAATACGTAATTATCATATTAAAAAAAGTACAAATTTATAAATGGCACTGTTCTATATGAGCATACATTTAACTAAAACACATTACTGCTTCATAAACGTTATTACTTACAGGCATGATTGTAGATGAGAAAGTTTAACCGGAAAAGGAACTACTAGAAGAAATCCTACACAACATTGTGAAAACATAACTGTGTCCTAATATACCATGGAAATCCTGAGATCATATATACGAGAAATAAATAACACATAGAAGTCAAGTTCCTTTTTTGATTTGTAGGGTACGTACGATAATGTCTATCTTTTATGTTGTTTGATAAACTTTTTCTTCTGGTGGTGCTAAAAAAATGTGCCATTAGGGACATTATTTATTTCAGAATATATCATACATCAGAAAGAAAGGACAAATTAGATAATATCCTCAAACTTAACAAATAGGCCTACCGAAAAGATCGTCGCCTGGTGTTATGTTATGTGTAGTTTATTCAAACAATATTGACAGCTCTTTCCTGGTTGGGGTAGCTACTTAACAGTATGTGGATAATGTGGTAATATGCGTTCAGTCTTGTAACGACAGAGGGAGTGGGTAAACTATAATCAGTGTTAACTTTAAATTGGTTGCTAGCCCACTTTTTAACTGTAAATGTATGTAAATGTTTTGGGGTCATCTTCATCCAAAAGAGAATTCAAGATAACTTAATTATATTATATTATTAAGGACGTCAGATTCAGGTACAGCTAACAATACTCTATTTAGGCATGAAGACATGAAGGGATCTTGACAACCTCATTTTTTAGCCATAGGTATCTAGAACTTTTGACATGCTTTTAAACACTATGTGATCAGTAGCAAGTGCTTATTGGAACTTACATGCATGTTCAATGTTCAAAATGTATCGTGGGCTAATACGTTCTCGATGAGAGTATGGGTGTTTTATATCACACTGACTACTGCCTACAATATTAAAGCTTGTAAAGATCAAACATGCAGTAGTAATACTATGGGTGATGTCTTCATCCCTGAAAAATGTGCTCCTAACTGAAGTAGGGGCGTTTGGTATACTTTTTTTTACTAAAGATTGTTCAACTTTGAGTGCTCTGTGGCGCAGACTTAATATATTTACAAATTTTGTCGAGACTAAATAATATTGGTAAAATAAAACATGCCCAACTTTGGTGGATAGATTTCTAGGTTTGAATAAGCAGCATCAGTATGTTTTTTCTCTTCCCTATCCTGCCCAATGTGTCACCTGGGAAGTATTATACCATTTGCGACGTGCCAGTGTCAGTGGCGTAGCTACAGAGGAGCGAATGGAGCAGTCGCTCCAGGGCGGCATGGTTCAGACGGGCAAAGGGGGGCGGAACGAACTGGAAAATGTATATTTTCAGGCTAAGCTCAAGTCTATGAAAAAGTTATTTTAGTAAAAACAATCGTCAGTTATGGTAGGGTGTAACAAGGGAGAAGGTGGTGAAGAAAGGTCTCATAACAGAAAACATCACATGGTTTAATGGTCAATAACTGAGATTTGTGCTTGTTTCAAATGTTTGAAACCATCTTTTTTAACTGACTCAGGTGACAAAGAAATTATAGACTCGTGCAAGCCTCTAGTACTTAAATACCCAGATCACATCTCTCCTAACTTAGGCCAACAGCTTGTAAGACTTAAAACTTGTTTTTCAAGCCACATTGAAAAACTTAAAAGTATTAGAGACCTTGCCGATACTGTGATCGTGCGTGCTCAAGTAGGAGCCAGTTTCCCAGATGTTGTGAGTGCGTGCCTCATCTTTATGACAATGCCCGTTACATCCGCAAGTGCTGAGAGATCCTTTTCAAAACTGAAAATTATCAAAAGCTATCTTCGTAACACCATGTCGCAGGAATGTCCGAGTTCTCTAGCAACGATCTCCATCGAGCGAGCCAGAGCAAGAAATATAGACTTAGAAGACACCATCTCACAATTTGCAAGTGCCAAATCACGAAATAAAGTTTAATATGCAATTTTGAGTTCCCCCAACAATTTGTGAAGATTTTCAATACAAAATTTTGTCTTTTCAAAATTTTATTTTTATTTTTAGAAGGATTTTGTGTTGGTAACCCATTTGTTAAACAATTTCACTTTTAATTTGTGATGTATTTCCCAAATTAATATCCTATTGACAAAAAAGTAAGGACAAAAAAAAGTAAATGATAAACTTTTCTTTAAAAATACTATGTCGTTTGTGAATAAGTGTTACGTTAGTTTAGTTATATTTTTTTTCTATGTGATCAACAATAAATGACAAATATTATCTATATTAAAATACTCTGTTTTATTAGTTTCAAACTACAAAACTTTAGTTGTTATATTGTGTAAAAGTAAAAAACTAAGAAGATTTGCATTTAAATATAGCATACATTTCAGTAAATGTAAATCCATGCACAAAAAGAAAATAAATTTTTAATTCTTTTCTTTATGGAACAAGAATAATAAGAAACCACCAACATAGTCTATTTTTAAAGTCAGTTTAATCTGTTGGGTTTACTTAAATTTATATGGTGTTATGGTTCAGTTAATTTATGGATGGAAACAATGGGGTGGGGGTGGGAGGGGGCGCCCAAGTTAAACCGCTCCAGGGCGCTTCAGACCTAGCTACGCCACTGGCCAGTGTTGTTATCCATTTCTTTAAAAAGGGTAGAATGATTTACTCTTCCTATTGAGAAGTTAAATGCAATAAAGTACATGAATGGAAAATTATCTATACAAACATAATAATTTTACAGATAGTGATAATAAGGTAGGGGAGCCAGCCTTAGTGGGCGTGACTTTTTATTACAGTAGTATTAATTATTAACGCAAGACACATATACCACATTTCAATGCATAAATATTTACAGTGGGACTATTTGATACTCTGCAAGCATTGATATATGTCCTATCTTTTTGTCCTACGTTCTCGGTCAGTGGTGGTGCTATGAAGGGCTGGTCTAAAGCGTGTGCGACGTGTGCAACCGCACACACAAACAATTCAGAGGGGGGGAGTCTCTTTCCCCCCATGTATTTCTGACATAGGTTTGTCATAGAATCAAATGGTTCAAGAGTATTGTTACAAACTTCGGTATCCCTACGGTTGACTTAGAGGCATGGCTTGTAGTGTGATCCCGGATTCAGTTATGTACCCCCCGTTGGAATTTCCCAATTTGGGTGTTCCTGAGATCATTAAAAGTTTTACTGGCAGTAACACACGGCGGTTGGGCCAGACAATGTGTCCTATGGTATTTTGACAAAATTGTCGTCTGTTTCTCGATGAGCGCTGTTAGAGATATTTAACTCTCTGTGGAAGGAGGGGATAATACCAACGGCATGGAAAATTTCCTTTCTGATTCCTATTTTAAGACCGGGTAAAAGCGCGGAGTTAACAAGCTCTTATCAGCCTATTGCACTCTCGTCCTGTTTTGGTAAAATCGTGGAACATTTAGTTAAAGCCCGTTTAGAACGATTTCTGGAAATGAACGAACTCCTTAGTAGTGCCTTAAATTTGCCATAATTTACATTTTCATCAAACAATATTTTCACACAGTCACTGTGTTCTCTAAATGCAAAGCCCTCTTTCCAACAGAATATAACAGTTTTTACAACAAAGATAAGTTATTCTATATTTTCTGCTATTTTATCTTTGACCTGTTTGTTGTTTGGTTGGTTGTAGTTGGATACTAAATGTCTTCTTTTCAAAAACAGAAATAAAATTTGGAGCCACAATGCAAGCCTTTTTGTGATATTCCCTTGTCTCATGATTTCTAAACTCTCCCTTGACTTATTTCCACTTTATTCAAGGGTTCTTCACAAAATAACCTAACTAAACATGTGCTCCTTTACTTTACAGCTGCAAAAATTACACAAAACATGCAGGAAGCAACTTTATTTTAATCAGAGTATGTCAACCAACGAAATTAGAACAACCAGTTTCTTTGAAATCTCAAATTCCTGTCGCCTGGTAAGTTTAACCAGGTATCCACGTATCTGTTTGTTACAAATTTTTATTTCTGAGTGAAAGAAGGACGAATAAGCTTTCCTAGTACTTTGATTACTTACTTAATGGTGGGATCACAATCAGAATCACTTAAAGTTAACTTAACTTGAGAAAACTGATATGTGATCACGATTCGCATAACTTAACGTAACAACTCGAGCCAAACATCTTCATGCCGGGATCACGATCAACTTAACGTTAACTTAACGTAACTTAACGTAACGTTCACTTAAAGTTAACTTAACTTATGTGTGATCACGATTCACTTAACTTAACGTGACAATTCGAGCCAAACATATGCATTCTCGAGTATGATCTGTGGTTTTGTACTATTTGTAAAGTGATGATCTGTGAATGTTTACAATTTTCAATCAATATAATAAATATATATTATTAAACTTTTTTGATAAATTTAGTTCCCTATTTTAGTTTAATTATTTTGTTTCAATGTCTGATCACTAAAACTTACGCTAAAGAGTAAACATTGGTCATAATACCAACAAATGAATTACTAAATAGCCCTGTTGACGTCACTCGCATAATGATTGGCAGGCTAGATCACGTGATACCCTTCAAGTAACGTAAAGTAACGTAAAAGACCTCCCAAGACATCTCTTACTTTAAGTTAACTGCAGGTCAACGTTAAGTTAAGTGCATCGTGATCGCTTCCATTTAAACACACGAGGAGGTCCTTTTAAGTGAACGTTACGTTAAGTTACGTTAAGTTGATCGTGATCCCGGCATTATTCTCGAGTATGACTGTGATTTGTACTAGTTGTACAGTGATGACCTGTGAATGTTTACAGTTCTCAATCGATATAATAACTATCTATTACTACACTTTTTTGATAAATTTAGCTTTCCTATTTTGATTTAATCATTTTGTTTCAATGTTGATCGTGATCCCGGCATTATTCTCGAGTATGACTGTGATTTGTACTAGTTGTACAGTGATGACTTGTGAATGTTTACAGTTCTCAATCGATATAATAACTATCTATTACTACACTTTTTTGATAAATTTAGCTTTCCTATTTTGATTAATCATTTTGTTTCAATGTCTGATCACTAGAACTTATGCTAATAAGTAAACATTGGTCATAATATCAACAAATGAATTACTAAATATCCTTGTTGACGTAACTAGCATAATGATTGGCTGTCTAAATCAAGTGATACTCTTCAAGTAACCCTTACTTGAATTAAAAGACCTCCCAGGACATATATTTCGTTAAGCTAACTGCAAGTAAACGTTAAATTAACTGCATCGTATTCGCTTCCCTTTGAACACACTAGGAGATCCTTTACGTTAATTTACGTTAAGTTGATCGTAATCCCAGCATCAGTTTCAGGCTCAGGACCAGTAAAGTTGATAGATGAAGATCCTTCTTTTTGTTTAACGTGTTCTTGTTCATCCTCTTAGGGGCTTTTTTGCTTTTTATTTACGTTACGAATGTACGTTTCTAATCTTTCAATGGTCACGGCACTGGTCAGAATGCATGTAATCTATTGAAGATAATTAGACTGGCAGAATCAAAACTAAACTATCTGCCTGATTTCAGAATCACATATATAGGCAAAGGACTTATTTAAAATCTTAGTTTTAATTTTTTGTTTAACACTTATCATCACCATTCAGTAGCTACCACCTTAAGAATATAAAAAAATACAATAACACTCTAACAAATTGATTGAAACTACGATAGAGTGCATAGTCAGCAGTCAACAACAGAGCACAGACAACACAACACAAATCTGCTGAACACTTAAACCATATAATAGAAAGCTTGGGGGTGGAAATAGACGCTACACTAGAGCGTTAAACTAAACGCACTAGCATCACCAAATGGGCACGGAACTGATTCATTCAAGCGATTTAACTATGGTCCAAGCACCATATATCGATACAAACTAATATTCTATACATAATCAATTTTCAAAGTCAATGTTACGATACTAACCCTTAAGCACTGTTATAGGTATTGTAGACTCCCATAACAAAAGCAAACTGGTGCTGTCTCGCTATGGTGTGCTCGAGTACATTGTACTCCTAGGTACCTTCAAGTTAGTTAGTGTGCCGTGGAATGACAAAGGGAGAGGCCGCTTCGCACGCTTATCAAGGTATGTATCGTTGTTTGGAATTTTTATGTAGGTTTGACAGACTTCTATCAGTGGATACGTGCTATTTTTGACACAATTGTATTTTATTTTAGAAATAATTTTGAACAATCGGTTTTATCCCACTCACTGCGAACACGTGCAATAAGATTGACAGACACTGCAATTGCTTCGACATTAGAAGGGTGGCTTCAAAATGAATAAAATGGTGATTTTAGTGGCGAATTAGATAATGACGAACATTTCATAATAGAGACTACACAATCAGATTCTGATTCGGAATGCAATTCGTCTGGCACTGAACTGGAAACTGTTCCAAAACAATCCGAGGACCTGGAACATGATTCTGGTACACCAGCTTCTGATGTGAGTCATTCGAGATCGGGCTGCTACTACTACGGTAAGAATAAATTCAAGTGGAGTAAACAAGAACCAACCAGAAATGTGCGTACGCAAGCTCATAACATCACCAGGCCTGGAAGAGTGATGGAACCTGTGAGTGACAAGACGCCAATAAGCTTGTTAAAGTTATTGTTTGATGATAAAATATTATCTGTATCTTTGCAATGGACCAAACTCGAGCTAATAGAAATCAAAGGAATGTTTACAAACCAGTCCAGAGAAGAGCTAAAAGAAATGACCCAAGTGAAATTTGAAACATTTATTAGTTTGTTACTGTACACTGCGGTATTCAAAATTGAGGAGGGGATTTCCAAAACTTCATTCTTCCACTCTGGCATAATTTTGGGAAAACAGGAAAAACCGTTAATTTTATTACAAAAGCATAATTCAAAAATCTGATTGTATTGGAATAAAGTTAATACTATGTGTATGGGATTTGTATGCTCAAAAATAATCTTAGTGATACACATTTTATGTAAAAATGACTTAAAATTTTAATTGTTTAAGTTTTGGCGCATTGGTTTGGAATTTTGAAGTTTTGGAATGAGAACTTATGGAGTTATACAGTTTTTAAACATCCGCCAGATTAATATAGCTAGGTGAAATGTCCAAAACTGTTACACACTATACTGTGTTTATTGAGGGAATTACAAGTTGAGTAAAAATTACTTATAATAATGGACTATAACTTATACACACGTTAACAATGTTCCTAAAATCCACCTAGATTAAAAGTTTGTCAGGTTTTCTCGATTATAAACAAACAAATTTTGCTACTAAAATAACTTCAAGTGTCTAATGGCACTACACAAAAAAAAATCAGGCACCTATATTCTAAGATCTTCAAATTATTCCCAGGCCATGCTTTCTTCAACCTCCTCAACTTCATTAATGTTTGGAATTTATTGTTCCTTCAGTATTTTAGACTAGTAGACAATATTCTCCATTGACTCCCAATCTTCGCCAAAATGTTTTTTCCAGCAATACTTTTACATATTTCAATTTTTCAGATTTTACAGTAACTTTGTTGGGTAGTAGGTCAGGGTTTACCTGACTTAAGCGTTTGCCCTTCTTTAAGAGAGGTTTAAATTCTGACAAATCTGTCCTATAATTGGCCTTCCCTTTCATAAGGATTTGTTGAGTATTAGGACACTTCTTCAGAACAAATCGTTTGGAGGCAGAAAATTTGAAATGTAGTTGTACTGGTTGTTTTACTATTGGTGTTAATGCCACCTTCCAATTACCCACAGGGACATCATCTCCAACAATCCTGACTGTGCCAAACTTTTGGAATATTTCCTTATACTCCTCAGGTTGAACAATTGTATCTTTTTTCTTCACGATTTTCTCCATCCGACCAAACACTTTGTCAGGAGGTAGGAATGAATGGCCAACGACAAGAAAATTAATCTGAACTGATTGCACATTTCCAGAAAAATCAGAGCTCAAACACTTGGCTAACATACCAATGAAGTTTATGTTATTATTCTGTCCGGGACACCCATCACAGAATAACTCAACTTTGTTGATGTCCTGCAAATCAGAATTACTCAGAAAGTGGAACAGAATTGAGGCAATTTCATTTGAGCCTTTTGCTCTTTCATTTTCTAATCATGAATAGATGAAAACGGTATCTGGGTTTTGTGGTGCAGTTGAAGGACCGACACAAACAGTAAAGTTATATTGGTTCAACTGGTGGCTGTAATATGCTGACTCGTCAGTCACTTTGGGAAGAACAAGGTTCTTCTCACAGTCAAATGAGAGTTTTTAAACCTTTGAACCACTATATGACTTTAACATATCATAAAATGCACTGCTTCTCATTTTATGGACTGTGAGTTTAGCCATTGCTTCATTCTTTTGCACGCCAGTTGCAGTAGGAATGATATCTCTTAATCTGATGCATTCAGAACATACATCAGTAGCTGGTGTTTTAAAGCTATAGTTGAACTCATAGTTGAACATTTCTCTAAAGAAATCATACCTATAAGTCATTCAAGAGCTAAGTTTACCTGGATGACAGCTCGAAATATTACTAGAAGTAATCCCTAATATATCACTACGCCTACAGCTGACATCTATCACTTTGGATGACCGTAATGAAAACAGATGGTAATATATTAATGTGATAGTTAACCACAGTAATTTAGGCCAATATTATTTATATATTTATTTGAGGTAGGACACAAAGTTTATTTATAGTTTAATTCCCCTTAAAAAAAATATTAACACCACTTTCACAAAAACTTCTAACGAACATAGCTTCAAAATGTCGACTGACGAATCTAAACCATATGATTGAACATAACGGTAAACAAGTTTTTTACAATGATGCAGACACGCAGTTGATGAAAATATTTTATTCAGTTAAATATTACAAAATACGATAAAACAATCATAAAATCATTTATTGTATGTAAAAAAAATGACAATAATTTTCTCTTTTCTAAGTAAATACGATGCCTGTATTAAAAGATGTTGCTGTGTGCACTATATTACACAAAATCAGTAACGTTCCAAAACGAAAAATAAGTACTTTTAATTATGTTTAAAATATTGTTTCGAGTTGGATAAAAAGAAATTATTTAAAAAAATGAAATAGTATGAGAAAACTTAAGTTTACGTTATTTTAAATGTAATATATAACAGGTAATTAAAGATCTTTACATTTATAACAAAACTGTGATCTTTTACAAGTGTTGGCAACCCAAAACCTAAACATATGATTTTCGAACTGTCATACAGGTAAAAACCTATCGTGAACGGAATATAACTCTATTCTCATAATTTTCATTCTTATTGTAGACTAACCACAATTGCCGAATACTACAATCAATAGGCAAATATTTTTTCACCGTTTTCTCTCTCGTGTAATGTGACTACAGCCTGAAGTGCTGAAAGATAATTCCGAACACTTTGTCTCATACCAATGTATTTTTTGCTTTGGGTATCTTCTCCCCTCCATTCTTTTGGAGATTGACCTTCAATGAAATACTTTTTCACAATGTTTCGCACTCGGAAAGCAGATATACCTAATATAGAGAGAAATGTCGGTGAACAAACTTTTATCATTGCTCTAGATTTGGTTGAAATAAAATACTTGTTCATTACCTGAGGTTTTTACTTGCCATTTTTGATTCTGTTGCGTTTGGGCTTTTCTTGAATGGTATGCTTAAAAATGAAATTGTCTTGAGCAACTTTATCAGATGTACTGTAAAAACGTTGGTGGAAGCGTTGAACGTTCTTCATTGTCAACGAACTACAGCCATATGTAGTTTTCCCTGAAGTGTGATAGCATTGAGGCAATTTCGGCAACTTTTTCGATTTGTGTCTATTAAAAATAAAGAACACAAATTTAATTATGATCAAGACACTGAAAAGGAGTGATAAACCGAAAATATTATGCTCTGATCAATTCTCCTATCATCTTAACACAGCCCTAGAAGTATGTGAAAATTGAATTAAATATATTAAAGCCAACAGAGAAACTTAAATTCTGATTTATGAATAGTTGGTATATTAAAGTTTCAAATACTTACCACTTCTGTTTAAGCTTCTCCTTCTTCCAGTTTGATCTGTCTCGTCATTTCTTTCGTGATTTTTTCCGGTATAAGTTGTACAGACTCTGTTACCATGTCCATAGTGTTTCATTAGAAAATAACATTTACGTTCTGAGGTTTAGATATTACTGTAACCTGACTAAACTCTACAACAGCTGATAATCTTAAATACTTTAAACAAAATACCACATGATTAACAACAAATTATCCTACTTTAGTTACATCAAATCCCTCATAGAAGACAACTATGGAAAAATGTAGTTATGGAATGGTTCGCCGTAGTAGGAAAAGATGTCTCCTGTGGATATGTGAAGTTTTGGCACGAGCATGTATTGTGTGGAAGAATTAAGTATTGGAACAATATCTTTTGTGGAAGTATGAAGTTATAGAAAGACAACTGATTTTCAAATATTAATTTTATTAAGAATAAGACTGTTTTGGTGCATTCTGGTATCATATTCTGCTGCAGGGCTGCCAGATCTATGACACAACATATACAGCTTGAAAAATGATAAAAATGGAAAAATGAAGTTTTGGAAATCACCTCCTCAAATCAAATAATGAAGCGCTTACAATATTATTTGCAACCGATGGCAGTGGTCTAGATATTTCGTGCCGTGATGTCAAGAGAGCGATTTGGTATAATTTTGAGATGTTTACGATTTTATGATATTACTATAAGACTTCAACATACCTAAGACGATCCACTGTGCGCTATATCTGAAATCTTCGACCATTTAATTGAGAATTGCCAGAAAAATTACACAATGAGCGCATACGCTTGCATTGACGAGATGTTGATTGAATTTCGCGGACGATGCAGATTTGTAGGCTACATGCCAAATAAACCAGTTAAGTAAGGCATAAAACTCTTATGCCTTGTAGATGCAACCAATGGGTAACTATATATTGCGTATTTGTACTTTGGTAAAGACTCTGATGGCATTGGTCTTGATCGAAACGAGAAAAAGTTTCTGAAACCCACACAGTCAGTTATCAGATTTGTGAAACCCATCATAAACACGAATAGTAACATAACAGCTGATAACTGGTTTTACTCAATAGAATTAATGAACTAACTTTTGAAAATAGGTTTTACTTACTGTGGGACACTCAGAAAAAACAAAGCTGAAATACCCTCTCAGTTCACAAACCTTAGGCAAAGGGAAGTTGGCTCTTGTCTTTATGGTTTTACTAAAAACCTTAACTATGCTCTCACGGATGACTAAGAAAAATAAGGCTGTAATTTTAGTTTCTTTAATGCACCACAGCATTGGAAAAGATGAAACGAATGGTTTACCGGAAATAAATTCATTTTACAATGCAACTAAAGGAGGTGTTGATGCTCTCAATGAAAAATGTTCAAAGATGACTTGCATAAGGAGATCACGTCGATGGCCTTGAACCGTATTTAATCGAATGTTATATTTAGCTTCAGCTAACGCATACGTGCTTTCAGGACTGTCATCCAAACTCTCTGAATTTATAAAGGATATGGCAAAAGGGTTGGTTTATGAGCACTAGGAAAATAGATTTAGAAATCCTAATGTCCCAGATCATAACAAGAACACAATTTCGCAAATCTTGAACAAGCCTCGAACGGCTCAAAATGTGAACCTGTAATCTGGAAAATTGCTCAAAAGATAGTACTGCAGCATGTGCGATTAAAAAAAAAAGAAAAGAGGATGACACAATATTTATGTTTATCTTGAAACATCCCATCTGTTTGCAGTGCTCAAAGCCAATATGTGTAAATTGTATGAACCAGAAATTAGGTGATGAATAAGTGCCGTCATTTTTTTTATATGATCTCAAGAAATTTTAAATGATACTAAATTAGAAAGATATGTTATAAATGATTATAGTTTTGTTGATTTTAGAGACTTTTGATAGTTTTTTTTAGGCTTAAGAAATAATAAAGTGCCTTAGACAGAGAGTGTTGCAAAGTGTTACTTAAAATATTACTCAGAATGTTTATTGTTTTGTAATTCGTTGTTTTCATATATTTTTGTATTCAGTATAAAACAATAATAATAATAATAATAATAATAATAATAGATTGTGAAAAAAGTAAATATTTGAATATTTTTTACCCTATTTCATCAATAGAAGTCTCTGAAACCTATATCAGTATTAATGATACAAAACCATATGTCATTGCTTAAGGGTTAAATTAGTATACACATAGAAGAACATTGTGTGAAACTTGTGTGTTTTTTGTTTCTTCTTATATTGTAGATAATGCTTTGTCTTATTTTAGATCTCAGGGGGAGGAGTATATCCCTCTCATTCCCTCCAACGTTTGCACTGTGAAAGACCAAATGACATGTGCTCCCACAACAATAACTTGAAGCGTGATTTCGCGGTTGAAACGGTATCGATGTTTAAGACTAGAGCGTTATTACGCTTCATGTATCACGGATGGTTAAGTTTGTTTAGGACTTAGACGATACCAGACCTTGGTTTGGTAACAATTTGCTAGACCAGACTAAATACCCTTGTATCAACAACTGAGATGAGCACTGTGCACCAATTTCAAAATAGCATGACTCCTTGTGTTAGATTTAAACAAATATAATTTCGTAGTCAATATATTTGAGCAGTTATATGAAATAATTAAAATATACAGAAATTACTAGCTAGAAATACAGCACAGTAAGTAGATACTTAGAAAAACATCTTAGTTATGGATAAAAGAATGAGTTTGATATAACATTGGCCTATTTTTCTTATATATGTACTTAATGTTTTCTGTAGATTATTTTTGGGAATATACGTTCAGTTTGATATGTTATGTGTTTAATATTAATGCTTATTTTTGCACCAATTTAACTAATAATAATTTTAAAGCTTTCTTTTAATGATTTGCAGGACATGTTTGTTCACTTAAATTAACGTACCAGCTGTTATATCTACTCCAACCAAACAACTATTTTTGCTAATGAAATACTAATCAAAGTCGTCTTCGCACTCCTCCTTGGTCAGAATCACTTGGTCGATAATACTTGATACAATACGTAGCTAAGTTAATAGGAAATACTCGCCTAAGACTTTTTCATAGCAACCTCTGTTTGTGATTCATTTACTTGTCTAAATGATAAACACTCAATGGACTTGTCTTCATGTTATAATTGTTCTAACCTGCAGGATATTTGTGAAACTGTAACCAATTTTATCATCGCCCAATCGATTATATAAATTATTCTTATTGGTTTTATCTTCTTTTACGTCTTTAGCTACAACATATTTGTAACGAGTTTTATATTACAATTACAAACAAATGGGGTAATATTCATGAAGAACATGATGTATTGTAGTAAGGAAACGTATTTATATTATAAAAGTAGAATTCAATATAAAATTACAATTATGGTAGTTGAAATTAAAGTTGAAATAATGATTATAATAACAATATTAATGTATTACAATGTAACCTAAAAAGAACTGAATGTGGATTAATTAGACATAAATTGATTAGATAAAAGAATATATTGACAAAGGATATGATTTTACAAGAATAGGACCATCTTACGTAAAACATGAATATATAACATATTAAATAAATAAATAAATTAAAAATTAAAAAACATAATATTTTAGGTTAAGATGTATAAGTAAATATGGCAAGAATCAAAAAATATAATATTGTTATTATAATCATTATTTCAACTACCATAATTGTAATTTTATATTGAATTCTACTTTTATAATATAAATGGGGTAATACTTACCCTCTGTCCTGTTGGACTTAAACTCTGGTGGTCGTAAGCACTGACCTCCTCTCTCCAACACGCAATTACATAAACTAAACAGAGCCGTCTTTATACAGCCAGCTCGAGAAGAAAGCCACTCCCCCCCCCCAAGCAAAAAAAAACTGAAGGCGGCTGGTCTCGCTTAGTTGCCACTTCCTCCACTTGGGCTTTTTTGAGCAAAGGCTTGCATGCTTGATTGTAGGCTTGTGTTGCCCTTAAAGTAATTATATGCGAGATTAACTCCCACAAAGTGTAAGGTTAGACACTTTCACTGACCACTGTTAATTTTCCTAGTGTCATACGTCAATAATAGTAGTTATGAAGTATTATATCGATGTTTCATATTCTAATATTTCAGTATATTTTACCTTTAGAGAAATTGGTTGAATAATGTTAATGTTTTAAATTCTAATCTTTCTAGTCAATTTCACCATAAGAAAAATAAAATGTTGAATCATGTTAGTGTTTCAAATTTTAATCTTTCAGTCTATTTCATTTTAGTGAAGTTTGTTGAATTATATTAATGTTTCAATCTCCAATATTTATAGTCAATTTCACGTTTAATGAAATTCTATGTCAAATCATTCAAATGTTTCTAATTTAAACATTATGGACCATATCATCTCTCATGAATAGTTATGGGTGATGTTTGCGATATGGGCAACCTACTCTAGCAATGTGTAATGATAAATATCGATGCCTATTCCTTTATACGTCATACCGTATGTGAATATTTGTGTAAACGATCATTGTACTTCTTTTATATTTGAATAAAATAAAATACTGTTATCTTCTTGTAACCTTCCTGACTTTTATATCTGGGATTTAAGGGTGGTTACATATTTCTTTAACAAACCTATACATGTTTCCAACTTATGGGCCACTGTAGATTCTTCACCCATCAGAATTTCATTTTTATCTTGTCAAGTATACTTGAAACTCTATACTTTTATAAAATAATATATATTCCCCTATTAAAAACAAACTTAAATTATTAACCCAATTTATTTAACACTATTTGGTTTTGTTCTCGCCACCAATGTTATGTTTAAATCTTAAAAAAAAACTATCACAAAATATCTATAACAGCTATTTATTTTTGTATACAGGTACTACTGGTAGTTATTTATGATATTACGTTACACTAGATGAAAATGTTAAAAGAAGATCGTGGAGATTGTCTAGATGTAAAATATATTAATAAAAACCGGTATTATCATAGACTATTGTAAAAAGTAGAACATTAACAATTATTTGGATGTTAAAAATACAAATTCTATTATTAAAACCAATTTTATTTTTATGTAAATAAAATTATTATATATTTAATTTAATTTTTTAATAAAGGTAAAATAAAAATAAAAATGTAGGCAACAATTGGCAGAACACAAATATATATATATATATATTGTTACTGAACGGCCTCAATTGGTAGGCATGTTTGTGTAAACGTTATAATGTTAGTGAGTGTCGAGTGACACAACGATTGTTATGATGAATTAATTACAAACAAACTAGATAGACTGAGCCAAAAGGAGGTATCAGCATTCCTGAGTGAGGAGCTAGGCCAATGGCCCGGTTAAAAGGGGTGGTCTTGAGCTCCTCGGGGCTGAATACGGAATATCGTAAGCTAGGATGTCACGCTGCTAGTGGTGGGGCCATGCCAGCTAATTAATCGGGTTAAACAAGTAACAGTCGAGGCTGCCGCTCTATCTCAGGGAACTAGGCTCAATGACCGTGCAGGGACCGCCTTTTAGTCAGACAGATCATTAGGTAAACCTCATAACACCTCGTCCGGTCACTCACTTATCTATATTCACTAGGTTTAAATTTTAGCTTCTCTTTTAACATCACATTTGTAATAGTCCTAGTAAACGGGACTAGAGTAACCTCGATGCGTTCCTAGAAGAGTACTCGCTAGCCGTTCCGTCTTATGGCGGTGCTAATATCCAAACTAACAAGAAAGAAAAAAGAAGTTTGGCCGCCATTTTGAAGAAGTATTGGCTTTTGCTTTGTTTACTTCAAAGCTTAACTTTATGATAATATTGGTCTGCAACTTAATTGTATTTATTTATTTATGTGTTATTTTATATTTATCTTTTAATTTCTTATGAGCTATTTTTCTTTGATGCTTCATCAAATTCTAACTGGTTTTTAAATATTTCGTAACAAATTAAGCTACTTTGTGAATAATGAGTGGACCAAAATAATATAATAAATCTTTAGATTTAATTAATAAGCAAAAATATATTTAGCACCACATCTTACCACCTGTTAAGGTTATACACACATGTACTAATTAGGTTAATGAGTTAGGAATGAAGAAAAATGAATTTATAGTAAGTGTACCCGCATTTGAGTGGAAAGAGTGGAAAACCACCCCCTGTACACCCAACTAGGATTCTAACTCAACCCAAATATTCATGTCATCGACATTGTAGTTTATAGCGAGAGTGGTTCCTGAGACCATGCAGCCACCGAAGCAGATATTTTTTCATAATGTTTCAAGTGTGCTTATTTTTAATAATTTTTTAATAAAAATTAAAAGCTATCAATGTTATTAAAAATTAATAAATATCATTTTATCATAAAAAATATATAATATAAATACAATCATATCATAAAATATTTATTATATGATATATATATTATATATACATAATTTAAGTAAATATATTTTATACACATAATATAATTGTTATACATAAAAGATAGGTATATCTATCATATATATATATATATAATATTGGTATATATAAAATATAGGTATATACATAATTAACATATAGTTATATATTTAAATATATTATATATATATTATATTTTATGTATACCAATTATATATATATATAATTGGTATATATATATATATATAATATTGCTATATATAAAATATAGGTATATACATATTTAACATATAGTTATATATTTAAATATATTATATATATAAAACTAATATTATATTAGTAAATAATATATCTAATAATAGCTAATGTTTAGGTAATATAAATTGTCACTTTATAATCCCTAAACGTTAGTTTTTAAGGTTTCTTTAATTTGAGTTCCCGCCAAAGATAACGATTTTTATCAGAGATTACTAATAGTTGTACAATTTTACAAAACTTTCCTCTTATTTTTTGTGAATTTAAAGATATTTTGATTTAATAAATGGTTGATTTATTATTTATTTAATAGTAAAAATGGACTTTATTAATTTTTTAAATTCCATTTTCTCCATAAGAATATTTTGTAAACTCTGACGTCATTTCCCCACAATGGCATACTGTCAGTACTCATTAAATCTAGGTTATTCTAAACGGGACTAGCATGTGCTGCCACCTACCCAATGGATATAATTCTTGTATTTCATAATCTTTGTCAAGCAATCATGGTAAAGAACTGGTGCCAGTTCTGTTATTTGTTTAGTTTCCCTCCAAATGATATTTTCCCCAATTATAATTTTGAAATGTGTTTCTTAATTTAATGAGACCTCGGTTAGGTAGGAAGAACTTATAGTGTTTCTCATTGTTTTCTATATACTATCAACATGAGTGGTAAGTTTGTCCATGATATTTTACATTTCACGTCCCAACATAAAGTAAAACATTCTAGGTTAGAAACCATTTCTAGGCAATATTGCTTTTGTTTACCTAAACATAACTGACTTATTTTAATATAATATTAGTGAAACAACAAATTTCCTTCCCATATCTTTTTGTTAAGTTTGGTTGATAGTCTCAATTTGATCAGACGTGATTTGATTAGTTAAATTACGTTATTGCCTGTGTCCGAATAGTCTACTTATTCGGTGTCGTTTTGACTCGTGCTCTTGATAGCTGCATTGGCAAACACGTGACCAAGTGTATATCTGTCTTACCTATGCGGTCTCCTCGAACCCTAATCAAGGTCTTGGTCATCATTGATACGAAGCCTACCAAACGTGCGGTGTTCTCGCAGTGTCGGTTGGTTCGCGGTGTTTGACTGGCAATTGTTTTAGTATGATAGTTTCGTCTGCTAGAGCACTAACCTATGTTTTCCGACATTTTAAATAAGGTTGTTGCCTTTCAAATAGTTGGATGCAGTCTTTGCTATGGACAGTGCGACAAATGTAAAATCATCAAGACTGCATCAAGTCTAAAACTAAAGAGTCTGACTAGGGAGTCTTGGACTATTTGGATACAATCACTATCTTTTTGATTCTAGTTTTTGAATTATAGTTTCTTAAAATTACAATATTAAATGCCGAATTTTTCGATTCAGAGCTAATTTGTTTTTGAAATTTTGACTCTAACAATGAATAGTATTAATATAAGTGTATAGTACTTTTATAATACAGTACTGTATATGTAAAAAACAGGTTTTCCTTGTAACATAACCCTACCAAATGCATTATAAACAATTAACACACCCAAGTCGAGTGTTGTATTCTAATAAAGAACTCTGCTACCTATGTTACTTATATGAGACCTTACTACGGTGTATATGTTGGGACTTTTCCAAGGTAGAAACTAATTTTTTGCGTCAGGGTTCTTCAACCAATTGTTTGGGAACAAACACTTCTCACGAGGCTCCTCTAACCCATCATGGCTGTTTCCTTCAAGTGTAGCCATTTACATTACTTAAGCAGCAGGCAATTGAGGGACACACCTGCTTTCGACCCTGCCATTACCGGACAACTTGGAAAACCTCCTGGCCTTAGCCAAACTTCCAATGGTGGGAGGAGTTAGCTCCTTTTGTGTGTACTGGACTCGCATGTAAAGTATTTTTGTCATAACCTAGGAATCACCGTAGGAGCTTTGACCTGGATTGCCCAATTGGGAATTCCCAATCATAGGAATAACCCTCAGGAGGTCTTCAACTTATGTCACCCCATCTGGGCCCTTGTAGGCGGTTAGGCGCCTGGACTCAGGAATAACCCCGAATAGCCTTTAGCTTGATTTGCTTGGTGAGGACCTCGTGGAAGTGACCAGGACTAGCTTTCCCGGAAAGTACTAGATCCCAACAGCTTAGCGTGTGAATGTATTGGGGGAATGGGGTGTGGAACCAGGATTTCCAGACAATGAACATTCCCCAGGCTGAGAGGGGAAGCTTCTGGTTCCATCCAGGTTGTTGCCATGAGAGCGAGATTGACTTAATTCCATGAGCTTCAAATCCTCAACCTGGTTTTACTTCCGGCTCTATCTGAATAGTCTTGATGATCTTTGGAAGGATTCTTGAATTATAGACTTAATGAATTTACACTCCACATGTACTTGGCAAGGGTACATCAAGGCAACAGAGCATGGGTAGAGACTTCGGATACACCCTAGTTTTTCTTGTATTTGACAGTTAAATTAATACACTCACCTTGGCTTTGTTACAGCATAATGTAGAGCAAAAGTTTTGAACAAGAATCTGTCAAAAAACCTCAAAGAAATATAGATATATAGAAATGTTGTAGATGTATAGAAATATGGATGACATCATGGAAATATGCCAAAATAGATTATATATTAATTATTATGATACTTTCTCAGTCTTTGTTAATGTTTAATTACTATAAATAAATAAACTATAGTTGGACCTCCATGTATCGAAGTCACTGTTTCTATAAAGAAATATTTGATATAGGCCTATAGAGATTTTGTTGTATAGAAACTATATTTTTATGGGACATGATATTAGGTCTTAGAAACTATATTTTTTATTGAACATGATATTAGGTCTTAGAAACTATATTTTTTATGGGACATGATATTAGGTCTTGGAAACTATATTTTTTATAGGACATTATATTAGGTCTTAGAAACTATATTTTTTATAGGACATGATATTAGGTCTGTGAAGTTGGCAGCACCACTAACGGCACAAATTCTGAAACCTATGCCAATATTTATTGCTGAATTTGTGCCACAAGAATATCCTATCCCCATAATCTGGGCCGCCATAGTTTTTGTGAAAACTTAAAAAACTCTGATTGCTGCCAACTTCATGTAATACGAGGCTGTTGTTTAATTTCTTTTCCCCCTTTGGATACATTATGCTGACCACACGTTTCTCTATTTGAATGCGTATTTAACCCAGAGGTGGAAAAAGGTTTGGCTGTCGAAGTCCCGTGAAGTTGGCAACACCACTAACGGCATAAATTTTGAAACCTATGCCAATATTTAGTGCTGAATTTGTGCCACAAGAATATCCTATCCCATATAGTTGATTCCGCCATAGTTTTTGTGAAAACTTAAAAAAAAAAAACTCTGGGTGCTGCCAACATCACGTAACAGCACCCGTAACTGAACAAATTCTGAAACCTAAGCCAATATTTAGTGCTGAATTTGTTCCACAAGAATACCCTATCCCAATAATTTATGCCGCCATAGTTTTCGTGAAAACGACAAAAAACACACAGTGGGTGCTGCTGGCAGATCCCGTAACGGCACAAATTCTGAAACCTATGCCAATATTTAGGGCTGAATTTGTGCCACAAAAATACCCTCTCCACATAATTTGCGCTGCCGTAGTTTTCGTGAAAACACCAAAAGACAAAATGGCACAAATTCTGAAACCTTTACCAATATTTAGTGATAAATTTGTGCCACAAGAATATCTTACTCTTATAATTTGTACCCCTATAGTTTCTATGAAAACACCTTAAAACGATAAGTTGTATTCAGTACTGGCCAGCCCTAACTTCAAGGCCGACCTTTGTTTCTCCCACCTGTACACCCTGTGACTTCATAGTTTTATCCAACTGGAGGGCACGATAATTATATGAGGTTGCATCAAAACTTGGATATATATATATTGTAACGTGGGGGGCGCACGTGACCTGGGAGGGTCACAGGCCGTTCACACGTGAAAGTGTGAACCACGAGTTCTTTTAGAGATATTGGGGTAGGTTGCCGACCAAACACGAATAAAAATGCCCACGGAATATTCAAGGTTATGATTATCAAAATTACCACACATACACACACTGATTAACTATATATCTAAATTAATTATAACTAAACAAGTAATTAATTAGAATAAAAAAATAACCTTAAACAAGTCTGTAACTTAAATTAACGAATAGAGCACAGAGATGTAAGTAAATTAAATAAATAAATTAACAACTCTAAAACATCTAATAACTATTCAAATATTTAAATACAGTCATAAACATGTTCATTAACACAGTAACAATAAATGTCTACATCACCCGTGTACTTAGTCCAACACTTGTCCCGCACACGATACACTGCGATGACCCGCAATACACAAACACCGGTCCACCCACTGGACACGCCGGTTCACACACACTGGACACGCAGGTCCTCACACTGGACACGCAGGTCCACACGCTGGACACGCAGGTCCACACACTGGACACGCAGGTCCACACACTGGACACACGCTGGTCCACTCACAGTCCCACTGGTTGAGAGCCAAGAACTGAACCTGCGCGGCTATCGCTGAGCTTGTTTATATAGGGGTGGTGACAGCTAAGGGTCTGGAATACTCCATTTCTAAAGTTTAGAGTCCAGAATAAAATGGGTCTCGACCCTTCCAGACGTGTCTCCGCCCTCCTCCCCGCACCCCCTTGGCCCCTCTAATCCCCAGCCAAGTGAGAAGGTCACTACCTACCTGCCAGACAAGGAGGGAGACAGAGAGAACAAGGAGCGCAGCTAGGGTAAACAATGAGAGCACGCTGGTCCCACTGTTAAGCACTAATCTTGTTACAATATATATAAAAGGTTGCATCAAAATATATATATATATATATAACACACATACAAGTGTCATATATTTATGACCATAGATGAAAAAAAATAATCTAGGAGCTTGATCAATACATTGATGAAATAATTTTTAAAATACACTCTTTTCTTTGAACAGCTAATGCTGATTTTGGCAATTAGTATATCATAAGGCTGACTCACTTTAAACCATGCGACTGCTGATGCAGAAAACCCCTCTCTTTCAAATAAGCTTCTTGTCCTATCTAATATCACCACCAATGTTACACATTTGAGATACACGTGAAGATATTTATTGCTCAAGTAAATTTTTGTGTGAATAGTTGGCATTTTAATAGTTTTCGTAAAAGTGACAGAAAACTTTCGTTAGCTACCAGCAGCAATTTATTTTAATAGCACAAATTACGAAAATGTTACCAGTAATATTTGCTGAGTTTGTGGTTCAAAAACCTATTTTCATAGTTGGTGTTGCCTTAATTTGCCATAAAACGCTTTAATGTACTACCGCCTATTACTAATACTTATGTAACCTAAATTAAAAAATCTTTAATACAGGTCACATGATATTATTTACTATTCCTTAGGGTGTGCCACATAAATAAATCTGTTTTATATATTGTGCCATAAATGGTTATGGAGAAAATAAGAACAAAACTGCTAAGTGAAACATGCAGCACCAACATTTTATAACTACAAATTATATTAACAATACTAGTGGCACAAATTAATAATAAAATAGCAATATGACTTGTATAGTTGTGATAATATTCTTAATTATTTAAAATAACATGAAAATATTATTGCTTAGTATATTAGTATCAGCTCATATTTTCTTATGTACAAGATTGTGGCTGTGTGTGTATATATATGTATGTGTGTGTCCAGTGTGGTCACGGTCTAACACACTACTCTTGCAATGAACTAGACTGCAGATGACAGGAAAATTGGAGTCCAATCCCTGTCGGGTATCCTGAGGCCGGGTTTCCTATATGGTTTTCCACTCTCACGCCACGTGAATGCGGGTGCAATGCCTTTAAATTAAACCTTCTTCATCTCTAACACATTGGCGTAATTAATACATAGGTGTATAAGCCAAACGGGTGGTAAAACATTGTGATAAAAAAAATCAGTAAAGAAACAATTGTATGAGAGCCTTTGTAGACACATTATGTTAATAAATCATACTCCAAATTTTGGTCATAAATAAGTTAATTAAAATAATTTTAAGTTTGATATGACATTTTTCTCCCCCTCTATCTTCTGTGCTTCCTAACTACCCCTACCCACCATCAATACTCCTCCCCCCTTCTTTTAACACATTGATCTCTTAACACATTATCTTTTGAAGTATAATAGGCTCAAAGTGTCACCTTTTAACCCCCAACCACAAGCCGCCACTGAATAAAATTTTCATCTCTATAATGGTAGCTAAATAATGGTACATTACAATCATAAAAAAACAGTAAGAAGAAGGATAATGTAAATTTAGAACACGTACTGAGTAAATTAATGATAAGAAATCTCCTTTAATAATAATTAGGGGGCGGATTTATAGGCACTAAAATTTTTAAAAAAGGCAGGCAAATAGGCACTAAAAAGAAAAAATAGGCATAGTAATGCAAAAAAAAAAGCCACCAAAACACTCAAAATTTTTATTATTCACTCTTAAAATCCAGCATACACTTTCCATAAACACATATTAATTACTATTAGAGTTAATTATCAAATACTTTTCAAGATTTTCAGGTGTAAATTTTGTTTTGTTGTCTGACTAAATGTTTTTATACTGTGAGAAAATTGTCTCGACTTCACATGAAGTCATTGGGCAAAACTTCAGACATGCTATTTCAGCTGGGCTAAGCTTGACTTCTGAGAGGGATGTAGTTTGTCCTTCTAAGATGTCCGCAATACTTGACATCACTTTCTACCCAGGGTTTTGCTGCAATACTCTGTTAAATTTGTCGACAATGGCTGTGCCAACTGAGCCAGAAGCCTGATTCAGATATTCTTCTATTCCCCACATTATCTCCACAGCTTTCACAAGAGGCAAATCCCTCGCCTCTAAAGATGTGATTGCTCCAGGAAGATTTCCGAAATAGCTTTTTACGTATGCCAGATCCGCACTGACACTTGGGCAGGAGATGGCAGCATTTGCTTCTGTAATGGCGACAGCTTGTTCCTCGTCAAATGTTTGGACTACCTACAAGCAAAACGGTTGCTACAGCAAAACTCATCATTCTTTCAATACATTGTGTTCTACAAGTATAACTATTAAATTAATTTCTTTTTCCAATAATGTGGACAGACAAGTGGAATCAAGAAACCAGTGGTAAATGCTCACTACAATTTTAATTTGGAAACACACTTAAAGATAGTGTAATGTATAATACCTTTTGAATGCCACCCAGGTAATCTGCATAGTACAACGCAGCATGAAACCATGTACCCCAACACGTTAACACTGGTTGTGGTGGCAAAGGTGTGTTGGGCAGGGTGGCCTTAAATGAGAAGATTCGTGATGGAGCCTTCAAAAACACTTTCTTGACTTTGGAAATAATAGCGTTAACATTTAGAAAACGTGAACTAATATCTTCTGCAACCCTATGAACAGCATGCGCCAGACAAGTCACGTGAATTAACTTGGTGTAAAATACTTTTAAGCTCGCAGCCACTTTTAATATGTAGGCCGCACTGTCTGTCAGCAACACCAAAAACCTTTCATCGTTGTTTTCTGATGGCCACAGGACACTTAATATATATACAAATTAACTCATTTATAATTATAATTTTTACAGGACTATCACTGCGAATCATTAAATTACCACAGTATACCTTATGCATTATACACTATATACTTACGCAACATTATATACATACATTATATATTACTATTATATTATATTATATTATATTATATATTATTATTATATTACACAAAGCATCACGAACAACTATGGCAATTGTCAAGCTATTGGTTGCCTCAAGCATCTTTGAAACAACCAAATGAGGTTTCCCAGGACCCGTAGAGTATAGTTTTCCAACAACAACATTTGCAACATATCTGCCACAGCGGTCAGTGGTTTCACCAACAGTAGCCCAGATGTATGATTCTCCAATATATTCTCGGATTTTCTCGACTATCTCAAATGAAATAAAAAGAATGTTTACTGTAAATAGTTTAAATCAATACAATTCAGTTAATATTTTTTAATGTCATAAAGAAAAAACGGCAATTGTAAAAATTTACGGATAAATATGTTGAATGCAAGTAATGTTTCCTCGGAGTTTATTCGTCTGGTATCTTCATGTTGGGATATTTGTTGAGAAAAGCATTGGAATCTGGATTCTATAGCTTCTTCCAAAGAATATTATCAGCTACCATCGCAGAGCATAAGTCAGCGGAAAATTGCTCTTGGGTTTTATCGGTATCGTTAACTTTAGGAAAAAATGGTTGAGATCCTGTTTTCATTCCGGAATTCTTCATATGTATCGCAGTATTTTTGGGTTGTTCACATTTTACCTAAATATTAAAAATGGAAATTATCACCCAGTAATATATGAGGATTCTAAAAATTAACAAAGCATCACCTAACAAGAGAACTAAGATTGCTTTTTTTTTTTTTCGATTGTAATGTTACGCTTTGGTAAATATTTCCACTTTGTCGTTGAAATCCTTCAATAAGAAATGAAACCTAGTTTGAACAATAGCAAATAATCGGGATTTACTTTTAAACAGTAGACAATATATTTAATAAAAACTTTGACTTTCAAAATTAATAATTTCATTTCCCCTTTTTAAAGATAACTTACCTCCTTGGAACATGGCTGACAAAAAATAATTTTGCCATCCGTTGTGAAATTCCTATCACCACCAATCCACTGTTTGAATAATACACTTTTACACGATTTCTCTTTAGGCATTTTCTACTAGTTCAATAATTTACACTGAGTCCAATAGAAAGAAATATTAATTAACAGATATGCACATCTAACAACAGCGTAATATACACAACCACTGAATGAACTGACACTGTTGTGCGCTAGAAGAAAATCTTTGTTGCTGGACTGACCCATCTGAACCTATCAGACCACTGGACACATGGGTTTTTCCTACCTCTCACGAGTATCCACGTGGAGTTACCTAAGGAGGGGAGGGGTGTGGGGGTGCGGTGCAGCCACAAGTATTTAGAAAGAAAAAAATAGGGTGGGAGGAAGAGAGAGATAGAAAAAGGCACTTTATAGCTCCCATTTGTAAAATAGGCACTAAACAGCGAAATAGGCATTTGTAGGCACTATAAAAGTTATCACATCTTCGCAATCATCGAAAATAAACTTATACCTCAAAAGCCTACTTTTCAAAGCATAGGAATAAAAAGGGCATTTATATATTTATTATAATATTACTAATAATAATTATAAGGATAATAGTAATAATAAAAGTATGCGATGGCCGTGGGGTCTAGCACACTACTCTAGAAAGAGACTAGACTGCAGAGGATGGGGAGATCGGGGTTCAATCCCGTTTGGGTGCACTGAGCGTAGGGGTTCCTACTCTCTCTCACTCTCTCTCTCCACGTAAATGCGGGTCCACTTCCTCTACCTCATCCTTGACCCATTAGCCTAATTAGTACATAGGCATATAATCCGAACGGGTAGTAAGACGTGGTGCTAATAATAAAAAGAGTATGAATATACATTTGGGGTAGGTATAGTTCTTAAGCACTTTACCTCATCTGCCTGCCTCAAATAGCGTTGTATATGTCAGAGTTCATATAGTAACACAATTGCTCAACTTGCATTTTTATAACATAATATAATGCATATCTTATAACAATATACTGTAATAATTGATTATATGTGTGTTTTCCGTCATTAATTTAAGCAGTTTATTATTTTGAGGTAGTTCTGTCAGTTTGATTCAATTCTAGGTTTATGCCACTAGATTATACTATTGTATTCTCGGTAGTTTATAACAAGGAAAAAATGTGATAGAATTCGTGAAGTTGGATTGTGTGAAAGTGGTGTGATAAAAAAAAATCCAGCAACCATAACCATAACCTAAAACTGAGTTCTTAATTTATTGTACTGTCCCAACTTGTAAACCCTATGTTTCGAAAATTAAGTATGAGACTGCAGTTTTTATATTTTATTTGCATTTTATGTTTAAATTCCGGAATTCTCTTTATTTTATAATGTTATTTTTAGTTATTCATTTGCATTTTAGAATATTTAAACCCTTTAGGCAGTTTGAAAGTCAGTACATTTATTTTATTTTAAATGTGATTATTGGGTGCATTGGACAATGAAACAAAATGGAAAGTGCTGACCTAGAGTTTTCGTTCTAAGAGAAACACACCTTTTCCTTAGTATGGAGCGGTTGCATTGTCCATCCAACCAGAAAACCAGTTTTCAAACTATTCTCATATGATAGATCGAGATTGTCAGTCCACTGTGGTGAATTGATGATGTATCAGAATTTGAAAAAGATGCGAAGTAGAAACGAATGCTCACTGTTAAACAAGGAGACACTTGTGACCGGTGTGGCGACAAGACGTGTGTTGCTTGTGGTCGCATATTTAGCTATGATATAGTTAAGGGTGACTAGCTATAGACTGGTTGTTTGTACATGCTGAAATTGTCAATTGTTATAGATATACATATAAAGGAATACTCTAACAGTAAATTAATATAAAAGTGATCAACATATATTTATTTTATAAATGGGAATCTAAATGGGATCTAAATATTAGTATAGGTTTCATAAGTTGTGCCGTTATGAGTGATGCCAGCAACACCCACTATGTTTTTTGGTGTTTTCACGAAACCTACCGTGGCAAAAATAATGAGGATAGTATATTCTTGTGGCACAAATTCAGCACTAAATATTGGCATATGTTTCAGAATTTGTTCCGTTACGGGTGCTGCTACGTGATGTTGGCAGCACCCAGGTTTTTTTTTAAGTTTTCACAAAAACTATAGCAACACAAATTATGGGGATAGGATATTCTTGTGGCACAAACTCGGCACTAAATATGGGCATAGGTTTCAGAATTTGTTCCATTCCGTTACAGGTGCTGCTACGTGATGTTGGCAGCACCCAGAGCTTTTTTAAGTTTTCACAAAAACTATGGTGGCACAAATTTTGGGGATAGGATATTCTCGTGGCACAAATTCAGCACTAATTATTGGCATATATTTCAGAATTTGTGCCACTAGGTTTCAGAATTTGTGCCGCTATGATTGCTGCCGGCATCACCCACTGTGTTTTTTGGTGTTTTCACGAAAAATATTGCGGCACAAATTATGGGGATAGTATATTCTTGTGGTACAAATTCAGCACCAAATATTGGCATAGGTTTCAGAATTGGTTCCGTTACGGGTGCTTCTACGTGATGTTGGCAGCACCCAGAGCTTTTTTTTAACTTTTCACCAAAACTATGGCAGCACAAATTATGCGGATAGGATATTTATGTGGCACAAATTCAAAACTAAATACTAAATATTTGCATACGTTTCAGAATTTGTGCCATTATGGGTGCTGCCAGCATCATCCATGTGTGTTTTTTGGCGTTTTCACGAAAACTATATTGGCACAAATTATGAAGATGGGTCATTTCACGTCAAACCAACCAAAAAAACTCAACCTGACCATTTTGTATTTAAATGAAATTTTTACCAATTATTCTTCCCTTAAATCCAATCATAAAAATATATTTTCAGATTTTTTAACTGTCCTGTTTTTGAGAAATTAATTTTTGAAATTTCGATAAAAATAGATTTTCTCTCCCGCACCACATTTTTCAATTCTTATTAATTTCTTTTCTATTGCTGCTAGAATTATGCTGTTTGGTTCATTTTTTCAATTTGAAATGGGCTTTAATTCGATATACAATTTGGCACACTTTTAACAACAACAAAAAATTCTCACTCTTTTAAAAAAAATTGAAAAGCTAATTGTAATAGTGTTTTTTGAAAATTCCCGTTGGTGTTGGTGGTGGTGTTGTTGTTATTGTTATAATAATATTAAGCTTCTGGTATGGAAGGTGATTTAATACATAAGATCTAAATTATGGAAGCCTTTTTAAGTCTTAACAACTTAAGAGACTAGGCTTAGCCATATTAAAACTCTGTAAAGAATGGTATGAAAACTTGTAAGATAGAACTTACATGTATATGTATACATAAATGTTTTCAGCATAATGCATCTAGTCAATTGCTAATTTTGAAAAATTATTTCTTTGTACACCTTTTTAGTAAAATATTGTTTGCTTTGTTCATTTCTTCTGCTGCTGGTGACCTGGTGGTCTAGGGTAAGGTGTCAGACTTCTGTGCTGACGGCCGGGGTTCAATCCTCGGTCCTGGCACATATTTATCTGATTACCAAACCCTTCCTTCACCTCTGACAAGACATCTTGTAAATGTGGGGAATGCCAGGTCTCCACTGTGGTTCGGATTCCACGTTAAACTGTAGGTCCTTCATTTCATCTCACAATTACCCTACCATTACACATTAGCGTAAGTGCGTATAAGCCGAACGGGTAGTAAGACGCGGTGCTAATAATAATAACATTTCTTCTGCTGTCAGTCGAAACACTCTTCCTTTTGGTGTCGTTGGATCAACTCTAGTTATAATGTCAAATATATTAACACTCATTATGTCTGGGAATTGAGGGTATTTATAAGATGGACAGGGTCCATATGGCTCTAAAAAACTTATCTTGATGTCTTCCTCTTCTTCACCAAGAACACACCCCAACCACCAATGGTTTGAATACTGGCAAGTTACAAATCCAACAGTGTCACTTATCTCCAATAGGTTGTCTTCCTCTTCAACAGATAGTATTTATTCTCTTGAGTCAGTTGACAGACTGTAATAATTAACTTTCAGCCTAGTTTTACTCTCAATTGGAATGTAGTTGTTCAATTATTGGGTCCCTTTGACTCTTTTTGTATTCTTTAATCTTGGTTGTAAGAATGTGTTTTCTGTTTCATAATCTTCTTTGGTTGAATACAAAAAATTAATTGTTGGTATATTATCTTTGGCCCAATCATAAAGCTGACGAGGTGTCATAATCTGCTCATTGTATACCATGCGTAGACTTGCCAGGGCAGCTAGCCGTTTTACAGTCCCTCCCACACCATCACAAGCATTTTTGCCATGTGAGGAGGCAAGAAAATTCCACTCTGCTTTTATGCCAAAGTCTTCTTCATGAAAGCAAAGGTTGAGAAAGTTGGACTTATTTTTATATTGTGATGCAGCTCATTTGAGAAATAATGTATTTTTTCAGGTGATGTGGGGAAAGTTTGCTTCAAGAAATCAATCATTACTTTTTGAAAGAGATGTACAGCTACTGTATCATGTGACATACAGTCAGAAATAATCACCAGACTTATATGCTCTAACTTCTCAGCATTTTCAGTTTTGTAATAGATAACAAAAGGATAGATTGTGGCTTGTGCATTGTTCCAGTGAAAGCCTTGTACAGAGTCTTGTAATATAAAAGAATAATTTTCTGCAAAGTCACATATAACTAAATACTCATTTGGGGGGAGATTTTCCTTGAGGTTCTTCAGATATGTTGACTGCTGTTTTGCAATATATGAATGATGCAGTAATTTTGGCATACTTTCAAATAAGGAGTCCAAAAATTCCTGAGTTGGTTTTGTCATAGTTTCTAGTGTTGTCCTGTTCTCTATCTGCAACCATTGTTTAAATGTAACATTCACAATACAATTTTGCTCAAAGCAATCTTCAAAATGAGATCTGAGTTCGTCACTGCCCGGGCAATCATCACATTCACTAAAATAGCACTTTGTTGTTGGTTCACTACAGATAATATTAAATATCAAATCTTTATATGTTTTTATTGGCATTCCTCCATCATACATCTCAGGCATTTTGCATTGAGCCATCATTAATTTTACATTTTGATGCGTCATACAAACACATACAGAATGTGTGCCACTTAATCCAACGAGGACACAATGCTTTGGACGAAGCTCACAGAACTTTGTAAATCCGACTTTACACTCTGGATGTCATTCTTTGAACATTACATAAACCTCTCTTAAAGGGTTCAGAATCAAAAATTTTTGAACATGAGTTTGTTTCCCATCTATTTTAACTGAGACAATCTTTTTCCCAGGCATTTGATGGCTAACTTCATAATTTTCATAAAATTCTTTTACTTATGCATAAGTGTCTGGATCTAACGTTTTCCCTGGCCGCAGAGTTGGTGATGACATTATAGAATGTGGCCTGCCTAAGGGATGGAAGAAGGGGTAGGGGGTATTATTAGGCTGGTGGAGAGACAAACATTTGGGAGTCACATGACTCATTGTGCTCATTCTACAAGTGAAAGTGCTTGCAATGAAACATTTGGAGGAGAGAAATAGCTACTCTACCATTTCACGGTGAACTGCCGAATGATTTTAATTAAACTTAATGATAGCAAAATTAATTTTAAATTATTAAAGGAACGATTTTAGCTAAAACTGTCGAAGAAAATTTTAAAGTATATCTTTTGAGAGGCGTCCTAAGACAACATTAAAGCCAGGCTGAAAATCTTGTTACTTGAACTACAATTTTCATCATAACTCATGATCCCATAGGCATCCTATTTTGAAATTTTCAGTTTATATAAATAATTAATAGTTAAATAGCATATATTTTTTTCAAAATTTTCAAAAAACATTATTACAATTATTTTTTTGAAAGAGTGAGATAAAAAATTTTTTTTGTTAAACGTGTGCCAAGTTGTATATCAAATTAAAGCCCATTTCAAATTGAAAAAAATGAACCAAACAGCATAATTCTAGCAGCAATAGAACATAAATTAATAAGCATTGAAAAATGTGGTGCGGGAGAAAAAATCTACTTTGATTGAAATTTCCAAAAATCGATTTCTCGAAAACGGGGCTATCAAAAAATCTTTAAAAAATATATTTGTGGTTAGTTTTAAGGAAGAATAATTGGTAAAAATTTAATTCAAATACAAAATGGTCAGGTTGAGTGATTGGTTGATTTGACATGAACTAACCCGGATAGGATATTCTTGTGGAAAAAATTCAGCACTAAATATTGGCATAGGTTTCAGAATTTGTTCCGTTACGGGTGCTGCTATATTAAGTTGGCAGCACCCAGAGTTATTTTTAAAGTTTTCACAAAAACTATGGTGGCACAAATTATGGGGATAGGATATTCTTGTGGCACAAATTCAACACAATATTGGCATAGGTTTCATAATTTGTGTCGTTAGTGGTGCTGCCAACTTCACGAACCTCATGATATTATGTTGTCCATTGTATTTAGAAATATTTCTTAATCAATGCACGCATTATAAAATATAAATGAATATGAATCACATTGTTTACAAGTTATCTTCATAAAGATAATTAAAATCAAACAAGAAAAAAATGTGCTGAACATACCTTTAAAAACATGTACCAGTACAGTAGCATTCAAATGGGTTTATATTTGTATAAAAAACTTTCTAATGTCTTGATGTACAGTAAATTTCAATGAGGATTAATTATAAAAGTGTTAACACTTAAGTCCGTGAAATACATCGTCAGGAACATTTTTGGTGAATTGAAGACCATGACATATTGTGTTAAACTCAGCCAAAATTTATTTTTAGAAGGCTTAGGGGGCTGACCCTCATTTATAGAGAAGGAAGTCTTCTTGAAAGGGGTGAGAGTAGTGTGGAGACAATACCACCCCGCTAGGCGACCTGTCGGCATCACAATGACCTTGACCAAACATTTCCTTCTTACATCTTCTCCATTTAATTTTTTATCACTTGTTTTTCTTATTCCATCGTCATTATGGGGGGAAATCTTGATTCGTCTTGACAAAAATTCAATATATAACACTCAATTTTTTCAATATATAGAAAGAGTTTTTCTATGTATTGTCACAGGGATTTCAAAATACAGAAGTTTGATACGAGGGTGATCCCAAAAGTAATGTCTCTAAGGGCCTGGGGGCATAACAGAACTGTTTTGGCGGCTCTTTAATATCTGTTGTGATTGGGAGTTCCCCTACCCGAGCATGCTCGCGCCTCCCCGTGATGCTCAGTCTGGTCCTGGCAGCCATTGAACTTCGCCGCCAAGTGCAAAATCCGCGCTGTTATTTGGTTTTTGAATGCGAAAGGCATTACACCTGTTGAAATTCATCGCCAGTTGACCAAAGTGTATGGCGAGTCGTGCATGGACATCAAAAATGTTCGCAAATGGTGTAGGGAGTTTATAGCCGGTCGTAATGAAATTCATGATGAGCAAAGGAGTGGGAGACCGTCAATTTCCTACAAGACAGTTGAGAAGATCGAGGAAAGCCTGCGTAAAGATCAACAGATCACTCTGGATGATCTTTGCATTTTGGTCCCTAAGGTGTCCCGAAGCACCATACACAGAATCTTAACTGAAAAGTTGCAATATCGGAAGGTTTGCGCTCAATGGGTTCCACGAATGCTGACAGAAGATCACAAATGGCAACATGTTGTTGGACTCTATTGTCACAGGAGATGAAACCTGGGCATTTCACTTCACCCTAGAGACTAAACAAGAACCGGGGTAGTGGCGGCATTCCTCTTCTCCAAAGCCGAAAAAATTCAAACAAACACAGTCTGCCGGTAAAGTCATGACAACCGTCTTTTGGGATCGAAAGGGAGTATTGTTGGTCGACTTCATGCCTGCTAGGACCACAATAAACGCTGATCGGTATTCTGAAACTCTGAAAAAACTCAGACGGGCAATTCAGTACCGGAGAAGAGTAATTTTGAGCAAGGGCATAAGCATTCTCCATGACAACGCTCGCCCACACGTCGTCCGTCAAACTGCCGAGCTTCTGCAAAAGTTTGGATGGGACATCATCAGACACCCACCCTATAGTCTGGACTTGGCACCCAGCGATTATCACCTGTTCCATAAGTTGAAAGAACATTTGGCAGGACAGCGATTCAGCCCCGACGACGAGGTGAAAAAAGAGGTTCAACGATTCCTCAAGGACATGATGGCGAGCTGGTATGACATGGGAATACAAAAGCTGCCACAGCGTCTACAAAAATGCATCGACTGAAATGGTGATTATATAAAAAATTACGCAATTGTTCAAACTTTAAAAAAAGTAAAGATTATTGCAAATATTTTTTTTAATTAATAAAAAATAAGAGACCCTACTTTTGGGATCACCCTTGTATGTGGAAGTCCCACTGTATTATCGGTAAGTCTTAACCACTGTATTATTGGCAAGTCTTAAATGCATACAGCCAGCCAACCAAAGTGGGCTGTATGCATCACTTTTGCAAGAGACTAGAATGCCGATGGCATAGAGATTGTGGTTCGATCCTGGTCGAGTTTAATGAGTATGGTTTTTTCTAAATGGTTTCCCACTCTCCCTCCACACAAATGGAGGTACACTCCCTAACCCATTAGTGTAACTAGTATGTAGGCGTATTTAACCCAAACTGGTAGTAAAACGCTTTGCTAAAAATAAAATAGTCTTAATTTTTTTAAGACTCAATTAAAAAGAATAGACCTAAATGTTTTTATGGTCATTAATAGTGCACAGTATAACAAGTAAATAACATAAGATTTTAAATATTCACATTCTAAAGTCATTTGGTTATTTGTTAGTTTTGTTTAAATGTAATATTTATTAAAAGTTTTAGGGACGAAGCTTAAGAATCATACCTTTTAGATGAATCCTTTTCTTTAAAAACCTTGAAAATCACAAAATTTATACCAGCGTTACACTCACAAAAATGTGGGGGATCCAATGATACTAAATTCAAGATTAATCAAAATTCTTATTATAATGAATGATTCAAAACTAAATTAACTAAGCAAAGCAGGAACAAATATTGTTAAAAATTGGTAAAATTGAACAACCAAATAGTTACTGTACTTATATCATAGAGCCGATTAATGTGCAATAATCTTATGCAGTGACAATACTTCATACTTTTTTGTACCATACGAATTTCTTGTAAATGGATAACTTGTAATTTTCTTATGTATGAACAAAAACATTCTTGCACTTCCTTTAATGATTTTGCATCCAGTGTCTCCACAAGTCTCCATTACTATTGAGTCGAAAAAAGTATTAAAAATCCAAACAGACACGCCTGCATAAGTCGAATATTAAAATAAAGTAATATAATTTAAAGCTAAATAATGTGTGTGTGTATGTATATATATATGTTACTCTCCAAACAAACTTAAGCCTAACCTTCAAAATGGTAATTACTCGGCTGACTTGATCTAAATCAACTACTGTTCCATTCGCTAATAAATTAGTATCTCATTTATTTTATATTCACAAAACCTGGGCCACATGGTCTAAGGCAGGAATATACAAACTTACTTACAGCAGGGCCAAAATGAAAAAAAAAAAATCGGGTCAAGGATTTGTATTTGTTTTTCCTTAAAAAATCATTAAAATAAGATAACCACTCATAATAGACTGACATGAAGATCTTAAAATAAATTGAGAATGCAAAACAATATTAAATATCTTAGTGTCTTAGTATGTTTTTGTCAATAAGAATGAAGTCATATGCCCATCATTAAGTCGGTTTCTAAGATAACTTTTCCTAAATTTCATGATTTAAAACACTTGTTCGTATGAATATGAGGATGCATACTTTGTCATATATTTTTGGGCATCCTTTACCAAGTTCGTAAATGTTAATTTTGGCTTGATTTTATAAAAATAGAGTTTGGTTGTGTTTAAAAAAAAGCCTGCTTCACAATGCAACACATTTAAACGACTTATCTTTTGGGACTGATTGAACACACTGGCTCGCAGGTTGAGGTTTGCCCGCCCTTGTTCTACTTGTGTCACTCCGGCAATAGATTAGACTGCTGATAACAGGGAGATCGAGATTTTAAGACCAGTTGATTGTACTGAGGATGGTTTTTCCAAAATGATTTTCCACTCACCCTGAACACTAATGTGACAGGGTGTCTACCATCCGGGAAAATCAGGGAAAACGAGAATTAGCCGGGAATTTGAAGTGGTCGGGGAAAAAACGGGAATAAGTCGGGAATTTGGTAAATCACAATAAAAATCCGGGTAAATGATATTTTACTCAAAATATGAAATACAATAATAATTAAATCAGTAAATTATGTCATTTTTTTGTTCGTAGCTGTGTAATATATTTTTAATTCCTAGTAAACAATTTTAATACAAATTTAAAAAAATTCAAATTTTAAAACTTATTATTACTATTCATAAAAAAGATTAATAGAAAAAGAGGGGGGGGGGCGAGTTAGAAGGATATAACATACTTTTTTAGTCGGGAATTTTAGGAAATGATCGGGGGAAATCAGGGAAAAGGTCGTGGATTTAATTGGTCAAGTTAAGTAGACACCATGTGTGAGTACACCTCCTCTAAATTCAACCTTCCTCATCCCCATCTCATCAATGTAATTAGTGCATATGCGTATAACCTGAACCAGCAGTAAGATATGGTGATAAAAAAATATTCACAAAATAAACAATTTGATTTTCGTGGTATAAGATGTCATATAGTAAGTCATCATGGATCAAACCATGTGTTAGTATAGTGTGTTTAATGTGTTATAATGTTGCTTACACATCATTCCCAAATGCGATTGGGATAGGACCAAGTTAATAGAATAAGAATTTAATTAGACCATTTACCATCTACAATAATCAAGCCAAACTATTTGCCACTCACACTAGTTTAACCTGAAATAATGTATCCACTAAAATGATTGACCCCTTAAGTAATCTACCATCTACTATAGTTTATCAAGAAGTTATTTGCCATACACTTTAGTTGCATAAGAAGTTATTTAGGTGACTCCCGATATTTGGCACTTTAAGACAACGCGATTGAATTTGCATTTACAATTTTTATATGAGATAAACACTTGAGATTTGTTTTATCCCCTTAAAAGAGGGGATTTCAACTTATTTTCATCATGATAACAAGAAATGTATATACCTTTTTTATGAAGTTATAACATGTTTGGTAAATATCTGCACAAGTACCAGTATTTGGCATGTAGAATTTTTTTATCAGCACTATTAATTGACACTCCCATGTACAAGTAATTGACATATAAAGGTTTCCCCCAATTTTTTATTCATTTTTCTAGTTTTAAACAAAGGTATTACCTAAGTTCCTATAATTGGCAAGCTTGTACCTAAAATTGTCTGGACTATTGGAAGGATGCCAATTACTGTTTTTTTTTAGTTCTATGCTAAGTTCAAAGCTATACATACAAATAAAAGATCAAACCCTAGTTAAATATGCATGTGTAATATGTATACGTTGTTAAAGGGTTAAACCACCACTAATTGGCAGGCTGTGTCATTTACTGGAGTTTTTATTGAAATTGTGAACCAGTAAATGGAATCCCCCCCTCCCCCCCCCCCAAACTTATAATCTAAGCAAAGCAAAACAATATTAGGCACTCATGAAAGTTTGGTCTTTTCACTCGAGGAAACAGCATATGCCTTAAGAAATAATTTGTGATTACTTTTTTAAACATTGATGACAGACAGCCTCATACCTTCTTAGTGCTTGAAACTACAACCATTTTCACAGAAGCAAAATCAAACAGTACCTGTGTCTTGCTATTTTTACTGACTCTTATGCACTCGCTTGTAACCAAGGTAAGGTGTTTTATGTACTCCAGTTATTTGTCAATTAAGTAAGATCCTCTGTAGCCTATGCTTCATACCAGTACCCAAAGTTTGAGCACAGCTGCTCTTGAAGTTGTCAATGTTCCCAAGTAGCTAAATGCTCCTTTGTTCCAGGTATTACCATTTCAAAGAGTGTGTTGGAGTCCTACATTGTGAGCAGTAATGACGCTCTGGAGCTCAAATTGGGTGAGAGTTTTTTACTCAACATAACATAACATCTCCTGGAGAGTAGGCTAGCTTTGCTGAAGGTCCCAGCCACCACTAGCACATATTATCTCAACTTGTTGAGGGTGAACTGAACCTGTAAACACATCCCACTGTTCCAGTACGTCGAGCGACTGATGTGGATGATGACTCCACCACGTTCAGGCCTGAGATGACCCACCAAGTGTTTGGAGAGAGGTTTGTCAATTTTGTAGCTACTTCGGTGTTCCCCACACAGGCATTTGGTTTCATAAAGCTGGCACTCCTTTTTGAACATTATTCTCTTTTCCTCTATATGTGTCCCTGTTAAATATACTTCTGATGTTATTTAGGTTGCTGTAGCTTGCGCTGGCATTTGAGTAGATAAGTATTTACATGTTGTAGTGAGAGTATCTTCGGCTACAGGGATCTACGCATCCGTCTGTACTACAGCGCAGCCAGGCTTACCACCTTTCTGGGACTAACTTACTCTGAGGAAGTCAACCCTGACAAGTGTGATGGCCTGAAGGTGAGTTTATATATAGGGTGGTCACAACCAAGGAAAATATGGAAAACCTGGAAAAGTCAGGGAATTTAAACTGCCAATAAAATCGAGGAAATGTCTATGAATTTTGTAGTTGATCAAAGAAAATGGTATAGTCTTAATTATTGGTTGTCTAGGTAAGAAAAATGTCTTAAATATTAGCATTTTATTAAAAAAACATTCAGAGGCTGAATATTTTTAGTGCATTTCAAAAATAATTATTTATTACAAATTGAGTATGTTGATTTATTTTTAAACATATTTAGAAATCAAAATATTGGGTATAGTCAGGGAAGTTTGGATTTTTGAATTGGCAAAAAGTAAGGGAATTTTATTTCTGGGATTTTTTTGACCACCCTTTTACAATACCATTGATAGTCTAAGGGTTTGTTCTGGAGGGGTTTTTAAAGATATTTCATAAAATTGTCTACAATTTTTTGTAGTCCTCATTAATTAAAACTATTATTAAACTCTCTTTCTGTATAATTGTATAGTAATAATGATTCATTAGAGTAGGGGATGGTTTAACCAAGATTCTTGAGTGTATTATTAGTTAATATTTTTTTCTAGATAAAAAAAACCTTTTATAGACACATTTTAAAGTTATTTGGTGATTATTTCCCCATGGTTGTAACTCTGCTAATAACAACTTTTGATAAAATACCGCTGCTAGCAATGTTCTGAGCCAATAAATGTGGTATGGTCTTTGTGTAGCCAGACAATGTGACCAACATGATTGCTGGAAAACTCCAGGCGGGGTTCCACACCAACCTGGACAACTTCTGCTTGGACCTTAACAAGGATATTAACTTCAGGCCTCCAGGAGAACTCCAACACCGTTTCACTACTGCAGGCAGTAAGTTATATGTGCTCTACTGGTCAGTAGATCCTAGGTGCTGAGCAGTGTATTGAATGTGTCCACTGTTCTGTGTTCAAGATGAGAACACCATCACAAAGCAGTACGAGGTGTATCTCTGTACCAGCACCACACCAGAGTTCCGGGGCTTCCATGAACGACTCCAGACCTTCTTGCTGTGGTTCATAGATGCAGCCAGCTTCATTGACATTGATGACAACAATTGGAGATTCTTTGTGATGTGAGGACAGGGAAAATACGTTAAACTATTATTTACAATTTCATTATGACAGGCAAGAATTAAGAATATTTTGTTCAGGAGTGTGTGAATAACACTTTTTATTGAATCAAAAATTCTGAACAAATATCGAATAGTACAAATTGTACTGATAATTTCATTACATTTTTGATGGAAATTATTTTAATTAGTAAATTACTTATGAAAATTGTGTTTTATATTCGACTATTGGCATAGTAGAAAAAATACTAAAACACATAATTTTTTACACCTCTTAAATGTTATCTAGGCTTGATACCCATTTAAGGTTCTTTAGGTTCCATGAAGAGAAAAAACACTTCTGGCAAAATAAATGGGTTATGAATATTTTTGCGGCCAACATGACTTGGTTTATCGGCAAATGCTGATGAACTCGTCAATCTGTCTGAAGAAACCTGGCTAAAAATAATTTTAACCGCAAAAATTTGATGCCATTTAGTAAAATAGTAAAATTCCTTCATCTTGCTCTCTTCTTTCACAATTTTCCCTCCTCTAATGGTTTCCATTCTTAACCTCTAACTTTACTAACTTCTATATAGAATATTTGATTATCAAGCTGACACTCTCCTTGCTACATTAGTTTATTGGCCCTGCTTATTGTATAGAGCAGGGCTTCTCAACCTATTTTCAAATGTGACTCCTTTGGACCAGACACAATCTTTCCCGATCCTTCACTCAATGTCATAAATGCAATTGGTAGTAACACTGTATATAGTCGATTTACCGTTCTTTGCATGCACTTTTTTTGTGTGAACCTCTTTTGATGGAACCCCGTTTGAGCGAAAAAATAAAATATATTAAATATAAGTATAGATATATCATTAAAGAATTATGTTGAGTAAAAAACAGTGTATGAAAATATCAAAACTGAAAATTTCTTCAAATAATTTATTATATTCAAAATTTGTGTATATGGTATATTGACATGCAAAATATAAGTAAGAAAATGCAAATAAAAAATAATATCAATTAATTTGTAATATCAAATATGAATATACCAAAGAAAATTTTACTGAAGGCTGACAAAAGATAAGAATACGTTTACCTTTAATGGGATGGCTGTGATTGCTTATTCTGATACAATAACTCAAATCGTGCTTAAATATTTGTCATTGCTGGTTTCATCACAATCTTGATATTCTTAAGACTCGAGCAGTATTTGGTTTTAATTACCGTCATTGTCGAAAATGCCGATTCACACAAATGGGTGGTAACAAATGGCAGAAGAGGTGCCATCGCCAACTCCGACAATATCGGAAATTCTGCCTTAACACCAAGCCAAAAAGTGTTCAAGTTTTTCCTTAAAAATTCAAGTTTGAGGTTTGAAACACATGAAACTTCTGCAAATTCTTCTTGGGCTTTCAACGAAAGATGCTTCACACATACCATCTCCACTATAAAAGGGTTTTTAATCCAATCTAATTGATTATTGTTTAATTCCAGTAGACAATATTACTCAAAATTGTTTTCCAAGCATACCAAATGATAAATTATTATCTGCTTAATCAAGTCAAAGTGAAGCATATTATCAACAATAAAATCCTTTGTGTATGAAAACATTTCAAATGAGTCATTTTCCACTTTATTATTTCAAATGTTTAATCTCTTCATAAAAGCCTAAATTTTATCTTTCAATGTAAAAATTTTCGTTCTCACCCCTTGGAGAGACACATTTTTATCGACCAGTACATGAGTTTTAAGAGATTGTGTTTGTTTTTCGATAACTCTAATAGACTTTCAAAAAAGTATACAGGCTTATTGGATTAGGAAGCATGCTTTGTGTGTAGATGTATTTTTAATTTCCTAAGTTTGAGACTTTTACTCGCCAAGCATTCATTACAAATCAAGCAGATAGGTTTGTCTTCAATATTTGTGGAAATAAAAGTAAAACCATATTGCAAAAATGTTTCATTGTATTTCCTCTAGAGATGGGCCACTCGAATCTTCGAATCCTCTAATCCACCGAATCCTGACAAGTATTTGAGATTCGAGGATTCGGTGTTTTACAGGATTTGATGATCGAATCTTTCACCTCATAAACAAAGCATAATATTTTGAATTCAAAAATTACATAGTTAGGCCTAATTTAAAAGCACAACTTAATCCGTAATATTTATTTTGTCGGAGAAATAAGAATAAACATGAATAAAATATTCTTTAAAAAATAAAAATTATCGTTAGGTGTGGAAAATCTTACGTGCCTAGTTTCCTACCCTCCAAAATGTATGGGAAACTTGGACTCTGCTGTTACAGCGCATGATCATTTCTAACACTTTCACCTCACGAACAATCTTGTAAATATTTTAATGACCACATTAAAACTCTTCAAAAACTGAAAATTAAAATTAGATTGACAAATAAACTCGAATTAAATAAAACAAATTACGGCTTTTTTTAAAAACGGAAATAAGAACACATCATGCATGATACAAAGTCAGCCGCCATGACGTATATTATGTTTACTTCCCCTAGTGATGATTAAAATAAAGATACTGTTAACTCTTACTACCCAACTGGTTTTAATTATCTACAACTATGCAATGAACCCCAATTTATTGCATATGATCCCTAAGTTAGACATTTTGTTGGGTTTCATGAAAAATAAATACTGTCAACAGTCAAACAAAGATAAAATTGTTTATTTATCTCTACCATCCTACATATCGTATATCGATTGTTTGTTAAAAATTTATCCAGGTAATCTGATCACTTAGTAAGCACTCTCGAGTTTTAAAAATCAAATAACGACCTGCTAATCCATTATTTGTTTTTAAATTGATTTTAACTTAAAGAGTTTATTATTTTTTAAATATGTTATTGACGTAATAGTAGAAATATTCAAACGTAGTCCTGCCTTTTAAAATGGGAATGAACATATTGTAGTCGAAAATATTTGTGTTTTAAATAGAATGTATTCTCAGAAATCGATATATGGCAAGAATCGAATATATTTATTTTCTACGCGAAAATAGATAATGGATATATAATAAAATAATAAAACATACTTAGGTATTATGGAGTTCACTATTTCCAATGTATGTTTAATTGTTAAGCATGTTGTTTTAGTCTTTATTATTATTAGCACTGCGTCTTACTACCCATTCGGATTATACGCACTTACGCTAATGTGTAATGGTAGGGTGATTGTGAGATGAAATGAAGGACCTACAGTTTAACGTGGAATCCGAACCACGGTGGAGGCCTGGTATTCCCCACATTCACAAGATGCCTTGTCAGAGGTGAAGGAAGGGTTTGGTAATCAGATAAATCTCTGCCGGGACCGAGGATTGAACCCCGGACCCCCAGCACAGAAGTCTGACACCTTACCCCTAGACCACCAGGTCACCCTTTTAGTCTTTATTAAAATATCTCTTTGTATTTTTAGTATATCCTTTAATGATGATTAAAGTTGATCAAAGGATAACTAGGCCTAATTTCTTTATTTCACGTTTTTTATCAACTTAACTTATTCTAACAACACTTTTAAAAATAACTAAAAGACACTCAAATTTTGATTGATTTGATTTTTAAACATTAATATGAGTCTAGATTGTTTAATTTGGCTGGATTTTAACCTGTAATTTGTAAGGCGTGGTTGGGGCTAGTTAAAATTGAAAGCATGATTGAAATAAATCTTAATTCACAGTTTAGGCCTATATTGTGTAATGTAGGTCTATTTGTAAATCATTAAAATTTATAACGATTTGTTAGGATTCGGAATTTAGATTCGAAAATAAAATGTAGATTCGGATTTGAGAAATAGTGGATCTAACCCATCACTAATTTCCTCTTTTTTTTGCGCGCGAATGAGAAATATCTTCAGTATTATATACCTGCACATTCTTGTTGGTGCTGGATGATCCTGGTTCTGCAGGAACTATAGCTTTATTATTATCAGCCGTCTTAGACTTTGATAAATTTAACCACTTATCCATGGGTAAGATAGTTTTGAATTTATTGCAATTTGTCTTTGAAATTATGGCAGCCAATAACTGGTGACAGTTAATTATTTTCTGGTTCAGTACATCTGTATACACCAGAGATATTAGAAGAACAACTAAACAACTTGACACTGTACAAGCAACAGTGAAAGATTTAACAACTGAAAACTGTGAAATTAACACTGAACAACTGAACAATGTGCAACTAACAATGCTGAACAACTGAACACTGTACAACTAACACTGATCAGTGAACAACTAGCAAGAGTTCCGAAAACTCGGAAGGATCACAAACTGCTAATAGGCCTTCCACACGGGGCAAAACTATCTAGTGACACGAGTTGGTGAATTATTGTGGAATTCAACTGGTTAGTACTGATGATGTTTGAAATCCACCTACTAGTATTTCTCTCTCTCTCTCACACTTGCAAAGTACAAGCTGCCAAGAATGAGTCACCACAGAAAGTACTTTCAAACCTTTTGTAAATCTCCCTGGCCAGCAAAAAGCACTTTTCCTCAAGACAAGACAATCCCATCCCTGTCACCAAGCCTATACAAAGGACCTGTTGTCTACTACCCAGCTTAAAATTGGTAGTTTATTAGTATAACTGTCATGTTGAGAGATTAGGTTTTTTTTCCCCCCAAATGTCCTGCACCCCCAATGCTATTTACACAACCCCTAGGTTGAGAAGCCCTGGTATAGAGCATTGGATTGTCAAGCTTATGTTTTACTTGGTACATCACTTTATTGGCCTTGTTTTATATATATATACAGGGTGTTCAAAGACATGGAAAACAGGGAAGAGTCACAGAATTTTCACATATTCACTAAAAAAAAAATACACAGCTTTTATTTACAATACTCAAAAATAACATTTCCCTCCAGCTAATGCTTATTGCTAATCTCTTTTAACACAGTTGAGCAAACTAAACTCAATCCTCAAAGTTGCAACACGCGATTTTCATACCGTCTTTCCACACCTTTGTTGCACATCCCCAGCCAAAGTTGAGTCATGGTTATACAGATGTGCAAGACTTTTAAAACACTATAGGAAGAATAAACTAAAGAAGAATGTCCCCCGCAACAATTTTAAACTCTGGTGTAGGACGATCTTTTAATGTCTCAGTATGATCTCACTGAAATCTAACCTAGATCATATTATTCAATGGCTCATCACTTAAGACTGAAATCCTTTATTCCTTTCATAGAGTGACACCATTTTAGAATGTATGTATATTAAAGTATTACATCAAGTTGTGACCCTGATAAAATAATGTTTGTAATATATAGTGACTTTAAAAGTTGGAAGTTGGCTCTGAAAAAGTTGGAGAAATTTAAAATATGGTTTGGCTGGACACCCTGATTGGATTGTTTAGATCATATTTTGCTGGTTACATCCCTTTACTCATCATCATCATTAACTGTGTCTAGCCTGTGGCTGTGTCAGTTTAGTAAAATGCCGGCATCTTCCTTTAATTTCTTCCATTCTTCTCTCACTTGAACACTTTCTGTTATCTGCTCCTCCCAACTATTATCCCTTTATTAAACCTCCTTACAAAGTTTTTTTTTATCTTCCCAAGGAAGCATTCAAAATTTTCTTCAAGTGCATTCAAATGTGCGAAGATTGCGGGGATTATGCTAAAAGCTGGTTTTACCTCATTTTCGATGATATGGCTATCAAATGTTTAAACAGTCATATTTGTGAACTTCATTGTTATTCTTTCACCACACTTTTTTTTAATCCTCAAATTTGATTGTGAATTGCAAATATATTGGCTACTTTTGTTCCTTGTAAGTACAAATTCAGTTTGTTTAGTTTCAAAAAATCCATCTGCCAAATTACATGATCTTCAAAACAAATTACTTGTGGCTTAATGATTTTATTCTCTGTAATCGCTTTTCTCATCCAGAAACTTCGCAGAGTTCCACAGGCTTGTCAGCATTTTTTCTAGCGACAGCTAACATACCTCATTGTGCAAAGCAGTTTTATCTGGTCACTCTTGAATAAAATAGAAAAAAAAAAGTACATTTATTACAGATTTTTTTTAAATAACAAAGAAGTGAAATAATTAACTAAGATCATTGATGTACATTTAAAAAACAGGAGTACATGTTTTCATTTTTAAATTGGAATCTGGAAAAATTAAGAAAGTCGACAGTTAAAATTTGAAAAAATAAATGAAAGTTTGAACATTTGTTATTGTTTTATTTTACCTTTTCAATGGCTGCCTTGTGCTTGGTGGATTTCAGTTAAAGCTTGAATATCCGGCTTTATGTTCAAGTTCAGGCGCAAGTCTCCTTTGAGGCAAATGTCCAACTTATTTCTTTGTTTTGTGAGGAGCTGGACAACAGAACTAAATCCTTTTTCAACTAAATATGTTGACGGGAACGTGATGAGAAGTGGTTCAGTTTTTCCCCACAGTTGTGGATAAGTGTCCATAATCTTCACCCAGCCTAACTCGTAACCGCTCTGCTTGAAAATGATTTTCGCCTCACAGTCATACTTCAGATCTAGAAACTCTGTCTGCAAAGAGTTATCAAGCTTATCCACAGCTTCATACGAGAATGGATCTAGAATCCAATCAGGAATTTGTAACTTGGTCAAATCTTCATATCTTAATTCCATGTCAGTTTTTAACTGGTCAAGGTGATCAGTAAAAATTAGGATTTTGTCTTCTGGGAGTTCAGGAGTCCCGTTAGCTGACACTGAACACTCTTTAAAGGTCCGAAACTGAATCAGCTCTTTACGGCCAATATTTACCTTGTGAATATCAAACTTGGCGATGAATGATGAAATAATTCCTTTGGCGTTGATAAGGTTCATCCTGTTTCCTTGAAGCCTTATATTGACTTCGTTCATTTTTTCAAAAATATCTGTAAGGTACGCAAGTTCCAACTTGCGTTGCTTCAAATTCTCACCTAAAACAGGATCAGACGTGTCGAGAAACTCGGTAACCGTGTCAAATAATTCGAAGAAACTGCACAAACAGTTTCCTTTGGAAAGCCACCTCACGGCCGTATGTAGAAGCAAGCGTTTGAATTCCTCATAATTTTCATCACAAAGTTGTCAGAACAGACGGTCATTGAGGGAATTAGCTTTAATCTTGTTGACACCAGTAATGATAGTTTTAGGGTTTCATGCAGGACACCACTCAATTTTTTCGCAGCTAAGTGTTGATGATGAATGACACAGTGAATAGTGATGACCTCTGGCACTTCTTTCTTAAGGTGGGCTAGAAACCCAGCATGACGACCTGACAGGCAGGAGCACCGTCTGTTGCGCAAGCGCTCACGTTTGTTAGGGGAATCTCTTTTTCCTCAAAATAATCTTGTACCACTTTAAAAATCGACGATCCCTTCGTATCAGTGATCAAAGTTCTAGCAAACAGCATTTCCTCGGTAATTTCCTTTTGTTCATTGATAAACCTCACATAAGCTAATAAAATTGCTTTGTTATCAATCACAGTTGATTCATCAATCTGCAATTAAAATTTACTTTTTTTCAACAAATTGGTGAGTTTGGATTCAACGTCTGTGGCCATTTCGTCAATTCGCCTGGAAACAGTATTGTTGCTCAAAGGAACCAATTGACTTATCTTATTACTAGGGCCCTCGCCTAACATGATTTCAACAATTTTTTTGGTAGCCGGTAAAACAAGAGTTTCGCCAATTGTGTGAGGTTTACCACATTTAGCGATCAATAAAGACACCTCGTAAGAAGCAAGAAGACCTTTGTCAAGATCGGTTGCTCGTTTTTTAAATAATTCACTCGCATTAGGCCGTTTAACAGCTTTAGCTTTGAGGTGTTGAAAATAACTAAGTTCTTTACTCACTTTATCACTGTGTACTCTTGATAAATGATCTTTCATTCACGAAGGCTTCATGGCTTCATTACTAGTAAATGTTTTATCGCACAAAAGACAATGTGGAAACTGCACATTTTGCGGTGACGTGATAAAACCGAATTTTAAATACTCAGCTGAGTATTGACGACACTTCTTCTTTTTTGAATCTATTGTGCATGAACTTCTACACTTCAAAACAAACGCACAAAAACAGAAAAGACACGGCACAAAAACTCATGGTGAGGTACACAAAGGCTAGTGAAGACTGAAGACGAATGTAGGTCAATGGCAAGTGTGTTGTGTTGGCAGGAGGGGGAGGGGGTTGAGTCACCAGTCGGCCGCGCTGAACAACAACAGGTGGGGGACTGTGAAGAGGGGTGAGTGCAGTGAACGCGCCGGCTGAGAATAGCCAGTGACTCGTGCTACCCGGCAACTTCTACTGTACAGTACTATTTTAATTTTTCCCCCTTTGAATACTCATCGCCCACAAATTGCCCCCCACTTATTTATTGCCCCCCTGACAACCCAAATCGCCCACTTGGGGGCGATCGCCCCCAGGTTGGGAACCACTGATCTAGTTGATAATGCATTATTAATTGTTTATACATTTTCATATCTGGCAATATGTTTTTTCACCAGAAGTAAATTCTAATTATACATTTTGACTTGTAATTTCACTTAAATCATCTATCAATTTAGCAACGGTTTAATCCATAAATTTATTTTTTATATATATTTCTAAAGAAATCTATCTAAATCTTAACTTTTAATTATAGCCGCTCCTTACTTTCAACTGTTTTTTAGAATGTTTTCTAAGATGTTAAAAAGTTGAGAGTTTTATTTTCCACTGCCATAGTGCGCTACAACACCTCCAACATAAAGACTAAAGGTCATTACAGAAGTCCTAACGCTTAGCTATGAAATTCTTATTTAGAGCTTCAACTTGAATATGTAAGTAATTTATTGTATAGACTATCTTTTGCTTTATATGTTACAGGTATGAAAAGTACACACAAGATGCCAGCACCATGTATGCTGTGGTTGGCTACATGACCGTCTACCACTATTACGCTTACCCAAAAAACATACGTCCTCGGATCAGCCAGATGCTGGTGCTCCCTCCATATCAACGACGTGGACTGGGAGAAGAGTTATTGTCCAACATGTACCAACATTATATCAATGACAACAGAGTCGTTGACATCACAGGTGACTTATTTGACAGTAGGAGTGTGCGAAGTCCACTTTTTCAACTATAGCGAAGTAGAATTGAATAAAATGAAATATTCCTGAAGCCAAATCGAAGTTTGAATATTAAAAAAAATTATGTTGGCTGAAAAAATTTATGTGTCATAACCATGTAAATTTAGGTATTATTTTACCATATGCTACATTTCGGATATTTTTTTTATGTAAACATTAACTTGTGATGGAAATAACAAAAAAATATGAAATTACTAAACATTTATGTGTGTTTTAAACATATATACGTTTTTTGTTGAAGCTTCGTTATTGCTTAATTTGAACTTTTACTTTCGAATTGAAGTCGAAGGGAACGAATATATGAAGCTAAGTCAAAGTTTTTGAATCTTCGCACACTTTTATTATTTTGTTAACATCTTTCTCAGGAACTTTGAATGTCCAAGATCTCCAAAAGTACCCCTTGCATAGTTCTTTCACCAATCATTTCCAAATTCAATTCAGATTAATCAAAAGTTTTAAAATTTTCTTGCTCATTATTAAGGTAAGACATTTGGTCTGTTTGTTTATCACAGCTAAAATTATGAAACAATTTTAACAAAATTTGATGTGATTGAATGTAGTGCCAGGCTAATGATTTTGTAAGAGACAATATTCTATATCCAGTCACCTGAAATACTGGGAAATGTCAGAGAAATTGCTTGATTAGGGAAAGTAGAGCAATTTCATCATGCTTCTGGAATATTTTTTAAATTAACTCTATTTTAAGTCGTAAAATTATAAAAAAATAATATTTTATCCCTTCTCCATTGTATTGTACTGATCACCTCTTAAAAAGGTAACCAGTGACACTTATTGCGCTTAGTGAAAAGTTTATATTTAAAAGCCCTCCTTACCCAACCCCCCTTTTAACAAAACACTGCATCTTTAGGCAATACATTTAAACCAAAGCAAAAAAATAAAAGTACTTCTAACAAAAAAAAAATTCGTTTTAACTCAAACTATAGCGGGAAACTTCACCAAGACTGAAAGAGAGCATAAGTAAACTACTAATTATAAAAAGGGGAGGTTTAGAGGATTACACAAAACACGTGGTTTCCCACAGGAATCTTTAAATCAAAGTCCATTTACAAAAAGAAAACTTTAGAATTTATTACAAAACAAAGGAAAAAATACAAAAGACATTTTTGATTTTTTACTATTAATTAAAGGAATGGAGAAAAGATTTCCATTTACAACTTTACCGTTTTGTCAAAAAAGGGTTACATCATAAAAAAAAGGTTTCTCTAGTAGAAGACAAGAGAACCAAAACAATATAAATAAAGATAAAGAAAATAACCTTCACCATCATACCTAAACTCCTGTGTGAATATAGTTTAAGCGTAACATCATGATTACAAAAAAAAAAATACACAAAATAAGATACCTAAAAAGGCATAATCAGAAATATAACTATACGGAAACTTTCCTCATAATACCAAAACAAAAATAAAAAAGGAAGACCACATGTTAAATTTGAATTAATCCACCAATCAAGTAAAAAAGAAGAACAAAAATTTAGTGGCTCACGTTAATAGAATCCAAAGAGTGAGTGAAAGAGTTAAAGGCATCATCTGCTTGAACAGGAAATTGTGATTTTTGGTGAGGCCAATCAGCGACAAGTTTGCAAGATAAAAAGGACCAATGGCATTATAGTTGAGACTGTTGACATTTACAAAATACTTATAAAACAAACGCAAAAGGAACCCAAGGTACAAAAAAAAATTTAAGGTAAAATTAAATACATAAAAAACAAAAGGTACAAAGAGATTTAATTATTTTAGTAAAGATTGAATTGATCATTTAGAAAATATGATTAAAAACTTTAGTTCCACTAATTCCTATCCAGATCGCTACTCACCACTACCAGAAGCTTCAAGGTCGATAGAAACTGGGTCAGTTTCTAACCAACAGTACAGTATGTGATCTTGGAATAGTTATTTATCAAATATAGCATTGAAGTGTGTGATAAAATAAAAAATAGCGAGTGTTTCTCACTGATAATATAAATTATTCAAAAATTTAAGTCTGTATATCAAGACTATAAAATATATCTTTTAACTCCAAGATTGTGTTGTGTTACCCTCTGGCTAGATATCAAGTTTTAGGATTTTTATGTTTTTGCAGATCATATGGTTTGGTGTAGGGATACATAATTAGGTCTGGTAATTTTTCATAGCTGTCAGTCAGCACCAAATAAGTCGTAGGGCTGTAACCCCCCCTTCATATGATTTGATAGGTCCAAATTACAATAAATAAAAGGTAGGTAAGTTACAAGAGAGTTTATTTTATTCTATAAACAACTAGCAGACATACAAGAGCGAGGCACTCTAGGAAAGTCGAGTGACTGGCCGATAAGGGCCGAAGTAAACAATAAATAAAGGGGCAAGACCCCAAGTCGTTAAGAGAAAACAGAATGATTAATAACAACGTAGTCATAATTAAATTGACCCTCGCAGAAGGCGACTAACCTAGCAGGAAAGTTAAATACAAGTAATATGTATAGGTCTACACGACCTGGCGATGCCGACACTATATTGACATAAGTATGAAGTTTTATAATAGACTGCCATTGTAAGGCGCGACAGAGAAAATGATTTACCTAAACCTAACCTGTTACAATAGATCCCAATCAAATTAGTTCAATCTAATTATTATTAATGTAATAACCAATGTGCTGGGTGCACGGGCTCGCGCCCCCCGAGTTGAGTAACAATTTAAAAAGAATCACAATCGTAACAAATCTTTAACTTTTAGCAAGCAGAACAACTATTTTAAAATAAGTTACACGTTAAACAGAAATAATTAGCGCCCCAAGATGGCGCCATGCTAAAGTTCCAACCCGTCCGTGAGGCGGACACAACGTTAAGTACAAAGAAAAAGCTAGCGCATAAACCATAATGGCTGACAGGCAAATCCTGCAGTCTCAGAGAAATATAGCTATTAGTAATCATGATTTATATTTAAAGTTGAAACTTAAATTTTGAACAATTTAACCCAAACATAATTTAGAAAACGTCGAACAACGACCTACGTCTAAATCTAAGACAAGTGTCTCACCTAATCGAGTGCAGAGAAATGAGTGACATCACTACACAGTCCAGCCGTTATATACTGTACAAAGTCAATCACGTGTTCACAAACGGCGGGAATCACACTGGGACGAAGGGAGAGGGGTGTACGTTGCTTCGACAGAAATCTCGATTATTCTCGTGATAATTTCAAATCACGCGCCGGTGGATGAGTCTTGTTTCACTCGAACACAACCGTCGGCGCATACGGGTTAGCGCATCTTGATGTTCAATTGTCCGAGTCTTGCTCTAATCGGGCCTCGAGCCACGGGCGGTCAGTAAGCCGCGTGATGTTGAGTGGAGTTGAGTGCGCGTGTTTCATGAAGTCGAGACCCAGCCCAGTCAAAGGGGACCAGATCAGGTGAGCCAGATCGTCCATGTTTGCATTATGTCTGTGACAACGTCACAATGTCCCCCCTTGGACGGAGAAGAAGGACGTCCTTAGCCTTTGGTGAAGACACGGGGAGGCGCCTTCCTCGATGTTCACCGCTGACTAGAGGGTGGGTGGCGGCTCCGGTACCCTCCGAGGCCATGTTAGGTGGCCAGATGCAGGTTCGGGAGATGACGAATAACTGGACTCCGGGGGTTGACCTCTGCTTCACACGCTCACTCCAACACACCGTCATCCCGGGTTGACAGGGAGACAGCATATGCTCGTAAGGTGGCCCGCTTTAACCACCAGGGAAGCTTCATCGCCACGCCCAGCTGGGCGATCATTGACTGCCGATGAGTGTACAGGAACAAAGGAGGGGAAGGAAAGGGCAGGGCAGAAAAGGGGGGACGGAAGGCCGAATAGGTGAAGTCTCTGAGAACAAAAGTTTACACGTGAACACCACATCCAATTGTAAAGTTTATCAGTTAGCGCAGCCATCCTTGAAAGTTACAGTGGCAGTTTCGTAGCACTAACATTGTCTACCAGCACGAGTCACAGAGATACCCACAACTCTGTTTAGCGAAGACTTTCCACGAATGAGGAAAGGTGGGTTTGCCGCTTCACACGCACTTAGAGGTAGTCCGGTCGGTGGGGCGAACGTTCTGCACCATGTACTTTGGACCCGACACACGCTTTATTATAAACAGTCCAACACAAGTTTCTGCCCAAAGTCATACCTAGGCCCTACAGTACTACAAATTTATCCTAACAATACCAGGGGGTGTACCCCTTCCCTTATATAAATTATATATACAACAATATAGAATACCTAGAAACATGCACTTAAGAACGCAAAATTAAATCACAAAGGTACACTTAAGCAAACAGACGACACACAGCACGGGGTCGATTGACTCATTTCCCTGCAGCCTTTAGGTGGCTGACATGTGCTCTACGTGTCAAAGATGGGTCGGATACTTCTTTTAACAATACCGAAACAGGTGTAAGAAATCTTTCAATTGACCAGGGACCACTCCACTTGTACGCCATCTTCGCCGAAGACTTGTCAGCAGCTGAGCTAAGAGGAAAACACTTGCACACAACAATGTCCCCAAGTTTAAATGGGACAGGGATACGCCCTCGGTTATAGGTGGCGGCAACCTTCCTTTGGGACTTCAGGAGGTTAGAAAAAGCTACCTCACATTTCTTTTCATAAGAACAATCACCTGCGTCATTAAGGAGTGGGTCAATATCCCAGTTAAACAATAATGGGTGGTTCAGGTCCCTATTGAGGAGGATAGAGGAAGGAGTGGCTTTGACTGACTCATGGAAAGCGGCGTTAAAAGCAATGTTCAAAACGTCTAAGTCCTGGTCCCAGTGGGTGTGATCCAGGTGGTGAAAGATCGTCAAGGCAACGTTTAGGTTACGATTAAACCTTTCTACATGGTTCGGCGATGGGTTGTACGGGCTAGTGGTAACGTGTCTTATCCCCCACGAAAAACACATATCTCCGAAAGCTTTAGAACGGAAACACGGTCCATTATCACTTACTATGACCCTTGGGGTCCCTAAAATCGCCCAAACACGCCTGCACAGAGCATTAACAGTCGTCCTTGCCTTCATGTTCCTTAGGGGGATGAGTATGACGAATTTAGAGAAGGCGTCCATGGCCACGAGTATAGAGGTGTTCCCTTGGGTAGAGCGGGTAAGGGGGCCGACGAAATCAACAAAAACTTTCTCCCACGGTTGCTTAGCAACATCCGCGGAGTGAAACCCTATTTTAGAATTACGCGCCGGTTTGGCCAATTGACACGGCTCACATTTGCGCACCCAATCTCTAACGTCTCTAGGCATTAAGGGCCAAAAAAATTCCTTAGAAATCTTGCGTTCGGTCTTAAGGACACCGCAATGGCCGCCAAAAAGGGAGTCGTGGAAATATTTAAGTAACATAGGCCTAAGTTTCTCTGGCACAAAATATCTTATCCTACCCTTGACACGAACTACTAAGAGGTCTTTAAAAATCTCGTAGTTCCCAATCCTCTCTCCACGTTTGATCCTGTCAACGATCTGTCTGCAACACGGATCCATCAACTGATGGTCTTTGATTGAGATAAAGGATTCGGGAATCGTATGGATAACAAATAACGAGCCATCCTCCTTACATTCTCCTACAGGTTCCTTATCCTCACACATCCTAGACAAAGCGTCAGCGACAACATTAAGCTTCCCAGCAACGTGATGGGTAGTAAACTTAAACCTGGATGGCTTCCAAACCCACCGTCCAATTTTCCCTAGTTGTTTCGGGTGATTCCATATCCAGCTGAGGGCCATGTTGTCAGTGTACAACTCAAACTGGCGAAGCTCTAGATAGTCAGCGAACTTGTCGATGCCGAAGATACAGCTGAGACATTCCTTTTCATATATGCTATACTTTCTTTCGGCAGGGCTCAAAGTTCTGCTGGCGAAAGCTACAGGTCTACTTCCCTCGGAAGTCGTTTGAGAGAGAACCGCCCCTAGCGCTACAGAGGAGGCATCAACATGTAGTTGGAAAGGCAGAGAAAAGTCAGGCATGCGTAGCACGGCTGGCGACACTAGGTGGCGCTTAAGCGCAACAAAAGCCTGCTGTTGGGCAGAACCCCAAATAAAGGTGGCACCCTTTTTTTTCAAGGAGTTAAGGGGGTTGGCTAAGTCAGAGAAGTTCGGGATGAACCTAGCGTAGTAGGCGCACATACCTAGAAACCGTAATACCCCTTTTATGTTTTTTGGGGCGGGAAAATCCAAGATAGGCTTAACCCGATCCGGGTCAACGAGCAGGTTACCCTCAGAAATGATATAGCCAAGATATGGGATAGATCTCTTCGCCCATGTGACTTTCTCCGGGTTTACAGTCAACCCAGCCTCGCGCAGGCGCCTCAACACTACCTCAACATGACGCAAATGGTCATCAAAAGATTTGCTGTAGACGCAGATATCATCAAGGTAGTTAAACACGAATTTGTATTTCAGGTCCGCCAAAATATGGTCTAAGACTCTACTCAACGCTTGCCCCCCGCAACTTATCCCTAACGGCACTCGGTTGAATTCGTAGACTTGCCAGGGGGTGATAAACGCGGTAAATTTCTTAGACGACTCTGAGAGAGCACATTGCAGAAAGCTCGCATTAAGGTCAATCAAGCTGTAATATTTGGCTCCGCCAAGATGTTGGAAGGCGGACTCTATGCTAGGCATGGGGTATGGGTCGAACACTATTTTTTTATTAAGCTTTCTATAATCGACAATCAAGCGATGCCCATGACCTTTCCTGGGAATAATGAACGCAGGACTTGCGTATGGGGATTTGGAGGGACGAATAACCTCCTTTCGTTCCAAGTCCATGATAAGATTTCTAAATATCTCGAGTTTGGGGGGTGCACAGGAGTAGGGACCAGATCTAACAGGAATGTGGTCCTGCGCCACAATGTCGTACGGCAAAATGTCGCACTTGCCCCATCTGTCAGTGATGACGTCAGGGAATCGAGCTATCAAACGATCTATCGCTTCACGTTCCTCGACAATGGGGAACAACCTGCGAGGATGGTGCCCAACACAAAACGGAATAAACAAACTAGGTTCAAAACTAAAAGATATTCCTAAGAGTCTCAGGTCAAGTTTGACTCCAGTCTCGAACATGAAGTCAGTCCCTAGAATAACATCAAAGGGAAGTTCTGGCATAACAAAGAATGGACGTTTCCAGGCAAATCTTTCTATCTTAATAGAGAGCACTACTTTACAATCGACCAAGATAGTCTGCCCATTAGCCACGGCGTAAATCTTAGGACCTATCGACCTATAATCGATTTTTGTTTTACCCTCTAACTGGCGCAAGAACTCACGGCATATAAATGAGTGACTGGCTCCAGTATCTAAAAGAGCAACACAATCCTTTTGGGCTACCTGGATCTGAACTGCAGGAGTAGGAGCATGTGGTTTAATACAAGTGGGCACGACCGGACCACGACTACGAGCGCGCCCTATAAGTTTCCCGATCTACACTGTCTCTGTACGTGACCCAGTCTTCTACACCGAAAACATCTCATGCGCGAGAGGTCGCGGGGCGCACGGTTGTCAGAACCCGAAGGCCTGAAGTTGTCCCTAGGAGTGTTAGCATCGCGATCGCCCGGTAGTACAGGCGCTAATGACAAGGCCGTATTCATAGGTTCGGGAGTTGAACCCGTGCGTCTGCGGTTTAATGCCGCCGGCGCATGCGCACTTAAATACTCCTGTTCGGCGAGCAGGGTGTTTTCAATCGAAGATGCTAGAGAGAAAAGTTCAAGTACCGTACAGGGCTTACATGTAAATACAAAATGTCGCCGGGTGAGGGGCGACACATTCTCAAGAATAATATCAACGATCTGACTTTCCCCCAGACCACTATTGAGAACTTGAGCTGCCTCTGTGATAGATAAAACAAAATCTCTCAACGACTCGTGGGGATATTGAAACCTGTGAATAACTTCCTTACATAACCTTTCTCTAGCCCTACTGGGTAACAGCGCTTCTAAAATGAGGTCAGTAAGTGATCTCCAAGATAAACCATTTTGAATCCCACGGGAGAACAACTGGGTTAAAAAACCAGAAGTTTTGGCCAAACACAGAATCAAAAATTCACTATCACTCGCTAACTTTAGACAATATGCTCTGTTGATCTCAACCATAAATTTAAACAGAGTAGCGTGATCTTGACCGTCGCAAACAGGGGTCCGATTCAAAATCTCCATAAGTACTTTGTTCTGACATTTAACTAGTGAAGGGGGTGGAGGAGGAGCGGTAGGTGCTAAAGGGGGTGGATTCCCATCCTCAATCCTGTCCATACCCGAGTCAGTCTCAGCCTCCCCAGTCCCGCTAATCTCCCCACATAGCTTAGATCTGAGCTCACCCACAGTAGCATTGGGAGGGAAGGAGACGCCCCTTGAAGTCAGCTCAGCTGTCAACTCGTCCCGGCTCAGGCGGTAGACAGCAGTCTTAGATGTGGTCAAGGTGGACATGGCAGTTGCAGGAGTGGTCTCCATGGTCACGGAGTCATGAAACATAAACAAACAAGAATCAGTACAATATCAATCATCCAACAATACTGCAGACAGGCGGACCCTATTTTCTCTCCTAACTATACCTAATATCCTATTAAGTGCCCCACTCAACTCTGCGAGAGCAGAGTGGCGCAGCTTCTCTCTTGTAACCCCCCCTTCATATGATTTGATAGGTCCAAATTACAATAAATAAAAGGTAGGTAAGTTACAAGAGAGTTTATTTTATTCTATAAACAACTAGCAGACATACAAGAGCGAGGCACTCTAGGAAAGTCGAGTGACTGGCCGATAAGGGCCGAAGTAAACAATAAATAAAGGGGCAAGACCCCAAGTCGTTAAGAGAAAACAGAATGATTAATAACAACGTAGTCATAATTAAATTGACCCTCGCAGAAGGCGACTAACCTAGCAGGAAAGTTAAATACAAGTAATATGTATAGGTCTACACGACCTGGCGATGCCGACACTATATTGACATAAGTATGAAGTTTTATAATAGACTGCCATTGTAAGGCGCGACAGAGAAAATGATTTACCTAAACCTAACCTGTTACAATAGATCCCAATCAAATTAGTTCAATCTAATTATTATTATTGTAATAACCAATGTGCTGGGTGCACGGGCTCGCGCCCCCCGAGTTGAGTAACAATTTAAAAAGAATCACAATCGTAACAAATCTTTAACTTTTAGCAAGCAGAACAACTATTTTAAAATAAGTTACACGTTAAACAGAAATGATTAGCGCCCCAAGATGGCGCCATGCTAAAGTTCCAACCCGTCCGTGAGGCGGACACAACGTTAAGTACAAAGAAAAAGCTAGCGCATAAACCATAATGGCTGACAGGCAAATCCTGCAGTCTCAGAGAAATATAGCTATTAGTAATCATGATTTATATTTAAAGTTGAAACTTAAATTTTGAACAATTTAACCCAAACATAATTTAGAAAACGTCGAACAACGACCTACGTCTAAATCTAAGACAAGTGTCTCACCTAATCGAGTGCAGAGAAATGAGTGACATCACTACACAGTCCAGCCGTTATATACTGTACAAAGTCAATCACGTGTTCACAAACGGCGGGAATCACACTGGGACGAAGGAGAGGGGTGTACGTTGCTTCGACAGAAATCTCGATTATTCTCGTGATAATTTCAAATCACGCGCCGGTGGATGAGTCTTGTTTCACTCGAACACAACCGTCGGCGCATACGGGTTAGCGCATCTTGATGTTCAATTGTCCGAGTCTTGCTCTAATCGGGCCTCGAGCCACGGGCGGTCAGTAAGCCGCGTGATGTTGAGTGGAGTTGAGTGCGCGTGTTTCATGAAGTCGAGACCCAGCCCAGTCAAAGGGGACCAGATCAGGTGAGCCAGATCGTCCATGTTTGCATTATGTCTGTGACAACGTCACAGGGCTACTATTAAAACAGCTTGTTCTTAGCGACTTACGTTTTTAATAAACAGCACATCCAACATCCCAAACAAAATATATCAAAATAAATATATTTACCATCAGCCTTTTTCCAATTTATGCACGTTATTAGAAATAAAAATACTCGCAAGTAACAAATTTACCAACCATCAAAATAAAATATTAGCGGAGTGGCGTTGTTTTGTATTGATATGTTAAAGATAGTTATAAAATGAAATATTAGACGCAAGAATACTGTGCATACATACATAATTTTGTTTTACATTGAAGAAGATTCTATTTTTGTTTTTTAATGCTGTTTATTCAAAATGTATGGATATATTTTAAAATCTTAAGTCATAAACATTAAATATCAATTTGAAAACTAAAAGATAAATTTAATAATCCATTCCCACTTATATAAACACAACTTTTATTTTGAGTTTGCAATAAACAAGGTAACCAATGCTCCTAATAAAATAACAAATGAGGATATTTATTTTTACCATAGGTCTTATTCCAATTTATACAGATGCACATTATTAGAAATAAAAATGCTCACAGGTAACAAATCTAATAATCATAAAATAAAATATTAGCATATTGGTGTTGTTTTATTTTGATTTGTTAAAGATGCCCAAAAAATTAAATATCAGACATAATAATCTCGCACATGCACACATTTCATATTGTGGGCTATTAATCAAGTAATGACACATTCTTCTGCTAGAAGTTTTTCTGCTTATAGTGATAGTTTTAAAGTAAAGTTTTCCGATAGTGATATTGCCCAGAAATTTCAAACCCATAAAGATAAATGTGGATATTTCATTGTGTATGGATTCGGTCCTTTTTTCAAAAGCAGCTTGGTAAAATGATTAAGCAATGCTCATTTTATTGTATTTCATTTGGTGAGAGCATAAATACTGTGACTCAGAAGACCCAGATGGATGTTGTTGTTCACTTCTAGAGTGAAAATGAAATTCATACAAGATATTTAACATCTTGGTTTTTAGGTCATGAAACAGCTCAAGATATATTAATGAACTTTATATCTAGGGCTTGGATCTTAAAAAAATGCTTCAAGTTTCCATGGATGGGCCAAATGTAAACCTCAAATTTTTAAGTGATCTCGAAAGTTACTTGAAGGAAGATTCTCCACAAGATCCTGAGTTACTGGAATTTGGAACTTATTTTCACATTGCCCATGGTGCTTACAAAACAGCGCATGCTATAAGTAATTCACGAGCTAAGTTTACCTGAATGACAGCTCGAAATGTTACTAGAAGTAATCCCTAAAGTATCACTACACCAACAGCTGACATGTATCACTTTGGATCACTGTAATGAAAACAGATGGTAATATATTAATGTGATAGTTAACCACGGTAATTTAGAACAATATTATTTATATATTTATTTGAGGTCGGACACAAAGTTTATTTATAGTTTTATTCCCCTTAAAAAATATATTAACACCACTTTTACAAAAACTTCTAACGAACATAGCTTCAAAATGGCGACGGACGAATCTAAACAATATGATTGAACATAACGGTAAACAAGTTTTTTTTACAATGATGCAGACACGCAGTTGATTAAAATATTTTATTCAGTTTAATATTTTAAAATATGATAAAATATTCAGTTTAATATTTTAAAATATGATAAAATAATCATAAAATCATTTGTTGTATGTAAAAAAAATGACAACAATTTTTCTCTTTTCCAAGTAAATGCGATGCCTGTATTAAAAGATATTGATGTGTGCACTATATTACACTAAATCAGTAATGTTCCAAAACGAAAAATAAGTACTTTTAATTATGTTTAAAATATTGTTTCGAGTTGGATAAAATGAAATTATTTAAAAAAATGAAATAGTATGAGAAAACTTAAGTTTACTTTATTTTAAATTTAATATGTAACGGCTAATTAAAGATCTTTACATTTATAACAAAACTGTGATCTTTTACAAGTGTTGGCAGCCCAAAACCTAAACATATGATTTTCGAACTGTCATCCAGGTAAAAACCTATCGTGAACGGAATATAACTCTTGTTGGACTATTAACCAGTTTTGGTGTTCACTATATTATTTATTTAAAGATTTTTCCAACAAGATGTGCATACTATCAAACAATAACAGTATCATCTCTTTTCCTGATAAAGTTTTGTTCTATTAGATGGGTAGAAAACTCACGGATGTTAGAGAGAGCAATGCCAATGCTGCCATATTTAAAACAGTATTTTTATTCTATAAAGCATCCTCAAAAGTCTGGGAATTTTCACACATTAAGCAATTTTGTGAAGGATGAACTTCTGACATTGTTGGGATTCATGCTGTCAGTTTCACTTGAGTTGGAGCAATTCCTCATTGACTATCAGAGCAATCAACCTCTATTGCCATTAATGTTTGCAGATCTAAATAAACTACTTAACCATTTGATGAACAGAATTGTAAAATGTGATGTAATGAATTCAGCAAATACTTCCAAAATATTGTTAGCTGTTGATTTAATGAAACAATCCAACATAAAATCACTCCTTACTTTATAGATATTGGGTTTGCAGCATCAGCAGCTTTGAAAGGAATGAAAAACATCAAGATATTTCAGTTCAGAGAAGATTGTCAAAAATTCCTAGTTGATCTCTGCAACAAACTTTTACATAAGTGCCCTCTCTCCTACAAAATTGTCAAGGGTGCTAGTTGTCTCTCCCTCGCAGTCATGCTCAATCCATCTGTTAGGACCTATAGGATAACTTCTGTATTAGAAGTCCTACTAGGAAAAAAAACTATCTAGCGTGAAAGCTGATGTAAAAAGAGACTACTTGGACTTGATTATCAAAGCAAGAAGTTATTTACTTCCTTAAACTATTCACTTCAAGTGGTGACTAGCTTGATAATTTCTTCTTGAATATTTTCTCTAGAGTAAATGCATCCCAGGAACTACAATATTTCATTAAAAAATTCTTGTTCTCTTCCATAGCAATGCAGCTGTTAGCAAAGTTTTTCTATGAATAAATAATGTCTGGTTGAAAACCTACATGAGGACAGCCTTATTGCTCAACGTGTAGCTTATGATGCAGTCACTGCAGCCGGGGACTTCTAAATATGATAATTTCATAAAGATATGATTCATCCTGTGAGGAATGCATCAAGAACGAGGAAAGAAGCGCTTGAAAAGAAGAAAAAGATTGAAGTAGACTTAAGTCAAAAAAGAAAAACAGCATATGAAGAAATAAGAAAATTAGAAGTGAAAAGCAGAACAGTTTTGCAGAAAGCAAAGGAAGAGACAGTAGTGTTAGAATAATTATGGAATGCAAAAATTGAAAAAGTTTTGTGGTTGAATGAATTTTAACTTTTGTCTACATTCTAAAAAAAAAATTGTTTTGGGGTTTTATCATCTTAATTTTTAATAATGTTAGGTAACTGCAATTATCTTTATTACTATATATTTACTAAACAAATTCATTATAAAAAATATAGCTTGTGGAAAGTATCAATTGTCAAGGGGTGGTGGGGATAATAGTTGGTTTTGTGGTAGAGTAAACTCCCTGGCTGTAATCATTCTTTGAAGTTGTGCCACCAAGGCTGATTACTTGTACCTTCAAAGTTCTATGAGTGTGGTGAAATGACCTACCAATTTTGCCAGGAGAGGTATTTTCACATATCTTCCAGGGTTCTTTTACATGCCACATGGAACCGACAGATTTACTTCCCCTCCGAAGGATGTTGAGCTATGATTTTGTCTTGCTCAAGAAAAAGTTTTTGGCCTTTGTTGGGTTGGAATCCACAAACATCTGGTCCTGAGGCGAGCACTTTACCCCAAGACCACCGAGGTCGACGGTGGTATAGGTCATTCAAAAAATGTAATGTGTGTGTATGTGTATGCACATGTATTAAAGATGGGTCGGATCCACCTTTTTCCATATCTGAAACTTCATTTTTCTGGAAAATCTCTAATTAAAATTTGAATTTTAGAAAATATTGTAAGCATAAGTTTAACTTTCCCAATAACTAGGATTTTTTCCTTCACTTCTAATTTTGTTTACATTAAATGGTAAATTAATGATCTGGGGTTTGGTTGTTAGCTTTTCCCTATCATTATTTTGGTTTTAACCACAATTAAATATTTAACTATTTTAATACATTTAAAAAATAACTCAAACTTAGTACTTATTTAAAAAAAAATTATGATTTGAGTCTTGAATCCATGAATATTCCTTGTAAGTTCTAGGGTCCCATCCTTGGTATATACTAGACTATATGCATCAATATACTTGATTCTTGATGTAAAAATGTTTAACTATGACAGACCTAGCCCTACCCTAACTTTCTATCATTTTATGATTTTTAAATAGGGATTGTTTGTCTCTGAGTACCTTTCATATATACTGGATTTCTTTAAAAAGATACAAGAAATACTGTAAATATACTGGAATTTCAAAACTATAGTCAAGTAGACACCCTGATATTAAAAGTTTCTATTTAAATCTTACTAAAACAAATCTATATTGGACATTATAAAACTAGAAAAAGTAAACCCCTTTTTATTTTTGCTTTAAGAGTCATTTTACTTTATACACTTATAATATTTTAAACAAAAATAATCAGCATTGGTAATCGGCCTAATAGGCAACAAATGATTGTTAACGGAATAATTGGCAAAATAGCTGATCGGCCCAGCTCTAAAAAATATGCAACTTTTTACCCACAGTAGTAAATTGAATCTTTCTTTCAGTTAATGACCCAGCTCAGTGGCGTAGTTGGCTAACGTGCTTGTCGTGTTGAGCTCGACTGCTGAGGACGGGGAGATCGAGGTTCGAATCTCGGTCGGGTGAACTGGGGGTGGTTTTTCCTAAATGGTTTTCCACTCTCCCTCCACGCAAATGTGGGTTCACTTCCTCTAATTCAACCTTCCCAATTCCTAATCCATTAGCATAATTAGTACTTAAAGCGTATAACCTGAATGGGTAGTAAGACGCGGTGCTAAATATTATTATTATTATCTTTCAGTTAATACACACTTAATATTTATTTTATTATTTAGGATTGTGCAACTTATGCCGGGATCACAATCAACTTAATGTTAATTTAACCTTAACTTAACTTAAAGGATCTCCTTGTGTGTTTAAATGGAAGGGATCATGATGCTATTAACTTAACGCTGACTTGCAGTTATCATAAGAGATGTCCCGGGAGGTCTTTAACTTTAAGTGAATGTTACTTGAAGGGTATTACGTGATCTAGCCAGCCACTCATGCGAATGTGAGTGACGTCTATAGGGATATTTAGTAATTCATTTGTTGGTATTATGACCAATGTTTACTTTTTAGCGTCAGTTCTAGTGATTAGAAATTGAAACAAAATAATTAAACTAAAATAGGAAAGCCAAATTTATCAAAAAAGTTTAGTAATAAATATTCATTATATCGATTGAAAACTAAACATTCACAGATCATCACTGTACAACTAGTACAAATTACAGCTCATACTCGAGAATTAAGTTGTTTGGCTCTAGTTGTTACATTAAGTTACGTGAATCGTGATCGATCACACATCTGTTTCCTTAAGTTTAGTTAATTTTAAGTGAACATTATGTTAAGTTAAAGTTAAGTTGATCGTGATCTTGGCGTTACACCTTCAATTCGAAGTGCACTCGAATCAAATACATTAAATATTCTAGAAGAAAAATCGAAGTTTGAATATATTTTGTTGTTTTAAGATGGATAAAACATATCGTGGTTATTTATACATAACTTTATGCACTAACATGACTTAAAATTGTTTTATTGCACAATTATCTGTAATATTTCATTTAAATATGATAGATAAAGTTATATCACAACTTAAAAGTCAACCAAGTTAGTATTTAACATGAATATTAATTTGTAATGTATACAACAGCTCAGAATGGGATTAGTTGACCATAAATTGAGTATTTTAGCTCCTAATATTTTGATTGGCAAAGCTTCAAAATTGTTAAGTCAAAAAAAATTTCGAAGCAAAGTCGAAGCTGACATTTGTTTTGAAGTTAAGGTTAAGTTGAAGTTTCATATCTTCACACACCCCTATATTTTAACTTTAATTTGAATATTTTTGTTTGTTTTGGCCACCAGCTTACTAAGCTGTGGCCTACACTTGAGTGGCAGGGCTGCCAATTAAAGATCCTCAGGTAGACCTTCCTTAACCGAGGCTATGGGTGCTGATGATGACTTAGCTCATCATCACCAACCCTCTGACCCCCAGACCACCCAGCTGGGAGGCAACTGGCCAGACCCTGTTCCAAGCATGTTGGTTTTAGGCCCTGACCAGTCTCCTGTCTCTCCGTCTTCACCTGACCTGGCTTCTGCTAGGGTTCAAGCCAACCTCCGCCAGGTTGCTCCTGGCAGTAATAGAACATAAATAGAGTATTTGGTGTCAATAATTTTATTGGTGAAACTTCTTAATTGTTGAAGCCATAATTTTTATCAAAGCAAAGTCAAAACCTGATATTTGTTTTGAAGTGAAGTCCAAAGCTTTGCACACCCCTAATACAAACTATTATCACTAAATAAACAATGATAAACATTTGCAATTTAATAAATTATTATAAAAACATTAACATTATTTACTAGTGAGCAAAATGGATGTCATGATACTAAGCTACTGTTCTTGATATTATTTCTTTCATGGAAAGCGAAATAAATATAAAGAGCATTTCTGTATTTCATAATATACTTTCATCAAAGTATAGCAACTACTTTTCCCAGCATGATTAATATTTTATCTCGAGCTAGTTTATCACAAACTACCACTAACAGAAACTTTAATGTCTACTAAATAACCTGTGCTTCATGCAGAGCATTGCTCGACAGGTCATGTCACTACTAAGAATGCAGTATTCAACTTGCTGCATGCAAATCACCAGGTGCCTCCAATTTCATATATTATATTTGGTTAGACACTACTGGATACTTGTGTAACTACTCACTCCATTTCTATTAGCTCATGGTTGTTGCTTGTCCGCAGTTGAGGACTCATCCGAGAAATTCCAGCGTCTGCGTGACTACCTGGATGCCAAGAATTGTCTCACATTACCCTCTTTCCAGCCTGCCCTCCTCCACCAGGGCTTCACTCAGTCCATGGCGCAAGAGGCCTGCTCCAAATTCAAGCTAAACAAGAAACAGTGTCGACGTGTGTACGAGATCCTGCGTCTACGCGCCACAGAAATGTCTGATGAAGTGGCATACAGGTCATATCGTCTGGCAGTGAAGCAACGGCTCAATGTTCCTTACCAAAAAGAACAGAGAGACCTTGAGAAGCTTAAGAGAGCTCTTAAAGACAAGGAGTTGCTGAGCTTGCATAGTTCTCAGCAAAGACTGGAATGCCTTGAGCAGGATTATAAGGAACTGGAGGAGCAGTATCAGGCTGTGGTGCGTAAACTAGCATTTCTTTAGTACCAGAAATATGTGTTGTGTGGGCCGGTATTGCTCTTGTCCCAGGAAGCTCTGGTGCGTAAGCTAGTACTGATCTAGTGCTAACAGACTGAGGTATATATGATAGCACTTCTCTATGCAATTGTTTCATTGAAGCAGTTCAATATTTGCTTTAATACAAAGTGGCCAAAAAATATAAATATACACTTTAACACTAAAAATATTGCTCTGAAATCATAACTACTCTATTTATACGAAAATATAATTTACTTGATTGTTGTCCTTGAATTTTGAGTTAAATGTAGGTGTTCAAAGTAGCCTCCATCAGCATCCAAACACTGTAGATGCCGCCGAACTGCTCCACAAACTATGTTCTGTAATGTGTCCAGTGTAATAGTTGCACACAACATTTCATTGTTTTTTCGTAGTACATCCAGTGTAACTTTTTTTTCGATAAACATTCTTTAGGGTCCCCCATAGATAAAAGTCAAGAGGTGTGAGGTCCGGAGACAGTGTTGGAAACTCGACAACACCTTTTCACCCTATCCATTGTCCCAGTAGAGTTTCATCCAGATACTCCCTGATATCTCGATGTTAGTGGGATATGGGCCACATTCTTCCAGATTAAAGCTCTTATCCCCATACAGATCTCCGATGGCAGGTAAATTTGATGTCTGAAGCTTATCGAGATAAGACGGACCGGTAACTGTGTCTTCAAAGAAGAACAGTCAAATAAAACCATGGAATGACAAAACACACCACACATTAAGCCCCGGTAAACTGACGGCTTTGTACAGATGAATGTGCGAATTTTCAGGGTTCCAGTACATGCAATTGTGACTATTTACAATACCATTTAGTTTGAACTGTGCCTTGCCACACCAGACAACATTCCCTGCAAAGGCTGTACCTCGGTAATGTTTTCAAACTTAAAGTATCACTTCAACACTGCCTTCCATTGTTCAAATGACAACCTTGCTTAAGCCATGTTGCTTCACTGTCCTATTGCTCAAGGACGTCAGCACCATCTATTGAGACATTAAACTACTCTCTCACCCTAAAAGTAAATTCTCATTTCAATATATTCCAAAGATATTGACGAATAAAGAGTGTATACACTTTTTTGGGCCCCTCTGTACAAGTACTGATTTTTATAACATTTTAATTAACTTACTCTAATTTCTGTAAGAATGGAACCTTGGTCAGGGGATCGGGACGTAGGGATCGAGTTTCTTCACGAGGCAGCCATTACCTCTTTGTCCAATGGCAGCAATGTAAAGTGTGTACTGTGTTCTTTTTTTCATAGTAAAAACCATATTGTGTTTGTTCCTTTTATATATTTCTATCCACCTTTCCTGTACCTTCTTCCAATTATAATACAGTATATTTAAAAAATAATTCTATAATTATTATGATGGCTTGATTTTTTTGTATTTATTTAAAAACAAGTTTAAAACAATCCATAAATATTTTAAGAATGTCCCACTATTTCTTAAAAGAAATTAAAATAATATTAATAGATATTTGTTTTTAACTAACACAATAAAGTTGAAATTATATAGTTATTCAATCTAGGCACTAGATTGACTCGGATTAAAAAACTTTCACATACCCCTAGTGGTAAAAGGAATTATATAGACTCGTTAAGTTGGGAGAGTAACAAAATCCCAGAAAAGAACAAAATAAAATGTGTTAATATAATTAATTTACTAAAAAAAAGTGTTTTCTGTTATTTATGACTTAATATACATGTCAAACAAAAATATCACCAAATCTAACACAACCTTTTTAAATTAAGTTTTAAATATTTTCACTTTAACTATAGTGATAAATTTTTTAAAGATTCGAGGATTTGAATTTGAATTCGAGAAATCTAGGATTACAAGCCTCTATTTGAAAACGTTCTTAGTTGTAGAGGTGTGTCGAATCCACTATTTTACAAATCCAAATCTCGAATTCAAATCTTGGAAAAAAATATGAATATAAGAGGAACTATAAATATAATAGATCAATAGAAAATACAACTGGTAATTAAATGTTAATATTATTTCTTATAATCCATTTATTATAACATTCATATGTTCAATTAAGAGTTAAATTACTAGTCTGGGGCCTGGTTGTTAAGTTCATCCTAAAATTATAAATGGTTCTGAATAATAACAAGCAGTTTTAGCACTCTAAAACTAATTTAATTTGGAAAATTGAAAAAATATACATATCTTAAGGATTAGAGTTTTGAATAAGAAATTTTTATCAAATATATAATATCCTAAAAGATTTGAGGGTCCCAACTTAATTATTTTGTTTGTGTTTCTCCTTTCATTAAAGCGCTGGTTGGCTCCAACCTAAAGCACCGTACCCATTTCAATTCACTACAGAACAAACTACAGATGTGTATGATGTAAGACTAGGTGATAATGTTACAAATAATTTATTTTATAAATAGTAAAAAAATTGGCTATTTTTTCCTTGTTTTAATATGATTTGACTTTTCTGGTATTTTAGTTTGTGTCTTAGTCACTATTTAAAAATTGATAGCATAAGGGATGTGTGAGAACATTTATGTTTTATTGTGACCTGATAAAAATGCATTTAAAATAGGCTGAAGGAAACATACTCTACAGTGAGCATGATAAGATGTGGCTAGCTCTTTGATAAACTTACCCATCTAGTGAGCATGACACAATGCTGTAAGATAAGATGGGGGAGGTAAGGATTGGTTTGAGTGAAAATTTGTATGTTACATGCACAAGTTTTTTTTTTTTCATTGGCAAAAATAGTTTCTCATGTGTATTATATACAAAGAAATAAAATCATTAAAAAGCTAAACGGTTTGTTTTAATTGGATCACAACTTTTTCTTTTGTGAATATTCAACAAAGAAGTAAAATACATCACAAGTTCATAGTACCATGTGCATAGTAATTATGTTTCTCTAAGAACTATATTGTATACTTTAAGTGAATTAAAACCATGTAGAAACACTGCTCAAAAACAATTCCATACTTAATCCATCCTCACCAACTTTCTCCACACTTCCCTATCCTTGCATACTCCCTTCACTTCAACAACATCCATACACCGAGTCATACATGTTCTTCTATTCTTAAAACTCTTGATGTTTCTATTTTTTACTCATTCGTCTACAACCTTTTGGTGTCAACATACTTTTTAGAGACGGTTCGAATCCACTATTTCTCGAATCCAAATCTACATTTTATTTTCAAATCTCGAATCCGAATCCTAGCAAATTGTTATAAATTTTAATGATTTACAAACAGACCTACATTACACAATATAGGCCTAAACTGTGAATTAAGATTTATTTCAATCATGCTTTCAATTTTAATCAACCCCAACCACCCCTTTAGTGTCTTTTAGTTATTTTTAAAAGTATTGTTAGAATGAGTTAAGTTTCTAAAAAAACATAAACAGATTAGGCCTAGTTATCCTTTGATCAACTTTAATCATCATTAAAGGATATTTTATTGTATTAAGATAGCAAAAATAAAAATACAAACAGATATTTTTAATAAAGACTAAAACAACATGCTTAACAATTAAACATACATTGGAAATAGTGAACTCCATAATACCTAAGTATGTTTTATTATTTTATTATATATCCATTATCTATTTTCGCCTAGAAAACAAATATATTCGATTATTGTGATATATTGATTTCTGAGAATAAATTCTATTTAAAACATGAACATATTTGTGACTAAAATATGTTCATTCCCATTTTATAAGGAAGGACTAAGTTTGAATATTTCTACAATTACTTCAATAACATATTTAAAAAAATAATAAACCCTATGTTAAAATCTATTTAAAAACAAATAATGGATTAGCAAATCGTTATTTGATTCTTAAAACTCTAGAGCACTTACTAAGTGACCAGATTACCTGAATCAATTTTAACTAAACAATCGATATACAATACGTAGGTCGGTAGAGATAAATAAACAATTTTATCGCTGTCTGACTGTTGACAGTATTTATTTTCATGAAATCCAACAAAATGTCTAACTTAAGGATCGTATGCAATAAATTGGAGTTCTTTACATAGTTGTCGCTAATTAAAATCAGTTGGGTAGTAAGAATTAACAGTATCTTTACTCGCCCAAGTGATGATTAAAATAAACATAATATAAGTCATGGGGCGGCTGCCTTTATATCTTGTATAATGTGTTCTTATTTCTGTTTTTAAAAAAAAGCCTTAATTTGTTTTATTTAATTCTAGTTTTAATTTTCAGTTTTTGTAGAGTTTTAATGTGGTCATTAAAATATTTACAAGATTGTGAGGTGAAAGTTTTAGAAGTGAGCATACGCTGAAACAGTCGAGTCCAAGTTTCCCATACATTTTGGAGGGTAGGGTACTAGGCACGTAAGATTTTCCACACCTAACGATTTTATTTTTTAAAGAATATTTTATTCATGTTTATCTCTTTTCTCCGACAAAATAAATATTACGGATTAAGTTGTGATTTTAAAGTAGGCCTAACTAATTTTTTAATCCAAAATATTATGCTTTGTTTATGAGGTGAAAGATTCGATCATCGAATGCTGTAAAACACTGAATCCTGGAATTTCAAATACTTGTCAGGATTCAGTGGATTCGAAGATTCGAGTGGCCCATCTCTAATACTTTAGTATACTGCCTTCTTTGCAATAATCCACATACATCCAGTTACTCTCAGAGATACATTCACCCATCTGTCGTTTTCACCATCTACCCTTACATTTTTTTAGAACGTTCTGCCCAGATATATATAAATAAAAATTGGGACAATTTGATAGATTTAATATTTTTTAATACTGGTCATCCTATACTACATACAGAAACACATTTGAAGCACTCGGGATTGGTATTTATTGGTATTTTCATATTGTAAGACCACAAGTTGATCACGTGATGAAGTGACAAAAATAAACCCACCCTGCACATACCCCCCTCCCTCCACCAAGCCCTTGCAAGTGAGCTTGTGAGGGTGTCTAATGCCTAGCGAAAACAATCAATGCATTCTTCCGGTGGCTGTTTGATTGTATACATTTTCAAGTCACGTGCTCACATCATTGCGCATATGCTCACATCATAATATTATCATGGTGTGACCTAAGAGTATCTAATCACAAACATATGAGTTATTTTAAAACTGATTAATTTTAAGTGCTTCCATTATTTTAATGTGTGGTGTATGTAACAGTTATATCGAGTGGTAAAAATTGGATACTCTGAAGAATCATGTTCTCTCTAGTGGGCATGTTACATAGTAATCGTTGGACGCAGGGCTTGCTGGTTGCAGCAAACAACAAAGTATGATTTTAGAAATGAACTAGAGAACAAAGAAAGCCAAGGCAGTAAAGAATGCTTTATAAGCGATACTGTTAAAATGTGTTTGAAAGCAAACATTCCTCTACAAAAACTAGATCACCCTGGTGTACGCCAGTATGTGAAAATAGAAGTTGTCATTAAATTCCTAGACTTATATGCCTGTCAATCTGCTACATAATGCTCTTTTAAAATATAAATGCTACAAAAGCGATTTTTCAAAGCCAAAATTCTATTTTTACAAATAATTGATGCTAAAAAAAACAGTGTATCTAGCTATACCCAATAAGAGTTATTACAGCAATGGATGGTAAATACATTTATTTATAAATGCTCAAGTTTACAAAACCAAAGTTTATTAAATAAAAAAGTTAAAAGAGTATGAAATGCCTGCGAAGTGGGCGTTATTGGTAGAATGTGAAACAAAGATTGTTGACATCATGTAGTGCTTGTAGATATATGCTTCTTGATGACATGAAGTAGCTTCTGATACAAGAAAGAGTCCCTAGAATGAAATGCCCAAAAGTTTGTTTGGTAGAATCAAGTCTTCATGGACAAGACCTAAACCAAAGTTTATTGAGGGTACCACCCTAATAAAATACAATAATTTTAAGTTGGGTGACAAACTAAAACAAGTTGAGTTATATTAAAACATTAAATCAATAACAATGGTAAAATGGTTTAGATTATAAGGGATCCAGCACATTTACCTTGGTGGTACTGGAGTAGACCATTGTTTAGATAGAACACTAAAAAAACTTTTTTAAGGACAAACTTTACCTATCAGGAGACAGCTTCATCAGGTCAAGAGAGTCGACTGACCTGATGAAGCTGTCTGTGACAGTGAAAGCTTGTCCTTAAAAGTGTGTTTGTGTGCCATTTAGTGTTCTATCTAAACAATTTCTACTACAGTATCACCAAGGTAAGTGTGCTATCCCTTCTAATTTAAACCATGATTTAGCCTAGTGCTCTATTCCAAATAACAATAGTAAAACAAAGTTAAAAACTAAATAAATAAATTAAGTCGAGTGTGGAGTGCAAAGTCTTGGTTTTATACTCTGGACCCATTTTTAAATGCTAGTTTTAGTTATTTTAAAAGTTAATTTTGTTATTTGGAAAAAAAGGAAGATCAACTAAAAAGGTATAAAAGTTTCCGCCACCCCTTGGACTGTGAAATTTAAGGCCTACTTTTATTCTGATACCCTTTATGAAATGGTTGGTTTCTCTGTCAGAACTCACCTATTGGCTGGTTTACATATGCTCAAGTGGTCCTGGGGGATCTCGTAGAACTCTCCCACCCCGGGATCTAGAACAAACACTGTGACTTTAACAGTGACCCCATCCAGTCTCCCTGTGAAGTACTTACTATGCCAAAAGATGTCTCTGGCCACCAATCTTCAATGGCTGCTTATCATCAATTTTTTGGTGAATTTTAAAATAAAACAAAAATTAGCTCTCATAACCAAAAAGGAAAAGTTGAATATATTAATTAGTTTAAAAAATACATTTTTAAAATGAGTTTTTGTCTATTTTTAAATAATCTGTGTTGGCATATTTTAAAAGCATCAACTCTGGCATTTCACTTTGTTTAATCAAGTGTTTTTATTTGTTTTGACCACCAGCTTACTAAGCCTGTCGTGGCCTACACCTGAGTAATGGGGTTGCCGCTTATAGGTCCTAAGGTAGACTTTCTCTCAGTGGTTACCTTCCCTAACTGAGGCTATGGGTACTGATGATGACTTGGCTCATCATCACCAACCCTCTCACTCCAAGCCCACTCTGCTGGGAGCACACTGGCCATACCCTGTCTCTCGTATGCACATGACCTGGTTTCAACCCAACCTTCACCAGGTTACTCATATTTTGGGATACATCACTTGGCAATGAGATCAGGATTAAGTAGGAGAAGCTACATAGAACCCACTAGGTAGGCTCTATATATTATGTGCCATTACCCTGTTAGTACCCCAGAGGCTGCCAAAGAAAATGTTGGAAATAAAGTATGTAGGAAAAAGACCGCAAGGGAGGCCAAGAAAGAGATGGAAGGAGCAGATAAAAGAAAGTTCACGTGAAAGGAGAAGAATGGAAGAAATTAAAGGAGGGAGAATGATGGAAGGATAGATGAAGATGGATGAATTTTACTAAATTGACTCAACAACAAGCTGGAAACATTTCATGATAATGATATTTTAAAATTAAAATCTCAGTAGCATTTTTTTATCTTGGTATATATAACTGCTGTATTATTTTATTAAAAAAATTTTTGTTTGTTTGGACAGCCTGTCTGGTTTGAAATTAATTTGGTAATTTAAAAAAAAAAATTTCACCTGTGAATTAAAAAAAAATATGGTCATACTTAACCATGTCTAAAATGAAATTACTGTTCATGAACTTTTAGTTTATTTTTTAGTGCTATTTAAGTAAATAATTTTTTTTTCTAGTTTTATAAAAAAATTGAACTTTTATTATTTATGTTACATCTGTGAGTTTAATAAACAGTCGATAAATCAAACATTAAAAAAATCCAACAGAACCTTGATTTTGAAAATATACAGTATTCTATATCTTAAAGTGGAATGCCAGGTCACCACCGTGGTTCGGATTCCACGTTAAACTGTAGGTCCTTCATTTCATCTCACAATCACCCTACCATTACACATTAGCGTAAGTGCGTATAACCCGAACGGGTAGTAAGACGCGGTGCTAATAATAATAATAATAATATATCTTAAAGTAATATTCCAATTCAGTGAACTATTGGACTCTTTTAAGGAGGAGTGCCTACCAAAATGATGTGATAATGTGATCTGATGCATGATCTGGCATTTAACATAAATCTTCAGTATGAGATATAAGACTTTTTAATTACAAAATTGATAAGTCGAAGTAGTGGTAGTTAAATAAAATTAATCAAGATAATTTGAACATAATGTTGGAATGAAGTTGTTTTATTAATATTCATAAGTGTTTTATATATGAAAACTGAGTGTAAACTTACAATTATACAAGTAAAATACTATAATGGGGTTGATAAAAGGTTATGAAAGTGAAATTATGACTAAGTTATCTTGATGTTTTTTTTTTGTTTTTTAAATTGTTTAATTATATTGAAGGTGACCTGGTGGTCTAGGGGTAAGGTGTCAGACTTCTGTGCTGGCGGCCGGGGTTCAATCCTCGGTCCCGGCACAGATTTATCTGATTAACAAACCCTTCCTTCACCTCTGACAAGTTATCTTGTGAATGTGGGGAATGCCAGGCCTCCACCGTGGTTCGGATTCCACGTTAAACTGTAGGTCCTTCATTTCATCTCACAATCACCCTACCATTACACATTAGCGTAAGAGCGTATAACCCGAATGGGTAGTAAGACGCGGTGCTAATAATAATAGTGATAATAATAATAATAATTATATTAATAATAATATATAATTATTATTATTATTATTATTATTATTATTATTATTATTATTATTATAATATATTGAACTGTTAAGATTAATAAGTTAAAGACAAATAACAAATATATATCTAATTGAATTATCCAATGTGTAATAACATTCTAAACATAATAACAGATTTACTTTTTCAGATTTGATTTAGGTTATATCACATTCAATATGATTGCTTAGTAATTATAATAAATCTAGAATAAAGGTTAAGATAGTAAAGATTTGATATGAAATCAATTAAAGCTTGTACTATGTTATATCATATTACAATATTAAAAGTTAAATGAATAAAGATTGGATATGAAATTGATTAATCTTACACATTTCTATGTCATAACACATTAAAATAATGTTTTTTCAGGTATGTAATAAAATTTACTAAAAATAGAAAGTTGGTAACTAATAAGACATAGACATATATTACTAAGTTCACTATAAAAACTTGAGAATTTAAGATAAATTAATTAATCCTCACATAACTATTAGAATTATGATTTAAATTATCTACGATTGAAATGATAGCTTAATATTTGCTATTCTAAAAATATAAATTTTAGAAATTTAATATTTATCAAATTTTAGCATATATGATTCAAGTTATGTAAAATAACTTATTCATAAAACATATTTTTATAACGAACAAGACATATGTTGGGAAGTCACTATAACAATTTGTATGATTCTAGATGTTAAAAATTGATTACAATTAAAAGGAATTGCTGATCATAATCACTAAACAGGTTATGTAGTACAGTTCATAATACAGTGATATTTAATTGATTAGTTGATTTTGTATTAATTGAAGTTGTAGTTAATAGATGAAATTCCAAAGTCTTAATCTGATGAATTAGTCCCCTGCTCCTTGTTTGTAATAAGTTGACTCGACAGTCTTGAATCATTAAGTTTTTCTACACGTTTCAGCAATTGTTTGCCATCATCAGGAAATAAACTAAAATTTAAATAAAGGAAATGATTAATTGGTGAAAATTAGCACTGTGATAAAATGAATTTAAGATTTTATGAATATATAATGATATTTGATAATGATACCTTAATAGTTAACAAAAACACATTTTTTGGTATGGGGTGTTGAATATGTCCCAATATTACACTGAGTAGGACAGTATGGGAGTGGTATGAAATCAAAGTATTTATGTGCATAGAAAATGATAAAGAAGTTACTAGAAATTTTGAGAGTAATATGTACATGGTGTATGTAATGGTAATATAATTAAATAAATAAAAAAAACAAAAATACATCCAGATAACTTAATCATAATTTCCCTTTCATAACCTTTTACCAACCTCATTATAGTATTTTACTCCTATAATTATTGTATGTTTACACTTAGTTTTTGTATGTAGAATGTTTATAAAATAATTATTACTAATCAAACTTCTTCATTCCAACATTTGGTTCAAATTACCTTAGATTAACATTATTCAACCATCAATACTCTAACTTATCAATTTTGTAATTAAAACCCAAAGTCTTATATTAAATAACACTACTTATTCTCAAACTCAAATATTTTCTAAAATGATGCATCTTCATGTTGAACCAATTTAATCATATAAGTCAGCACCCAGTTAAGTGGTACGACAGTGGTGACTTCACACATGCTACATAAGTGTCAGATGATTGTTTGCTGTATGTTCTACTTTGTATCCCATGTTACAGACAAGTTAGTTCAATTAATTCGCTGGAAATTTGTTTAAAGTTATTAAATACATTCTTCAAGTGACACACACATTCTAAAGCTTATATCTTATTTTAAAATCACTGGTTCAATTTATCTTATTAGTAACTGTATGTTTCTTAACTCATTATGTAAAACAACTGAGATTTTTCTAGATACATGTTTAATGCTTTAAAGCATTGAAAGCACCATGTTTTTTTTTGTTTGTTTTTAATTTTCTTGACAAAAAGGATACACCCAAAAGTGTTGTTTATTGCGATCATGGTTATTGTATTTAATAAAATTGACTCAATTCAATAAAGCCAAAGTATCTTCATCATCAAAAGCAAACATTATTACTAAATTTATTGATACTAAATCATTCTGGTGTGGTTTGAGTCACATGTGAATATCATTATTTATTTGGAACTGTCATATTTCTGTAATGTTGTTGCTTGATCATGCTTCATGACACTTACATTATAAAGTGACTTTTTTTTTCATTACCCATAAACTTATTTCTCCACAATCTACATTAGTAAACATTTAATCCCAGCATGAGTGAAAATAGCAAGTAAGTTCTTTCTTTTGATACCGGAGTGTGAGTACTAATATCACTAAAAGTATTGAGTAAAAAAATACCAGTTTCGAGAGGAAAATATCAATATTAGTAAAGTATCGATACTTTTCCACATCTTTACTCACTAATTCTTTGTCCAGTGGCAGCAATGTAAAGTGTGAATTGTGTTTGCTCACTTTTATATGTTTTCTATCCACCTTTCCTGTACCTCTACCTCAAAAAAAAAGTGAGGAGAGGTTTTCCTTAAAGAGATGTTACTGTAGATCAAGAAATAATAAAATCTTTAATTTTTTTTCCTTTTTGAATTTTACTTATTTTAACCAATAACAATTCATTCTACACCATAGTCTATATTGTACACTTCCGTATGTAAAAATGATATATATTGTAACTTTCTCTGTGAAGACTCTAATTTGAAATGCAAACACATATATTAAACACATTTCCAAATAGATCTGTAAAATTAAACTATAAGAAAAAATAATAAATTAGATTTTTTAGCTTAGATTTTTTTTAACTTTCATCTTTTCATTTATTTGTGCTCTATTATTTTCCTACTATTATATAATTTTATTTATTACAAATTGTTTTTACCCAATGTACTTTATTTCATACATATAAACTTTAATTTAGCCATTGGGCCTCCTCATTGTGAAACATTCTTTAATCTAAAATATATACTGTATAGTATGGCCATGACTATAATATGACCCTAAGGTTTTGAGGTGTTCAACGTGAAAAATAAATGAACTCAAATATAAAATGACCTGACATTATGACAGTAACAAAGGTAAAAACATAACTTTGACACACTTTTTTTAACACAATTTTAGGATAGAAACATTGCATTATACTCGGCCCAATATGGCACATTTGAAATCTTTCCTGGCATCTATGAAGTCAACTCTACAACTTTATTATTGATAGTAATGTGTGTTAGCAGAAACAGGGTACAAGGATGAGACGTGAAGATAATGCTGTTGTGAGCTAAGTGGTGGTAGGTAAGATAGCAGGTAGTTTTCGGCGATTTGACAGCTGCCCAGATAGACGAGATACCAATATTTTGGAGCTTATTGATGGGAAGTGAGGAACGTCAAAACATTCTCAATGAAGACCAGAGTTATGGCATGCGGTAAAGTGTCAACCAAGGTTTCCCCAGTTTTTGTACTGATTTACCTAGCTCTTTATTGTTATATTGTGCATAGTTGGTGAATCAAAGACAGGATTGTTCAGAAATCATACCCAGATAGTAGAATTATTTAAAAATAGCTTAGTGAATGAAGGTAAGTACACTGCACCTGGTTTGGTGCCCATTGCGACTTCAAAGATCACACACCCCAAAGGCCGTAATTACTTATCACTATTTTAATTATGTTTATATCATTAAATCCCTCATATTTGTATGCCACTCCAATGTTATCACTGCCACAACAGTATTTCAGGGCTTCCATAATAACTTACTTGCAGATTGTGGGGGAACAAAGTCAAACTCTAGTCGAAGGCTAGGGATGAATGTTGACTTGGTCTCAGCAAAACTGACCACATCAATACTAACAGCTCCCAGCAGGTCGAGGAACTTTCGGTGGAGTGCCAACAGTGCCGGCGAGTCTGCAAGGAAAACAACAATGAGTCACTTTAAGGGCACAAGATAAACATGAAATAAGACATTTCAGGAAAAAAAAAAAAAAAAGCTTGAATATAACATACCTCTTAAGGTCACACAGAAACTATGCTCCTATGTCAAAACAATAATACAAACCTGTAATGGTAAAGCAGTCTAGAATATAAGCTATAAAGAGACTGGAATGCCAATGTTTACCATACCCTCTTCATGCTGATGCATGAAAATAAATTGTAAATAGCCTTTGTGCTGAAAATTATAATAAAAAGTAAAAACCACAATATTCATTATTCAAACAAATGTTTGCTCCAAGAACTTTATATTATCTGCTACAAGGACTGTAGATGATCTGGTACAAGAACTGTATACTAACTACTTTCTACAAGGACTGTAAATGATCTGGTAAAATAACTTTATATCATCTCCAAGGAATATATACTATCTGGCACAAGACAAACTACTTTTTACAGAGCTAGGCATCAGGAATAAAACCAAAGCTACTGGTCACTCATATTTTTACCTTGTCTCAACTCCTGAACCTCTGTGGATGGCCACAACAAAAATTGAGTGGTTTGTCTGAGTGCAGCTAGGGGAGAGCCCCGGTGGGGTACACTATAGAAAGCCACAGCTCGAGTGTTACGCCAAATGCCCTCTAATTCAGGATCTGAGCTCTGCCAGGCTTTTACCAGTATACTCTTTACAAGTAATCCACCCATGGAGTGGCCCACCCACATAAGAGGTCTTTGGCCCAGCCCGGCACGACACAGCCGTTTCAGAAGCTCTTCGCTGCGCTGGTCCAATGTATGACACTCCTGTTCTTGGGGGCAAAGCGGGGCCCATGATGAGATAGCCGTGTCATAATTGACACCAATGACACGAAGGTTGGGGCAGTCTTTAGGCAGCCAGTCTCGAGGCCAACACACTGAGGCCAGGGGTGCGCAGTGGTGTCGATCCCTCAAACAGAAGGGTCCAGTACCCTGTTCATTGGCTCCCTGGGGGCAGTCAGCCATCACCAGCTCGTAGTCTTCCAACAAATCCTCCCATTCTTCCTCCTTCATCTCATCCATGACCTCTAGATATGCCTTGATACTGGAGTCACTGGAGCTGGCCTTGCCTGTAGCAAGGGCTTGACCATCATCGTGGTTGGTCACACTACCTGGTGGGGAATTGGGTATGTCACTAACATCCAGAGAGACTTATTGGTAATATAAAATATTAAATGGTGAGGTGTTGGTTCTGACTAAATGAAAATGCTATTAACTTTCAAGACTTAAAGTGTGAAACCTCCTTTACTAACCAATTATGCAGAAAGCCCAAATAGAAACAGAAAATAAAATAATCAGAGTGAGTCATTTGCCTATAGGTGCTCTTAAAATGTGAAACCAATGTACCACAACATAAAGGGAAAACAAGAGATTAATTTTTAAATGTTTATTTATAATAATAATAATATATATATCAAAAGATATGAAAACTATGCATGATGGTACAAATAAAAAATATGAATAACATATTTTAAGAATATATTAAAGATTGAATATATATGTATGTATGTATATAAATGTTAAAATAAAAGGTTATTTCAAATTTTGCTCTTCATTAACATCAGTAAAATTTACTTTAAAATAATATAAATTGAACAAGTCCGAGGTTCACTTATAACCTACTGACAAAATTATATTATATAGTCCAAAAATTTATTAAACTCATCTTTTCAAAGAACAAACCCCTATTTACAAAATTACAATAATGAACTGCTAGACTAAATTTAAACATGAGAGTAATAATTGATATTTAAATGCATCACAACTAGATAAGAATAGTAACAAATCTAGATTAATTGGCATAATTTCCTATCGATTCTAAAAAAAAAAAGTTCAAGTTATTGCCTTGGTTTTTTCTACACGACATTTAATTATCTTTCATACCAACCATTTTCTTTGGACATTTACATGATTAAGGAATTTATCTCTAGTTATTACCAAATTTTTTTAAATTCTTTAATAAGAAAGAATATCAAGATTACTTGTAATAATATCTTATGATATTTCAATAATGAGTTAAGACCTGCCATAATAGTACAATATCAATAGAGATTTACAATGAGCATAATTAAACAAAAAGAATTAAATATTATTACTTTACAATTACTTTTCTATCTAGCTACAAGATCAAAGGTAATTCGTATATTGATGTATATCGATCTCACCCATGATTTCAATGTTCATTATTATAGTTCTTGGAAATCCTTATAAATTAACAATAATCAAATTTAAGTTCAATATTATCTGAGCTGAAACATTAAATTTCCCTTACATTTTCAATAACGCGCAACCAGAGCTATGTTATCCTCTACAAAGAGTCAAATTCAAGAGTGCCGGTAATGACAACATACAGGCATTATATATGCTTAGATGCAGAGAAAGGGGAAGGAGAGGAACAAGGTTGGTGGAACATAATTGGGTCACATGGGAGGGGAAGCGCATGATAAAACACATGTTCTTGAATCATCTCTGATGGACTAGAAATAGAATCACTCCCCTTCTCAAACACTTTGGAATGTTCTATTACCGCACGCCATCTAGCGGTTACCACTTGAACTTGGGTTGGCACAGTCAGTTCTTTGCGTGCCGTGGCCTTGATTGGATGTGTTGTTAAATTGCGGAAACATCGTGCGACACTTTTAATGGTGCAATGGGGTAAGTAGGTCATGCTACATGGTCTTCTTTCTCCTTGTTTTGTAGCTAATGCTACAAGTGGTATTACCCTAATAAAGTGAAGATGCTATTGAGTTACTAATTAAAGGTGGTATTACCATTCTAAAGTGTAGATTATATTGACTCACTAATTAAAGGTGGTGGTGCTGCCCCAAGATGTATTGAATAAAGAGGTGGACCACACTGAGTGTAACGCGTGGATGACGTCACGCCATGCCACGGCCCTGTTCCGTGTTCGTATCTACTAAGCTTTGTGTCAACTTTTGCTTTCTTCACCGTTATTTCTTCTTATCTCTGTCGAGTGCAGTATTTGATTATATGTAAGTGTGCAGAACTCTTTCATATTATGATGAATGTATAGTGAAGTTTCCTAATTCCAATCAGTTTTCTGCTCAATCCAAGGTCCATATCTTACTCTAGTTGATCTTTGGAATTTATATTAAATTTATATTAATTTCAACTCTGTTTCACATTGAATTCTATGATTATATTTAAAAAGTTGTTTCCTTACGACATTTCAATATGTTTTTCATTAACCAGAACAGCTTAGAAAACTTTTTTTTTCTTTAGTAAGAAGTGGTGGTGGTTTAGCCAATTATCCAACTTCTATGGAATGCCTGTATAAGATGAGAATGATAGTAATTGGGGAAAAGACTGGCCAGTTGAGAAACAATGTAAATACAGAAGAAACTGTAGAAGAGTTAATACTAGGAATGTTCTTAGAGAAAGTTCAATGGGTGTGGAAGGAATCAAAGATACAGTACAGTCAGTGGATACTGAGAGTGACAGAGAAGAAAATAATTCACAACACACTGAAGGAGGAGAAAAGAGTGAAATAGGTCTGTTGGATACAGTGTCATGTGATGGACATAGTTATATAGCTGGATGGATGGCAAAGAAATTGCGTGAAAAACATCCAGGACTTGGAAATTTTAAGCATACACAACATGGTACGAGCACGTGGATTAGTAATTTGTCTCTGGGAGGATTAACAGAGCCTTCAGAAGACTTTTAAAAAATGTAACTAATCTATAGACTTTATTTGGTAAACTCACAAATGGAGGATTGCCAAATTATCGAGGAATAGACAAAACGCTAGTCAAGAAAATACATGCAAAAGCAAGTAATGTTCCAATTGAAATTGTTGAATTGTTTGTACAGAGAAGGATTGCAATGCGAGTGAAGTATTTAAACAAACACAAATGTTCAAAAATAAAACTATTTTTTTTATAAAAAAGGTGACAGTTTAATCTATCAATAGCTAGAAAAAATGCTAAAATAATAAGTAAAAAAAAAGTGAGAAACGATGCAGCGAACCTTCCTGTGGTATTCCAAGCACTGGACATAACATTAAAACAAAAAACATATAATATTGAATAGATCTATAAACAGTCTTACATTGTCAATTAAATAAATCTTTGATCTTGAAGACTTAATGTTTTTGTAAGTAACTTTTACCATTCAGGCAATTTGGTTTAATCACAGAAATATCTAGTAGAAATCTTCCTGCCAATATTTATATTAAAACATATAGTTTGTTTGTTTATTTAATAATAATATATTGAGTATCCACATTGTTAGATTAGATCCAAGCAATGATTTAGTAAGAGAAGGCTTATGCCTTAATTGTCACCATGCAAATAAAGACAGTAATAATTAAATGAATATTTTTGGTCAAAATAGTTATTTAGAATAGTCGTTGGATGATACAATTACAACCACAATACAATCTAGCTTAGAAATAATATGCAATCGACAAATGCTGATCCAAAAGAAAATAAATAATAATTTTTGTGTATAATTAAGACACGTAATTATGAAAAATCATGCTACAACAAAGAGTGGTGGTTGGTGTGTGGCATAGAGCTACATCACGATGTGGGAGGGTAGTGGGGAATCCAAGCCAGTGCGGCCCACCTCTAGATGCTACTGACTTACTAATTAAAGGTGGTAATACCATACTAAAGTGAAGATTAAATTGGCTTACTTTGGTAAATGTGGTATCACACTACTACGTGTGTGATTATTTCTACTATAGAAGACAGAAGAAAGGAAGAAGCGGTCACCTTTGTGCATTGGATTCTTCCCACATTTTTCATTTTTCCCTAAGTGGGCTTTCTTCATCATATTTACTCTTTTAGTTTATTTTTCCTTTTTCTTTATTTTTATCAATTTTCATTATTATACAATTATTTAGCCATTGGGCCACCTCATTTTTAAATACTACTACAATAAAATGATATTGACCTACTAGTGTGCAGGTGGTATTGTCCCTTTGTCTCCAAGTTATGAAAACTCCTCCTAGCAACCCATGAATGAATACCACATCCATTTGTGCAGGAGCATGTTGGCGGGTGGTAGGATGCAGCAAGTAGATGTGTGGATGATAGCGTCCCCCCATCGTCTGGTCACTGTCCATATTGGACAAAGCTTGAACACTTGGAGCTGACAAGCGAATGTTGGAGTGTGAACACCATTTAGCAAGCACACCCACAAAGCCTGCACAGTAAACATTCACATTAATATGTAGACTCTACTACAATCCCTAAACTATGTTTACTACAAGTTTATGTTGAAGAAGGAAGTTGTCCTTTTAAATAATGTGAGCAGTGGCGGCTCGTGTATAGACACTGCGGAACTGCAGCAGCCCCTATTTCCACTTTTATTATCAATAACATTTAATATAATGAGTTCTTTTTTCTTTAATTCCTTCTTTATTTTTGTAGTTACAATATATATTCCTTAAGCTTAATGTCAGTACTTAAGTAGCCATGCCCCAGTTTATGAAAAAGATACAAAAATCTTTGTATGGAACTGTGCGCTTCACAGTGCCAGCAATGTGGTGTTTGACTGTTGTGCACATGCGCACATAGGATGGAGGTGGAGAGGAAGGCGGGTGATGATGGAAGGAAGTTTTTTTTTACTCAGCGTGTGTTGTGCTTAAGAACCGTGTACCATATTCTTGAATGTGATAAAGTGTATAAGAGTGTAGAGTTAGATTATTATTCTGCTTCCAGCTATTTTATTTGATCAATTTTTATTTTGTTCTTTTATTTAACAGAAAACTTAAACCATGGCCTTGCACCCCCAAGAAATAAGTTCTGTGACTGTAAGTGAACTTCAACAGCTTAAGTTTTCACAGCTATCTCTCCATGAGAAAGTTACAGTTAAGAAAAGAGGTTGTTCAACACCTGATATTCTAATATCACAGCCAGGAAAAAGCAACAACAAGAAATATATTCGTAGCTTTAATTCTGAATGGTACCAACAGAAAAGTTGGCTTTACGGCTGTAAAGTAAAAAAATGCACTGTTTTGGTTCCCGTGTTAGCAGCACCCCCACTAATTTTAACTATGAGCCGCCACTGAATGTGAGCAACATTAGGAAGGACCAAGTGGAGGAAAATTAACTTGCTGAGCATATTAATAAATCACCAAATGAGAGAAAGAAAGAGTAAGTTTCTAAGCTTGTTAAGTGATAGAGAAAGTGTTGTTGCTGTGCTTACATACCAAGGAAAAAAGGAAGATTTGTTACTGTGCTTGCTAAGTAAAAAGAAATAGTAGTTGCTGTGCTTACTAAGTGATAAAGGAAAAGTTGTCAGTGTGCTCGCTAAGTGATAAAGGAAGAGTTGTTGATGTGGTTGCTAAGTGATAAAAGAAGGGTTATTACTATGCTTTCTAAGTGGTAATGAAAGATTTCTTGCTGTGGTTGCTAAGTGAAAAAGGAAGCGCTGTTTATGTGCTTGCCAAGTGATAAAGGAAGAGTTGATGTGGTTGCCAAATGATAAAGGAAGAGTAGTTGCTGTGCTTGCCAAGGGATATGGAAATAGTTGTTGCTGTGCTTTCTAATTGATAAAGGAAGAATTGTCAATGTGCTTGCTAAGTGATTAAAGAAGGGTTATTGCTGTTCTTTCTAAGTGGTAGTGAAAGATTTGTTGCTGTGGTTGCTAAGTGATAAAGGAAGAGTTGTTGATGTGGTTGCTAAGTGATAGAGGAATAGTTGTTGTTGTGGTTGCTAAATGATAAAGAAATAGTTGTTGAAGTGGTTGCTAAGTGATAAATAAAGTGTTGTTGATGTGCTTGTGCTTTCTAATTAACAAAGAAAGAGTTTGCTGTGCTTGCTTTGGGAAAATAAGAAAGTTGTTGCCATGCTTACAAAGGAAAAAAAGAAAAAGTTTTTGTTTTACTTGCTGAATAGCAAAGAGAGAGTTGTTGCAGCCTAACGCTAGCCATGTTGATAGCACAAACTGATTGTACAAAATTAGCTATGTGCAATGTTTGAGTGTGAGTGTGAGCTGACAACATGAAGTGAGTTTGATATTTAGCAGGATGCAGTGTCCTTAACCTGCCATGAAGAGTTGCTGCAAGGATCCTTCAACGAGTGACAGGTTGGACACAAGCTTACACAACTGGATCTGCATGGCCTCATCACAACTATAATGCTGATATAATTCCATGAGCAAAGGTATTGCACCCAGGTTAATCAACTCTGTAACAAAAACATGTAATAAACTTATATCTTTATGGTTTAGGAATATTTACTGAAGCTCGCCTCTAGTACTCATTATTAAATATGAAGCAATGTCAAAGTAAAACATCAAGTGCCAGAAGCATAAATAAATTGTGCAGAAGAAACTCGAAATTTATTGAGAATGAACTCACCCTCTGTGTTGTTCCTTAGTGAAGAATGGTGCAACAGGGACTTGAAATTCTGAATAAACTCACCCTATGCGTTGTTCCTTAGTGAAGAATGGTGCAGAAGAAACTTGACATTTATTCATAATGAACTCACTCTATGTGTTGTTCCTTAGTGAAGAATGGCACAGAAGAAACTTGACATTTATTCATAATGAGCTCAACCTCTCCGTTGTTCCTGAGTGAATAATTGTGCAGAAGAAACTTGACATTTATTCATAATGAACTCACCCTATGTGTTGTTCCTTAGTGAAGAATGGCACAGAAGAAACTTGACATTTATTCATAATGAGCTCACCCTCTTCGTTGTTCCCGGGTGAATAATTGTGCAGAAGAAACTTGACATTTATTCATAATGAACTCACCCTATGTGTTGTTCCTTAGTGAAGAATGGCACAGAAGAAACTTGACATTTATTCATAATGAGCTCACCCTCTCCGTTGTTCCCGAGTGAATAATTGTGCAGAAGAAACTTGACATTTATTCATAATGAACTCACCCTATGTGTTGTTCCTTAGTGAAGAATGGCACAGAAGAAACTTGAAATTTATTCATAATGAGCTCACCCTCTTCGTTGTTCCTTAGTGAAGAATGGCGCAGAAGAAACTTGACATTTATTCATAATGAACTCACCCTATGTGTTGTTCCTTAGTGAAGAATGGTGCAGAAGAAACTTGACATTTATTCATAATAAACTCACCCTATGTGTTGTTCCTTAGTGAAGAATGGCACAGAAGAAACTTGACATTTATTCATAATGAACTCACCCTATGTGTTGTTCCTTAGTGAAGAATGGTGCAGAAGAAACTTGAAATTTATTCATAATGAGCTCACCCTCTCCGTTGTTCCTTAGTGAAGAATGGCGCAGAAGAAACTTGACATTTATTCATAATGAACTCACCCTATGTGTTGTTCCTTAGTGAAGAATGGCACAGAAGAAACTTGACATTTATTCATAATGAACTCAACCTCTCTGTTGTTCCCGAGTGAATAATTGTGCAGAAGAATCTTGACATTTATTCATAATGAACTCACCCTATGTGTTGTTCCTTAGTGAAGAATGGTACAGAAGAAACTTGACATTTATTCATAATGAACTCACCCTCTCCGTTGTTCCCGAGTGAAGAATGGTGCAGTAGGGACTCAACACTAGCTCGCAACAGCTCATCCTCACTAATGAAAGGAGGTGGCACCTCAAGAGTACTAAGGTCCAGCTCAAGGAGGGTGTATCGCTGTTAAAAATATACCATTAGCTCCTGATGAAGGTTTAAACTAAACCACATATACAGACAAGTGTCGGAAACTTGACCTAATGTGGATTGTGATGGTGTCGAGTTATTGAAATGTCGAGTTTTAAAATAAACTTGCATAAGATGAATGTTTACTATATCATGTTTACTAAACAAAGATGAATCATAATACAGTATTGAATATTGTAGGTACAGTTGTACTGTACTATAGTATTGTATGGTACAGTAACAGTAATATCCATACAGTACAATATATTACATATTAATATAATGGTGTATATAAATACGTCTAATATACATAAATGCAGTACAGTACTGTAGATATAATATTGTATTGATTCGAATAACATGTTACTGAATTGGAAAACTAACAAACACAACACTTGTAAACACCACAGCACGACTGTTCCACTACAGTTACACAAACAAACTGAGAGGTTATACAGTTAAATGACCTTGGATTGTGATGGCCAGCTCCAACAACTGTGTGCACGTGTCGAGTTACACAGAGTGTTGAGTTTTAGAGACTACTGTACTATTAATTCATTATTTTAGATTGGACATAAAATTTAGCTCCTGAAGCCAGTTTAGAGTAAAATATATACAAAATATTATTATTTAGTGAGCAGAGATTGAACTACATATAATTTATTTTTATTTTTAGCATCACAGCTTACTATCCGTTCAGGTTGTACGCCTATGTACTAAATTACACTAATGGTTTTAGAGATTAGCAAGGTTATATTTATAGGAAGTGTACACACATTTGCATGGAGGAAGAGTGGGACACATTTTTGGAAAAACCAGCCTCAGCTCATTCGACCAGGATTTTGACCTTAATCTCCTCGTCATTGGCAGTCCAGTCTACTGCGCGAATAGCGTGTTAGACTATGAGATCACATATATATATATTTTGCTAATGATCCTGGCGGAGAGAGAACCACAAATACTATTAGCAAGTGGTTCCATTTCAAATGATCCAATGGAAAAACCAATATACTTTTGATTTTGATTAAATTTGGCATTATTATGATTCCTAAAAAATTAGTAGAACATTAAAAAAATTGATCTTTTTATTAATTTTGAACTGCAGATTAATTTAAAAAGGGTTTGTTGCCTAACATGTTTTATAGTAGGCGCAAAATAGACTCAAAATGGTGAATAGGAGAAATAATTTGTAAATTGTTTATATTTTATATGTAGACTCTATATAAGGTCAGGAATAAAGATTCCAAAAGTTCTCACCCGTCCGATGAATCTTTTTTTTAACGACCCCCAATGGAGACTTCTCATTGATTTTTCTCATTATTCTTCCGAACCATTGATTGGACTAAAAAAGAGAATGTTACTGGAAATATTTATCATTAAATTCTATTTTAAAAGTGTTTTATTTATCAAATGGCTAATCCTCGTTCAACTCTTGCAAACAATGTTCAAATTTAGGGGTAGTTTGTAGTGTACAGCCAAAAATAAATGTAACATAGTTTTTTACTGAAGGAGAAAAAAAGTGGGGCACGTGGAAATTTAATTTCCAAAACTTATACAAGCTCCATGTGTGGCAAAATTTTTATGGAAGATTGTCAATGATTTTTCCTGCTTTTTCGCGAAAAAGAATGTTGTGATTTTTGTTCAGAATACAATGACTATTTGGCTATTTGCCACACAATTACTCTCATAAACATCAACATCGTGCAATTATTGATTTTATATTTGAGGTATTTCTGTATTTGGCTTTACAGGCCGATCTCTGGATCTGCCCGAGTCTATGCAATTTGTGAACATAAGAAAAGGAAGCAGGATAAAAGAGTCTTTGTCAACCATTTGTGTTTCTAAAATATCTAGTATTTATTTATTTTTATTTATTTGAGGTATTTAATGTATACTTTCTAAATTGATTGATTATATCAGCACACGAGAATTTCTATGAGCAAGGGCAATGAGTCCTACCAACTATAACAGAAAAGGTATTTTCACATAATTTCCAGGGTTCTTTTATATGCCATGATCAACATGGGATTGACAGCTTTACTTCCCCTCTGAAGAAAGTTGTGCTACAAATATTTTTATTGCTCAAAAATTTGTCGACTTCTTCTGGGTTTGAACCCATGAACATTTGGTCCTGAGGTGAACACTTTACCCCAAGTCCACTGAAATCAACATCTAGTCATAAAATATTATAAAATAAAATAAGTGTTATTTTGTATATCTATATATTCACACATTACATGCTAATTTTTAACCCGCTCCCTGATTATCACCTATAAATAACAGTCAGGTTGGTCACAAGAGTTTTATTTTTATTCAATAAAACAGAAGAAGAATACGGAAGTCTTCCTTTATAATATAATATCAAGGCAAGTATATAGTTTCTAATTATGTGTTATATTGCAAGGGTCTAATTGTGATATGTAATTTTTGCTAGGAATTTTCTTTTGTTAAATAATGGTTAGGTTTCGATCATTGATTTATTGGATAACTGAGACCAATGAAGGTCAGATTAATTTTTAACATATAATGTGCTTTTAGCAGTTGATGTAATGTATTACGAGTGAGACATGAATAACGTTAGGCGCTGGATCCGTAAACAACAATCAAGATTGAACAATTAAATAAGCAACATGTGGGACGCCTCCTCATGCTCTTAAATGGCGACTCAAAATAAATTATACAATCTGAAGTTAAATTGACCTTCGTACACATTCCATGAAAATAATAATCGAGTCAAAAGCACTAGTAATGTGAAAGATATTTACTCGCCACCATTGGCGGTTCTCAAACAGTAAACAATGAGTTCCCAATAACATATACCTCCCCAGCCATAATTGAGCATAAAAGAAACAAACAACAAGAATCTAATTTAGAAACATATGCCTTAACTGGCTGCATTAACGTTAAATATTAAAGCCCATATTTAGGAGTAAACCTGCCGACTCATGGCCTCACATTTAATCAACATAGAATAAACTTTCAAAAATGTAACAATAATAAATTATCTTCCAATAAATAACAAGAGCTATAATCTTTAAATTCATAAAATCGGCAGAACAAAAGTATGACGCTGCCAGAATCAATAATGGACCTCAGATGGCGGCACTTCAAGGTACAAGCCCATCTGTGAAGCGGAGGAAACAGAAAGTACAGTAAATGAATAAAAGGGTTCTTTCAAAAGACCACAAAGTAACATGAGATAAACGATTTGGTCAAACCGTGCAAAGATATATAGATTATTCATGGTCTACAAACGAATTAAAAGAGACCCAGTACAATTAATACATTATTGCTTCAAATATAAAATCTTGAACGATAATTTTGAATTATTACATCCAAACAGAATTTTTAATGTACAGACGTAAACCTATTCTAGGACAAAGGTCTCTCACCTAGTGATCGCAGTGTATTGTGTGTCGGCATTACAGAACCCTGCCATTATATACTCGGCGAATGAAGTCATGTGTTCTCAAGGCGCAAGAACAAAAGAGGAGGAGAGGAGTAAGGGGTAGTAGTCTTCTCGAACATGCTCAAACAGTCCACGCGTTTTTTAAACGCGCGTCAAACAATAGTACTTTAGTTTCTGAACACTGTCGACGATGCGCATCCAGTTCAGGGATATCGTCCGTCTTCTTTTTTCTCAGGAGCGGCACAATACTCGTGGCGAGAAGTGAACTACGGCCTCTCGAGTTAGTTTGATATTGGTAGTACCGCGATGTGTTAGTGGAGTAGAGCCTTGCCGAGACTAGTCAACTGGGGCTTGAATGGTGAACCAAACTATCTTCTTTTCTTTGGGTGTTGTAACAGGGTTACAAATTAACTGATCTGACAATATTCACCAAATGTGTGAATAAAGATATATATATATAAGAGAATATGCAATATTGCCCCTAATTATATTCCACTAATTACCAGAGCCCTGCCTCATTCAGGGATTTACCCAATAGTTTCCAGTCTGTATAAATTATATTACCATATAATTTATTAATCATATCTTATACTTTTTTCCAATTCACATTACATTGTTGAGGGGATGATGCAACTCGTTCTACTCTCCAATCACATGTGTGTCAAGAGGTCAAAGGGCATTGCAACCTACCACGCGACAACGGTATGTCTGCTGGTTTTTACGTCCACCAGGATGGAGGTCTGCAGTCGCTAGGCTGGTGCAATGGACTTTCCAAGGCTCGGATTAGCTCCTAACGACATCATCAAGTGCACATATACCAAGTTCCCCACCTCTTTCTTCCTACACACGAGGTGATATAGTCAGGAGCTGACCTCAAGACTAGGTTCAATATTACAAGAGTCATGGTGTGAAGAAGACGTCTCACCAGGATCAGCAGGAAAATGTAACAATCGACGAAGAAGAAGAATACGGAAGTCTTCCTTTATAATGTAATATCAAGGCAAGTGTATAGTTTCTAATCATGTGTTATATTGCAAGGGTTTAATTGTAATATGTATTTAGTTTGATTAGTAGTTTGATTGCTCAATGAAGCAATATAATATATTTAATGTTTCAGTATGAATCGACTCGAGCTAAGAAGAATATTTATAATTTTTGCTAGGAATTTTCTTTTGTTAAATAATGGTTAGGTTTGGACCATTGATTTATTGGATAACTGGAACCCTGAAGGTCAGATTAATTTTTAACATATACTGTGATTTTAGCAGTTGATGTAATGTATTATAGCAGGAGATTGCTTTTAGTAATGATTATTCACTATCCCATTTGGAAGTGTATTTAAGTCACTTGGACCAGGGTTTGAATCCCATATCATTTTTGTTAGAGAGAGAACATTTAAATATGTTACATATATTTTGTGTGTACACTTTATTAACTTTTTGCTCAGCTGGCCTTTCTGACATCATCAATTACTTGCAACCTTTTTTTGTTCTTTAAATAAACTGTTAATTATGATTTTACTACCGTATGGCCTTTTTTTCTTTCTTTTTTTCCTCTGATTTAATGTTAACTTTTGTGCATTATAGTAAAATTTTCCTTTGGCCAGGAAGGTGTTTGGCACACATTTCTTACAGTCTGTTCAAGTATTTAAAGAAATTTTAGTATAACTTTTTCTAATATATTTAACAAAATAAGATTAATGTGAGAAACAGAGAAATCATCCTTGTATGAAGTTTTCGATTCTGTTCTAGAACAACTTATCGGTTTTGGTGATCATAAATTCATTTTTTATGTAGAAAACTTAATTCATTATCTGGTGTTACTAAAACATGGTTCATTTGCAGACATTCACACAACCTATGTAATTTCATCCATAAACAATATGATCACAGTGTGTGTGAAGAGTTTAACGGCTATGCTGAAAACCCTATATTACAAAGAGCATCAAACGACAACTACAACTTTTAAAATGTATATTATCCTGAAATTGTTTGTGATGAGAATACACCACTGAATGAATCGAAAAAAAAAAAAAAAAATAATCAGGCGATCTCACCAATAAGGTAATTTAATTTTGCAACTGGTAGAAAGATGTAAATACAAGAGAATTAAAACAATAACTGTTGAAGATAATGCCGATGTTCTGAGAGTTGAAATTGCCATAAACGTATCTCATTGGAATAGGATAGTGGTCATTGTCGGCCAGGACATCAATCTTCTCATGCTCATTATTGCTCTTGATACTAAAGATAAAGACATTCAATTTATTTTAAATTTCAAGGAAAATAAATATAGTTCTCACGATTTGCTGTCCTTAAAAGTTTTGAAAAACTGTAAAGGAACTGTGATTTTTGACCACGTGTTTAGTGATTGCGATACCACTTCTGCTATTTTTGGCAAAAGGAAAGTACAAATGGTAGGTATAAGAGATAACAGGAAATATCTGGAAGATATTGCCCCTATATTTAGCAATCCCCTTTAAAAATAATAGTGCTGGAGAGTGATTTACACTTGCATTATACAAAGTTAAACAAACTCAAATGGTCTTGTTCAACATAAATTAATTTCATTCAAATAGTCAAAATGGTAACTAACATCTGCTTCACAACAACATTCCTACTAAGTATTTCACCAAATTCAGTCATGGCAAGGAGAAAATATGCAGTCAATGCAGTGGGTTTGGAAAGAATCAGCAACCTTTTATCCCCTGTTTTCACCACCAAGGCACTAATTCCAATTTAGATTCTTCATCTTGTATCCTGTAATCGAAAATTGTGTTCTGGAAAACGATGCGGCTGTGCCAAAGTTGGATTGCACTTCTCAACCATGTGCTCCAACTGCCATGAAACAGGGTGCTTAAATTCAGCAACCGAAGAAGAATTGATTGAAGATGACCCCATCAACTAATAATACCATAGAGAATTTTACAGGGATAGGCCTACAAAGAAAACTAATATTAAAAAATGCACTAAAACTCTTACTTCATAGGGGGTGTGGAAATGACTCAGATTTTTTAAAAAAGTGGCGGGAGAGGGGGGAATCAATGAAAATTGTTTGTGGAAAAAAAATGCAGCACATGGATCTTGTAGATTATTATCAGCACCGCGTCTTACTACCCGTTCGGGTTATACGCACTTACGCTAATGTGTAATGGTAGGGTGATTGTGAGATGAAATGGAAGACCTACAGTTTAACGTGGGATCCGAACCATGGTGGAGGCCTGGCATTCCCCACATTCACAAGATGTCTTGTCAGAGGTGAAGGAAGGGTTTGGTAATCTGATAAATCTGTGCCGGGACCGAGGATTAAACCCCGGACCCCAGCATAGAAGTCCGACACCTTACCCCTAGACCGCCAGGACACCGATCTTGTAGAAAATTCTATTTTACAATTATTTTACCCTTAACCAATGTTTTGTCGTCAAACAGGCCAGTTTTGAGATATTCACTGTGAAAAACCATATTAGGCTAATTTTTGGTTGTGCACCATAAGCTACCATTAAATTTTAACATTGTTTGGGAGAGTTTGATGGGGATCAGCTGAATAGTCGATAGAACACTTTAACAGAGAATTTAACGATAGGAGTTTTCTTATTATTCTCTTTTTAATTTCTCGTCAAAATAAAAAACCAAGATAAATATTTGGATAAATGTTGACGTTTCATGACCCCTCGAATCCGAAAAAGTGGTTTTTGGATTGCTGCCTGTCTGTACCTCAGAGGAGAGCTTAAACTATTTTACCAATCAGGCTAAGACTTGGTAATAGAGTTTTCATAGAGTTGCCCTGAGGTGTTTTTGGAATTGGATATCCAACCCTAAAATTAAGTGTTATTTCCTTAAGGGAGAAAAAAGAAAATATCGATGTAATCAAATTTAATTTCAAAGCATTGATCAATATTACAAATAAAATGGCTACTCTTAATTTTTTGTCAAAATGACTAAGGATTCTGGCCTGATTCATAAATTATCATTTTTTATAATATCTCTGTAACACTTTGAGATATGAAATTACTACTCATTGCAAATATGTAGGTCTATTTATAATACAAATATTTTATTTGAAACATATTTTTATAAAACCAATAATTGTCAAGCTATCCGCAAATATATATATTTTTTAACTTTTCAAGCATCAAAGATAAAATATTGCAACTGTAAAAAAAGTATAAACCAAAATGTTGATGGATGTTAATGTTTTGTGATCCCCGAACCCTATATAATGTTTTTTGCAATGCCGTCTGTATGTGTGTCTGTTTAACCCTAAAATTAAGAGTAGTTTAGTAAAGAGTAAAAAGAGAAAATATCAAAGTTTTCAAATTCAGCTCTAACGATTTTGATTAAAATTTGTATCTAGGCATTTATTAAGATTATAAATAAAATGGCCAGTTTCATTTTCACATGAAAATGACTTTTAGGATACTTCACAGAAGCGTAAAAATCCATATCTCCGCAACTATTTGAGATAATAGATAACATATCATTGCAAAATTGCAGTACTATTAAAAATAAAAATAAATTAATTGAAATATATCTTTTTAAAACCAATAGTTTCTGAGATATTGGAAAATATATTAATACAATCTTGTGAGCTTTAGTTGTACAGAGATACTACTTAAGTTTTAATGCAATAATTCTCTAGTGTCATAGAGTAAAGAAATAAGTAAGTATCAAAAGTTTGTTCTCTTTCCTTTAACCTCTTAGGTGAAATGTTTGTACAGCAATTACCTGTCTATATAATTTTAGACTCTATAGTCAATATTTACCTTTTTTTTTATTTGTCTACATTTATAAATGAGGAATTTAATAGCAATGCGATAACCATAAGAAGTGCCACCTCTAATAAAATTTTGAACATTTTAACTGGAAGTCAAAATTTTAATACAAAGTGTTGATCCTTGTGGACCCAAAATCTCTTTTTTATATTGGTTTGAATATACAAACGAAGGCTTTAATTCCTTGAAAATAAAATTACAAAATTTAAAACTGGGAGTCAAAAATGTTTTATCTAAATATAACATAATTTGTGCTCAGGTTTGCTGGTGTATATTATTTTGTTTCAAATATATTACGAGTTTTGAGTAAATACCTCCATTTATAAACAAAGACTGTATGTGCAGAGTTCTGTACCATTTATTTTGTACTAATAACAGTTCAGAATAAAAATTATTAGTAAAACCTGTGCCAAGTCCTTGAGGATGATTTTTTGCCAAAAGCTTCATTCACCGGAAGGTGGGAACTTTTTGGGTCTTTATTTCTGATCCCATTGAGTGTCTGTATACCAAATAAAAATTTCATATATTTCTTCTAAAAATCCTAATTTACATGGAATTAAGTTAGATATGTGATAGAAAAATGATATTAAAACCATTTATTATGTTAATGAATTAATTGGTTTGTGTTGGGCGCCAAATGATACGATATGCGTCGGTGATGGGTGCCGAATGAAGTAATACTGTTTAGTTAGCTGATAATTGCCCCATGATCGAGCACTAATTAAAGCGGTATGGTATTATTGTGGGATAATGTAATTGAATAAATAAGACCTTTGAATGTTGCACACGATTTATTAAGATGATTTCATTTTCGGCACTGAAGATATAATTTTAGGTGATACAGCTTAGTTGAACCACAGATCAATCCTCTGTGACATTAAACGTTGATGTGTGCTGTGTAGATTTATGAGGCTACTCTATAAATTCATACTCACAAGTGGCTTATATATGACCTACCCCTTGCCTCTTGGCCCCCCTTGTCACCAGTGTTAAAACCAACTATAGAAAGAGTCCTGGTGACATATGTTGTGAAGGTTAGTTTCCTATTGGGTAGAGAAAGCTAGCGTCACTTGCTTTTTTGGTATTACTACGTAGTTGATTTTTGTAAGAAAAAATAAGTCTTATGGTGTAATCTATTGACATCAGTCCCGAAAAGCATGTGATCCTCCATGGATGAAGTATTAAAAGGATATTTTACATACAATACTTTTAAAAAAATGCACTTCATCCATAACTTTTTTAATTCATGAGAGGGGTTCAAATCAATATCATTACTCATTGTATATGGACTTTTAGTGGGATTTAAAAGGTTATATTGTATACCCATCATTGATCATTTTAAAATCTAAAGGTCACCAACTCAAATTTTGACTTTGAATTTTTTGTTTAACAGAATCATGGTGTGTGTCTGGCATATATTATTAGCTGCTTATGCATGTGAAGAGTAAACTATATATACTATTAGCTCCTGATACATGTGCAGATTAAACCACACATACTGTTAAATTTTTGTGCTATTGGAGAGTGAGCCAGGCAAACTATTAGCTCCCGGTGTCAATGAAGATTAAACCACATATTATATTATTGGCTGCTTATGCAAGAAAAGCATAAACCACATATATTACCTCATAATGTTAGTTTTAACAAATGTTTTAATCACCTGTAGCTCAGGAAATGCTTTGGACAAGAAGTCCTGAAGACAGGGATGTTCACACTTCCTGTCCACTGCAGTTAGAAGAGATCGCATGCACTTGACCAGCTCCTACAACAGTCACAAACTCATGATCAGGGTTTATGTGGCTCCATCTTGTGTGATTATTCCAGAACAATAATTAGCACAATGTTTGTTGTGTAATCACTCCAAAGTAGCATTTAAAATTGTGTTTTTTAGGATTGTTGTGAAAGTCACAACCTATTTTGCTATCTTTAAATCCTACAACATTTCATAGCTAATTTTGACATATATTAGTTTGTTTTGTAGCTGGGCTGCAGCTTAAACCAAAAGGATAAAAACCATGACATTTGTGGATGACTTGATGTTATGTGGAGAGGGGGGAGGAAATACAGGAACCACTACAATAATGGATAATGGAATGAGGAAGTAAAAGATTGTGGGATGAAATTTAACATGGCAAAGTGTGAAGTGATGGTAATGACAAGGAGGAGATTAAGCCCTAATAAAGCTATAAGTTTGAATGTAGTAGAGCTGATAAAAGTACCAAACATAAAATATTTTGGGAGTGTGAATGAGGAGAAAGGTGGAAGCAAAGAGGATTTAATGAGAAGAGGACAGCAAGGAGAGTTGTTCTATATGTGCATAAGAGACCCGCTATGGAGAAGAGAAGTGCCCTTGAAGTGTAAGGAAGGGTTGTAGAGAGCATACTTTGTACCCATTGCACCATATGCAACAGAAACATGGACAGTGAATATAAGAGAGAGACTAGAAAAGTGGAGACCATGAGAATGAAGTTTTTGAGGATCAAGTTAGCTGTCATAAGGAGAAAAAAGATTAGGAATAAAGTTAACCGGGAAAGAGTAGGGGTACAGGGAGTACATGAGATAGTAGAGGAAGCAAGACTGATGTGGTATAGTCATGTAATGAGGGTGGAAAAAGATAGGATGTCAAAGAAAATGTTGGAAATGAAGTATGTAGGAAAAAGACCTCAAGGGAGGCCAAAAAAGAGATGGGCGGAGCAGATAGCAGAAAGTGTTAAAGGGAGAGGAGAAGAATGGAAGTAATTAAATAAGAAAGAGTGGTGGTAAGATAGAAAAATTTTACTAAACAGACCCTTATATAAAAATGTATCAACATATTGAATGTTTTGTTTAAATTGGTTTATTTCTGTACAACCAACTCAAATTTAAAAGCCTAATATATTGAGAAACTCCCAAACATTTAACTAATTGAATCCTAAACATGTATGTGCAAAATATTGTCTGGGTTGCCATTGTGTCCAGGTGTATTTAAGTGTTACCTGCTTGTTGGATGTGATATGTGCATATGGAGCCCCTAGGAACAATCGCAGGTCCACACCTGGTGTACGCGCAAGTCCAACTGCTGTGCGTACATCACATGCCTGGGCTAGTTGTTTGCAATCACTGTCTGGAACAAGGACATTAAGAATCTAATTAATATTCTAGTTGAACCCTATTTACTTAGTTATCAGCATGTCATGATGATTGGGCCAAAAACCAATCAGATATTCAACTAAACCACTTTCGGCTGTGAGATAAATTGAAATAATTAGTGCTTTCATACTACCTCTGACACACCCTGTGTCAAATTTCTAAGAGCTTCAAGTTTATAATTCTTCAGCTGTGGTGATGCATCTCAATTCAAATTAAATTATATTCACCTTAATTGCAGTTCCATAGTATTTAACCCACTTGGGTAATAAGCGCCTTTAAAAAATAATTGTGAAATGTCTACATTTAATTTCATATAACACACAACTATCCTGCCCAAGTTAGATTATTCCATACACAAAATATGATTACTCAGGGTAAGGCCTTAACAATGGAAAGGGGGAGGGGAGGTTTACTTAGGTATGGGGAACCATCAGTTCAGGGGAGTGCAATTATTTATTAATAATGTTATGTTCACCACTTAAATGATTTATTTTATGTGACTAAAATCAAGATGGCTTACATTTTGCATCAACTCTCTCTCTCTCTCTCTCTCTCTCTCTATATATATATATATATATATATATATGTGTGTGTGTTAGATTGGCTGAATTCTCAACTAAGAGATGTTTCCGAGTATGACTCATTATTTTAATTTGTGTTTATTTTATATAAGTGGCTCAGGTTGCGCTATCTTCTTATAAATAGTTATCATTTAGAATTTATTTTTTATTTTTATAGATTTTAAGTATTTAATGTACACTTTCTAAACCAAGTGATTATATTAGAATGCAATAATTTCTATGAACAAGAGTGAAAGGGCCTACAAATTTTGCCAGGAAAGGTCTTTTCACAAACTTTCCAGGGTTCTTTTAACGCCACAATCAACATGGGACAAACCACATTTGGACTTTAAAAATGCAGGCCACCATACTCTATGGATGGATTATTGGAAGACCCAAGGCAACATTTTTGAAAAAAAGAGATACATTTACCCTTCCTCATTTCCATTCTTTATACACCAGATGATGCCTTTTACTGATATTTTAACCAACCTAAAAATAAACATAAAATACTAGTGAAAACCATAAAAAAAAAAATCAAATATTGGGTTATCCAAAGGCTTAAAATTTTGAAAACTAGTTTCACTTAAACCTTATATTATGATGTGGATAAAATTCCTCCAAAAATGGAATGACCTGAAAATTTAAGAACATTTGTAATGCCAAGTTGACCTTAATCTTAAAGTTAATAATCCAAATTTTTTTTAGCACAGCATCTTACTACCCATTCAGGTTATACACTTATGTACCGGTACTATTTACACTAATAGTTTTGGAAATTAGGAAGTTCATATTTAAAGGAAGTGTACCCAAATTTGTGTAGAGGGAGAATTTAAAAACCCTTTTAGAAAAACCTGGCTGAGATTAGAACCTAGATCTACCCTTAATCAGCAGTCTAGTATACTATAAGAGTAGTGCCTTAGACCATGCGCCTAACGAAGTGACTCAAAAATGTTCATTAACTTACCAAACTGGCCGTCTATTGTGGCCTTATTTTTGAAAGTATTGTGTCAATTAACAGTGATGTATGAATAGCATTTGATTATATGAAAATTGCTATCCTCATACATGCTTTTCATTCTCATTACCACTCCTCTTTCCACTTATGCCTCCTCCGTCACTTTACATACTTTATTTCTATCCATGCTATCATATACCTTCTCCACAACCATAAATACCATTAACAAATCTTTCCCATATTCCTCCCTTCTTTCCATCAGTTGTCGTATGGCAAAGATATGTTCCCAAAATCTGTGCTGTTCCTCTCTCCGCCTTCCTTTCATTTTATTTCTTACTCTCTTTTCCAATATCTTCTTATATATTTTGTACAGTGAAACATCAGTGTTATCCCCCTATAATGTGTACACCTATTCCTGTATCCTTTCTTGAAAATAGGTATTATAACTCCCTTTTTCCAGTCGTCTGGCACCTTGTTCACCTTCCAAACCACTCTAAGCAGCCTGTATAACCATTGTATACCTACTTCGCCTGCTGCACTTATTATTTCCACAGTCAGTTTGTACACACCCGGTGCTTTCCTTTGTTTCATCCTCTTTAATGTGTCCTCCATCTCTTTCCATGTTGGACCTCTTTTCTCCTCTTCTGCTTTTTATTCCTGCTCCTCTGTTTCACTTTCATTCCTTTCCTCTCCCTGGTTGAACATTTTCTCATATCTCATCCAAAGTTCATTTTCTTCCTCTCCTGTCTTCAACATTCTTACTTCTTCATTTATCATTTTAACTTTTTGTCTTCTTTCTCTCCTCCTGTTTCTTACTTGGCTATACAACATCTTCTTACTTCCTTCCAGGTCCTGTTCCAGCATTTAAGTTCATTTTTGCATCAAATCCTTCCTGGCTTCCCATACAATTCGCTTAATTCTTTTCTTCTTCTCCCCATATTCTTTTCTGTTTCCTTATTCCTATTCTTAAAACTCCTTCTGAATGCTTTATTGTTCTCCTCTACTGCTTCTTTACCCCTGTCGTTCCACCTCTTCTTATTACTTGTCCTCTCACATACCTCCTCTGCCACCCTCACCAGATTGTTCTTAAACCCTCCCCATTCAACCTCTACACTTGCATCTCATCCTTCGGTATTGAACTTTTCGTCTTTCTTAGGTATAGCTCTCTTTCTTCTTCATTTTGTAGCCTCCAACCCCTTATTCTTCTTTCTTGTCTTACTACTTTTCTCTTATATTCCTATCCCTTTATGTCTGCCACCAACAACTATGGTCAACCTCTCTCACTACGAAGCCTACGCGGTTTCTCTTCTCTTCATCATTCTCCAAACAATGTAAATTGAAGCCATTTCTTATTTCTCTCATGCCACTCCCTCTCCAATTGGTCTCACTAATTCCCAGGACATACAATCTTCACTCGCCCATCAAATCCACAATCTCCTCTACTCTTCCAGTCAGTGTTCCAATGTTCAGAGTCCCTATACTTAACTTATTTCCAATTCGACATTTTACTATGTTTTCTCGAGTATGGGTGTGTTTCAGCCACCAGCTTACTAAGCCTATCGTGGCCTACATCTTAGTAGCGGGGCTGCCGCTTATAGGTCCTTCGGTAGACCTTCTCTTTGTGATAACCTTCCCTAACTGAGGCTATGGGTGCTAATGATAACTTAGCTCATCATCATCATTATAATCATCATCATCATCACATCATCATCATTAACACTATCACCCCCAGCCCACCCAGCTGGGATCCAACTGGCCAGACCCTGTTCCAAGCTTGTTGGTTTTGGCCCTGACCAGTGTCCTGTCTCTTGTCTGCACCTGACCTGGTTTCAACCCAGCCTCCACAAGGTTATTCTAATCCCGGGGTACGTCACTTGGCAGTGAGATCAGGATTGAGTAGGAGGGGCTAAACAGTAACCATTAGGTAGGCTCCATGTATTGCACATCACTACCATGTTAGTACCTGAAACTCTAACATGAGTATCATACCTGTGAGATGAGTGAGAGAGGCAAGATCCTGGACAGCCTGCAATCTGTCCCTGTGATCTTCTGATTGGGCGAGAGCTAAGAGTCTCCATGCTCGAGTCTTTCTCCACCATTGGAGCCAATGAGTTGGTGAACGCAGCCAAGAGCGTCTTTCATGTCCTTGTGAGCGCAAGCTTGCTTCTGAAACACACAGTGAATCAAAAGCTACCACTTGACAGATGTCAGTTATGGATATACAATACTAAGATTGGACAGCTGTGTCTTAGATGTATATATTACCATACAAAGAGTGGAAATCTGGGTCCTGAATGTAGATGTATTCACATCTGTTGTTTTCAACATCCAGCGCCTCCGACCGAACAATATGATTGATGGTTGTTTTAGTCTTGTGCACAGCAAACAGTACCAAGCCACCCCTGAACAAAGATCAATATGTAACCTTCAAGAGTCAGGCCACATTTAAAAGACTGAAGAGGTGCAGGGGTTTGTTTTATGATTGTTATTACTATTAGCACCGCGTCTTACTACCCGTTCGGGTTATACGCACTTACGCTAATGTGTAATGGTAGGGTGATTGTGAGATGAAATGAAGGACCTACAGTTTAACGTGGAATCCGAACCACGGTGGCGGCCTGGCATTCCACACATTCACAAGACCTCTTTGTTTTATGAGATGATAGTTTATGCCCCCTCATCAATATTATTTACATGTAAATAATAACATTCCTTACTATTATTATTTGTCTTTTATGTTATTTTGGTAAAGTACCCACGATAGAAGAAAGTAATGTACCCCTCAGTAACTGATTATAACATCTTGGACCTTAGGTAGATCTGGGAAACATTCTGCCACTTAATTACTTGATTATCAACCTCAGTAGTAGAATTGTCTAAGGCATCCCTCTCGCAATAAACTGGAACACTGGTGATGAGAAGATCAGTGTTCAAATCTTGGTTGCGTGTAATGAGGGTGTTTTCCCTAAAATGATTTTCACTCTCCCTATACACAAATATGTCTACACTTCTTCTAAATTCAACCTCCCTCATCCCTAAAAAATTAACGTAATATGCATATACCACGAATGGGTAATGAGACATGCTGACAAAAAAGAGAACTCAATTATAACATATTGGAGTTTATGTAGAGAAGAGGTGAATCTTACCACTTAATACCTGATGGGCAGCCTGCTTCGGTGGTCGAACGATCTAAAGCATTACTCTCGCAATAGGCTAGGCTACTGATGATGGGGATAGTGAGGTTTGAATCCCAGTCAGGTGTACTGAGGGTGGTTTTCCCTAAATGGTTTTCCACTCTCCCTCCACACAAATATGGATTTAACATTACTAATCCCCTAAGATATTAGTATCTGATTACTACATATCCGACTTTAGGTAGACCAAGAGTTTATCCCATCACTTAATACCTAATTCCAATTCCTTAATGTTGATCTCCAAAGTTTAGCTTAAATAAACATAAATTCTTAAGAAATGTGTCTTCTTTCAATATGTAAGTACTTAGCCCAACTATACGATAACAGTTTAGAAAATTCAAAAATATTTCTTTGCAACCAACATTGATAACATTTTACCATATTATTTGTTATACTATGGGTATTTATAATACCTAATAAAACTGAGAACTGCAGATAACAGGACTTAATATATGGATATATTGAAATTGTTTAAGTAGCTTTAGTAACTACCAGATTCTCTTTTTCCTACCAAAACCAGGCTATAGCTGCCTATAGAAAATTGCTTATGTATTCTATGGCATTAGGAATTCTTAAAGTTCATTTCTGCAATTCCCTCCTTCAGTATAAAATATTTAGAAACCCCTGCTTTATAAGATAAAAAGCACCACCCTCCATCGGTTCCCCTAAATCAGTTAAACAAGATACTATTACTAAAAGAAGTGTGACCAAAATAATTACATTAAATCATAATGTGGAGAATCCTATTAAAAATATAGAGGGTAGTTATATAAAAAAACTACTCATAATTACCAATAAATAGTAATTTAGCCTACTATTATATGAGTGGGCAGCATAATTATAAGTGTTGGATTTGTTAAGCCAGTTATGATCTAGTATACTAGATTCACTGGGGTTGTTTTTTCAACATTGTGATATACCATCCCATCTCCGAGCAAGTGTCTATAATATCCTTTGCCCTGTTATATTTCAAAATCATTAGTAAGTGTAGCTTGACTGACCCCACAACCAGCGTTGTGAGAGCAGCTCCTCTCTTTGCTTTCTTTGTAATATGGCGGCTCAGGAAGGATCGCAACACACACATCACAACATGGAGGGCCTAGGTATGAAATATTGAATTAAAAGTTTTTTAAAATTAGGATGTGAAATTTGCAAATTGATTAGGTCTAATTAGTAGACAAAATTTAAAACCAACTTTATTTTAAAAGACACAACATCCAGCCCCATGATCATTGATTTATCACTGTGAATGGGTAATTTATTTTAAAAAAATTTATCATACTGAAACATTTTTAGTTAAACTTTTGTTGAGTCTAGTACACCTTAACCGTCCCACACTTGGCTATTTTTCAATGAAATGTTATTATGTGTTGATATTTTATTCACTTTATTATGTACACTATAGTAGATAAAATTGAATGACATCAAGATTTATATTAATTTTTTTTCAATTTTATTAAATAGGCTACTATATTTGAATAAAAATCAATAACACATTGCTCAAATCACTTTCGAAATGTGAATATTGACGATGCCATATGACTTTCTTTTGATTCTGTATACTGCATGAATGACGACATCCCTTAAGGCTTTACGTTGTACTTGTGATCTTGAACAGTACACATTAAAACGGCTATGATATCATTGTATTCGATATGTATCATTCATGTTTGATTAGTACATTGAATGGTTTATTTGATCTATAATTGTAAATTTAATTTATTTACACAAGCAAAGGTAGGTTAGGCTGGGTTGATAAATTGTCATAATAATGAAAGGTTAGGTTAAGCTAAGTTGGATGCCATAATAATTAATATAAACAGGTTGTCTTATTTTAATGTAATCAATATTAGTCTATGTTTTACTCCGTGTATCTATAATTTGGTCGCTATGGATATTTGTGATCATCATCAATAGTTTGAAGTTAAATTTACTATGACATAAAGTTAATTGTGATCATCATGGACGGTAAAGACAGTAAAATTTATGTTTTGGGTTTAGTGTAATGTGTCCAAATAGTTCTAGAAGAGCTGGAAGATATGTGTCTCTTAGGTGGGTGGAACTCTTTATTTACCGGTAATTTTTTTTTTTTTTTTTTTTTTTTTTGGTACAAATTGATCCAACGTGTTTTATTGTTTAGAATAATGTACGGATGATATCAATATTTATTATATTTAAAGAAAGAAATGGCTTAAAATGGAACGGTTAAGACGTCCTAAAACCCTTTTGTTTTATGCTTAGGGCTGTACACAATTCCTTCCAACTTTTAGAGGTTACTTTTTTTTAGGAAATGAATGTAAATACTTAATTTTGGGTTTGCTTCTCAATAAACTCTAATGCAGTATATAAAAACTATATCTATATGATTTAGTTTGTTTGCTAAACATATATTAATTAAGGGCAATTTAAAAATTGAATATATTATTTTTTTACTAAATATTAATTATTTTGGGGGGAGTATTTATTGGTTTTTGGTTGTTAATATTTTATTCACAAATGAGCCTTAACTCAGTGGCACAGTTAATTATTATTCTTATCCGTAAATATCAACTAAACGTTGAATTATAAGAAATTTTAGATTAAGGAATGAATATTCTAATAATTGTTTACTACAATAAGGATATAAGATTTAATTTAAAAATCATAGGCTTTACACTCACAAAAAATCTAAAACTATTAACTTTAAGCTCAGCCACATTAGCGCTACTATTTTCAGGAAATAGCTAATTACGATCAAATAAACATTTCACTTTAAATTGCCAGATACTTGAGAACCACGACAAATTTTTCTATTCGAAACTATAAGTTATATAAAGTGCATATTATGTAAGTGACTGTTCTGCCCATTTTGGGAGAGCTCGCGAAGTTTGTGGAATTTGGAACTCTAGTGTTTATTTTAGTTTAAATATTGAATTGTTTATTATTAAATTTGAGTTATTTTAGATAAATGTTTGTATAGTCATAATCCAAAGAGTATTTTCTCGCTCTGGGGCTATGAGTTTTGAATTTTACAATAATTATTCTTCCATGTCCAATTTTTTGTAGTTTTTTAATATATGCGTTATTTATATTTTTGCATAATATTATAAGGAAATATAAATTTTTGTTTAATGGCTAATATACATTAATAATAAGCTAAGAATAATGTAAGAAAGAGAAAATTAGAGTATATAAAAAGATACTTTTTATTATTATTATTATATTATTATTATTATTATTATTATTATTAATATTATTTTTTTTTAATTATTTTTTTTAGGTGTTTAACGTGCACTTTCTGAACAAAATGATTATATCAGCACACGACTTATAAACTAATTTAATCTAGAACAGGCTTTAATGTATTACTGTGAGAGGGGAACCCCACATTTCAACAATGATAAATCTTGAGGTCATGCCAAATATTGAACAGAGAAGCCTAAGCTTAGTAAATGAATACGTTATTGACAGAACTAAGTTGTTGGACTTAAAAATAAATAAATCGACTGACATCAAAATAAGAGTGAAATAATGTAAATATTAAAACATATAAATTATTACTAATATAATACAATGATACAGTTTTGTGAATTATAGCTAAAAGAAAGGTTAGTTAGTTATATGAAATCCAATAGGCTAGAAACATATCTAAATAACATATTTTTATACATATACATAAATTATATTATTAGATGTTATATATTGTCATAGCTTTAAGATTTAGATAATCTAAAGCATGCAAACCTGACGTAAGCCTAAGAACTAATACTACCGTCAATTGTCCCGAATCAGCAGTTACGTATTAGCTTTTAAAAATAAATTAATCTGCCAATTAGCATAACAGAGAGTATTGGCAAAACTTGTAACTTAAGAAAAACACCCCTCCTTTTTTGGTATAAAACCATGAGTTTAAGACCATTTTGAGGATTGGGGGGCTCAGAAGTATGCGAGTTGTTAACGGGCTACTCCTAAAGTGCTCAACATAATCAGCTACCAAGCTACAGCAGCTTGTGGGGAGAATATCCTACGACTTGAGTCCTGGTTCAGTACAGAGGAGGATACATTAACTCATCTTAGAAGTCTGAGTTAGACAAAAACCCCACAGTGCTGGATGGTCGGGTGCTCAAGATCAGTTAAAGTTAAAGCACCGAAGTTAGGTAAGGGCACGGAACTGCTGGGTAGGGATATTGATAGAACAAGGACCTTTTTTATAAACTCTTTCAATTAGTTCTAAAACATACATCACATTTATAGACTTGCTTAGTATTATTAATCTATTTCAATAAACAATATCAAAACGAACCTCAAAATTAGTTGGCTCTACCTAAACATCCCAACAAACCAGATTGACAAGTAAGCCCACGGAAGGTGAGTAGTAATATAGTAGTAATGATCAATTTTATGATAGAAGCGGGATTGATCATTCGATATTCATAAACGATATTAATAATTGGGGTCAAAATTAGGAAGGATAGTTGAAATACGATAAGATAACGTGAATGAAGTGTACAAATACTGACTATCAATAACAGCCGCGAGGGTTTACACGCAACATGGAAGTTCAATCCGGGGTCTAAGAGAAGAGAGCCAAACTATCGAATTCAACAGCATTTTCAGAGAGGAACTAAGAATATCAAAAAGGTAAGGACTCCTATTCACACTAACCATGGCTTTAGTTTAAGTTAGGGGAGTAAAGGTCGATCTTCAAATTGTTATTGATCGGATGGTTAGATAATTAAAAAAATCGAAGCTGAACATGAAAATTTAATGTTAACTCAAGAAACTAATAAGGATAAAAGTGATAAAGAACCCGTTCAATACTAGGAATTTTTCGCTTATGCCTACTATTCATTTACTTTACGCTAGAGCAGATGACAATATTTAGGTTTTTTTTTAATAGGCCAAGCAGCAGTAATATCTAGGTGGACAGATGATGAATACCAAGCACTAAATTACGCCTAGTTGGAAAAATTGAATTTTTAATGGACGACTCTAATTGTGTAGAAGCAAACACTTTCGATAAACTTAAACAAGCTTTATTGGATTTCTATATCCTTCCACATACACATATTTAGTCTTGTGCATCAACTACATACATTGCGCGTGTTATACCGCCAACTAGGACAAAATATGATGTACTAGACCGGAACATGTGGTCCATCACTTACTGCCATAACTACTCTAATCAGTTCATTCCAGATTGACCAACATAACCTATATACATTCCTGCTGCGGAGTATATTACTTTCTACCCCTCTTAGATATCCACACATAATCTTCTGACTACACAGGAGTATAAAACTGTCTCCGTGGCCTTAAAAGAGGTTATGATTCTGATGTTGCTGGTTGTTGGTTGTTGACCTGGGATGTCCACCAATGCTTCTGGCTGTTGACCTATATTGTCTAACAGTGCTGCCAGTTGCTGTTCCTGTGGCTATTAAACTGGTTACTGCTCATGGTATTCTCCTGCAGGAGGTGGTAGTAGTGGTCGTTAAAGTGGTCTTGCCTTTTGATGTGTCACAAAGCCTTCATCTGGGTATCTTGCCAGTTTAGCTTGTGAAAGTGGCTTCGCTTCGTAATCCTCTGGTTGAGGTGTTCTTTCGTAGGGTTTTCGAATTTGATCTATACCTCACTATGATTGTATCAGAGTACTCATCTCTATTGCAGCTAGATTTAACTAAGAACTATCTCAATTTGATATCAAAACCGCATTTCTTAGTGGAGATCTTGAAGAGGAGGTATACTTGAGTCCTCAAGAAGGAATACAGTTGGATAAAAATGTTGTTTGTAAACTCAATAAGAGTCTTTACGGTCTGAATCATTTATCACGCTGTTGAAACCGAAAGTTAGATTAATTCATAAAAAAAATTAGCTTAAGGCAATTTAATGAAGATAAGTGTAAGTGTATCTACAAAGCTGATGTTGAGGGGCAATGGATTATTGTGTCTTTCTAATCCTTTTTTGTCGATGATAGTTTTGTGATGAGGCCGAATAAAAAATCATACACTCAGTGAGTTGCATAAGTGTTTTGAGATCACGACATCATTAGTAGAATTATTTGTATGGATACAGATACGCTACAACAGAGAAAATGGCACACTCTTCATTGGACAATTAACCTACATACAACATATTGCCAAAAGATTTAATCTACAGGACACTAATCCTTGTTGCATGGCTGCATATTCCAGTACTCACCTACAAGCCGCAGCAGAAGACGAGTTAATGAAGCATGTACCGTTCAGGGAAGCAGTTGGCGCATTTATATTTATTTTCACGGTCAGTGGCCTTGTTATAGCGTTTGCAGTTAGGCAGGTCCGCAAATAGTGTAACATCTTTGACAAAAACCACTTGAATAATGTCAAGAAAATTATTAAATATCTCAAAGCTACAGCCAACTATGAAGTCGTGTATCGAAAGTCAGAAGACCCAATTACGATCGTGGAATATTCAGACTCTGATTATGCTGGATACCTCAATATAAGACGATCAACAACGGGCCACAAATTCAAGATCTCGGATGGTCCTGTTACTCGGAGAAGAAATATGCATGAGACAGTAGACCTCTCAACCACCCAAGCTGAATATATGGTGGCCTCAGGAGCATCTAAACAAGATATGCGGCCTAGAACGATGTTCATAAACATCTTTGCACCAACACCGATCTTCGTTGACAATAAAAGTGTCATACAACTTGTGAAGAATCCGGAATACCACAAGCATACCAAGCACATATACATTCGCTACCACTCCATTTGGGTGCAATTCAAACATTGGTGACATTAAGTTGTAATGCACCGCATCAAAGGAACAGCTTAACGACCTCCTTACGAAACCATTGCCCCGTGAGGTTTTTCAACGATTATGTTCCAAGTTGGTAACCAAGTTTTCTTTAAGTGGTTAATTTTTTTTGTGCTCAGTGTGTTGACTCATATATATATATATTTTTTAACGATGCCACTATGACATTAGAAACATTTTTGTGAACGATCATTAAAGGAGTGTGTCAGAATAATATAGTAATTTGCACCTAAATACCTAAGATTTACACTGCCCGTCCTCTTGTGTCTTAGTTCTTTTGGCGTTCTCTCTAACAAATGGGTCAAGATATAATCCAACGTTTCTTGCTATTAAATTCAAACACCAACAATTCCACTTAAACGCTTTTAAAGTCAGTGTGGCAAGCAGATGAACCGCATTAATCCTGGAACATCTAATATTGAATACCACTTTTAGCCAATTATATTTCAACCTTATTTAGATTCTAACATTAATTATCTAAAATGTCATTTCTCCTAAGCTAATGGTGCTCAATTTAACCTGTTTTCCATTCTTTCATCAAAGATGGTGAATGTTGATCGTGAAGATTCAGAAAAAAAATATAATCATAAATAATACACACAAAATAGAACCTTTTGAAATTGAAGCAATGATGTGGTTCGCCAAGTGGTCCTCATCAGCAATTCAAGACAACAATCTAGGTTTTTTGGATTTGCTATCAAAAAGAGATTTCTTCCCATCAATGCGCTGGCAATTCTCATCTTATTATATTGCCAGCAACGGTATGTGCTGTAGAGAGCTCGTAGAGAGTGCGTATTGTCAAAACGTCGTTGAGATCAACTATAACGGATAATCTCTTATCCTGGTTATATATGTTGAGTGTGCACAGGGAGAAAGTCAACTCAAACAAAGTTGTTTTTGTAGAAATAGTTATACATCAATTTGGTGGTAACCGTAGCATTCAGTTGCTATTTAGGTTGGTAGTTATCATCAGCCTTTACTGCTTCCAGTCTTCAGCCGGGTCAGTCTTGTATAACGTCTGCATCTTTCTCTGTATTTCCACCATTCCTCCTCCACTCTTGTCTCTTCTTCTCCTCTTCCTTAAACACTTGCTTAAGTAGGTAATGTTTTTATGTAATGCTGTGAAATGAGTTCAAATTTAAAGGTCATAATAAATTAAATTATTTCAAATAATATATTTTACTTCACCAAAATAATAACAATTTCTTAATATAATTACCTTCTAAGGACTTCTTTCATAAGAAAAGTAAGTTGATTGTATCATTGTATAAACTTGTAATGATGAATAAGATAAAGGATTATTAAATAATGTCACAAAATTCCCATATTTAAGGTAATATATATAACACTAGATTGTTTATAGCTATGAATATAATGACATTTAATTTTAATTTTATCAAATTTTACTTTTCAAAGTTTACTAGATGCCTTCAGGTTGAAGAAAAAACAATGCTCTTAACAATTTCTATATTTTTAGTATCTTTACAGCGTAATTATAATGCGAGTGCACGCAGAAGTTTTTTCAGGTGCACGCGTGTATGTGTGGGTGGAGAAATCTGTATTTCTCCTTCCTCCCCTGGAAAAATTTCTGGGGGCATCCGTGCATATGTGGAATATGTTCTAGACTATGTACTTTTGATTAGTAAAGGTATACAGACAATATTTTGTGACTTTAAAGTAAAATAACTTTTAGATTATGGTATAGGACAAAACATAGCTATATGTCCCAATGATGTTATGATTTTAGACATTAAGGAGAACATTTTGGTTTTAATTTTTTTTTATCAAAGCCTAATACTGTGATATTAAACTGTTAAAAAATATAACGTTGCTATAGCAACCCATTTAAAAAAAAGTACCCTCGGGTTGGTTAAACGCAGTGAAAGATGTTAAGGTAACCCTCGTATCTAAAGAAAGTTTTGGGAGACCTTCTTTCAAAGCCAAAACTATTTCTAACTCAGAATTAATTTTGAATGTTACTTATTGTGACATTACAGGTAGAAACTTCAAACTGTTAGCTGCTTATTTAGGATCATTATATGTTAAGAGTCGTTGGGACTCCTTGAGATTCCCTAAGATAGAGAACGCGATTATTGACATGGATTATAGCTCTAAATAGCTGAATTTAGGAATAGATTTTAAGAAGTTGAAATAAGGGGCTCAACCACCAAATTTACCGAATGTTAAAAATGACAACAAACAGATCAAACACAATTGTTGCATACGACCCAGGAATTCCAGGGGGTCTAACTATTGTTTAGTCATGATATTATTTGTTTGTTATTTCTTGAACGCGAACAAACGCTGTACTAAAATGAAACAAACTATGTCAAGTGTTACCATAACATTACCTAATAGTTTAGTCACTAATGAATCCACAAATTCATGGTGTGAATATGAATAGCAAAAGTTAGGTTGACCAATTCATTGTTATAGAAATATGGGCTATATATTGATTGTATTTGTGCATTTTATAATGTTTGGTTAAGTTTCTTGAAAATGTGTTCAAAAACTTAACTTCAAAGGAGGGTGATTGTCATAGCTTGCAGCCTTAGGTCTACTAGAGGGTGTAAGAATGACGCAACCCTAAGAACTCACACCAACAACGCTCCTAGCTCAGCAGTCGAGTATTCATACTAGTTTAAAAAAAGATCGTTTGTTTTTCCAAGTAGCATAACACAGAGCATTGTCAAATCTAGTATCTTAGGGAAAACAGTCCTCCTCTTTAGGTATATAACAGTGAGCTTTTAAACCTTTTAAAGAGAGGGGAGGGAACAGACAGAAGAACTCGAGCTGATAGTGGGACTAGTCTACATACTCAGCTATCAAATTTAACCAAATTGTGGGGCGGATTTCTACAGTTTGAGTCACTGTTCTGTATGGCGAGGACGCCCCAACCCATCTTGGAAGACAGAGTTAGATAACAATTACAGCGTAACGCCAGACGGTTTGGTGTTTGACACCAGCTAGGGCTACATCACCGAAGATAGGTAGGTGCATTGACAGAACTACTTCCTTTTCCCAAACTCTTTCAATAGGCTCTAAATTCTTCATCACATTATACTATAGTAGCGTAATTAATCTATTTCAATACATCAGATTAAACTAATGCCACAATTATTTGCCACTACATAATCCGTCCCATCAAGCCCATCCTAACCCGTTAGGACATGAGACGGGGGTACCGATGAAAGCATCTAAAAAGAGTTTTAATTTAAATGAAAGAAAAACTCTGCATACAGCTGTATAGCATTTGTTGGTCTCTTCATTTGTCTGAATAAGTTATAGAGCGGATGGTGATTCTGGTTGTATAAGAGAATCAGAGAATGATCAGAGGAGTAAAGACAAAAGTGTAGATACTGAGTGGCAAGTTGACTGTAGTTGTTGTGACATTTCTTCAATTTCCATACTACTGAACTGTGGATAATATTCTTACCTTTGTAATCGCTTGATTACAAGGGATAGTTTTTTTAAATAGTTTTTGCTACACCGTTAAAAAATAAATCAATATAATTTGTTTTATTCACTCCTTGGTCTGCGTATTCCTTTCTGCTATTTAGAATATTCTTTATCAATGAAGCAGTATTTGACAGATTTACTTCTCTTTTAGACTAAACTGATTGGTTTTATGAAACAGATGCCCGTTTTTGAACTGATTATGATTGTAATTTAGGTCGCCATTTGAACCCACGTCTTCCAGTTTTCATTCATAGCAAAAAACATGTCAAATGTTATATCTTTATTATTGTTTTTCTATTGATTTGAACATCCCACACTACAATAACTACTATTTCATAAAATGACATTTTATTTGATTCGTTGTATAGAAATCAACAAACATGTCTGGTACATAAATAAGCTATGGTTTTTTTTTACTTTCTCTCGATGCAAAAAATGTAATCATTAAGCAGATCAATCTAAATATCGAGTGTAAATAATCGATTTTTGGAAAGATCGTTCCAAGATCGAGCATGAAATAATAATAAAAAATAATAATATATTGTTTGTTATTATTATTGACATTTTACCGCTAGCATAATGTAAACTGCTTTGTGTTCATATAAAATGTGTGTTTTAACTTTTTCAAGCTAAGTTAAAAGGGAACTGAGGTTTGTAAATAAACAAAAATAACACATTTATCTTTAATGAAGCTATTAACACTCAAACTATATGGCTAATAATTTATCACTTATATTATGGCCAGTTGAATGTCATTTTCCAAATTTACCTAATCAATAAAAGAGCATGGTAGATAAATATTTGTTTTAAAGATCCACTAATTCTTAATAAAAGGTCAAGGAAAATATATTTGTTGGTGAGTCCTACACCCTATCCAAGTTAATGTTTCGTTTTTGCAACTTTTCTCAAGTGACAGATACGTTAGAGCTTTAATTATTATAATTTTCTGAAGAACAAACTTAAGTTTCTTAAACTGAGATTATTTAATTATTTAATTTTTGAAAACATTTGGATTTACATATTTCTTAAAAGAATAGATCCATGTTTACTCTCAGTATTTTTTACATTTCTTTTGTAATAATTAATATTTTGGGAAATTCCTGTGAAAGGATCTAGTATAAACAACTGTCAAATCAGGGGTGAAGTTGACCAAGTTTATCAAATTTATTTATTTTCCTTATTATGACTTAGTTAATCACAAATTTAGTTTTTTTACATACATTCTCATTACATTTGTTGTCCATTTTGTATGCTTATAAGCAATTAAAATGAAATGTATTATTTTATAAAAAATATTTTAGAATATTGCTTTTTTATAAAAATATTTTAACCCTGGAAAAGTGTTGATGCAGAAAAATTCTACAAGGAAAAAAAACAATGTCTCAAGACTTTTGAACACAACTAATATGATGGCTAGGAGAAACAATAGTTTTTAACCTAAATATTATCTAAAATACAAAACTGTGCAATTTTGACATTTTATTGGGGTTGAGTTGACCAGCGTCCAGCCTGCCACACTTGTTGTGATTTTCAATTTGGTGTTTATGTCTTTAAAGAATTGATTATTATTATTATTATTATTATTAGCACCGCGTCTTACTACCCATTCGGGTTATACGCACTTACGCTAATGTGTAATGGTAGGGTGATTGTGAGATGAAATGAAAGACCTACAGTTTAACGTGGAATCCGAACCACGGTGGCGGCCTGGCATTCCACACATTCACAAGATGTCTTGTCAGAGGTGTAAGAAGGGTATGGAAATCAGATAAATCTGTGCCGGGACCGAGGATTGAACCCCGGCCGCCAGACCAGAAGTCTGACACCTTACCCCTAGACCACCAGGTCACCTTTAAAGAATTGATGTTTAAAACAATTAAATAATTTGAAAGAAAGCGCAAGGTAAACAGTCATTTATTAATATTTGTAAGTGTGATAATAATTAGTATTGATAAAAATGATCTAAAATTCTTACACTGGTGTTTTGTAATAAGCTTAGGTCATTTTAAAGGTTATGTTTTTAGGAGGAATATAAGATATCAATAAATTGCAAGTTAACATACACAACAATAGGCCTAATATTATTCTTTATTGATCACAATACTAAGTTACCTATTAATTGAGTTGCATTTGATTATGACAGTCAAAATAGGCTTTAGATTCGCCAACTAAAATTTATTTTATTTTGGCTCTTTCATATTTTCTGCTTATTTATTATAAATTTATATTGTTGTCTACCTGTAACTAATACACCTATCACTATTGTCGCTGCTAAAGATAACAAGGAAATATATTCTGAACCCTAATAGTAAATAATTTTGCCAATACAGTGAACATGACATGGAAAAAGCATTAAATTTGAAGGGTAAAATTACAATTACTGATGCATAGAAAACATAATGTACCCAAAGGAACATTTGTGAATTGTGTACATGTCCGAAAAGGAAAAAAAAAACATGGTGGCAAACAATTGTTTCCAATTTGAAGAAACTCATGTAACTCAATCAATTTTGTCATACACAATGTGGGGCATGTATTGCCTAGTTATAAACTTAACAACAGGGGACACTACATTTTGGATTAGTGAGTTCCTGCTGAATAAACCAAAATAAGTTATAAACAGTCTAATAAGTTGAATAAGTTATATTCTTTAGTATTTTAATCTTTCAGTGTTTTAGATTTTAATTTCATAACTATATTTATCTGGAACAAAAATATATTAAAAATCTTGTAATATAAAGTGCTTGCAACCAACTTATCAATGTTTCAACCTCACCCCAACACTTAGCAAAAATCCCAAATCGGGTAAAGATGACCGAAGTAGAAATAATTAATGTATACATGTTTTAAACAATCTAAAAATAGCTAAGATGTGTGTTTATATATTTGAGACCAAAACTCATATAATGATATTTTTATTATTTTCAATAATTTGTATTGTTTAAAGCTATTTAAAGTTGAAAAGTGATCACCTTCACCCCATTTGACGGTATAGGCTATTCTGTAAACATTTAGTTATGAGAGCTGAGGAAACTTATATCAAAGCCAAGGGATTCATACAAAGGAGTTAAATGAATAAGATACAAGTTAGGCCTACCAATTTAGAAGGCTTATATTAGTGTCAATGACCTTTTAAAACTATAGGGGATACTAATAATACATAAATAAAGAGCCTATAGGTTTTTTAAATGAGCTTGAAAATTATTAGTAAAGATTTTCAAAACTCAAGAAATTATTTTAAAACGCAACATTGGTTATACTAATTATGTAGGCCTAATATAAAATTGATAACAGGCAATAAAAACAACTTAATAATTTATAACCTCTTGAGTACCATGGCAGGTTTCCGGCTGGATGTCACTTATCAGATACTTTCATAATAAATAATGGGCTGAAACTGGGAGATGCACTTTCCCTGTTAATTTTTAATCAAGCATCTGAGTAAGGTATGCTATTAGGGCAGTGCAATAAAGTAGGAAAGGGTTGACATTAAATGGTACATTGCAGCTATTAGGATATGAAAATGATTTAGCTTTGTTGGGCAATAGCAAGGAAGCTGAACGGCAAGAAATATATACATTTTATTAAAGGCTGGTAAGGAAATAGGTTTAAAACTGAACAGTGAAAAAACTAAGCATATGATCAAACAGAAAATGCATCTACTGGAGAGGATAATTTAGAGAGTATTCGAACAACGTATCATTTGACAGGGTTAATGAGTTTAAATATTTAATAACAAATTTAACTAGCAATAATAATAATAGATTGGAAATTAGGAAAAGAACACAGTTGAGAAATGTGTGCTATTATGCTACTTGGTCAATGAATTGTTGTCATATTGTCTGCTTTCAAGGAATATAAAACTAAAAATATACAAAACAATAATTTTACTGGTTTTTAGCTATGGGTGTGGAAGGTGTTCTCTTACCTTGCATAATGAAAAAAAAAAGATGTTTTAAAATAAGGTGCTTAGGAAGATATTTGGTCCAAAAAGGGATGAGGTTATTGGGGACGGAGGTTGTTACATAATAATGAGTTGCATATCCTATACTCATCACAAGACTTTGCTAGGGCAAATCAAATCTCATAGATTATGATAGGTAGGACATGCTGCACGAATGGGAGAATCATAACCATGTTCAGGGTGAGAAGAGACCATTGGTAAGACGTAGACACAGATGGGAAGATAACATTAGAATGGACCTGAAAGAGCTATGGTATGAGGGGGATTGAATAGAAATAGCTCAAGATAGAGATAGTTGTAATATTTTGGTAAATGAGGCAATGAACTTTATAGAGTTCCTAATGCTATAGAGTAAGTGATGTAAGTTCCAATACAAGTAGGCCTAAATTAAATGTCACAGACACAATAGCATCAACCAACAGGTTAAATCTAACATAACATTCTGAGGTAGTTTGAACCTTAATCCGTTTTTGACAATATTTTTAATTAGTTTGGTTAATTGCAATTGTAATTTCCAGGATTAAAAGTTAGCCTAATACAAGAGTTTGAAAAAGATGGAAGCTGAAGTAACCCCAGGATGTGTACCTCTAAATACTACCAAAATATGTTGGATTGCAAATGGTCACATTGATTCTACATGCGCGCAGGTTAGTTCAGTTCTTTCAAAGATACAATATTTAATTTAAAAATGTTCTCAACTAAATTTAGAACGAAGGCATTAGCAGTGTTTTCAGTCATATGGTGACCAAGGAGAGTTACCAATCTCTAGGCTCTTTATAGATGGGAATTGTAGATATTACTTATACAGAATGTCTGTTCTCTCTAGTGCAGTATTTGAAGGAAAAAAACATATTATAATTAATAAGGCTACCATACTTTTTTAAATGTTGCTCAGATTTAGGAATATCAAATATTCAGACCTAAAATTACATGTTTATCGAAATAACTTATGATAATTCACAAGGGATAAAAAAGGGCTACCCCTTTTGCTGGCAAAATAAAATGTGCTAAACCATACAAACAAACAGACCAACTTAGTAGAAATGAAGTTGATACTTTTCAAGGCTGCACCAAAGATAATCATAGACCAACTGACTAGATGAATAAGACTTAAGTTTGTCTACGTTTTTAAATTCTAAAGGATTTTTGAGTTTGAAAAATATTTTTATTTAATTCAATAAGTTAGCATAGAACCTAGCTATTTTTAGACTAGGCATCTGATTAGTAATTGCTGTATCCGAATAGTCAAGTACACTTGACTTGATGCAGTCTTGATAATTTTACACTTCTTGCGGTTTTCATAGTGAAGACTGCATCAAACTATTCGAACGGCAACACACTTGGGTCCACAGTGCTGCTTCCTATCAAATAATTTGTGTAGGTCGGTGCTCAACAGACGAAACGATAATACTAAAACATTTGCCAGTCAAACACTGCACCAATGCCACATGTCTCGTAGCTTTAGTATCTATGGTTACCAAGACCTCGAGAAAACTGCATCGGTCTAGTCTGCGACTATTCGGACAGGTCTACACTTGGTCACATGATTCCCAATGCAGCTATCAACGCCACGAGCCAACGCGACGCTGCATAAGTAGACTATTCGAGTACAGCCAATGTCTTATCCAACATCATTGTAGTACAGACCTATCAACCATAAGTTACCCTAGAAGATTAATTTACTTCCATTAAACTGAATATGGCCCTTTAACTTAAAATTAATGTTAATGTTGTGCAACTTAATAATTTATGGTGAAAAAAAAAATCCTTATACATGCAACATTTCCAAGAGAATTTGGAATTGGTATCCATAGACAAAATTAATATTCACAGCCAAGATTTGGCTTTTGAAAATATAAATTTAAATGATCTCATAGTTTTGCAAACTAAACTAAAAACTGATTCCAGATTAAAAAACAAGATATCAAACTAAAGTGTAAAATATCTTGGAAGCATGATTCAGGCAAAAGTTGGGATTGTACTAGGACTGTGAAATTGGAGTCAAGAGTCGTGGATTCATAAGAAATTTTGGGTGAAGTTGGAGTCAGTAAAAGTATACCGACTCTGACTTCAAAATAAAAACTTATAATATTATAGCAATATGTTTATATATCATTTTTATTCCTAGGACCAGTATTTTTAATTTGGATTGACTTTTTTTTTTAAATACATGCACATGCCAAAGAAGCTTTCCATGAAGTAATTTGGGTTGGAGGATTTTACTGCAGGATGTTTGTTATGACTAATTAATATAAATTAACTATTTATGAAGAAGTCGGAGGCCTAGTGTACCGACTCCACAGTCATAGTCCCAAATGCAGCAAAACATGGACCTTGAATCTAAGAGAGACTAGGGAAAATGGAGGCCATGGCAATGAAGTTATCCAGTAAAGAGTTGGGATTATAGAAAGTCCATGAGATAGTAGAGGAATCAAGGCTGAGATGGTATGGGCATGTAATAAAAATGGAAAGGGAGAGAATGCTAAAGAGGAAAATGGAGATGAATTTTTTAGGAAAAATACCACAAAAGGGACCAAGAAAGAGATGGGAGGAGCATATAACACAAAGTGTCCAAAGGAGAGGAGAAGAACGGAAACGATTAAAGAAGAAAGATGGAGGCATTTAATAAACTGAACCAGCCACAGGCTGGAAATAGTTGATATTGGCGATGATGATCAAACTATTTTTAATCTTTTATTAGTGGAACTTAATCATCGGTATGTCATGTCAAAAAATGTTAGAGAATAGAAGGTTTTGTTTGCAAAATGGTTGCAATAAAATATTAATATAATAACCTTGGTAGGCTACTATTGGGAAACAAATATTAAGGAAATTCACTGGCATTGAGGCATTTACTCTACATGGAGAGAGAAGAGGAAAGTCGCAATGAGCAAAGCCACATATTATGCAGCTGATTGATTGATTAACAAATGATTATTAAAAATCATTTTCACTAATTAATAATGAACTAAGAAATTACAATAGCTAGCTTAGTAGTTCTTTAACAGGGTAAGTGAATGGTTAGTGAAAGCCTGATTGATTTAGAAAGCCAACTAAATCCTCAGAGGGTGATTTGTTATTGATTCATTTTCCTTCTTACTCGAGGTAAATGTTAGTGTAGAGTCTATTCATGATAGGTTTTTACCTGGATGACAGAAAATCATATGTTTAGGTTTTGTGTTGCTGACACTTGTAAAATATCACTTTTGCTATAGACCTAAATGAAAGTTTTTTTAGTTACATGTTATATTTCACATTTAAAATAACGTAAACTTAAAGTTTTCTCACACTATTTCATTACGTTTAATAATTTCTTTCTACCCAATTCGAAACAATATTTTAAACGTAATTAAAAGTACTGGTACTTATTCTTTGTTGGGCAATGTTATCGATAATGTTTACTATAGTGCATACATTAATACCTTTTAATAAAGGCATCATATTTACTTAGAAAAGATAAAATACTTGTCATTTTTTATATGTAATAAATTATTTTATGATTATTTTATCAAATTTCAAAATATTTAACTGAATAAAATATTGTTATCCACTGCATGGGTGCACTATTGTAAAGAACTTGTTTCTGTCATGTTCAATCACATGGTTTAAATTCGCCGGTTGCCATTTTGAAGCTATATTCGTTAGACCTTTAGTGAAAGTGCTCTGAATAATAATTTATTTAAGTAGAATAAAACGATAAATAGCTTTGTGCCCAACCTCAAATAAATATAAATAATATTGGCATAAATTGCTGTGGTTATCTATCACATTCATGATACATTACCATATGTTTTAATTACAGCTACCCAAAGTGACATGTCAGCTACTATTTCTAGTAACTTTGTGAGCTGTCATCTAAGTAAACTAAAGTTGAGAATATACTATAGATACTTAAAATTCCCCTTCCATATGTTGTTCACTTCATTTATGACTAATAGTCATGTTTATAATAATTACATCTTATAATTTATTTGTCATGTTAATGTCACAGAGTAATGTTTCTTCACAGGGGTATGACAAGAACTTGTCAGACTATCTTGGCTTCAATGGTGAAATCAGCTCGGAGATAATATCTGTGTTGAAAGAGAATCAGGACAGACCACAGAAACAGGTTGAATCAAGAAAGTTAGCAGGTAGCCCAGAGAAACAAGCTGGGTCAAGAGAGGATCAGGACAGACTAGGCAAACAACCTGAGTCAAAGGTCATTCCAGACAGTCCTGGGGAACAATCTAAGCTAAGGGACACTCTAAACAGTCCTGGGAAGGAAGTTGAGCTAAGGGATACTCTGGACATTCCTGGAAAGCAAGTTGAGCCAAGGGATACTCCAGTCATCTTTGGGAAACAAGCTGAGCCAAGGGACACCCCAGACAGCCCTCTGAAGCAAGTTGAGACAAGGGACTCCCCAGACAGCCCTCTGGAGCTGGCTGAGCCAAAAAACACTCTTTACAACCCTGGGAAACAAGATGAGCCAAGCGACACTTTCAATAGCTCTGGGAAACAAGTTGGGCCAATTCAGAATGAGAAATGTCCAAGCAGACAAGCTGAGCCAAGAGTTACTCCAGACATCTCTAGTAAACAATCTAAGTTATGGAACACTCCAGACAGCACTCGTAAGCAAGCTGAGTCAAAAGCATCTCCAGACACCACTGGGAAACAAACTAAGCAAGTGGAAACACCCGACAGCCCAGACACAAAAATTGGGATGAGTGGGACTAGCACTAGGGAGACACTGGACAGTGATGCAAGTATGGATCCAACAAGGAAGAGCAGGAAGAGAGTTAATATCTGTGAAGAGGATGAAAGCTGTGCTCTACGATGTGGCTCGGAGACCTCAGACTCATTGGCTGACAGCGTGGATCCATGTCTCACTATGACAGGAACCATCAAGCGAGGAAAAAAGGCAGGTCAGAGTGTTGATGTACGCCTCAATATTTCCCGAGAGGAGTTAGAAGTTCTTGAAGCCACTATAGCAGCCCAGAAGCATGGGTCAGTGTCATCTCGGAGACTGTTGTGTGGTCTGCGTAGAGGCCCCCACATAGCTCTGTGGACAGTTTTGTGCTTGCCCTTTGTTGTAGCTGTATCAGGGCTTTACTCATTTTATGTAGGCACCCTGACCTGGTACAACGTGTTTACCTACTACACTGAGGAGAAACCACTAGTATGTCGTGTGTTGGTTTCCCCAGTTCTCATCCTATTGTATCCCTTTATAATCGTAGTTCTCACTCTGGGTCTGGGAGTATATGCAGGGCTTGTGCAAGTGTCCTGGTTCTTGGAGTCATGGTACAAAGAAATCAGTGACCTGGAAAAAGGCTTCTATGGCTGGCTATGTGCAGCGCTCGGCTATGAGGACTGTGCCCCATATGAAGTTGTGGTTCTCACTGAGATACTACCACTTGATTCCAGTGTTTGAACAGCTGTTACTGCCACTGTATTCCAGTGTGTGAACATCTGTTACTGCCATTGGGATTTAGTGTATGAACATGTGTTATTGGAGCTGTATTCCAAAGTGTTAACACTTTTTACTGCCTAGGGATTCCAGTGTTTGAACATTTCTTACCGCTGCTGAATTCCAATATGTTAACATTTGTAATTGCTGCTAGATTCCAGTGTATGATCACTGAACATTTGTTACTTTCACTGGATTCCATTGTGTAAACACTTATTACTACTATACAACTGAATTCCAATGTCTAAGCACTTGTTACTGCCACTGGATTACTATATGTGAACACTTGTTACTGTGGATACTAATTTGTAAAGACTTGTTACTGCCAGGGCTGTGGATTTGGTAGGCTAAACTTTTGTTTATCCTGAAACTTCATCTTTCTTCCTTGTTTGAGGTCATTAGTCAATTGCATTTGTGGTCTTCCAGGTCCCCTTTTACCTTTCACTTTGCCTTCTATTACATCACTCAATAAGACATTTCAGACATAATGGGAACCATCCAGTTGACCTCTTCATTAGTCACCTGATTAATTCGCTTTATCCTCTCTATTATCCTCCAACACCGCATCTCAAAACTTTCCAAAAATATATTTTTCCTTAAGGTACATGTTTCAGCTCCATGCAAAGCAATGCTTCATAATATATAACATTTCACCAATTTTTTTTCCCCTGATTATAATTTATAAGTTTTTATTTTGAAGTCAGAGTCAGTACCTTTCTACCGACTCAGACTCCACAGCCCTGGTTCCTAGATCTGTGTACTTTCTTTTTTAGTACCATATCTTTCTTTACCACCTGTTCAGGTTATATACATATGTACTAATTACGCTAATGAGTTAGGGATGAGGGAGGTTGAATTTTAGAGGGAGTGTACCCGCATTTTTGTGAGGTGAGAGAGAGGAAACCCATTTTGGAAAAAACTCTGTACACCTGACCAGGATTCGAACACCAATCTCCCCGTCATCGGAAATATAGTCTTAAATGAGTGTGATGTCTCAGACCATGCAGCCATCGAAGCAGGTATGTGAACACTTGCTACTCCGGCTGAATTTCAATACGTGAACACAAGTTATTGTGGCAGGATTCTTATGTGAGAACACGTTTTATTACTGCAGCTGTATTCCAGTGTATGAACACAAGTTTTTGCGCCTGGATTCTAATGTGTGAACACTTGGTAGTTAGATCACTACACAATGTAAACTTTTGTACTGGTAGGCTTACCGAGCTCCATAATGTGAACTTCCCACTTAAAAAAAAATTGTATATATAACATAAAAGTTTAATTATTTATAATCTTTATAAGTGAGAACATATCATTCCAATAAGATAATACCTAATGTGTATTTAGGTTAAAGTTAATTAGTTTGTTTCCTCTGTGGTCTCTCAATGTATATCACTTAAACATTGCAGATATGTCAATTTGGATTTCATATCAATTCAACATTGGTCTTGTTAATAATCTTTTACCTGTCAGTCGTCATATAATGAGCTTTTAGTTTAGACCGATTGTGTCTATACCAGTCTACAAAATAAAATATATTATTTACAAAAGTTTAGATTTTTGATCTGCATACATTACATCTCTTGATGAAACTCCATTGCACCATTGAAATTGAAGTGCTGCTAGCAAGCAAAATGATCAGGTTGTACTAATTATGTTCAAGGTAGAGAGCTTAGTAGAGGTCTGCGAGATCAAACATTTCCATTCCAAAACAAGCTTGAATTTAATTAATGTACCAGTTTACTTTTAAAACTTATAAAAATACCAATGACATATTTATTAAATTTTTAGAAAAAATTTAGTTTTAAGATTTTAATACTCACATTATTTAAAATAAAATGAAACATTATCTGTGATGAAATTGAAAAAATAAAAAATAAATTACAATCAACATTTTACAAACAACATCCAGACAAGAAAGAGTCATCCATTTCAAGACCTCAAGAAAAACTGCACTTCAGAAATAGTCTGATACAACAAGCTAGAAATTGTATTTCACAACCAATATCCAGACAAGTAGAGAGAAGAGTGAATCATCCAGCTCCAGACATAATACAGCTTAGAAATATGACTTAGTAAAATAAAGTTTATATTAACTCTAAATAATGACTTTCAATCATATTAGTTGTGAAATATGGCTTTGATTTGACTGTAGCAAACATAATGCTGTGCAGGACGTTATATTTCCTTGTATGGGTGTCTTGATATTGGGTTGCTATGAAACATGCTAAGTATTAAATTACCCTCTGTACTTTGTACTCTGTGTTGTGATGTATTTATTATTGTGTGTAGAGCTATTGCTATTGGTTTGTACTACATGATGTAATATCTCTTTTCAAGACTGAATTTTATAAATGTTTACAAGCTATTGATGTTTTATTCTGTATGTTTATAGCATTATTTATATTTCAAGGTCATCATTACTTTAAGGGTTGTTTTAATTTGTTCGCACCGCATCTTACTACCTGTTCAGGTTGTATGCATATGTACTAATTAAACAAATGAGCTAAGGATGAGTAAGGTTGAATTTAGAAGATGTATCCCACATTTGCATGAAAGGAGAGTGGAAAACCATTTAGTAAAAACCATCCTCAATATGCCCAACTGAGTTTTGAACCACAATCTCCCTTTCATCGACAGTCTAGTCTAATATATGACGCCTTAGAATAGAGGTTTCCAAACACAATGAATATGGGAGAATATGGGAAATACTTTCAAAATGTCAATTTTTTTTTGTGATTCATGCAGATTTAAAATTTTGCTGTATCATGTTTAGGTTTTTTTTTTTACCTTTAGAGGGGCCTCTGCCATCTAACCTTTGTTCAATCAGGGACAGGCTTTTTTTTCATAAATGTGATGGAAATCATGTTCAAATATTAATACATTTTATACTAAAATGAAGTTTGTAATGCTAGACAGTACAAGATTTGTTAATTTTGTATACAAAATTATTGGTACGTTACCTACAGAGGAGAATACCATTCACACTCACCTCGGTGGCCTAGTTAGCTAACACGCTAGTTTTGTGTTGAGCTCGACTGCCAAGGATGATTAAATTGAGGTTCCAATCATGGTTGGGTGAACTGGGGGTAGTTTTTCCTAAATGGTTTTACATTCTCCCTCCACACAAATGTGGGTTCACTTCCTCTAAATTCAACCTTCACAACTCCTAACGATCAGTATAATTAATTAGTACTTGGGTGACTTGGTGGTCTAGGGGTAAGGTGTCGGACTTCTATGCTGGGGTCCGGGGTTCAATCCTCGGTCCCGGCACAGATTTATCTGATTACCAAACCCTTCCTTCACCTCTGACAAGACATCTTGTGAATGTGGGGAATGCCAGGCCTCCATCGTGGTTCGGATTCCACGTTAAACTGTAGGTCCTCCATTTCATCTCACAATCACCCTACCATTACACATTAGCGTAAGTGCGTACAACCCGAACGGGTAGTAAGACGCTGTGCATAATAATAATAATAATAATAATAATAATAATAAGTACTTGAGCGTATAACCCAAATGGGTAGTAAGGTGCGGTGCTAAACAAAAAAAAAAAATCACTTTCATTTACCAGCTCTTTAAGTTTGGTAAGTAACTTTTTACTCCAATCCAATTGCAGTTATCAAAATGTTCATCTGTGCGCCTACTTCTGTATTTGTTTTTTTATTAGGCCCCCTACCTTCAGCTGAAAATGATGACACACAGGTTGGTAGAGAGAGCAGAACAATGCCTTCACTCATAGTGCAACATGAACCAGAACTAGATAATTTTCCTTAGAGACAAGAGGCAACACTCAACGATAATCTACTTGAAAGAGCTAAATAAATGTCTCGGTTGAGCTAAAAGTAAGTGTTGCTGTGAGCTACCTAAAGCTTACAATTGGCAGCCAGCTGACCCCTGCCCTAAATCATGCTGCCACCAAAGCAGGTGTAAACCATATTATCTTAACATTTTGCACTTTCATGATGTTTTAACTTAAAAATAAACAATAACAATTATTTTAGTTCTAGGAGTCAACTATCCCAAATTTTTAATCAAAAACTATCCTAACATAAAATTTAGCAAAAGTTGAATCCTAGAATAATAAATAATAGCCTTTTTAAGTTAATACAACAAAATGTTAGACATCATGGTTTATACCTGAGCCCTTCAATAATTGTAAACTTTTGCTAAATTTCATGTTAGGATAGTGTTTGATTTAAAATTTGGCGCAAGTTGACTCCTAGAACTATCATAATTTTATAGAATCCACACCAACAGAGGTTTCAGTCTCATGCAGTCTGATTTATTGGTAAGAGGGAGGTGAAAGTTTAAATTTCTCTCATTGTACTGAGGTGAATTTTTCTCAACTTTTTCCACAATCCCTTTACTAAAATATGAGTTAACTTGCTCTAAACTTTCCCTTACTCCTTTCTGGTCTGATACATAAATTTGTGGATAACCTGAATGATAGACGCAGAGTAGAGAATATTTTTTAGATACAATCCGATATCTCAACTAAAATAGTTTTTGCTACTTTTGTCCTGAATATAAAGGATGTCCACTGATGTAAAACAGTGGATAATTTTTTTAACGCCGATCTTGCTACCTGTTTGGGTTATACGCTTGTACTAATATATACTATTAACAACTATGGTTTAAAGAAAGAGTAAGGTTATATTTGTATGAAGTATACCTGCATATGCCTGGAGGGAGAGTGGAAACCCATTTTGGGAAAAACACACCAGTACACCAGAGTGAGATTTGAACCTTGCTCTCCCTTTAATTGGCAGTCTAGTTTACTGCAAGAGTAGTACCTTAGACCATGCGGCAACCTAAGAAGTAGTTTGGATACTGATTCAACACAGTTTGACCACTGATGTATGTAACTTAGCTTTGCAACAGTTAAACTCTCTCAAACACTAAAAGCTTTTATTTACTAGGCTAGTTATATATATTCATTACTGTAGCAAAATTTGAGATAAATATACCATAATTTACCTGGAGAGAGATTTTAAAACCACAAAGTGGAACAAGCCACCGGCATTGTGGCTAATTAGGGGTCAAACTTTAGTCTCCAGAGTTAAGCATACTGGCTAAAATATGTTGTTTCCAAATCACACACAGCTTACTCAAAGTTATGTAGGTCTATATATTTATTTAACCTTGGACTGCAACATAAAATACTTGATGACAAGCTAGATTCTTTAACAAAGTAATGATGCTTCTTTTTGACCTATAACAGTCCCTCTGAACACTCAGCCATGGAGCCAAGGTTGGTCGAACGCTAGACATGTAGTCAGCCTACTGGTACCTAACTATTAAACGAAGGAGTGGGTCACGGTCAAACCAAAATTTGAGGCTGAGTGTGAATTAATAATCTGCCTATAGAGAATATAGTTGTTGTACGGTAACTTGTCAAAGATTATAGTTTTTGTAAGGTCACTTTTTAGAGTAGGGTAGACCGGGGCAGGTTGACACACTTTTAACTGTTTATTTTTTTTAATTTTCCTGTTAATTTTTTTTAAACTTTTGAGCATGAATGTTACCAGTGGACCTTAGAGTGTATCTTTGCCCCAACGACTTTAGTTTAATTTTATTACTAATATTTATAAAATCGATATCAGTGAAGTAAAGTCACCTGTGCCAACTTACCCCATTACCGGGGCAAGTTGGCACAGCATTTTAAATTCAGAATGATGTTAAAAAATAAACACTCATATGTTATGCAACAGCCTATTTATTATTAGAAATTAAATATGTATTAATATACAACAACCTTTTTCGTTTGAAATACCCTACATGTCATCATTGTCACTGTCACAATTGAAACACACATAAAATACAGTGTCCCCAGGAATGCAGTCTTCCTGTGCCCACCTCTCACACTTGGTGCACTTTACCCAATCTTCACCACGTTTCGAGTTGCTATATGGACCGAAGCAGTGAATACAAAGGCAGTCTTCATCTTCATTCTCAGACTCAATGGGCGAAGTGTCTTTTGGCCTGCATTTACGTTTTTTAACGTCAGAAGAAGGGAAAAGTTTTTTCATTGATTTGTTAGAGTTCAAACGATGCTCTTTCTTCCTTTTCGTGATCTCCTGTTCCTCAAACAAAGCCATCTTTATTGGTGTATCAGTCAAAATGGCCAATTTCCTTTTCTTTCGTCCTTTGACAGTTTCTTTTCTTGGCCCCGCTTTCTCCAATGACCTCACTTCCTCTGGGGAAGGGTATAAGGTTTGAGCAGAAGTAGATGGGAGGGGAGAGTAAGTGGATGTAGATGAAGGAGAGGGGCCATCAGTGGTGGTGGCAGTAGGGTCAGGTCTGTCTGTGACATAGGATGGCATGAAATCAGCATCGGTAAATACATCTGGGTTCAAAGGGAAAATTCCAGTTACTCTAAATCCTGATGTAATGTTCATAGGTGTTGTGGCTAAAGGAAGGCTGGAAGCTACAATACCGGGAATGTCGTATATGGTCATGGGACGTTTGTTAGTGGACATCCACGCATCACAAGCAGTGTTGACATACTTTTTTAAAGGGCCATAAACAGATCGATCCAGGGGTTGCAGTTAGTGGCTGCAATGAGGGGGGAATGATAAAATAGTAACCCCATTTTCTTTGAAGTACTCTAGGACTTGTGCTGAGAGGTGGGAATCATGATTATCACGAAGTAGCAGGCAGGGATGCTCAAGAGAATACCGCACATGAGAAATAAAATGTCTGGCATATTTATTGAAGCTTATTTCTGTCATCCACCCCGAAGGGTGAGCATCACCTCCACTACCTATGGGCCCATCACGAATGAAATGTGGTTGACATTTAACTCTTGGGAAAATGAAATATGGTGGGATACTATTTCCCACAGCATTAACTGCCACAGCTAAAGTAACTAGCGATCCTCTTTCTCCTGACATCATCTTTCCTATCTGTCTGAAGCCCCGACGTCCCACTATTCTGTTCGGCTTTTGCACTGTAGTAATGCCTGTTTCATCTACATTCCATATATCAGAAGGGGCAACATTCAATCTTTTGAAAACAGATGTAAGATTGCCAAAAAAACAAATCAATGTTGGTTCGATTAAAGCTGGTTGCACGAGCTAGACTTGTTGCTTGTGGCGATCTGATCGAGAGCGTTTTGTTTCTCTTCAGGAAAGAGGTAAACCAATCAGGGCCTGCTGTTTCACGCTCAGTCCAAGCGTCTGGAACTTTAGTATTACAAGCAACAGCATAGGTGTATGCGAATCTCCTGACTTCCCTTGGTGTCAGGCCGAAATAAATATCTGAGGCCTTCATTAGGTATTCTACGAGCAGCTTCTCTTGCTCAGGCTCAAACATCTGCACATAAGAAGCCGACAGAAATTAATCCATTGTCTTAGAGTAGGCCTATAGGAAAGTGAAGCTATATAAATAAATTAATAATTGAATAAAGACACAATGATTTTGCTTACCTTCCATGGTTTGGCGTAGCTAAATCGTGCCCAGGGTAAAGATTCCGGTGTATCCTCCACAGGTTGTGCTAATGGGTTATACTTGGCACAGTATCTAGCCAGTGTTCTGAACGGTATGCCAAAATCTTGCGCAGCTCCTCTAATTGAACGATGTTCTACTTTCACTGCAAGTACGGCTGCTTTCATTGATTCGGCAGGTACCTCACCCTGGTGGTCTTCTTCTTGAATGTATTCACCATCGTGAGTTCTGTAAAAAATGTTATAAATACTGGATTTAAAAAAGTTCTCTATTTTATATATTAGCAAATTAAGTAAAAATAAATTACGAAGCTGGTTGTGTATTGTTGTTGTTAAAATGCCCTTCTCAGATTGGCTATAGAAACAAACTAGTAAGATATAAAGCATCTTCCCAGGTTAAGTGCCAACATGCCCCGTCGCCATGTTTGTTTTTCAGACTAACCTAGCAACGCCATCTCCAACAAATTAATTTCACTTGATAGCTAAAAATAACGGCTAAATAGTTCTCTCTAAGAATATTATACAATAAAAAGTAAACACAAGAGTTCTACAGTTCTACAAAGCATTATGTATGAGAAAGAAAATTTACTCACAGGTTCAATAAACACAAAATCTGTCATCCTCCTCTGTAGGCTTCTTCAAACTCACTGCCACCAACGGAGACAAAAGATGGTTGATATATACACCCCCTGTGTGACTCGTGGCGCGATTTTGTAATCCGTTAGGGAACCGCAACCGACGTGCCAACCTGCCCCGGTCCACCCTACACTAGCCTCCAGAGATTATGGTTGTTGTAAGGTTACTTGTCAAAGTACACTTGCCTCCAGAAATAATGGTTGCTCTAAGGCCACTTGTCAAACAAAGTACACTTGCCTCTGAAGATAATGGTTGTAAGGTCAATTGCCAGAGTAGAGGGCCTAAACTTGCCTCCAGAGATAATGGTTGCTGTAAGGTCACTTGTCAAAGTACAATTGCCTCCAAAGATAATGGTTGTAAGATCAAATGCCAGATTAGGGGGCCTACACTTGCCTTCAGAGATAATGGTTGTTGTAAGGTCACTTGTCAAAGTACACTTGCCTCCAGAGATAATGGTTGTTGTAAGGTCGCTTGTCAAAGTATGTTTGCCTCCAGGGATATAGGTTGTAAGGTCACTCGGTAGAGTACACTTGCCTCCGGGGATAATAGTTGTAAGGTCACTTGTCACAATACACTATCCTCCAGAGATAATGTTTATTGTAAACAAAGTCAGAGAAAGCTAATTTTTCAATATAATTTAACACCTTTAGCCAATAAAAGTGTTTATAGGTATAGGGGGTTCCATCAAATTCCACCAGATGGGATCTGGACCCCCCCAAACTACCATCCTCTCCTTTCCACACTCTTGGTTATAAAGTGGCTTGTCAGAGAACACAGGCATTTTAAGCCTAATAATTACAATGGTTCAAGACATTATACATTATTTAGTGGTTAAGTTAATGCCTCTCATTTTTTTTTTATATATAATATTCATGGTAACTTATTATAGCTATGTAATTTTATGAATATTTTCTTAGTAGTGAAGCTACCAAAAGCTACATATATTTAAGGCCTAAACCATTTCGTATGAATGATAACCATGATAAGGCTCAAGTAATTACAAACCTGCCGCCTTTCGAAATATGGTTTCTGACCAACTCTCAACAGGTATAAAGGGAGGAAATTTTGGGATAGTGTGTGCGTAGTGAATGTTAGAAACAGGTTACTTTTTTATATTATTTTTATCTGACATCAAAATGCCTTTGTCCCAATTAACAAAACACAAATTGGAACATACCAATATGAAGATATTGTTTCTAGTATAAATGATAGGTATAAATGTGCTCACTACTTCAGAGGATAAAATCACACAATATTATTTAACATTCCTTGGAATGCCTTGCCCTTAGAACAAATTAACATATGCATAAACCTATCAATATTCTTGTAAATTAATGTCATACATTTTAGTATTTTTTTAATAAACCCAATTCTTTGATACTTATAATTTTATTTTCCTGTCTGTTAACATTTTCTAATGAATTAAAACAAAGCAAACACTGACACATATTTTTAATCTTTTCCACGCAATACATTATAGGCCTACATTAGAATAAATTAAGGACAAATATGGCAGTGAAGGCAAAAAAGGTATTTAAGTGTGTAATAGTTTGTTAAAAGATAATATTAGTATGTCTTTAATCTTGGTGTATTTATTGTGAGTAATAATGTAGGCATAACTTACTGTTGTAGTGTTATTAAAGAAAACCTGTCTATGACATTCACAAAAAGTGTAACCTACTAACCTACAACCAGAAATTTCAAAACCGTCAAATGCTATTAGCTATTACCCTTTCCACTTGAAGTAATTTGTTATAAGTCGTGTACATGTCTAATTAGCCTAAGTAGTACTCCCTTCCAGCACCATTAGAGGGCAGAGGACAAAAAGTTAAATAAGAACTTATTAATAAAACACTTGGAGGGCTAAAACCTTATTATATTTGTTAGAAAAATTATACGGTAATATACACGTCTACAAAACAGGGTAAATTTACTACAAATAACTAAATCATCCAGACATCAAAATAGATAATAGGCTACTAGGCCCCTTAACATAACTTTCATCTAAATGGTCGCTTTTGGGCTCAAACTAATTCTCATTACGATTTCTAGTTTTCTTGACACCGTCTTGAACAGCCTCGAGTTCCTCATCCAGTCTCTCTTTAGCCCGAACGACCTTGGACTGAAGATAAAATGAACCCCCTCTGCTTTTGTCGTTAACACCGAAGAGATGCTCATACTTGCTCTTGACAAGTTCAGGATCAAGCTTATCAACATCAAGAATCTGCTGTGCCTCCTCTAGTGTTATTCCTGTCCGGGCATTGGTTGCGGCTCTTCTGGGGCCCCCGGTGCTTTGGGCAGCCGCCTGACTCGCGGCTAACTCTTGTTTCAGGGCGCGAGCGAAAGCTCTACCTACCACTTGGCTCCCCACCAATATTAGTTGGGCTAGGTATTTTGCCATCTCATTTGGAGTCTAACACAAGTATAATGGTTTAATTTAGTAACCAACATGGCATAACCTAACATTTAAACATCATCATAAATTTGTGAAACACAGACAACAAAATTGTATTAGAAAGGCCAGATACTATTAGAATAAAAAACATTAGTAGTTTTGTGCGATACTAGCGCTTATGTGACCGAATTACAACATACCTTTCTAGAGAGCGTTTTGAGGCTCAGACAAATTTAATTTTACACCACATATTACACAAACAACAGCACTAAGAGCAATTAAAAATTATTTCATTATAAGTAAAAAAAGGTAATTTGAAATTAGCTGTAGTTAAAATATAGAATTAAAATTTTAATGCACACATTTGATATTATCTTCGAATTAACATATTTATCTCTATAGTTACTCAGTGACCTTTTCTGATTGCACCGATATATATATATATATATATATATATATATATAATATTATTTATCACTAATATCTCGATTATACTAAATATATATATATATATATATATAAAATTTAATATAAATCGAAATATTAGTAATATATATATATATATATATTATTAGTATAAATCGAGATATTAATGAAAATGGGCTTGATAGATGTTTGTTTTTATGGCTGTATATGAATCATTTTAAAAACTGTTCTAAACATGTTCTGCCTTTTTTTATTTAATGTACTTAACCAAGATCTAATTAATGCCCCGTATTCCCGAGTGTGTTTTTGAATATCTCGGGGACTTTTCCTTTTCGAGTTTCACATTTGGTATTCCTCAATCATTTGAGACCATTCGAGACACAAATAGTTCGAACTGATCTCTATCACTAATTCTCGAAGGGGTCAACACACTCGAAATATAAAATTTCGAAAAGTTTAGCAGAATTGGTGAATAAATAATATTTCATTTGATTGCAATCCAAGAATTAGAAGAACGTAAACTTGAATTAAGTAGGCCCTTTTGGGTAGGGGTAATGCATTTTCCATTAGGGATAAAGAATTTGTCAAGCTATTTAGATTGAATAAATGAAGTGCAGATTATTTATTTGACACATTATAAGACGTGATGGAGGGACAATCTCGAACGTCTTCATTATCTGTTTTTACAAAGTTTTGTTATTTTTATAATTTTTATTAATAATAATACTAAAGTGTTGTAATGAAACAAAAAAATTAGTTTATCACGTCTTTAAGATAAGACCTTTAATAAATTCCCGAAGAATACTTTTTGCTCAGAAGTAACATTTATTTTTTATATCATTCAAGTATTCTAATAAATTTATTTACAATCGTAAGAAAATGGATTATGTATAACAAAGTCCATATTGGAAAATATTTAACGTTTATCCTGTGTTGGGGCTGGTTGATCTCACCGGCAATTAATTCGTTGCACGAAAAATTAGTGTATAAAAGTGAATTAGAATGGTTGTTCTCTCATCCACTCATCTTGAATACGAACGATTTTAGTTCAGGAATACAAAAATGTTTTATCAGCGTTCGAGAAGGCTAGATTCAAGTTCAAAACGAAATATCTCGGTAATAGGGGTTCTGGCATAGTTTTACAGTGCACGAGTGACACCATGAAGGGGAATAGAGAATAAATACGTGCTTTCGTTTACGGTATCTAGTTTAGGAGTAGGTTGTAACGATCTTACAAACAAGTACGAGTTCAACCAATTCAACGCCAAGTAATATGGGGCTAAACTCACCACCTGCCTGTTGAACGGGCCCACTTTCCGCTCGCCTTGGACACGCACGCACTCAAGAAAACCCAACGGACACTGAGAGGGGGGCCGCTGCCTTCACTTCGACTGTGATTAAGGCCCCGCCCACCAAGAAGAAATCGTCGAACTTGACTTGAGCTGTTTCCGGTTCTCCTAAAAATAAATGCTATCAGCGCTATCTTTAAAACTGCAGAGCTGCCATTTTCTCCCACCTGAGCGCTGCTCGTTTCCTTTCGTTCATTTATTCCTTCCCTCATTTCCCCCTCTCTGAGGTCAGAGCCGACGCTCACCAATCGTATAAAAAGGACTGTATGCTTCTAATCTCTACTAACTATACCACAGGCTCATTAAGGTTAGGGTGTTCTCCGACGTCTCTTCTGGGATTACTTATTCTTTTAAATTCCTTTTGGCATTATTACGGGGGGGAACTGTTTTCTAAATTTACCGTTTAGGCTTAACTTCGAGAGATTTAACTTGGTTCATGACTAATGGGGTTTAAGTGGCGTATCCACGGCTTGTCAAAATTTACTTAGATCCTTTTGGTGCACCTTAAGTGCTATCTTCACTCTTACCTTAATCGGTCATACTTGGGGTGCATTCAACCGGGTGTAAAATAATCTTTTTATGAAACTAAACTTTGGTACTTTATTATGCTTTATGTGTTAGGCGTAAACACGTTTTGGTGGCGTTATGTTAGCGCAGGTTAGACTGAAATTGTTATTGAGAGCAGTCATTGGAGTTAAATAATGGGGACAGCCATTACGGCGTATCTGACGTTAACTTCGAAGTTGGTTGTATCTCTGATTTTTAGGCTGAGAGCATGGCTCTGTATTTAAATTTAAATTATCAGGTTATTTATGTAAATATTAAATGAGTAGGATTGTCGTCCCTCAGACACCATGTATTGTTGATGTGCCTCATAGGATTCTTCTAGCCGAAACATTAATAGAATTGGTCCTAAAATTGTATAGTAGGTTAGACTTGAGTTATAAATCTAGGATATACTGGCAAGCAGATGTTAAGGTTATTAAAATATCAACATATGAGGTTTAACCATAGTTGTATGTATAGGTATTTGAACTTAGTAACGTATAGTGATATAAGGTTTACTAGTTTAGGGTTTGATAAAATGTAACTAAAGCTTCAGCTCATGAAATTTAATCATGTTTCTATGTAGTTAAGCTCAGTTATGTAAGGTAATGAAAGTGACGGCCTTGCGGTCTAATAGAGTTAACTTTATTTTGGGCTATCATGCTGAATTGTTACCTATAGCCAGTTAGGGCTTAACTTCATATTGATAATGAGTGGAGAGGTAAATGTATAGCATGTATGTGCTTAGGCTGCTAGGGTTAGTACGAGGACTCTACAAATTAGTATCTCGAAATATTGACATTATAGGCGAACCTCACCAATGAACTTGTAACCAGGTATCCACGGGTCGGATTTCTTGAATGGACCCTGAACTGAACTTTAACCCTAAATTTAATTTTGTAATCTCTGGGTCATATCTTTAATAGAGTAAATTCCTATTATGAATATTTTCAGCTATTTAGCTATACTTTGACATTGTACTATGTTTGTTATTTTTGATACAACTAATAAACTTGTCAACATTATTTTCTTGTATCTCTTCTGCTCTCCTGCACGCTCCATTTGTTTTAAATAGATAAGGGTGAAAGACGGTACAAGGTGTATTCACGAACGTTAGTTTCTCTCAAATTCTTACAATACAAATTGTATAAATAGGGGGATCTACATCTGGAGTTCCAATAGTAGAAAAATTGATCGGAAGAGAAAACTACTCCAGCTGTAAATATGCAATGAAAGCTTACTTAAAGTACGATTATCTGTTTGAAGTGATAGAAACAGAACATCCCGTGACAGAAAATGTATCTAAGATTGGATCTTGGAAGAATAAAGACAGGAAAGCCCTATTTAGAATAATTTTGTTTAGGGAAAAAACAAATTATGATTCTCCCATAAATAATGCCAAGACTGTAGCTGAAGCATGGAATGCGTTGGAAAAGGCATTCTAAAACTCCGGCCTGACTAGGAGATGGGATTATTAAGAACACTAGTTATTGCTAACCTTAGCAATTATTGTAAGTCTGTGTACAATATTGTGACAAGATTTTAACAACCACATACAAATTAAATGAGATGGGATTGCCTGTAAATGATGATTGGGTAGGGAAACTGCTTTTTGCTGATTTACCTGACAATTAAAATCCAATGATAATGGCCCTTGAAAGTTCTGGTTGAAAAATTATGGGTGATTATATCGCAGTGAAGTTAATGAAAGATATCAAAGTGAATGATTCTGCTTTAAACAATGAAACGTCTTTATTCACATCACAAAGTAAGTTCAAGGAAAAAACACCTGCTATGAAGTGTTTTAGCTATGGCAAGCCTGGCCATGTTGCTAAATAAAGTAAACAGAAGACGTATAGGAATAATCAAGGTATGGTAAGGAACAGTGATCATACTCATGAGAAGCCTTCTACAGCCCAAGGTAAGAAAGAGTTTTAGGCCAACAATGATAAGATTGAAGACAAGGACCATTGGTTTCTGGATTCATACGCATAAACTCATATTACAAACAATTCAAATAAACTTTCATACATAACCTCAACTGAAACCAGTGACAGCTGCTGACAATTATGATTTAGTCACAGATGTGTCAGGGACTTTTAATCTAGAATTCATTGTAAACGACACTACTGTAAAAGTAGAAGCAAGTAATGCATGAACATTCCAAACTCAGCGGTGAATTTATTATCAAATAGTAAAATAGTTCAGAAATAACATACTTTAACGTTTGAACAAACAGGAGGCTATGTTCATGAGAGTGATGGTGGGCTAGTTGCTAAAGCCCATGTTAAAAACGGAATATATTGTTTAGATAAGCACTTAGCAAAAGAATAGAACTTTTTACACACAATTCAAGGAATTTTTGTGGTACAAGCAACTCGGTCACCTCAATCGGAAAGGGATAAAGAAATCAGCAAAATTTCAGAAGGTAATGGACCTTAACTATTTAGATGATGAACCATGTGAACTGTGGATCATGGGTTAGCGGGTGAAACTTCCGTTCAAGAGAAGCAAAATGTACAGTAAATCTGTTCTAGAATTAGTGCATTCAGACTTGTGTGGTCCGATAGAGATTACATATCTCAACGGAAGTAAATATTTCCTTACATTTATTGAGGATTACTCCCAGAAAATATTTGTTTACTTCATAAAAGATAAGTCTGAGGTTCATAAAATATTCTCTGAATACAATACACTGGTTGAGACGCAAACAGGCTTAAAGATTTAAAAAAATAACTTGGACAGTGGAGGCGAATATGTTAGCGAGAATATGAAACAGATACTGAGTTAATCTGGCATCGTTCATCAGCTAAATGTCAATTACAGTAATGTACAGAATGACTGGCAGAGAGGACAAACAGTTAGGAAAATCATCGTAGACGCAGGCCTCCCAAAATACTATTGAGCTGAAGCTGTATCAAAGGCAGCTTATCTTACAAATATGTCACCTGCAACTGTTCTGAGAAATAAGACCCCTCATGAGGTATGGAGTGGTAGAAAACCTAACTCGTCACATCTAAAAAAAATTGGATGTGAAGCTATCATCTACATACCTAAATCATTACGGAAGAAATGGGATCCTAAGTCACAAAAACTAATATTTTTTAGGGCATTGTGAAAATACCAAGGGGCACAGGCGTATTTATCCTATGAGCAAGGACATATGAATTAGTCGAGACGTGGTGCTTCTTAAGAACAAAGCCAAATCGGAAGAAATTAAAAAAGAGAAATCAAGTCAATTTTCCCATAATCTTCCCAGTGAAGAATTTCAGGAAGGGGAAGTCATTCAGAACGAGAAAGACAATCATATACAAGATGACAATATTAATGGAGATGGGAAATCTCTTGTAGGATTTTCTGACACAGTAAATGAAGAAGAGGAAAAAATAAATGGGGAAGAACAAACTAATTCGACTCTCAGATGTTCTTCAAGACAACCCAAACCCAAGGTATGGTCTGATCACATCAATTGTTATGTTAAAGAATAATATGTCTTAGATGGTTAAGTAAATGTAAATAAAGATCTGGAAGGTATGACCTTGAAAAATGGAAGGAAGCCATGTCTAAAAAATACAAATCATTACTAAAAATGATTTCTTTGCAGTTTTTGATCCTCCAGAAAATGTTAAGACCCTCAAGAGCAAGTGACTATTTAAAGTAAAACCAGACAACAAAAAGAAACTTCCAATATGCAAAGCCAGACTTGTTATTAAAAAGTGCAGTTAAATACAAGACCTCGATTACAATGAAACATTTCCTATGTGATGCCACCCGAGGAACTGATCACCAAAGAAAATATATGTAGACTGAAAGAGTTGGTGTATGGACTCAAACAAAGAGGGAGAAATTGAAATAATAAAATTAATCTGGTCTTAACAAAGCTATGATTCATCAGATAAAAAAAAATTCTGATCCATGTGTCTATTACCAACGAAATGATAAATATATTTTGATAAATCGCACTGTATGTCGATAATTTACTATTGTTCTCAAATAACAAAAAATTGAAAGAAAAGTTGAAGCAATCACTAAAAAACCAATTCGAAATGAAAGACCTTGGAGCAGTTAAGAATTGCCTTGGAATGTAAATTACCAGAGACAGAAGAAAAGTTGGTAAATTCTGGATCTCACAATAAGACTATACTAAGAAAATTCTAGCATGGTTTCACATGACTGAAGCAAAAGCGGTGTCAACTACACTAAACCTTGGGCTGGACTTTCACGTTAAGGCTAGTCATCCACTGGCTGCGTTTTTGTCAGAATTAATTCGTCAGAAATCGGAAGAAAAAATTCGTCAGATTTCGCATATATGGTATCGTCTACTGGAAACGATTATATCAGACGCGAATTAGTCACCCACGATTTCATTTCAGGAAACAATCGTAAAATGGAAAATATAATTACTTTGGAAAATGCGTATTTAGTTAGAAGACGACTGAATCGAAATAGAAGAAATTGTTGGACTAATAATATATTAGCGAAAAGGAATACATTGGGAGAATTCAATCATTTATTTAATGATTTAAGAGAAGACAAAAAAAAGTTTTTCGATAACTATCGAATGACTCAAGATACTTTTGAATATATTTTAAATGCCATTAGTCCATCAATAATTAAATTTTCAAATTTTCGTGAAATCATTCCACCAGAAGAACGTCTCAGTGTGACTCTAAGGTAAGTTATACAATCGTTGCAATAATACACTTTGTTTAATTTTATTCAAAACTATATAAGAATTACATTGTAACATCATTGAAATGTGAAAAATACTGTTGTAGAGGCTGATGTTGCAATTGGGTATTTAAATGTAAAGAGGTTTCATTGTTTGTTAAGGATGCTGGAGATGGCAGTGGTGTGGATGTTGATCCTTCAGTTAAATAGTTTGATGATACACTTGATGGTCCCTGAGAAGCGTATACTAACGGAACTCTTCCCTGTGAATGCGACATCCTGAACGCCAATTCTTCTTCTTCAATAAATATTTGCTGCAGTTTATTCCTAACTATCAGTTTTCGGTTATTTGGCACGCTCCTTAGATAAGGCAGGAGACTAATTAAAAACTGGTACTCACTATCTTCCTTCATTTTATCACTTTCAGAAAATATTTTGAACTTGGCCTTCTCTATTTCAAGGAATTGGTCATCCACAGATCGTTTTCCTAATTTTTTACGCTTATAGATGTTAGATGTATCTTGTTGAGGAATTTCTTTATTTTTAGGTATACTCGATGTAGAAGGCTGCTGTTTGGTTTCATGTGGGACAGATTCTTGTGAACAAGCAATGTCTGGTGTCTCCAATAATAGCATTTCATTCACTAATTCAGAGTCGACATATTCTGACTCGTTATTGAGTGCACCTTTTACAGGTGATACATTTCCATGAAGTTTACTTCGCTGAATACTATCAGATAAAAACAGCAGAAATTTATAATACGGCCATGTGGAAGTGATTACAGAATCTGCTCCATCCCCAGATTTGTGTTGTTTGGATTTTTGGAATTCTTTTCGAAAAGTGTCTCGAAGTCCTCCCATTTCTTTTTTACATCTTCCGCTGAAAAAAATTACATATTTACTAAAATCACATATTAGTAAAAAAATTATATTCGTACACCCTATACCTATACCTATATATGTATATATATCTGACTATAGTATTATATTATTTATATTACGTTTAATGTTATAGCTTTTACAATTCTTACCATATTATTAGTTTAATTATTAGTTCCCTAAATATATATAAATATTTATGGAACTAATAATTAAACTAATAATATGGTAATTTATATAATTATATATAATAAATATACTTAGAAACATATAAATATAGAATATATACTATTATTACGTTTTTATTATATAATTTTATTATTTTATTTTTATATTACGTTTAATAATGTTATTGCGTTTACAAGTCTTATCACATTATTTTAGTTATTAGTTACCATTAAAATATTATATTATAAAATAAGGCTAAAGTGTAATTTTTATAATTTTCCGTTCCCGTACCAATCCTGCTATTTTGACTCATTCCCCGTTTCCGTCCCGCAATTAAAATGCCATTTCCGTCCAACCCTATTTAAAAAATTTATTTTTCTGTTGAATAGTATGTAATGGCAAAATCTAAAATAAGTTCATTTTGTAGGTACTAGGCAACAGGCTCCTCGTTCAAGACATTGGGATATTCATTTAGAATTTCAGACGTTATGGTTGGAAGAATTGTTCATGAGACATGTGAGGCTATTTGGGATGCATTGAATTCTGTACATATCCCATTTCCAAGAGACGATGACATTATGTCTATAACTGAAGGATTTTGGAATAAGTGGAACTTCCCAAATTGCGTTGGATGTATAGACGGGAAACACATACGCATAAAACATCCAAAGCACTCAGGCAGCATTTATCGCAATTATAAACAGTATTTTTCAATCGTTTTACAAGCGGTTGCAGGGCCAAATTACACGTTTATTGCTATTGATGTAGGAGCATATGGCAAAGAAAGTGATGGTGGGGTTTTTTCGCATTCTAATCTTTCCAAAAAGCTGGAAACAGGAGCATTGGGTTTTGGAAGACAAAACTCACTACCAGGAACAAATATTTCAGTACCTCGTGTTATTTTGGGAGATGAAGCATATCCACTGAAATCCTACTTAATGAGACCTTTCCCAGTATCAACACTTGGACCAACAGAAACAATTTTTAATGAGCGTCTGTCTCGAGCACGACAAGTTGTTAAATGTTCGTTTGGTATTATTAATAGCAAATGGAGACTACTGCAAAAAGCTATTGAAGTAAGGCCTGACTGTGCCGATAAAATTGTTAAATGTATATGCTTGTTGCATAACATTATAATAGATAAAGAAGGTAAAGAGCAAGTAGTCTCATCTACTTTCCAACAAACACATTCGGAAAACAGTAGATTTGGTACACAAGGTGAAAATAGAGGCACTGGTTCTGCATATGTCATCAGAGATAAATTCAAAACGTATTTTTGCTCAAGAGAATTGTACCATTGAAAATACTTTTTTTTGTACACAATATATTAACCCTAGAATACTACTTCGGGTGAATATTCACCAGTGAGTTTTGGTGCCAGAGTTTTGCCTACTCAGGAGAGTTAATATTATGTGTGTTATCTAGTTAGTCTGTGCCTGTTACTGGCCTAGTGCGTTTATCTGCCAGATAACTTTTAATAATCTTGAACTTAATTCACCGGGTGAAACCCTGTTGTAGAATTAGAGGCAGTGAAATTTTTACTGGGACTATCGCATATTTAACAACCGCAAAGAGTAAAAAAATACTTGTGGGTGAAAACACACTTTTATTTTTATATTTTACTTGTTTGTCATCTAATTTGAATATAATTATTATCTTAATAATTTGGTCAGTGAATTTAAATACTTCTTTGTGTGAAATAAGTTTAAATAATTAGTCACAAAATACATTTTTTTAAAAAATAATTAATACCCTTTTTTAAAAGAACGAAACAAAAAACATTTTAAAATATATAACTTATCGTTTAATAGAGTTAAAATAAATTCATTTAAAATTGTCACACTTAATTTGATTTAGTAGTGATGTGACTATAAAATGTTGTAATAGGCTACTCCTTGGTTAAATGAATCATTGTTATAGATATGAATACAAATCTTCCTCTATATAATAAATTACTTAATTGTTTGTGAATTACCATCAGCGTTCATTTCCTCAGCAACTTCTTTCCATAACGTTCGTTGCACGTCTCTCATGTGATAGTTTTTATCCCTCATGTCCCAAAGAGACTTTCGTTCACTTATCAAAATTATAAGTTTCTCAACATCCATTTTAGGACCGCTTGAACTCTACACTACACAATACAATTCGTCAGAATAACTGCGAACGATCCCATCGAGATGGGATCGTTCGCACATCGGATGTTTTCGCCCGAAGACGCACGAATTACTTCGGGTGCAGTAGACGATCTTCAATACCTTTCTATGATACCGGATCATTCGCAACTATTCGTCCGACTTGTGACGAACATAATTCGGATGAAAATGCAGCCAGTGGACGACTGGCTTAATGGTTCAGAAGAGATAAAGGACTTAATTGTTCCATATCAAGAAGCTAGTAGTAGTTTTGTATTTATTACAAATTTTCGGCCAGACATTTGCTTTGCTGTTAACCTACTGAACAGGTATAACCTATCTTACAAAGATTTTCAGATATCTTAGGTTTTAAGTTAGTTAAGTTAGTTTAAGTTAGTAGATTTTAAGTTAGAATTTATTAAACAGAGAAATGAAAACCTAACGGATATTAGTAACTTAGACTTGGGTATTAAAATTAATAAAAGGTATTCAGTAGCAGGATTTTGTCTCATATTACAAAATTGCCTCATTTCGTGGTGTACTAAAAACAGAAAACCATCGCGGTGTATGGCTGTGAAGCATGAATCATTGTGGCTCAGAACTATAATTTCTGAAATATAATCAGAAAGAGTAATAAAACCTATAGATGTGTTTCCTGACAATAGAGGAGATATGCATTTGTCAAAAAAACTCTGTTACTAATCAGCAACCTTATGTACCACATAACCTTAAAAGTCAACCAGTGATAGCTACGCTAAGATATCATGCTTTTATACCCTAGAGGAGCTAGGCTTGCATACCCATTCCGACGTTGCAACATTATTCGCATAATTGACAAATACCTAAGTATATTTTGATTTTACCGAGTACTAACAGAGGCGATACTATCGTCGTGATAGAAGAAAGAGCTGTATTTATTTTTTGTAATTAATATTTTCTTAAATTTTAAATCTAAATGGTTTTTATTTTTCTCGTTATTTTGACAGCGAAGGGGCCTATCAGGTTAGGTATGATTTCAATATTTGCTATATCAAATCAGAAAATTATGGTAATGCTGATGGATTATCCATGTGGACATTAGTTAACTCTGACAATGATGAATCAGAGAAAAATAGTTGTATTGGTACTTATTAAGGATGATTTGAAATTAGTAGAATAACTATAAAATGTGAAGATATGAAGAGAGACGTACAAAATGATCCAGAACTAGTTAAACGTACAGGTTAGGGCCTATGTGAAGTTTGATTGGCCTTATGATTATGATGAGGAGTTGACAACTTATTTTAATATGAAAAATGAAATAACAATAGAGCAAGGATTACTTATGTTGGGTATAGAGTTATTATACCAGAAACATTTCGTAGGTATTTGTTAGAGGAATTACATTCAAGTCATCATGGAATATTTAAAATGAATTTTTAGCCAGATCTTGTATTTGATGACCTAATTTTTATCAGGACATTGAACAAATGGTCAATAATTCTGCACGTTGTTTCTTGGAAAAACAAAATCCATCTAAGAGTATGTTTAATGTTTGGAATTATCCAAAAAACCATAGTCTAGGTTACATGTAGATTTTATGGGTCCATTAAAATCTAAGATGTATCTTATTATCATAGAGGCATTCATGAAAGAGGAAATATGGAAGTAGCTTTAAGTAGATTTCTTTGTGATTGTAGGAACTCAGTACAGAGAACAACAAATGAAACAGCATCAAAATGGATGTTTAATAGAAAACTTATAAACTAGACTAGATTTGCTACGTTCTAATGTAAATGAAAGTGTAGAACAAAATCAGAGGAAACAGGTTAAATATGCAAAAGGATATAAAACTTGTAACGGCGCTATAGTTAACACTAAATACGCTGACTACATGTACAGGGAAAACAGACATGATAGGTTAACACTTGAAAGCATAAGATTAAAATGCATATTGACAAAAGAGTTTAATAGAGCAAACAAAGCAAGCAATTACAAGGTAGATATCAAAGCACAATCCATAATATTCAATATTGACCTATTGAATATGCCAGAATATCAAACACAACAAGGTAATAATTATTCCACTCATAGAGTGAGCTCGGCGTGAAGCGCCATCGGTTTAGTACTACAATTAAACCTAGCTTGTTTTATAAACTATAACCTTTCTCTTAAAAGGGGTATAATCATACTTCCTAAAGAGAAAGACAAAACTGAAGTCATTTGAAGTTACTCCCCGACGGGAGACAAAGACTACAAACACAATACTGTAGCAACAGTAAATTTGTTGCAACCAATATCTCTAATGGATAATGACAGGCGAGCAGGAAAGGGTCAGAATATACACAAATTACAATACAAACAACCCTATTTTAAGAGGCGAGAACTATATATGCCAGTGACTCAATTGAATTAGTTACATAAGTTACAGAGATTTATCTTTCTGTCCAGGTCGTGTAAAAGCCGAGCAAATATCTTAGGACAAGTTGTCATTCAGGAATCTAGGCCTCCATACAGTAAAGGCTGGCAAGTAACCAATTAGTATAGCCAGGTATCATGAGTTAAGCCACACTCAACCTAGGTGCCAACCACATACCAGATATAGCTTATTTTCTATCAACAATTTATCATGCCGTCCCTGAAGGGAGTCTGACATGCACAATTAATAGAGCGGGGGCTACGCCAGAAGGGCAGTAACAAACCCACTAGTTGCAAATTGCAATCAGGCGAACAACAATGCACACACATCTAATAGAATATGGTCCACACCAGAAGGGCTGCAACAAACCCACAAGTCGCATACCGCAATCAGGTGAACAACAATTCACAAACATATAATAGAATGCGGGCCACACCAGAAAGGCTGTAACAACCCCACAAGTTGCAAACTCACACTCACCTCAGAGAGCTGAAATCTCACCGAAGGTACAGGAGCTTATGTATCTAACTAGATGTAGGAAACGATTAGTTAAATCAAATTGGTAAATAGTCTAAAGTATTATAACATTATTTCACTGTGACTATTGAAAACAATGGTCAGATATTATATTATGTATTTTTGTATAAAAAAGTGTTTAAAATGTAAACTATTATATCATAACTATTGGAAACCGTGGTCACGTATTGTATTCTTTGTTTTATGCATATTATTTATGTATTTTGAGAGATGTATGGTCAAGAAATTGTGAGGGAGGAATGTGATGTATTTCCTTGTAGGTTGGCCATCATGTGTGGTAATGTAATAATCTGCTTACCATCATGCCCTATCTTAAATGACTATAAAGATAATTTTATCAATAGCAGTACTTCCAACCAAACTATTCTCACTCAAGCAGCAACATTACACAAAGTAAGTCGTGTTCTTATTCAAGCCGTCCTTACCATGTTACGGACGAAAAACATACATTGATATGTATGTATATATATATATCTCATATATTCATAAAAATTAGCGAATTATGTCAAAATGCCTCATTGCTATCTATAAGTGTAAGAGAGAAAGAGATATCACGAAATGTTCCTTCTATCTTTTACAATGGTGTGCAGAAGACAGCTCGAAAATTTTAGCTGCAGATGTCAATCCAGTTATATTACAGAGATCAATGTGTTTAAGCTTAGCACTTCTTTGACTTGAGAAGAGGCCACTACTTTTGTAAATTTGGTGGCCTATCTAATTTGATACTCACAGCTGTCCCGGCACAGATTTATCTGATTTCCAAACCCTTCCTACACCTCTGACAAGACATCTTGTGAATGTGTGGAATGCCAGGTCACCACCGTGGTTCGGATTCCACGTTAAACTGTAGGTCCTTCATTTCATCTCACAATCACCCTACCATTACACATTAGCGTAAGTGCGTATAGCCCGAACGGGTAGTAAGACGCGGTGCTAATAATAATACTCACAGCTCATCTGTCTCTATCAGGGGCGGCTCGTCCCTAAGGCACGGAGGTGCGTGCCCCCCAACCCCACGAATCCCCAGTTCCTTTTAAAGTTATTATTCGCACTCTCACGACAATTTTATCTTGCCATAATAGTTTCAAGAAAAATATGTTTTTTGGTTTAAGTAATAGCAGGCAATGTTTTTAAAATGGCATGCGGTCGGGAGCGAGGTGGTCAGCGCCTGATATTGTGAAACCAAACCTTCCCACCCCTTCACCTCTTGTCATCAAATGGCATGCAGTCAGGTGCGTGACGGTCAGCGCCTGACAGAGTGAAACCAAACCTTCCCTCCCCTTAACCCATTATCCTCCTCCTGCTATGGCTAGCATTGCTTATTCTTCTTTTGAAGGCGCACTCCCTTACGCACCCTAAGGTTGAAAGCTTGTGAAATGTGTATAGCGTGAACCAGCAATAATTGTTGTCAGTCATCCTGCGTGCTCCTGCATCTTGAGGATGTGTGTGGCGTATGCGTTTATAATAATATTATGTAGGGTTATTTTAGGATAATGTTTATCTGAGTTATATGTTTTAATATTTTTTGTAACTAGGCTTAATATGAATAGTTCAATTCAGGCACTTAAGACAACGAATATTGCAAGATTAACTCTTGATCAAAAAAGATAATTGAATTCATTAGGTAGGCCATGTCCTGAATTTTGTATGGAACAAAGTGAAAACATACATACCTATATATTTATGTATATTACACAGCTTTTGAGTTTCTACAATACATCCACGTCCTTTGGGGAAAGTTTTTTTTTATCTTTCCATGTTGTTTGTGATATTAATATTTGAGTTTAACTAAATGAATATTTAGCAAAACATATCTCGAAATTTTTGTCTTCTTTTAAATATATTATTTAGAAATAATTTATGAATTAATCAGGATCCGCCCTCCAGCTTCTAAAGTGACGAGCCGCCACTGGTCTCTATTGTTTTTATTCAATTATTTGTTATTAAATATATTAAAACTTTTTTTAATGAAAAATTAATAAAGACACAGCTAAAATTATACAAAACTAATTAAAAAAATATCATGTAAAATATAAAGAGAGAATAAAAGGTGATATAAAAGTCAAATTAGAGATGCTGATTTTAAGCTTTGTAGAAAAATATATGCATTAAGATAGTATAAATAATAATTTTAAAAATGATAAAAGAATACATATATTTATTATTAATATGGTTATATTTGCAACCTTGCAAAGTTTGTTGGCTATGTTGGCTATCTCTCTACTTCATAGTTCTAGCACAGTCGCAAAGCTTACTAGTGGTGAAGAGCGCAACCCTGTGTGACGCTAGCGCTTCAAGTGGCCTGCTAGCAGATGTACTAGATGCACGTACCTGTCCAGTGTCCAATAAGATGTATTGCTCTGTACTTAGAATATCAGTTTAAATCGTTATTTATTCAGTTACATTAAATTTATTTGATAAGGAAACGTTAATTGAAGAATTTACAAATCACTAGAAAGATAATGTACAGCATTTAATATTAGTTGAGCGTTAAGTTAATTACAGTAATCGTGTTGAGCCTTTTAAGAACATTATTAAATCCTGGAATTTAATTCAAAATTATAAATTAATTATAATGTGTAACTTTACAAAATATGATCTAGGCCTATATACTAATGGAGAGCGTAATATTGTTTATATTTATGGTACATCAAAAGTATTAATTGAAGTAGCAAAATAAAAATAAATGGTACATAAGGACGTCAAGGAAAATACACACTGATAATAAGATGAATTTTAATTTGATTAATTTATTTACTTTCCATAAAATATGTTTTAAAGTAAGCTAACTTAAATACATAACAAAACTTAAACGGAGGTAGCAAACTTTAACAGTAATAAAATCAAATTTTAGTTTTGTGAAGTCATGATCACACTTTTCTTAAAGTCAGTACACCAAATGGTTAAATGTTAGGTTTTGTTGTTTTCTTTGCTTGGATTGAAGCATTTCGTTACTAAATTTCAGAGTTTAATATAGCCTAATCTTTACAAACAGTTTAATGAGATATTTTTTTTTATCTTTGCAGCATTCACATGAAAATCCAGGAAAATTAACCAGCGATATGAAAAACACTGCCTCACATTTATTTTTATGAGCAAAATCATCAAAATCGCATTCCAACTGATTTTCACAATTTTCAAAAAATGTAAAAACGAAATTTTTCTAAATCATTAAGCTTCAAAACTCAACACTGTTATCATAGTTTAGGAAATGAGTTCACACTTTTTTGCTTTTTTCAACAATACTGTCTTTCTCAGTTAAAATTATTTTCATTTATCACATTTGTGGACTGGAAAAAACTATTTTAAATATACCCAAATCTCTTGAGAAACAATTGCAATTAATGATTGTCTCTAATGCGCAGCTCTCAATTTCAGTCTTCAATAATAATGAAATCCTAAGTGTATGTTCAAATTTCAGGTCCTATTTAATGGTCTACAGTCCACTGTTTCACAACTGCCAGTTGTGGTGTTGTCACAGTTGAGTAGCGTACTCAACGTTTCACTATTAAAGGCCGAAATAAAATGCTTTGAAGATGGATTGCTTCGGAATCCCCCTTTGTGCCCAATTACTGAAAATAATTAATCCACACTATCATGATTTATTTTTCTTTTCAACAAATATTTGTCACTTAATCTATCTTCTAATGTCTCATTCACAAACATCCTGATGGGGAGTTGGTGGGAGGGGGGCGCTTCCAGGCAAATTTTAAAATTTGGAGTGATAATCAAGCCTTGAACAGAGTTTTTAGGCAAACTGTATTTTTAATTTATTGATCCTGGATTTTTCAAGCTACAAGGCTTTTTCAGTGCATAAGCAAACAACTTGAATTATTATTTATTTCAGTTTACCTGAATCTGAGCTAAATATCCAATTGAGCTTAAATATATTTATTTAGATTTGCAGATATCATTCAAATCGTATATTTTTAGATTAAAAAATATAACTAACTTTACTACAGTGGTTTCAAAAATTTAGTAGTTTATGACCACAACTTTTCTCTGTGCGACCATCGTGGCCCTTTGATAAATTAAAAGTGTTCAAATCCTAGTTTTAAGTTTTTTCCCATTGTGTCTTTTAACCAGCCCAGCACTGGGATTCTGGATCCATTTATTTTTCTAATGTTGGTTAAAAACGGTTAGTTTATTGTGGATGTGGCGGACTTCTGGGAGCTGATTCCGGATCTCCTTTTGACCGACTTTAAAATCGATGAGTCCAATAGCTCGCGGTAGAAAGTCAACGATCTCGTGACGTAGGTAAGTAAAAATTTTCATGTCATATTAATAATGTTAAATATGTTTAGATTGTGAATTTAGGGATTATAATACTACACTCTCATGTAATAATTATAATAGCTGTGTTCTATTTATATTAAATCCAAAACAAAGTAACGCCGATATTAATATCAAATGAGATAGTTTAAGTGTGATGTCTAGGTTATGTACCACATGGGTCTTAGTAGATAAACAATATTTATTCTATTCTATTCTATTTTCCACCACTCTATACATTAATTGACTAGAAAAAAAAATCTATACCTAGAATAACAAATAGGAAAATATATTATGATCACCCAAATATAATCAAATGATTTTTCAAACAAAAATTAAGGCCTAAATGTTCAGTTTCAAACTTTTGGTCTATTTTTATTTAAATATCTAGTCGCTTGAAGGATAATAATTTTAATAAAGGCTTAACTTTTAGCATACAACTGTAATTACAAGTTTAGCACGCCACATATTTGACAATCTCTGTAAGTTAAGAATAAATAATTGTCTAAGCAAGTTTGGCAACTGAAAAGTGTTTATAGATACCTCACTTTTTATAAGTTAAGACACATAGAATCTAGGCCTATCATTTTTAGGGAATATACTAAACCATTATTGCCTCCAGTATATTTAATTGCAAAAGTTATAAAACTTTATGCTAGGCCTGGGTTATATTTTAAAAGTTATAAAACCTTATACTAGGCCTAGGTTATATTTTAAAAGTTATAGAACCTTTTACTAGGCCAAGGTTATATTATTCTATAACTAGCTAATCCTTCGGGATGTTAGGCTATAGTTTGATGAAGGCATATTAATGTTTCATAAATTATATTAATATAAAGTTAACCCCAACTAATCTTTCTCAACAAACTTTTATAAAAATGTATATGCTCATAAAAGGTATTTTAGAATAATAAATGTTACATCTTCCTTCTTCTGTGAATCTAAAGTTTCATATGCCTACAGAATAATATAAACTAGCCTAAGAGCAGCTTATTTTTTTAACTAATACAATTTAAAGTTAAGATTTAGGTCTGCCTTATGTGAATGCAAAATATAAAAACTTGAACTGCCATTTCTTTTATTTGGTGAAAGTATTAACGGGGATGATACCCAATATTCAAACCTTTTGGACAAACTTTTTCCTCTATAAAAGCTGAAAATCATTAAATTTATACTTTCATTTGATTTTTTTAAATGTGGGGAATTCCATGATACTACACTCAAGCTTATTAATAAACTAATGTATATTATAAGCTTAACCTAATCTTCCTTGTGGTAATTAGACAGTTGATTTTATCTTACCTTGTTGCCATTCCATTCAATGATACATTAGTATCTCAATTAATATTCATAAAATAAACTATTTGACTTTCATAGTATAAGATAGCACCATATCATGAGGTATCATGTCTCAAACAACATGTTGGTCTAGGTTTGGACTTGGGTTTTATTGAGTTTTCTAAAAGCTCTAAAAATAAAATAACTTCAAATACACACATTTAGAGTATCATTGGATTCACCGTTTTCTTGCGAGTGTAATGAAACTGATAAATTCTTAATGATTTGGTTTCTAATGTGAAATACCATGTATTATATGGTAAGGTGCTTACGCATCATTCCCCTAATAACTTTGTTCTACTAATTGTAGGTTAACTGAGGGGACACACAACATGTGGACCAGTCGACTATATCTTGTGTTCCGAAGGAAATGTCCACACTGTTGGCGGTAAACCCTTGATGTGTCCGCACTTCTGACCTTCAAAGTATTTGAGGTTGCATATAGGTACTGCACTCATATTCCTGTTCAGAACCCAGTGGACCAAAGTTAATAGATAATTTAACAAGTAAGCTTCCTGAGAATAATAATATCTTAGCATAAAATTAGAACCATTAGATAGCAAAAATACTTTCTCCACTAAATACTAACAGTACTTTGATGCTAACTTAGGAACAGCAATTAATCATTATATACAGTAGTTAATGTCAGTGTTGGAGTCGGTAGAAATGTACTGACTCTGATTCATAATAAAAATTTGTAAATTATAACTAGGAAAAATGCTTATGAATGTTCTGTTAGGCATAAGTTTGTACATTCTTTGTTTTCAAGGTAGGACTATAACCTCTTTTTCTGTTAAAAACTATTTCTAATTTCTATTAAATGCACAGTTAAATACATATTTACTTTAATAGAAATGTAAGAGAGTTTTCTTTTTCAGAAATGATAATAAAAAATACATATTTTATGTTCTATGAACCTAAGTAGCCTAATGATTCATGTGCCTGTGATGATGAAATTCCCTGTGTTATCATTTTAGTATTTAGTATTTTAAAATTCTAATATATATTAATTAACAATACATTTACTATGGTAAAATTATTTTACTTTATAATAGATTCTTTATTACCTGCTAATTAATATTATATACATTTGGCATTGATGGAGGAGTCTGAGTCAAGACAGTAGAATACTATAGGAGCTAGAGTCAAAGGTATGGCCTACCGAGTCCACAACCCTGGTTACAGTTATTACAATTATATTGTAGTAGCACAATATCAGTATATATTTCTCATGGTAAATCAATTAGGGCCTAATTGCATTTCTACTAAACCTAAAAAAACAGTTCTTTGTAAGTAGTATCTAACACACTTTATTGGTTTAAGCACAGATTTATCTGATTACCAAACCCTTCCTTCACCTCTGACAAGACATCTTGTGAATGTGGGGAATGCCAGGCCTCCACCGTGGTTCGGATTCCACGTTAAACTGTAGGTCCTTCATTTCATCTCACAATCACCCTACCATTACACATTAGCGTAAGAGCGTATAACCCAAACGGGTAGTAAGACGCGGTGCTAATAATAATAATATTGGTTTAAGATTACTCTGTAGTTTTAATTTTATCAGCAAGCTTCACACATTAGGCCTTAAAGATGTATTTTATACATTTATGAGATACTATTGCAGGTAGGAGGACTATTTGTAACAGGATTTTGGTCGGACAAACTTAAAATTCAAATATTTTATTTGCAGTCGACTTTGATAACAATTTAGTTATTTTGTAGGTAGCGCCTATTGTTACAAAAGTATCAGCTGAGTATCACATGGCTTGATGTATGACTAAATAAAAGAAGAACCTTATTATAGCCTAGCTATTGCAATAACTATGCATGCAATTAATTTTAATAACTCGTTTTGCTTCATCTTTGTTTATAGACACATACCACGAGGACTTCACTTTGTTCGGCATGCTGTCTTATGAGCTGCTGACAACTCCAGAGTACCCATTCAGAAGAACATTTAGAAACTGTCACAAATAATAACTATCTTAATTTTTTTAAATCTCACTTGTAAAATAATTGTTATAAAATGTCAGAAATTTGTATCTATTTAAATGCTTTGTTTTTCAATTCTATATTAATAAGACTAATGTAAGCCTCTTATCATTTAAAAAGAATATTTGAGATGTGATGCCATTGATATAAGAAGAAAATACCAAGGCTGTGTTTACAAGCAAAACGGGGTAAACTGACTAATTATATAAACACATTATTTACAAACTAACTTAACTCTAATAGACACAAAAATGTCACTCGGCTGTTAATTCATCACTGGCATGGGGACTAAATTCATCGGTTCGGATGGAAATTAATCTTCTATCCCTTAGTTCAATGTGTAGACAAAGATTGAGACAAGGTGTCAAGACTTCCAATTATCTTGGTGTCATGATTGTTTAGTAATGCATGTTACTGTCATATTTTCTAGTGGGTATACAAGCAAAGTCATTTGATACTAATTTTTCAGTTGTTGCCTCACTAGGGGTAAGCTGTAAACCACATAATGCTGTTGGGAAAAATGTGGGGGCTAAATGTCTTCATGGAGGATTTAAGAAAAAGTGTTGAGTTGTTTATGGATGACCCCTTAAAGTTATCCCAGAATTTATAGTTAAAATAGTGTTAGGAACATCTTGAAATTCAGGTATGCATAATGTAGTGTAGTTTGAAACGGTAAGTATTCATCATGTGCATTAGTATGACATAAAGCCGATTTTGACAAATGGTTTACAAATTCGGTGGTCAAATTGTATAAGCGGCACACTCGCAGTAGACTGGACATGCAATGATAGAGAAATCAAGGTTTGAATCTCAATCAGGTGTTCTGAAAGTAGTTTTTCCTAAATAGTTTTCCTCTCCCTCCATGCAAATACACTACTTCTAAGTCCAACCTTCCTTATCCCAAACACATAGCATAATCAGTGCGTATGTGAATAGCACAAATGGTTAGTAAGATGCAATGGAAAAAATTTGTTTAGAAAAGAGATGTATGAACTTTAGGGTTATACACTTCAATGGAGTGAGGATGATAAACCAACCCTAAGGGAACATGGTCTGAAAGCTAATTAAATTATATTAAGAAAGTTTAATTTGCCTATGGTTCACCTTGCAAGAGTGATTACACACATATTAGCTTATTTGTTTATGAATTCATATAATCAACATAAAACAAGTAGTTTTGACCTTGGCACAAATTGGGTCATAGAGGTCCACCATCACACCCCTCTGTGGGACATCCAACATTTCTTCAAGAAACAACTGAAGGAGTTGTATTCAACAGAAATAACAAGTTCCCTCCATGACCTTCTACAAATCTTACTACAAAGTAAACATGTACTTTGAAATTGGTTATATTATTTATAATCAAAAAGGAGAGTTGATACAATACTATTATTTAGAACTAATATTGTTCCAAAAGATATACACATAAAATATGCTTTCTTTAACTGAATTAGTTATAACTTAACATACCAAACCCTTCCTTCACCTCTGACAAAAGTGTATTAATCACAACTTGTGAATGCGGGGAATGCCAGGCCTCCACCGTGGTTCGGATTCCACGTTAAACTGTAGGTACTTCATTTCATCTCACAATCACCCTACTATTACACATTAGCGTAAGTGCGTATAACCTGAATGGGTAGTAAGATGCTGTGCTAATAATAATATATCTTAACAAACCAAACGACTTTTAATAGTTACATTACATGCAACATTTATTAATTTATTTAAAAAATACTTTATTGGTGGAAACCAATCCTTCATAAGAAATTATTTAAAATAACTTCATCAGAATGATTTTCTTGCAATCATTGATTATTTAGTTGTTACTTTTGCTTAATCATGTAAAATAATATAGAAATTTATTCAGCAGAGGGTTTTATCAATTTCGTAACTAGGGTAGTAGTTTTTTAGAAAACATTTAAAACTCGTTAGCTATAAGCCTTTGGTTATTTAAAAACAAAAAAACAGGTGTAATTTGAAGATTAGTAAGGATTTACCTGCTTCGGTGGCCATGTGGTCTAAGGCGCTATTCTCGCAATAGATTAGACTGTTGGAGATAGGGGTTCGATCAAGGCCAGGTGTACTAAGTGTGGTCTTCCTAAGTAGTTTTCCACTCTCCATGCAAATTCGAGTGCACTTCCTCCAAATTCAACCTCCTTAATGCCTAACAAAGTAGGGTAAGTAGTATATAGGCATGTAACAAACGGATAGTAAGAGGCAGTATAAGTAGCGCTTGCACAGAGTATTTATATAAATTACTTGAATTAATAACTTATCTCTAACTTTGAGCCTGCCAGGTGTGGCGCTAGAGGGCAGGTCACGCAGTCTTGCGTGAAAGAACCGGAATACGAAATTCGTTATGACACGCGATGACTCTCGTTCAAAACCATCGATCGATAGTGCAAAAGAAAAGATACAGAATCCCAGTGCAGGTTATCTACATTTAACTACACCAGTGAGATAGATAGAATTTAGAAAAAATGTACCCTTATTTGTATGGAGGGATATTAAGATAAAAATCCTAACTCTTCACCAACAAACCAAACCAAAAGAGAGTGACATTAAACCTGCATGTCCATTAATGCTTGTTTTAATCAGGCTTATTATAAATCGCTTATAATAGTGATTATATGCAATTAATATATTGTAAAAGAGAATAAACAAGCCTGGGGGTGGGGGATGTTATGCTAGTAGCATTCATTACCAGGCTGCCACAGTAAATCAAGTCGGCAAGAAGCTATCAGAATGGAATAGTCAAAAGGAACCCAAGCAGTAACTTGGTAGTTTTACCGATTTAACAACTTACATTTCTATTAGAATTTCTCATCTTACTATAATCATTAAAATCCTTGAAAATGTAAATATAAAGCTAAAATCTCAACATTGTAACCCCACCCAAAACACAACACAACCTTCACGCTGGAAACCACAGCTTTATTACTGCACACTAGGAAGCATTATTTAACTAATAAGATCCTTGAGATGTAGAACTCGCTCATCACTTTATCAAGGTTTGGCAATTTGGCCATGTTTATTCAAAAACATTTTCAGCTATGAAATAAAGTAATAGAAAATGGAGTTTATTAATATTTCCACAGTATTTTGATACTTGTCTATGAATGTCCTGCTTCATAACCTCATGGAAGTTACCCTAAAAGGTTAATTTTGGTACTTGAATTAATTATCCAAAACATATTGTAATTTAGTGTGAGGGTGAAGGGGCTTCCCCTCACATTTTATGAAATAAATGATGGCAAATTCTAAACAACATAGTTATACAAAATTTCATGCAAATCAAACACTAAATAACCAATTTTAAAATGTACCCCAAATTTGAAAATGTTAAAGGGTGAATAAAAAAACTCATTTTTTGTTTAATTTACTTAATCAAATGAAAATTTTTAAAAGTTGTAACAATGTAACATAGCATAAGTTACTCTTCTTCCTTCATTGTTGCTTTGAGCCTAAATTGCTTTCATGAAAGCTTATTTTAATAAACAATGAAATAAGATACATCAGTTCAATTCAAACTATTATGGATGCTTACTAGAAATATTAATGTGTATTTCAAAAGTCAAACACTAACACTAACCTCGATGTTCTCATTTCATCAGTCAGAGTTCTCAGTAAAAAAAAACACAATAAAATGTTGCATGACACTCATTGCATTTATCACTTATAACTTTAATAAAGCCATATTTATTTACTGTTAGCTGTACAACAGATGATAATTTCTAATCATAAAATTGTGACAGTCTAGCAGCGATGAAAGTCGTAATCACAACATTGACTTTAATTATAGCTGGCTGAGTGAAATTTCCCTAGTGCGGATTTTCTGATTCGTTTCCATACAGCATTCGGCATACTCTTACTAGCCGTTGTCTCTACCTACTGACAACGGCACTACTAGAGTACTTGATTCACTAAGCTTTCTACACTCTACTACAGAAGGTATCTCCTTTCAATTATTGATGAATTTTGAAGTTGGGATTTTTTGTAGAGTAGGGATCAACAGTTGGGAGATTTTAAATTTGTTTGTACAAGTCTTTAATTAAGGACTTTTATAATAGAAAGTAATGGGGTTACAGAATAAGCCTAGAGTTTCTCAACTCCAGATCTCAAATCTCACAAAATTCCTAACTTTCAAGTTCTTAGTCAACATTGGGAGATGGGGGGTGACAACCCCCTCCCTCGTCATGGTGTCCCTGGACTAAGGCACAGCTACTAGGAATTTCAATTTTTTGGACTCTGATCGTTATTTTCCTATACCCTTCAATCATTATAATGAAAAATAATACATATAATAAAATATAAAGTTACTTTTTTTTTTTTTCAAAAACTTTTTAAAATTAAAATGTAATCACAACTAAACTTAAATTATACAAATTTAAAAAAAAGTTAAAATAATAGGTGTTATACTGACCTAACAGTCAATATAAAGATGACCATTTTAAGCTTTATAGAAAAATATATTAATTATATAATATAGATAATAATATTAGAAATGAGAAAAGGATAATAAATGAGAAAATGAATTTATTTTTATTGGCTCATATAAATCATAATATTTAACAATAACAATTGGACAATAGAATAGATAAACAATAAAACAAATTGAATTATTTTATAAAATAAGGCAAGTAAGAAAACGGAGAATAAAATTACAATGAAAGTATATAGGACACAATTATAATGAGTCTTACTTGATATAAAAGTCAAGTGAAATAAGAGATTTTATTTAAGTTAACAAAATTATTTAATTAATCTGTATATTATTTTGTCAGCCAAAATGGACAGAGCTAAATTTCATATTATTGATATTAATCCGGGTTTTTGACTCCACTACTCAAAATTGTAGTCCTAGATACCTAACTTTTTGATTTTAGTTAATGGTAGTCAAATCCAGTCTTACAAGGATAATTTTGGATGTATTTCCTCATTAGTTTTAGGTCTGGGGTGTTTTAGTTAATTTGCTTAAAGGTAAATTAGTTTTCTATCAGATGTATAGAATGTGGTGCTCATTGGTTAGTGCTAGTTTGAAAGGAACCAATGAGAATGCTTTGTTTATGAAGGGGAGGAACAAGTTTGTCACATCAAATTTAAATGACGTGAAGAATCTCACTAATCTTTTAAATGTTAATTCTATCATTTTAAAAGGGTATACTCACCCATTATTTGAATGGAATTGTAGCCCAGAAGATAGGTTCAAAGAATTTATGAAACCTGCGACTAGCATACCCTAAGACATAAAACCTCAAGGTTAAATGAAGAACTTGAATATTTCTTTTTCACCTGAGGATCAGAAGCCCTCATCATAGAAAGAAGTGAAACATTTCTTTAAAAAAAATTTCAATTATGTTTGGACTTAATTAGAGCTAACACTGTCGTTCATTTTTTACAGAGGTTAAAACTATGTTTTATCTATCAACACATAAAGGATCTGAATTCCCACCAAAATTAACTGGGGAAACTGGGAATTCTTCAAAAAGTGTTTGATATTTTAAACTTAAAATATTGATGAAATTATTGTTTGTTTGGGTGACCTGGTGGTCTAGGGGTAAGGTGTCAGACTTCTGTGCTGGCGGCCGGGGTTCAATCCTCGGTCCCGGCAAAGATTTATCTGATTTCCAAACCCTTCCTTCACCTCTGACAAGACATCTTGTGAATGTGGGGAATGCCAGGCCGCCACCGTAGTTCGGATTCCACGTTAAACTGTGGGTCCTTCATTTCATCTCACAATCACCCTACCATTACACATTAGCGTAAGTGCGTATAACCCGAACGGGTAGTAAGATGCGGTGCTAATAATAATAATATTGTTTGTTTAATTTTATCTTCATTCGAGAATGAGTGGAAGTAGCCTACATCCCTGTGATTCACACTAAACTTTATTAGTTTTTTTACTGGAATATATACACAAGTACACAAAAAGAGAACATTTTCACAATAATTTATTTCAAATTTGGTTTTTTAATACAAAGACTATCTTAAGAATACTTTTTATTTTAACCAAAGATCCAAATTGTATTTTCATTTAATTTTAAAGGGGAGTAAATTTGCATATGTATGTTTATTGTTTTTTTCTCGAGTTGTTCTAATTTGAATCCACTAGTCTCAGTACATGTTTAGAGGGTATTTAAGGCGCCCATTATTATAATTTAGGATGCCACGGATTAGCTCTAAGGTATATTTATTTTCAAGAAGAGATTCATGTTTTTTTTTGTCTGTTGTGATCTTACATTTAAAGATATATATATAAAAATTTTAAAATAACACCTTGACACGAGAATTGAACCCGAGACCCGATTCCTGTGTCATTTTTCAATTTTAAGAATATATCTAGATGGAGTGATTCTCACTAAAAAGCATAAATAATAGCTTTGTCTATTTGATTCTTATATATATTTTAATAAAGGGGGTGGAGTCTTTTACAAATTACTCAACTATTGACATGACCAAACTTGAAGTGTAATGCTATTAAGTGTATACACTTTTTATACTTGGATAAGTTTTGTGATATCTCCCTTCACACTCTTTATTATTACAACTTTAATTTTTCCACCCTTTCTTACTATAATTTATCTACATTCTAAAGGGGTGTAGTGGAGCCGGAGCAGAGTGATGCTCTGGCACTGGTTTTGAGGGTGGAGCTGCACTCTGGTTGATTATCAGCATCAAATATAATTTTTCTGAAAATTATACTTGTCTTTAAACATGGATGCTTGGAACTTGTCTTTTCAATTAATAGTAATTGAAATTTAATTAAATTAATGATAGTTACCTTAGAATCTAGATAGATGACTCTTTGAAATATAATGAAATACAAGATGTGAGTGAACTACGACAGTGCTACATATGGTTCTACACCCCTGTCTATCTGAACCTTAAAATGGATCATATACAGCTATAGAGTATGGGATAGGTGGGAGTATAAACAGGGATAAATATAACTTTTGTGACGTCTGGTGCTTAGAACATTATGATTTGATCTTGATTGAACATTTTTTGTGATTGTTGTGCAATCCAATGTATAAAGAAAAAAGAAATAAAGGGGGGAGTGGGAGATGAGATGTGTATTTGAATCAGCATTTCGTCAGCTTTTTGTTTTATTCAAGGACCTACTATCTAAACGGTAGTTTTTAAGTTATTTTGTGGCATTTTCTGTGTTTTCCCAGTTATCCTCTATTCACTACAAATTCACTTGGTCTTTCTGGTTCTCTCGGTTTTTCAAGAGCAGTGCAAACCTACTTCTAGTTGTTGTATATCATGTACAAGATTGCCAAATAACTGGAAAACCGAGAATACACTTAATTTTTTGTGTCTGGGAAAAAACAGGAATCCAGGGAGTTAAAGAACAAACTGAAAAAATGAGAAAAAAAATATGTGAATTTGGAATATTTAACTGCATGTATTAAATAATCTACCTGTTATAAAAACCAATGACATAATTTCAAACTAGTCAATTTTATAAAAAATGAAATTTCACTACTCTATGCTACTCCCTAAATTGTATGGGAAAATGGAAGTCCTTCTAAAAAACCTGTAAACACAGATAATTTGGTATTTCAAAAATAGTTGCAACCTGGTGTTGTAAAAGTAATTATACTGACAAACGTGTGTTGAGGAAAATTTCTTAAAAATTGATGATCTTAATATTTATGAAAATGTTAATGTTGATGCTGCAGTAATCTCATTGATGAATGCAAGTGTGCTGCTATTTAAAACATAAAATAAAATTGTTTGCCTTGCCATGAATTTCATTCAACTAAAATAGATGTTAACAAAGACATTTTTACAGGTGCCAACAAGTATTTAAATATTTTAGATAGAGGTGATCTAAAATATCAGCAGTTTTTTTTTTTACTGATATAAGCTATATTTAAAGTTTGCTACAAACACTTATCTGGGTGAGGTATGAAAACAAATTTCTGAACCTCTCCAATAAAGTTTTTTTTGCTTTTCACCCAAAAATTTAAGAATTTTACTTTAAATCTTGAAAATTTGTATGCTATGTAGAAATATACTAGATAATTTAATTACATATTGTGTACATTCATTTTGGATTACAAGATAATTAGATTAAAGTAATACATATGAAAGAATCTAAGAAATTTTCTAAAAAAGAAAAGTTAAATTGAATTTGATCTTTGAAAATAAAAATTGCATCATAGCTCTGCTATTTTTCTATTAGCACCACACAATGATTATTAATATTACAAATTTATTCTCAAAGTTGAAATTTTTGGTTATGTAGCAAGGGATTTTCAACATTTATATTTTGATTAAAAATTGTATCTTTAATGTATGATTGCCTCTGTAGTACAGTGTTCAGAGTTCCTGGCTTCAGATCCAGAGGCCCCAGTTTCGATTCCTGATATTTTCAGATTTTTATGTAAAGCAGTGGGTTTGGAATAAATAGGTACTGACTACATGTCATTCTCTAGCAACAAATCTAGCAACTATCATTGTTAATGGCAGCGGTCGTTCGGTCAATATAGCTTGATCACAGGCTCATGCCGAGGAGTTAATGTACATATTACCTTTGTAATATTGAAAGTAAAATAAACTAAATGATTGGCACTGAACTGCTCAACAAAATATCTCATAGGCTACTAGAACATTGTGTGTCTATCTTTTTTCTTGAACACAATTGTAATTTAGGTCAAAAAAGGTTATATTTTAAGTTACATAGGATTATATTTTGAGTGTAATGAATCAGTTTAAAGCAAATTTCTTGTTGAACTTCAAATAAATTAAACTGATATTTTCAATAAGGAATGAGTTTTTATCAAAATTGTTGTTTGGTTCCTAGCGAGGTTAGTGTACATTACTCTCGACAACTTTAAGAGGCCTCACTCCTGTAGTAGAAGATTCTGTGTTAACGCGTATCACTATTCCAATCAGTGAAAGTGTCAATTTCTGTCAGAGAACTTGTTGATAAGACACTTTACAGGTATTGATGGTGTCTGAGACCTACGAGTTGGTGGCCCAGAGTTGAGACTAGTGTGGCGTCGGACAAGGCGTGGCTGCGGAATGAAGGTAGATGGTCGTCGAAACTGAAAGGATCCTCTAGTATGGTGTGAATGATCTACCTCATCACTGCCTAGCTCATGTTGCACCATGGGATAATTGTGAAGTAGATCCTCATATCTTGGTAGAGAGGTTGAGGGTAGGGGTGGAGGACTGTCAGAACTGGGCATAGAAGGAGTAGTAGACACTCTTGAGCTGGCCAGAGTAGATGTCATTCTCAAGCTAGTATGCATATATGCTTCTCTTGAACTAGCCAGAGTTGTCATTCTCGAGCTAGTCGGAATGAATGCTTCTCTTGAACTTGCCAGAGTAGTCATTCTCATGCTAGTAGGCATATATGTTTCTCTCGAGCTAGCCAGAGTTGTCATTCTCGAGCTAGTAGGAATGGATGCTTCTCTTGAGTTAGTCAGAGTAGAAGTCGTTCTTGAGCTATCTGGTGTTGTGTTGTTCTCAAACTTAGCTCTGTTCTCTAGATACTTCTGTCGGTGCAGACGATGAGACTCCAGCATGTCCAAGGAGTCTACAGAGTCCAAAGACCTTGAACGGATTCTTCTGGAAAACAGCTGGGACTAATAAAAATTACTTGTAGCACAAGAGACCATTAATTAACACCAGTAACCTATTATTATGTTAATACTCACCAGACCACTCCTGTTACCCTCCATGTTGATCAACTAGCAGGAAGCTTTTCAATTCTCAACTGATAAGATAAAAATTGAGGTGAGATAACCTGGCTTATCTGCTCTCAGATATATAAGCCAGATTTCAAAACTTCTCTCAAGTTCAGATATTTGTTAATTTATTTTAATAAAATTGCTTACCTGGGAATAGTGGCAAGACAAAATAGGATCTCACATGTAATATAATTTAATTGAAATAAAAACCATATATTATTAAATAATTCTAAAAACAGTCTTACATTGTAAAAACTATACTTTTGGATCTTAAGTGGTTTATTTTGTAAAAATTTTTTTTTTTTTTTTTTTATCTTCTGCAACTTAAGCTATTTGGTTTATTCACTAAAATGGTCAAAAGGAATCATCTTGCCAGGATGTAGATAAAAAAAAAGAATCCTGGAAGCATGTGTATTTATAATAGGAAACTATAAAAAGATAATTTTGAAATGCAAGTCAATGCCGTCCAGGTGCAAGTAGTAGAGTTAGTGTCTATATTGATAAGAGAAAATGAGCAAGCATTATCAGCCTATAGACAGAGATAGGAGAAACTACTCATTATATTTCCTCTCTATTTTGTACATTGATGTCATCCTTTGAGTCCTTAAGTGTTTCAAGTTAAGATGCAACCTGCTTTGCAAATTAACTTTGATATCACCAAGCAAGAAACATAGTTAAGTTATTTAATATTTCTCATATTATTAGTACAAGAATGTGGAATTCTTTTTCTAGATAAATATTAATTTAGTTCATTATGATTATTACTATCACTACAATATATATGTTCTTGCTATAGATATATAATCATTTAGTTCATCTTATCACTCACTATCACTAAAATATATATGTTCTTGCTTTAGGTATAGTCATATTATCATATTTCTTTGATTCTAAGATGCCATCAATTCTAGGATGTACCTCGTTTTTAGATACATTTAAATGGGAATAAAAAGTGCATCTTAGAATCAAAGAAATATGGTATCTGATGTTGTTTAATCAGTATCACTCAATACTTTGCACTAATTTGTATAGCATACTTTACTTTTTATTCATATTTTAACAGGAATGATTGCATTTAAGTTAAGATACAACTTTGTGGTTCATTCTTGACAAAAACAATCATAAAAAAATAATACTGCCCGACTTGTCATGGATCAAAGATATAAGAGATACTACGCATCAAGTTGTTTCAATCATAGAACATTCCAATCTCCCTCTTCTGTCTTAACTCATAATTGTGAGTACTTGAGCTTTATGGTGGACCAATGGGCTGCTGCGGTTTTCCTTCTGAATTTTCCTGATGTGAACCTTTTAATATTTACATTATATTATGTAAGCTTCAGAGACTATTGTCCTTTGTTTTGTGGTTAATTTAAACTTTTGCGCTCCTCCAGCTATAAAAACAATATGGGCCATGTGTTTTAGGTTAATTAAGTTTAATTGGTTTGCGCATGCATATTGCTGAGGTTGGCTCTCTGAGAATTAGGAAATAAGGCGGGAAGGACACTCTGCTATGTGTTTATCTCGAGTATACATGTTTCAATAACTTGGGAGAAGAAATAGGCAACTAAGGATAAATACAATGTTGAAAGCTAAGTCATGATCATAGAAAACACTTGTATATTTATTATACAAGTGTTAAATGAGAATTATATCAACTTCCTAATATCCAATGACTATCCCATGCACGCCTCGACTTGACCTATTACCAATGACAAGGTGGGGTATGGTCGATATAGTGATCCTCATTACTGGCACACTTACATGCTATGAATAGAATAATCAGGTGGGTAAGATATGGCCACCTGGAATCTTTGAGATATGAAGAACTGTGAACGCTAATGCAACAATCATTTGGCACAAGTAACATTTCACTATAGTTCCTGATTAGTTCATCCAACACCTTGTAAACTAGAGTGTTTATGACATTCAAGGAAATTTGCATCATCCATAATTAAAAAAGTTGGTGCAATTCTAGTTTGGTTAGTTGACGGGTGTTCTTATAGTACATTAAAAACTCTGCCATTTGAAAATATCTGCCACCAAGAATGGCCTTCCTGATGGCCCGTTTGAGCTGGCCTACAACTCGCCTGTTGGCTAGTAGAAGATGTGGTACCGAGATGTGCTATGTGTGTCACAAAAAGAAAAAAAAAATCTTTTGAACGAATGAGTTGAGTGACATCTGACACTAAATTTAGGTAGTCCAAATCGAACCAGAATCGCTGCTGTTGTATCTGGCAATATATGGCACATTTCTAGCAACTTAAAATAAGCATAGACTATCATCAAATATGTTTTTGTATTGTGTATACAGCTCTAAAGCTTTTCTGGCCATGACAAGGAAATAAGTTCACACTTATCAGGAGAACTGTGTACTTTCTGGTATAGATCACAACTTAAAACCAATTCTCAATCTCTTTACTTAGCCCTGGCCACCCAAAAGTAATTTTTGAACACAACTTTAGTCTCAACTACCCAGAAGTCTAACCTGTACATTTCTTCCAAAAGCCCGTTTTGTGAAGAAGACATCAATGTCTCCTCGAAAAACACATCCTTGATACACATACAAAACTGATTGAAATGCCTTAAGTTCCTTAGCTAAAAGTTTAGGCAATCCTGTTTGAACAATTTTTTTTTCTTTTAGCACCGTATCTTATTACCACACAAAATTTATTGCTTTACAAGTGTTATATTTTATGCTCTTTAAGTTTGTTCAAATACTGGATGTATTCTGAATCATTAAGGAGGGTTTATATAATATCTTGTAGCAGATTATCCTTCCTGATGCTTCAAGACAAATAATTAGCAAAATTTTTTCTTGAAGGAATATATCTGATCTCATTGTTGAAACTTGACAATATTGCTGAAAAATTCTATAAGTGTTTTGCTGATAAAACCAAAATTCCAAGCTTGGGACCAAAAGTCATGGTGAGTGGTTTATGGATTGTCACCGAAATAAATGTCCTCATAAAAAGATACTAAGGAAATTTAAGAATTCCATAAACAAGGGTGAGGGCCTCTATTTGGATATTTCTTCTCTCTATCTGTAAATACTCTAGATCAGAGATTTTCAAAGTTGGGTCTGTGGACCCCCATGGGTCCGTAAAGTTAGTCCAGGGGGTCTGTAAAATAAACCTGTTTTTTAGATCTTATAAAATGGCATTTAATCGGGTAAATCAATAGTATATACTAAACACAATGGAGATGCCTTCCCATATAAAGGCTCAATAAGTAAGTGAGGCCGAAAAGTGGGGGGGTTGGCCAGGGCTCTTGTGCACACAACTTTGAGAGAAGCATTAGATTATTATTTAGTTTTCTCATCGGACTGCCCTCTCCATACCTCTTCCTTGCTCCATGTGAGCAGTAATTGGGAGGGAAAGATGAAAGTAGTAGAAGGGTAGTTCTATACCTGCACTAACTAAACCTCCCCACCAGCATTATTTACTCTGTATTGACTATAGTTGTACACAGCTAAGTTTAATTGTCCAAGTATCGGTTTGATAGGAGTGTTAGTTTAAGACTTTACGGTGGATCGATGGCTAAAATCTAGTTCTGTAATAAAACATAAACCTAATGCTGAGGAGGACAAACTGGCTGGTGAAACATCAGAATGCACCACTAGTAGGTCTTACAGTCCACCTGTGAAATGTAAAATATGCAAATATTGTGTTAACTACATAAAATATAGCTTCACATATTTAAGGGTTGATGACGATAAGAAGCCTATGTATGTTCTGTGTTACAAGGTGCTTTCTAATTAAAGTATGAACCGATCTAAGCTAAAACATCTGTGAGAGGAGGGGAGGGAGGAGGAACACTAGGGCAAGTGTCCAAGTCTACAGTTTTTAAAAATAATTAAAAGCAAAGAGATAAAGTCTAGTAAAAATGTTATTAAAAATAACAGCTGAAAGCAACAACGAAAAAGCTACTTTGGCGTCTTAACACGTTTGGTTACTAATCACTAAATTTGGCAAGCCTTATATGAAGAAGAACTAATTTTACCAGCTGTAAAAACAATGTGAAATTATGGTAGGAGGGTCAGCTCTTAAGGAAATAAACATGATTCCGCTCTCAAATGACAAAGTCAAAAGAAGAATGTACAAAATGTCTTGACAGTTATACAAAGCATGTTATTCTCACTACAACTTGATAGTACAGATGTAACTGATAAAGCCAATTTTCTAGCTTTCGTTTGTTTTGAGCATTGAGGTACAGATGGTGACAAGTTATACACACTTGGCGGCTTCATTGTAGAACATATTAAGTGGGAAAAGTGTGTCGGCCTTAGTCCTGATGAGCCAATTCAATTATCGGTCAAAAAACAGACTTTTTTTTAAAGCCTTATCAAATAAATCACACCTTCTTCTCTTCCGTGATAATTGTAGCTCCTTCCTTTAAAATCTAGCTTCCTCTTGCTTTCATAGCACTTTACGAATCATGGACCGCAATTCCCTTGAAATAAGTTTGTTTTGAACCCTCTTTACCATCAATGATTACCAAAATTGATGCAATAGAATGGAGGTTTGAATAGAGAGCAACACCAAGTTTTTCAGTTAGATTTTAATAAATCAAGCATGTAGTTCCACATAATATTTTTATTTGTGTTTTATGTGTCTCTTTATATGAAAAAGGAATATTTCCAAAAATTAAAACAATGTAGATCAGTGGAAGCATGAAGCGTTAATCTTATGTAGGCCTAACCTAATTAGCCTTTCAATTTGGCTTCTTTCACCATTGCTTACTTTACATTATTGTACAGTGGTCCTACACTGTCTTCCTTTAAATTTCAGACTATTAGGCAATAATTTATTTTATTATTTAATAAATACAAGAGAGTTTATAGTACATTACAAATGAGTACAAATTCAAACACAATTATGAGCCTACACAAATAATTTTGTATTTCAAAGTTACAGTTACAATGTATTTTTACTATATAAAGTTTAATTTCCCAAAAATGTGTTAAGGATATATATAATTAAATAAATCAAATTCAAATGTGTTTTAAAAAAGCTAGTGTAACTGCATGGCCTCAATTATAAGGCATGTTTGTGTAAACATATGTTGTGAGATGGAATGACAAAATTAATGTTAAGAGGTTGTCATGATGAGTCAATAAACAAATAAACTAGAGTAGCTGACCCAAAAGGTGGTGTCAGCATTCCTTAGCTAGACACTTGGCTGGCCCGGTTAAAATGAGATGGATTGAGCCCCTCTGGCCTAACTACAGAACATCGTAACCTAGGGGTCACAATGCGTTTCGAGGCCAAAATGTCAGTTCACCAGTATGAGTTCAGGGGCTGCCGCTCGAGCCCAGGGAACCTTGTTTGGTGACCGTGCAGGGACCACCTTGCAGTCATGGGTAAACTTCATAACACCTCGTTTTCTCACATGCTTCCTAATATTCTCTAAGTTATTTAATTCTAACTTCACTTTTAATATCACATTTGTAATAGCTATAGTAGTATTATTAAACCTCTTAAAACCCAATTTTAATATCACTCATGAACCTACAAAAGTATTAAATTTCGCCTTCCCCCCTTCCCCCCTATCCTCACCCAAAGACATCCTGAAAGATCAACAGGCCCACACAATTTAGATACATACATAAGGGTGATGGTGATACTAGTAGTCTAGTAATAACTGGGTCTGGGCCAATCAGCCCTTTTGCTGACTAGGATGATTGATGCTGATCTTGTCAATCATTTGGTTTATTTCTTTTCAATATAGCAAAGGCAGTATACAAAGCAACTAAGTTACATTTTTGAATATACACAATTTTTTGTTGATTAAATTCTTAGCAAAAATTTTAAAACAAAAAATTGAAATATGCTGTGGCAATTATTTGAAAAAGGTGGAAGGGCAAGTCCAAGGTAGGTTAGTCTTAAGACCTCGTTGATAAAAATATAAAATGCTCAACTGAGAGTAGGAATTATTATTTATGGTCATTTCAAAACTAGCACAAAGTTTACAATGACTAATAATCTGTTTAGTTTTTTTCATATTTTCCATGATGAGTATTTAAAAATTATCATCATTAGGGACCCCTACTTTTTGCAAACCACGTTTTCATGAAACACATTAAAAATTCCATTTGAAAGCACAAAAACTTGTTTCACATGCAAAGTAAAACTACTATCTAGTTTAAATTCACAAAATAACCTATAAGAGTGTATGTACGCAAAAGTCCAAGTTTTTGAATTAATTTTCGTGTTTTTAGACAAAATTTACTCAAATGATTCAGTATGTATCCATTTGGATCATAAAAAGTTTTTTTTTCTAATTTATTGTTAGATTGATATAGTGGAAATATTAACACAACCATAACTATCGATTACATATTATATTATCAACATAGAGATGAGATTCCCTTATAATTTGAATACACCCTAATTTAAATGCCAGAAATATTATGTATATTAGATAGAAAAAAAATGAGAATGGCTTTTTTTTTTAAACATATGACACAATTAAGAAAATCTATGTGATTTTTTCTATTGAGGTATTTGTAATTTTTTCAAGTTAGTTAGTAACCATTTTTATGAATATTTTTTATTGATAATTTTTCAACCAAAATTCGTTTTTGAAACTAAATTTCAAAGATTAATTTACCATTATGTTGGGTCTCTAATTATTATTTATATTTTAAAAAAAATCTTTAACCAAACAATAGTGATAGTGACATATTTTAAAGTCACTTACATTTAGCCTCTTATTCTGTCACACTATCTCTAGTCTGTTGCTCACAAAATGTTGACCTTGAAATCTACCCTCTTGCAATATCTCTCTCAGTCACTTAGTCTCACTTGCAAGCAGTATGAGTCACAATAGACTGTCTTTTCAAACTTGAACAGTAAACAACTATTGTTCACCCCTTCTTTACACCTGACAAGACAATCACTTTTCAGCCACCAACCAATAGTACAAAGGACCACCTTGTCTGCTACTCAGCTTAAAATTGATGTCATCATTACTTGACTTCTCATCTACAAGTTCAAAAGATCGGCGTAAATAATCGGGTTCAAAATTCCAATAGGCTTAACCGATTGTGCCATAGTCGGCCAATTATAGGTTTGGTAATCTGCATCTGCCCAGCCCTATTATTAACATGTCTGCTAGATTGTGACTCCACACAGCTGTTTTAACTCCAGGGATAGTCAAGACCAGATATCGGGACTGTATTGCAGTTGGACTCTATTACAGATGTTTTAACTCCAGATACAGTCAAGACCAGATATAGGGACTGCACTGCAGTTGGACTCTATTACAGCTGTTTTGACTCTTGGGATAATTGGACCAGACTGAGTTGGACTCTCAATCTCAAGCAAGCTTCCCTCTCCTCCATTATGCGACGGACAAGAGAACTCTTCTTTTCCTGAAACAATCATCCAATGATGTACTACAAAGAGGGAAGAGAGAAGATGAAACTAACCTGCAACATGATGTACTACAATGAGAGGAGCTGAAACTAGCCTCCAACATGATGACTTACAAAGAGAGGAGCTGAAAATAACCTACAACATGATGTACTAAAGAAGGAGAGGGGCTGAAATTAATCTGCAATATGGTGTACGAGGCGTGTTCTGAAAGTAAGTACTGTCTCCAAATAATGCACACTGAGCTCCCTCATATGTTAGATAACCCCAGAAGCTATTACTGGAAAAGCAATGTTAGTTTACATTTTGTTTTGAATGTTTAACATATTTAATACAAATGAATCCTCCCACCCCCTCGACTGTGAAATAGGGCCTGTTATCTGTTTTTTGACTGTAAGAACTGAGAAACCAGATCATAGGTACAATTTTTTCGGGACAGGAGGGGAGTTTTGCTTATTGATTTAATGTCACAGGGCACAACAATAAATTCTGCATCCTATTGTGAGACCTTAAAACACATTGCATTGTGCAATGCAAAATAAAGGCGGAGGCATGCTCAGTCACAGTGTTGTGTTGCTTACCGATAATGCTCAGCAGCACGCTGCTGGTTGAACCCAAGAGCTCATCACATCATTTTGCTGGTAAAAAATGAATCCTCCCTGCTACAGCATAGACTTAGTGCCAAGTGACTTTCACCTATTACTACATTTGAAGCGGTTCTTTGCATGTCAGTGCTATGATGACAATAACATCAAAAGAGCAGCGTTACATTAGCTATCTTAACAAGTGGATTCATTTTACGAAGAGGATATTCAGAAATTGGTTCCGCGCTACAACCAATACCTTATTATTGGTTCAAAATATATGGATAAGTAGTTTAAGGTATGACCTTTATTGTAGCAATAAAGTTGTTTTAAAATAACTTGTCTCTATTTTTTAATAGTCTAACAATACCTACTTACTTTTTGAATACACCTTGTACAACAAGAGAGGAGAAAATGAAGCTAAAACTAACCTGCAAGAGTTGGTTCTCTTTCTTCAGTTCTTCTATTCTGGTGCTAACTTCAGGGTCATCAGTATCAGAGCTGCTGCCTTCAGAACTGTTTTCGTTGAAACTCCTGGGATAAAAAAGATGTCTTTTAGACATGAACAATAGCATATAAACTGTCTGTTAGACGTATACATCAATAGACCAATAAAACAATGTAATGATACTTAGGAACCATCTCTAATTTTAAATGGCGAGTGTCTAATTAGTTGGTATGTCAAACAATATCAATATGCATGTGACTTAGGTCCGAATTTTGATAGAGGTTGAATATGGAGGGTGCATGAGACAGGAAATATTCGTTTTTAAATCTTAATTTGAGAGCATCAAAACTACAGTTCCATCTGTATGGTTTTATTTATTCGAAATATTTATACATAAACAATATAAAATGACACAAAGTAGAAGAATTTAATAGACTTTGAAAGTAGGATAAAAGAAAAATGAAGCCCTTAAAGTTAACAACTAAAATATAACAAAACACCAAACAGTAATTTTTCAGACACATCAAGCTCCTTTTTCTGCAGAATAGATAAGAATACTCACTGTAATATGGCTAAAAGCTGATCATTGTTGTTAGGATGACAGCTAAAATACTAATTTAAGATCAAGTATTGCTATTCTGAGCTGCTATAGACATGACAAATTAATATTCTTATGGAAAAAACCTGAAGTAATTGAATTATAAGTTGTGATAATAGTGTGATTTATCAGAATAAAATGAAATATTACAAATAATTATTCAATAAAACATTTTAAAAGTTATTTTAGTGTCCCATCATTATTATCAGTTTATTGTTCCAGCGGATCAGGTACAATTTGTGAGTTTTTTCCATTATTTTCTACTTAGGAACATTTTTTTTATTTATGGGCCTCTAGTCGCCCCTCTTCTGGATGTCTTTCTTTACAATTTTTATCCATCTTCTTTTCAGTCTTCTCCTGACTACCTCCTCTATCCACTTCATCGCCACACTTCCAATCTTCATCCTCTTTACATGCCTGAAAAATTTCATCCTAAATCTGGTGATATTTTCTACTAAGGATTTCTTTCACTTTGGTTTGTGTTTGTATAACATTAGTTATTTTGTCTCTCTTAGTCTTCTCCATCATGGTGCAGAGAAATTTTATTTCTGTGGCTTGTGTATATAGTTATATAAATAACCACAAAATAAGTTTTTTTACAAGCAAAAGAGAAATAGCAAAAAGTATTCAAACTTTAAGATTATTCAATATATTTGATTAAAGTGCTCTTCAAATAGAAGAAGTTGACTTAGCACACTCCTAGATTTACTCCAAACTATTTTGTTTTTATTTAAACCATAGTTATATATAACAAGGGAAATATCAGTAAAAGTGTTATAATTAATGAGATATCATACCTGCTTCCTTATTTTATTAATGGATCATATTAATACATATATTTGAACAAAATGTTTTATTTTGTGAAGAGAAGCTCAAGTTAAGAGAATAAAATTCTTAATATACTGTATAGCTCAAGTACTTCACACCAGTTACCAAAATAAATGTAAAGCAATATTTTAGTAATGCACTTAAATCTCAACCGTTAAATTTATGCATGAAAATAATTAGATGGGTTTAGACTATGATAGATTGACGTAGATTTGAGATGTTCCACTGTCAGATTGTTGATATTTTAACACAGCAGTAGTGGCAAAATAAAGTTTATGCATTAAATAAATTTTAGTGAGCATTTAAGTAATCATTTTCATTTTAACAGGGCAGAAATTTCTAGGACCAAAAAATTATCCAAAAATATAAATAAAAACTGGGAAATAATAATTCCCTTTACAAATGGAAACTGTGAAATAGATCACTAAGCATTGAAAAACCTACAATTCTTGCATTTCACTATACATGAATATTGATTTACATAAAAGATATTCACTTGTATACATGGCAAAGTGGAAATTCAAGAACGATGATTGATTTTGTGGTGTATGATGAGAGATTTAAAATTTTAGTAAAGAATACTAGTGCTGTGCATGGAGCTGAATGTGGAGTTAAATTATAAATTTTGTGAGGAAGCAACGCTAGTGTATTAAGCAAGTAAGAGTGAAAGGGAAAAAGTTGCAAGATAAAAATGTGAGAGTGCAATATGAAATATTGTTGAGCAAAAAAATTAACTTTACAAGAGCATAACTGGCATGTCAAAATAAATACTAATGATATAGAAAGTGTTTTAAACAGAATAAAAGAGACTGTAATTGAGTGCATTAAAGATGTATATAAATCTGCGGTGGTGGAGGTGGAAAACTTAAAAAGAGACGCATGCTGGAATGAACAAGTGAAAGAAGCTGTGATAGAAAAGAAAAACTCATATGAGAATATAAAAGATCTGGGATGAAAAGATTATTAGAGAGAGATAGAGGGATGAGTGAAAGAATTAACAAGGCTGAGGAGATAAAAGCTATGAAAGTGTTGAATGGCAAGGTTGCGGGTGTAGATAGGATCACAAGTGAACTGCTTAAGTGTGGGGGCATGGTACTACTACCACTTGACACAGAAAACATTGCATCTCATGGTGAAGTGCTGAAATCCCTCTAGGGTATGAAAGGCCAAGGGGTGAGAGGAGATACTCATAGCACTCTAGTACAGTTAGTATCAAATGGCAAATGGGACAGAGGTGGTGCTACTTGGCTAATATGAGACTTCTAATACTTATGTTGAATATATAAATAGTTATAACTTACCTTAAATACTAAATTAACTCCTCGACACCTGACATTCGTCCATCAGTGTTGTTACAGTAGTTACTTGATGTACTACTTTGTCACTGTCATTTCCATCTTCACTGTCACTTTCATCTCCAAAATAAATCAAAATGTTCTATTTCTTCTTCTATCAGACCATTAATTTTCCAGAAACCGAATTCATCTTTCTTAACGTGTGATATAGCTTGTTGCCAATCCTTCTCAGTGATACTCTTGATTGCTTCTTCTGTTAAATGTTTTAATTTTAATTTATAATTCTAATCAACTCGTGATTTCACCATGTTCCAAATCAATTCTATAGCGTTAAAGTTACAATGGTTTGGAGGTAACTTAATAACACTGTGCCCATGTTGCTCGAATAAATTATCTATGTAAAATTTGGGAGACTTTTGTTGGCAGCGGACTAGCTCCATGAGCTCACTTTTTTGTCATCTGTTCTTCATACTCATACTGCAATACTGTTTGCGTCCAGCCACAGTTGCATTTCAACCTTTTGTGATCCCATTGTTGGTGGCTTATTATTTGAACAGTATAATATGGTGCATTGTCCATTATAATTAGGCTGTTTCGAGAAAGGTTGTGAATACATTTTTCTTTCACCCACTTAGAAAAATTTTCGAAATTCATCTCATTGTGATAGTCACCACTTTTTGTTTTTGATTTGAAAATAAGAAATGCATTTTATACAAATCCCTGCTCTGAACCTGCATGAACAATAATCCACCTCTGTTCTGCACCATAATTTTTCAATAATCCTGTTGTTTCCGAGTCTTACCAACATTTAGTCACAGTGTATGAGGGATGAATCAAGTTTCATCAAGATACACCACAGGACATTATTGGTTCCCTAATTTGGTGGTTCTAAAACTTCTTGGTCATGCAGACCCTCTAACCAGGGAACAGTTGATTCGTGGACCCCTTAACGTATGATATTAAAGAAAAATTATAATCATAAATTTATAGTATGTTATAGCAATAAATTAGTCATAACATATTTTAATATAGATGTAATAACAATGCAAATAAAACAAATGTACCTAGGTATTATATTTGTACATCTTTATAAATAATTTTTTTTAAATAAATGTAAAAAAGAATTACAATCAAAATTAAAGAAAATATAATATGTATTATATTTGTACATTTATAATTACTGATAATTTATCTGAAGAATAGAACTGTTTGTGTGACTTTAAAATACCATTGAAATCTGTAGCAATTTTAGTGACCATCTCCTTAAATCTCATTCCACACTAAGACAATTTCATTTAACATTTTTAATACCATGATAACCAAAAAGGCTTGCTCGCAAAAATAAGCTGTAGAAAAGGCATCAAATGTTTCAATGCTTTTATTGAAAGTGCTTTATGCTGACTGACAAGCAAACTAATAAAAGTGAATTTCCAAATTCTCCTCTCAATAATTTGGGCACAAGGGGCGTGGCCAACTCCCCACTTTTTAACCTCATTTATCGCCAGGATTTAATATGGGAAGGCATCTCCATTGTGTTTTGTAGATAGTAGCAATTTACCCTTTTATATAACATTTTATAATATCTTTAAAATATATAAAGTTATGTCACAGATTCCCTGAGGGTCCGCAGACCCCACTTTGAGAACAACTGCCATGATTTATCCTTTTCTTTCATGCTTCTTAAATATCTAGCCCTTGATGCAACTATTTTGTTTTTCTCCATTATTACTGCTGTTAATAATTTATCTAAAGTTGGTACTTCCTTTTTAAAAATGTAGAACCTCTGCCTAAGTCGTTGAATGACACACAAGTCAAAATCATCAAGAACAATTTTTCTGCAGATGGGTTTGTGCTTATTTCCTGGAGTTTAAAGTTTTGTTTGTGTCCCACTTGCCATACTTCAAGTCCTAAATTAATGAACTTCGCCCCCTCTCGGTAAGCCGACCGGAGTGTACACGCTAGAAAGTAAAGGTAACGACTGATGACGTTGTCATTGATCTCCCCTTTCAGCAGTTGACATTCTTTCCGCAATGTTTACTGTGTCAAGTAATACTTGACAGATTGTTTGAGTTGTTCAATAATATGTGCTGAGATTTCGAATGCTCCTAATTACTGGAAGAAGGCTGTCATTGTTCTCTGTACAAAGGCAGTATGAGTGAATGTAAGAATTACATGGCAATTAGTTTGTTGAGTATTTCAGGCAAAGTTTTTGGGAGAGTTCTAATTAAGAGGGTGGCTGAAAAAATTACAGACAAGATATGGGGTCTGTAATGTGGTTTCAAGACAGATAGAGGTTGCATGGACCAGATATTTGCATTGCAGCAAATGATTTAGAAATGTATGTAAGTGCATTTGTTGATCTGGAGCAAGCGTATGATCTGATGAAGAGGAGTATGTTATGAAATGTTCTTGAGATTATGGTGCAGATGCAGGTATAGTAAATGTAATTATGATGTGTATGATCGAAGTAAAGCGTGTAAGGGTGGATAGAACTTGAGCAAATGGTTTGACATTGAACAGGGTGTTAGACAAAGTTGTGTTATGTCTCCATAGTTGTTTAATGTATTCATAGCTACATGCATCGTGAAGGAGGTTTGTGAGAAGTGGTTGGTGTAAGCACGGACAATGTTAATGTGAGAATGCTGTTATATGCAGATGGTGTCGTATTAATGGCTGAGAATGAAAGGGACTTGCAGAATTCATTAACTGTTTGAATGTGGCGACAGAATGGATCTTTGTACTAATGTTTCCAAAAACTAAGATAATAGTTTTTGTTAAGGACAGATTAGGAGATGATTCTCAGCTTAGTATTAATGGAAAACCATTATAAAAGATGAATAATTTGTATATCTGGGCAGAATGTTCTGTAAAAATGGAAGGATGGATTGTGAAATCGAGAGACGGGTGAATGCATGTATGTGGATTATTGCAAGGAGTTAAGTATGATCGAAAGCAGCAAAAATGGCAGTATATAAAAGTATAGTAACGCCAACATTGTTTTATGGATGTGAAGGGTGGGTTTGTCAGGATAAACACAAAATCAGGTGAATGCGGTTGGAATAAGATATCTAGGAAATATATGTGGAAAAACTCGAATGGACAGAATCAGTAATGAATAGTTGCTGGAGGAGTGCGGTTTGAAAGGGAAATTAATAGGTCAATGTGAAAGAAGTGTTTTACGTTGGTTTGGGCATTTAAGAGGATGAGAGTAGATTGAGTGACGAAGAAAATATTTAAAGGTAGAGTGTGTGGGTCAAAAGGAAGAGGTAGGCCCTGTAAGAGATGGATAAATGTGGTAAACGAATATGTGAAAAATATAAACCTTAAGAATTTTAAGAATAAAAGAGCATTCATAGACTCAGTGTATGGATATTGTTGAAGCAAGGGTGGAGGAAGTTAGTGAGGTGGATTAATCATGAAGTTTTCTTAAGCTATATGCACAGTTTCTTGTATACCCCGTACGGGAACGGCGTGATTAGTATGTAGGAATGTATAAGCCTACCATCTTCAAAAGCCATAGCTGACCCCTACCAGAGAAATATTTCCATTTAAGTTGCAGTGTTTCATCAGGATTGTGGCTTTCAAAAGTAAAAAGTGTACAAAGTACAAGCCTTTGTTATCTTGTAAATTTGACAACTTTGTGAATAAAGATTTTGTGTTTGAATATCCACAAATTAAAAAAAATATATATTCTAAGTAAATGTTTAAATAGACTAAAGATTATTCAAAGGATGAAAGAACATATATCAAAAATGATGAAATATTACATAGAAAATACACATTTCTAAAATTAACTTAAATCGACTGTCACGAATGATAATAAATTTAAAAAAAAATTGATAGTATTTTAAACTAAACATCTTAACAAAATTCAAATAAAAGGTTAACAATATTTTCAAAATTTTGAAAATAGTCGATGTTGTTAAAAGTAACATAAATATTCTCAAAAACATATTATACATACAATTTTATAAAAACATATTATATTCAATAATTTATTTTAACAATATACTCAGATAATATGAATTCAATGCAATATCAAAAAATGACCATGGGGGCTTAAAATTTGTTTTTAATCTTGAGTTATTTAGATGTTACATGAAGGTGGCGATGTTTTTAATACTTTTAACACCATATTCTAGGCTTTGAAACCTAGACATGGATGAAGAAAGATTTAAGTAGATTGCAAGCAGCAGAGATAAGGTTCCTGAGATACAATAAGAATGTAACAAGAAGAGACAGTATAAGGAATGAAATAATTAGAGATGGTTTAAAAGTTATACCATTAGAAGGGACACTGGAGAGAAAAAAAATTACCATGGTTAGTTCTTGTGGTGATGAGAATGGAGAAGGACAGAATGTCTAAGAAAGCCTTACAGAATAAAGATAAGGGTAGAAGACCTATTGGAAGGAGACCACGGACAAAATGGATGGACCAACCGGAGAAGAACATGGAAGCTAAAAGAGTGGAATGGAGATGCGTGACTGTCTTAACAGATTTTAAAATTCAGATTTATTTGTATTTTCCCCCATTCTTATAATGCATAGGGCGAGTTTTGCCCACTGAATCTCACAATCTATTTTGTTTATATACACACATATTAATTATATCATTTTATGGATGAGGATGGCATAGTTTAATTAAAATGTATCCACATTTGTGTGAAGGGTAGGAAACCCATTATGAGAAACTATTCTCATTACTCCTAGGCAGGAATCGAACTCTGACCTCCTAATCACCAGAAAATCAGACTAAATGAGCTTAGCATTTAGGCAATGTGCTAACAAATATGAATACCCAGGCCTAGTTGACTTGATTTAATTTCATATTTGCATTAATTAAGACACTAACTATTTCATAGCTAATATTTCTAAAAATTGTAATTTCAAATGTCCTTGCTTGCCTGTAATTGTACTTGGTTGCTAGCTGCGTCCTCAAGCGCTCAATCTCCGCTCGCTCCACTTGGACCCGCCCCTGTAAGTCGGACTGCAGGCTCAACAACTCTCTATGCTCTAGCTGCAGTGCTGTTTCCTCTTGCAGCAGTCCCTGTAACTCTTCCTCTCCTGTAGAGAACAGATGAAACATAAAACAACTTCCAGGAGTTGGGAATGACAGGAGAAGGGACAGTCCAAAAAATTACTAGAATTTTAATAAATTATTGAAATGATTTTCCAAATACAAAGTAAAAATTATTATAAATCATAAAAACAAAATAGTAACATTTTAAGAGTTTGAGGTTCTGTATGGGCAAGACACAGTTCCATTTACATAGCACTGTTTTGCATGCTAGTATGATATATTTTGACAGTGGAATTACCAGTCTAATAGTAAAAATTACTGACATATTGCTATCGACTGGGATTTTTACTTCTAAGGATAGTGATGTGTTGTGGCGAGATTGGGAACTGTTTCTAACCAATAAGTATAAATGTATTCTGTTTTCTACTAGTCTATGTTTATTATGATACTAAATTATTTATTTATGATATATATATATATATATATATATATATATATATATATATAACTTATGTTTAAGGCCTAGTTTTAGTTGCTATGTACATTACTCTCTGCTGCTTATGACATCTTCCTTGACCGTTAACAAGGAGGCTAATTTCTTTCTTTGCTGTCTCTCTTCATGACTGCCATTTTGATCAGACGTATGTTCCGTTCTTTTTTAATATTATTATATTTTGTCAATAGTAGTCAATTATTTTGGTTTTAGATACAAAGTAATTCAATCAGCATTTGCTAACTAGGAATTGTTATTTATTTTAACTATCCTTCTATAATTCAGTTACTTATAAATCAAACTTTCAGTACTTACCAAAGTTTGGCCAACCAGCATTTATTATGCTCATGTAAATTACTTTTTTCTTTTAAAGCAATATATTTTTTAAGAAGGAACTTTACTTTAATTTTCATTAAAGTTCACACTAGGCAAGAAGTGTGAAGAATGGAATATGTTATGTAAAATTTTGGTGCTATCAATCATTAATATATTTTCATTACACATCCTGTAACACTTTATCAGACACTATTTACTAGAAATAAAATTAATTTTATCACATTTATATTTCTAAAATGTCTTTATTGTGATTATAAACTAATTTATGTAAAGCATAATAGACCATAGTTGTAATTTTATGTTGTGCTTTCTACATTAACTGAAAATAAGTAAGCTACTTATAAAAAAACACATCAATTTTGCCATCACCCCAAAATGTATAATATACAATAAAATAGTTCTAGACCCACCTGGATTATCTTTTAACGTCACAGTAAATTCTCAAGTCTCCATTTGACAAAAGAAAAGTTTTATGTGTTTAAGCATCTGCAAGAATCATTTTGTTTCCCAACTTTAATTTAATATTCAATTGTTATGTTCTTCATTTTGTAAAAATAACATTTATTTTTCATCGTAGTGCACCAACTATTCTCAATGGCAACTTTTGTTTAATATATAAGCTGCCGGGCCCCACTTCCCTCGCCTTTTATTTCTTTAGGTAAGGAATCATAAGCCTTATATTAATTTTAATTAAATACACTTTTCACCCACCTCGGTGGTGTAGTGACTAATGCACTAATTTCATGTTGAGCATGAATGCCGAGGACGGGGAGATTGAGGTTCAAATCTCGGTCAGGTGAAGTGGAGGAAGGGGGTGTTCCTAAATGGTTTTCCACCCCCCCCCCCCCCAATGCTAATGCGAGTTCACTTTCTCTAAATTCAACCTTCCCAATTTCTAATCCATTAGAGTAATTAGTACTTAAGCATATAGCCCAAATAGGTAGTAAGACATGGTGCTAAATAAATAAATATACTTTTCAGTCTAAGGGTGCACAAAATTGTATAATAAAATTCTAATTCATTCATTTATCACTTTTTAATGCATCTTAGTTCATCAGAAGCTTTAATTTCAATAATCCTGGTACATATGATATTTAAAAAATTATTTTTGTGTCACCTATTTAGAAAAATACATATATTAAGTACTTTTGTACATAAGAATAACAAGGATGTATTGTCATTTTTCCTAATTATTCCATGTATTTCATGTTTTCAATAGTGTGAAATAGGCCTAGTCCCATTCAACTATAACTATTGAGATCACATTGCATATTATTACACTGTTATTGACCTCAAAAACATAATATCCCCTCATATTTATCAGTGTTTTATTTTTCAGATAAAATAAAGTTGAAAGTTAATTTATCTTATTTATTATATATTTTTTAAAACATTTCAACCCTGCGTGTTGTTTAGTTGAGTTTTAAGCAAACTATTCAAGGATTTCTTCACATTCTTTCCAAATACAACAAAATGTACTTTATAGAGCGAAAATATGTTTTCTTCAAAGTAGGGGTCTGCGAGATCAAGTTTTTTGAAGTGTTAGATTCATTTAATATTCTTTTAAAAAATGTGACTAATAAAAAAAAATTTAAACTCTATAATATTATTTTTGAATAGTTAAAAATAAATAAGTCATGATAAATTACAGTAAAATAGCTGGTTCAGAGAGTGACTTGATTAACAGAATATACTGCGCATTGTATTCATTTTTTCCCAGCATAATGACTGAAATTCAAGTCAAAAATACCAAAGCATTGATAGTATTGTAAATTGTAATGTGAAACTCTAGCAATCTTTCTTCTTTGAATTGTTTTATCTGAAAGTAATTTCCCAATTCTACAGCATGAATTATACACTGGGAGATCAGCCATTGGAACAAACATTTGGGAAACCTGCCAAGCAATTTGGAGTTGCTTGGAAGAGGTGTAAAAGCCAGAACCAAATGAGGAAATGTTGCTGGATATTGCTGGCACAATTTGCTCAAATAGGAATGTTCCTAAAAGTGTCAGAGCAATAGATGGAAAACACTTAAGGTTGTTGTTAGCTTGTAGTACTAGTCTTGCTATCTACCAAGAAACATACAAAAAGCCAAGAGAGAAAGCGCATATAGTTTTAAGCATTTAAAATTTTACCCAACAAAGATAAATACTTAGTAAGTGGTGACAGAAGTTATTACAATGGAACTTGCCAAAAGAAAGGCACAACAAGACTTGAAGCAGTAGTTTCAAAAACCCAAGGATGGATTCCATATAATCGACAATCAAAAATAATATATTAATTTTATTATTCATAAAGAATACAAAGCAGGCTAAGTGATTATAAAATGTTAGTAAAAGAACTAGTTAAGAAGCTCCTGCAGGAGATTAGCCTCATAAAAATCACAAAAATGAACTGTCATAAGTACATAATCCTAGCCTAAATACAAAGGTAATGAGAGAAGCCCAACCTTCTGTGACCTAGTCAAAGGGAACGAGACAAAAATGTCCATATGAAATATATAACTGGGAGAGGCCCAAGATTGTCAAGATACAGATCAACAGACAATCGGACCTGTTAAGGACAAATAGATAACACTCAATTTAAACTCATCAGGGGTTGCATCTCCTACAATAGGCCAAGGACTCATAAAAAGATTATCTATTCTACCTTAAGTTAAGAAGAGAACATAAAGCTGCAAAACCTCCTAAGTTTAGTAATCGGACAAAATGCCCCTTTTGAGAGCCAACGATAAGTTCCCATATATATATATATATATATATATATATATATATATATATATATATATACACACACACACACACACACACACACACATATATGGCAACTTATCGTCGGCCCTCAAAAGGGGCGTTTTGTCAGATTATTATATATTGAGGTCAATCCCATCTTATAATCACAAGCAACATGCTCTATATAACTATCAATTGCGAGCAATGACTATAGGTTGCTCACAAAGAGAAACTCAGAGTACAAAAAATATGAGTAATATACCTTATGGCCCTTTTTAGGGTCACAAGAAAATTCATAATATATTCAGAAGCATTTACTGAATTAAACTTATCAGTAAACTAGAAGACCTCTATAAAGAGACAACATTTAAAAGTAGTTCCAACAAAGTTTAAAGAGAAAAAGTATTGAGAGTGAAGACTAATGAAACTAATGTTACATCATACAATAAACTCGTCTTGAAGAGCCTCCAACACAAAGATTTTAGCCCAAACCACATATAATTACATTGCAGATAAATAATACGATCTTACATAATGGATTCCAGTGAGTGTGTCCTTTGTCGTTTATCAATCAATTACAGAAACCAAAGTCAATTTTACCCTGTAAAAGCTAGCTTATATTCACAATTGATATCCAGGGTGCTATCCAATCAGAAGGCAGCAAATAGAAAAAACGATGAGTTTATATAGTTTCCCAAATTTTTAAAGTCTTTTTCACTATCCAACTGAGGACACGAAAACCAGTAATTGGTTTATTTGCTCTATCCAAAGAGAGATTCGAAACCCGTTGATTGATTTGTACCATCTCGGTGGTATAGGTGGTACTAAATATATTATATATAAAGAAATAGCAACAAGAGGGTAAGTTTGAAAAATGTAAATTTAATCAATCATAAGGCAGAACAAGGTACACAATACATCTTGGAAAAACTATCTCAATTAGCATGGTCTATAAACTTGACTGCGTCAAGTTACCTATTAGATTGCTGGGCAGAGACAAAAGTAAACATGATGTGACCCACTCATTAGCTGAACAATAACAGATCAGAAAAGTTAATAACAATCCTCTGCTAGATATATTAACATGGAACATTCAGCAGACAATTGTACTGGGCAAGTTCAAGGTCTGTGTTTTCAGCTATTAGCTTTTCTTAGGCTGGCACACGACCCATTGATCTAAGCCAGTAGGGCAACAATAATACAATTGTTGGGCACCTCAAAAAGAGGTCCAGCAACGCAAATTAAAGACCAAAAATTATATACCACGAGCCATGCCAGAAAGGCTGAAGCGGCCCAAAATTTTAACACCCAAGCAGTGCACAACATAAATTAAATATAAAATATTAGATATCCTGAGCCATGCCAGAAAGGTTGAAGTGGCCCACAGTTGAACACCCAAGCAGTGTAAAACATAAATTAACTATGAAATATTAGATATCACGAGTCGTGCCAGAAAGGCTGAAGCGGCCCACAAGTTGAACACCCAAGCAGTGTACAACATAAATTAAATATGCCTAACTAGGCACTGCCCTAAGGCCCTGATCAATCAGAACTATCTCTTCCCCGGCTAGCCACCATGATGACTGCAAAATAGTCATACGGGTTAAGGTGTGGGGACTCACTCCCATTGAAAGTGCTGGTCCAAAGACTCAGCAGGAAACTTGCGTGAAGCACAAGAGGATATCATTAGCTATAAAAACTTACAACAGATATTAAGTTGTATAATAGGCTAATCCTCTAAACTAATATTCCCTAAAGACTGCGATGTGAGTCCAGCCATGGTACAGGTTATTCCTGATTCCTTTATTGATCTATAGAAGTCCAGGTTACTTTCTACAGTCTGGTCGGTCCCTCGGTGAGAACATCTTGATCATCGCTGAATGTAGACTAAGTTTGTTAAAAGATGACTGTCTAGGAGACGTTGAATAATAGCAATCATATCGTTGCCAAGCGAAGCTGGAGCTTTATAGTGGTCAAATGCAGTGCATGCTGGGACGGCGAGAATAGGGGGTGATCGACCAATCATCTACAGGGTTCTGGAAGGTTGACTCCACCTAGAGAGCTGGTTGAGTGCCGTCTTCAATTATTCAAGAAACTCTAACCAGTCAATGCGATATAATTGAATGGCATGGTTGGCCCACCATTCTGACGGCATGCTTCTGATGGGGCCGGAGTCGTTCCATTAAGTATCCAAGACGTTGGTATGTAACACAGATATATATGTATTACAAAACTTTTATGTAGATCAGGGAAGAATAATATGTGTGTGTATTTTACCCATGATTAGTTGCTTTAAATTTAGGGTCAAAAAAGGGCTGAGCTGGTTTAGCCCATTACAGATTGATCCGCAAAGCCTGTGGCGTTTCATGGAAGGAAGAATGGAAATATCTTGGTTTTGATGATACGATGTCCAATACGCAGAACCTCCAACAAGATTCTAGGATGAAACAATGTCCACATGGATGAGGGTTAGAGGTTGGAAACTACTTTGCTAATTGTTTCATTGTAGTTGGAACAATACCTTTTCAAAGAAATTATATGTACAGTGGAACCTCTCAAAAACTTTATTTAATGTATATGGATATAATCTGTTCACAATTTCTTTAAAAAGTTAGAGATTTTAAACTGTTTTCCTGATTTAAGTCTTTCAGTCATAGTGTATGATTATAATTGATTTACTGACTGGAAAATTGAATCACTTATATTGATGCAACTTTAAAAAAATACCTAAGTTCTTGGATATGGTCCATGGCTTCTGCCGCATTCGTGATAGGCCTTTCCTAAACTACTAATTTATTTTTAAGTCTCTTTTCCACTTACTTTATCATCACACTTTTTTGGCCTAAGTTAATATTTTAGGACTGTGGCTTGGACGACACATGACACCACACACACCAATACACACAACACTATTGTAAGAATTACCAAACAAAACAAAAACTAAACAAAATAAAATAAACTTGCATGTCACAAAAAATATCCCTACGACCTAATCGCTAAGAACGATGCATGTAACCGCTTGAGAGGTTTGACCTTACTAATGGAGTACAGAACTGTACGTGTAAACAAAGCTGTATGGGTGAGTGGAGGAAGAGCGCGAAGAAGGGTACCACCGCAATTCAATGTCGCCTCCTGTTTCCATAAATAGAACACCACAGTGCTGCAACTAGAAGTAAGAAAACAATACTGAATACTACATTACAACTTACGAAAATTTGAATTAACCAAAACAAAATTCGAATTATCCAATTTTTTAACATTTTTTTAATGTACCGGTTGAAAGATATGAGTTAAAGACAATTTTGTATTACAGAAATTCGAACTAGTCAAGTTCCACTGTACTAGACACTACTTATTGTTTCTGAGTGGTTGACGCTTGTGTGTTACATTGTACTATTCTAACAGTATTGACGATATATTTTAAAATAAATAAGTTTTATTTCATAGTAAAGATCATATAGCGTAAATAAAGTTAAAGATTTTTTTTCAAGTTGCCATATGCAAAGAAAAAAGTCGCGAGTGTAAAATTTTTATATCAAGAAAACACTGCACAATGAACAACTCAATTTTACATCCATTGTTGTTTCTAGCCTGTGGCCTGGGTTTGTTTTTTATTCAAGACATATATTTACCCCTATTGGCTGGCTAGGCCTGTCGTGGCTTCATATGCTTTATAATCTGACTTAAAACTAGGACATGCACAATGTTCAGTTCCCCTTTGAAAGGATAAGCCCAAATTTCCCCAACGATAACTTTTTGGCCATGCCGGGAATCGAACCCGGACACTTAGCTCAATAAACAAACAAGATACCAACTGAGCTAAGGTTTAGGATCCACAATGAACTACTCAATATAAAGTAAAATCAATCAAAATAATAAAATTATTTTTCACCTATCTTTCTCACATCTCTCAGCTATATCCAACTCTTTAATAATATTCATAAGTTAATTGTAATAAGGAGAGGATATATTACAGAGCGATTAAATTACATATACAAGGAAAGAAACTTATGTTATATATGGAAATGACTTGATATTTTTTGCAAAAAAACTTTAACCCAAAAGATTATATGATATATAAGGTTGAATAAATTAGTATATTTACTGTGAATAAATTAGTAAAAAAGATATTGATAATAGAACCTATAGGGTTGTATTAACATTTTAAAACAAAAATTATAAAAATAAACAACTGGTGAAAGTTGACATGTAGGTTGGTTTAACATATAATAATTGTATGGATATGATTAATATATTGAAATTTAAGGTTAATGAGAGTTGTTAAATAATGTTTGATCAATTATAATAAACAGGGAGGCTAGCTTTAGAGTAGTTCTCTAGGTCACAGTATTTTCTGAGTGATAAATCATCATCGGTTTTAACTTGCAATCAATTACACACTGCATTTGCCCCTAGCAAAAGAGTTAACCTATCTTTTGCAGCTTTGAAGCCAGACATTTACTTCTCCTCTTTAGCAATAAATGTCCTCGAAGGCATCTTATTCCAAAAGAGGCCTGTTTCATCCATGTTAAAATTTGCTGCTTGGTATATTCACCATCTTCAATGGTCTTATTTAACTCACGTTGATAACTTTCCGCAGCATGTCTATCAGCACTAGTTGCTTCACCCTGCACTGATGTTGGGGAAATGCTTCTTTGTTTAAATCTATTAAACCAGTCTCTGCTAGCTTCAAATTTATCATCAGCAGCATTCTCGCCTCTCTAAGCCTTCAAAGCAATGAATAAGCTTAGGGCCTTGCCCTGAATGATGGCACTACTTAAAGGCTCATTGTTTTTGGTTTGATCCTCAATCCCATCAGTTAAGGTTTTTCCATTTCGGCATCAGGTTATAACGTTTTCTTATAACTTTAGTGTTCACGGGTGTAGCACTTTTAATTTCTTTCAGCACTTTCTTCTTAGCGTTAAATTGTACTAACAGCTGTGGAAGCCAAACCTAGTTTACGGCCTAACTCAACCGGAGGTATATTTTGTTTACTTTGTTTAATAATTTCTAGCTTGGTATTTAAAGTAAGAGGTTTACAAGTCTTTTTATCACTACTAACTTAAAAGTCATTGTCACTTAGTACAAAATATTATTCAGTGCCGATACTATATATAATAATCAAACATTTTTATAAAGCTGAGTGCACAAACACTGTATACAGACCAATTATTAACATAAAATGGCGGCTCTAGACATTATGTAACTTAGCTGCTGCACATGAGTGTTTCCAATACTTGCCTGAAGGAAGATTTACTATATTAGCCTACACCAACTTATTTAAAGATATAATTCATGAGTTTAGAACTTAATAATAAAGACACAACATTTTACTAACACATTTAATTCATTTACTAAAAATACATTGATATATCTCATATTCATTAAAAATTAATGAGTAGTTATTAAAAGTGTGAAAGAGAGAGAGAAATATCCCAAAGTTTCTCTTTCTTACACATTATTGTGCAGAAGACATCTTGAAAATCGCTGTAAGAGCACGACAGGCGCCGAACATAATGAAGCATGTCTAAAATTGGAAAACCGCTGTATAGAGTAACACTGTAAAGAGAAACGCCGTAAAATAGGGCCCTACTGTATTTGAAACTGTGTATTTTTAAGTGTCTACTTGGGAGTCGTTAAGAGTTCAATTTCCTGTATTTATTGAACTTAGCCCGAATCTAAAAATACATTTTAAAATAATAAATTATTTACTAAACAACAAGTTACACACAGATGATTTATCTTAATTTCACAAGAAAGATAAATAAATAAATGAATAATTTTTGTTTTTCCTATTTAAAATGTATTTATATTAAAAAAATTTAACAAACATATTTCGTTAACTATTTATAGCGAGGTTTGAGAAGTCCATACAATTTATGAAAAATGTTTCTAATAGACATTATATAATTATTAAATACTTTTGAAATTTTTTTTAGATTGGAACCATCTATTTATAAGGAGGCTCAGCCAGAAGATCCTTTCAGTAAATTTGGGTATTTGACTAAAGAGATTGGGTAGAATCTTGTTTAGTAACGGAATAAGGAAAATATGATTTTTTAACCAAGACAAAATTTGCAAATAACATTTATTTATGATTCTTGTATGAAAATTTAACGGAAAACAAAAAAAGATGATTTTAATTTTTAATAACCTGAAAAAGTGAGAGGATTTCAGAACTTATCAATCTTGTATCCATAGCCCCTGTTCTACATAAATGTAAAATAATAAAAATAAGGAACTAGATCCTTAGTTGCCTGTGTTGTATAAGGGAGGTTGATATCTCCTTTGTCTCCTATGTATCTATAAGAATAGTATCAGGATCCTCTTATTCCTCTTTCTACCTCTTGTACTGCATGAGGGATGGTTGTTATCTCCTTTGTCTACTATGTATTTGTGAGAGAAGTATCAGGATTCCCCATTGTTTGTACTGTAGAAGATGTTATCGATATCGTATTTTTCTACTATGTACCTCTGAGAGTAGTATCAGTATCATCCGTCTCTTGTATTGTAGGAGGGAAAGTTGATATCTCCTTTTTCTACTATGACGTACCTGTGAGAGTAGTATCAGAATCCTATCTCTCTTGTACTGAAGGAGGGAAGGTTGATGTCTCCTTTGTCTATTAAGTACCTGTGACAGAAGTATCAGGATCTTCCATCTCTTGTATTGTAGGAGGTGTAGTTGATATCTCTGGTCCTATATCCACTATATCTGTAGACACCTCTGATGGCTCACTACAACAAAGTTTTTTAATTAAGATCAATGACTGTCAAAAGTTCATACATACCAGTAAAGTCATTACTTCATTCTAAATTCTTTGTTCTATTGCCTGGCACTCACCTCTCCTCTGTTGGTTCTCTGCAAGGTTGTTCATCCTGAGAGCGAGCCTTCTGCAAGGTGAGATCCATATGAAACTCATCTTCACCTGACTTGTGGCTCTCCTCTAGACTGCGCTGGGTCTGACTCATGTCCTGAGCTCTTTGCATAGAGCGCAGTTTCCTCTGAGTATAGCATTACAACATAAGTAATGTATTTATTTTAGGAAAACCTCTTATTGTTTCATCAAGTCTGTTTAGGTAGATACAAGAAAAATGGATAGAAACACATAAAAGGAAACACACCCAATATGGATTTTAAAATGAAAAGAAGAAAACGGTTTACACTTTACATTACTTCAACAAACATCAAGACAAGTAAAACGAAACATTTGTAATCCATCAACATACACAATACAGCACATAAATAGTTTAACCACTAGCATCCAGCATATAGAATGAGAGCGAGTAATTCAGAGATAAGAGTGAATCACCCATCTCCAGACCTATAATACAGTACTGGGCTAGGGCTGTGTGAATACTTGAATTTCATGCTTCGAGACGAGCTTTAAATAGATAATGAGCTTGGACTCAAATTTATGTGTTTGCAATATTTCAATCTCTTAAAAAAAGTTATTCCTTTGCCTTGCATTGTGTATCTGGTGATGAATGAATTATTTACTCTTCTCTCTACTTGTTGGTAAGCATTTTGTGCAGATAAATTTTGAGGGTTTGGAGGTGAGGGAATAAACTGTGCATATAGCTCACAAAACAACAACTTTTTACTTAATCCATCCTCACTAGCTTTCTGTAGGGATTTTAGAGCACAAATAGCTTAGTGTAAGATGATATAAAGTACACCTCAGTACAAAAGTGTACTATATACATTTGAAAAATCATTAATGCTTAAGACACTGAAATATTGCGAGACATATTTTTCTAACACCATTAAAATGAATATGAAAATATTTTTTAAGGTTTGTCTTTGTTGTAGTCATCGTCATTGTCGTCATCATCATTGTAGAATTTAAAAATGTATTTTATACACACAAAATAAAACAAAATTGAATCTTTTCATGAAAGTGAATGTTTGGCTTTTTATATGCAAAAAATTGTAAATTAGGTCATTTTTAATGAGAGTTAATGATAGAAAAAATATATAAAGTAGCAGATGTAATAGTTCTTTGCCTTTTTTTTTGCCAGAGACTAAAAAAAAAGTACTAACAGCAATATTACAATTTTTTTTTTCAATATTCCTACAATCAATCGAAGTTTCCATACTAGAAAATGTATTTCCCTTAACCAAATACCATTGGTAAAGAAGTAAAGTTTGTGTTTGATCTTGCTGGCTTTTATGAAAGTCATATTATACCAAAGGCAAATAATGTAAATTTAGAAATTATAAATTTAACCATAATTTTTCTATCCATATCCATACCACTTAAATTGGAGTGATTTTTTAAACAATTTTTTAGTGAGAATTGTTTTGATATAACTAGTACTTTTAATAATGTCATTAAACTTTTTATTTGACAAAATCCAATAATTTTATTTATCACAAATCAGGGGTGAAGTTAATTATTTTTTATTTCTAAGATTGGATATTTCTTGAACATTCTTAAGGATTCAAGTTACTCTAGTATTTAAAGGTCCCAACCAAAATAATTAACAGTGAATAGTAGTTAGATTAAAATTTTGTTAACAAGATTTAAAAACATTGTAAATTTGAGTTTTAAATTATAAAAGTAAACTATAATTTAAAATTATGTACAGTGCTTTATATTGGATAATTGTGAAACATTACACAATAATTAAGGCTTGATGACACTTTAAAACAAACAAAAGATATTATAAAAGTCAATATATTGACCAAAAGTTATTAAAAGTGTAACATATTAGCACTAATTACTAATTAGTTATATTTCAACATAAAAGTCATCAATTACTCCCCTCCCCCAGTTGATTGGGCTGAGATGTGATCTTGTGTAATGTATTAGATTACGAGACCATTGGTACCTTTAGTTGAGTGATGATCCTTTGTACTTCCCAAAGTAACTCTTCTCTGCTTTTGGAGACAAATCCAGCGTTCATCTCCTGATGGATTTGATTCAACAATGACTCTTGTTTCTTGAGCTCCTCACTGATACCAGCTGGGTTGTCAGGAAGAGATGGGCTCCCTGCACTCAGGGGTGGAACATATCTAGGACAAAACAACAAGAGTTGAACATGTACTCCTCAGTCATCAAAAATTAGGAGTGTGCCAAGTCCACTTTTTCAATTCGAAGCAAACTCAAATAGAATATATGAAATATTCTCGAAGCTGAGTTGCAGTTTGAATTTTTTTTTTGTTAGTTTATTTACAATAGAAAAATATATTATATTGTTGTTTATTAAACTTTATGTATTGAAATTACTTAGAGATGGGCAAAACAGTGATTTTACGATATCAGTGAATAGTGACTGTGATTTTAAAATATCGGTGATTTATACCAGTGATTTTTCACTGTTACCTGTATTCATAGTGTTTTGATGGACCAATATTTTTTCACTTTCCAACCACGGTCAAAGCTAGTATTTAGCTGCTGTCCGAGTAGGCGAGTACAATCAAGTATGGAGTATTTATGAGTATTGAGTATTTACTCGAATAGTCCCATGAGTATTGGTTGGAAGGAAACTATTTACTCGGGTGTTTGGCGGCTTGCAATGGATTTCGATACTTAAAAGCCTAACATAAATTCTTCCTGTCAGCACTGACATTGACAATCGACATACAGCTACCGTTTCTTCAGGTTTCAGCTGGGTTTCATGTTGCCTGACTAATGTACAGTCAATACGAAAGTATGTGTTTTAAGATGTTTCATATAGTTGATAAAAAGAGAAAGCAATAGTAGTTATTTAATATTTTATAGTGAAATGTTATGTAATTTGGGTAATATTAGTTGTCCAGCAAACATTATGTTTAACTTGAAAATACCAATATTAAAACTTATTTGACGTACTATGAGAAACTCTTGTAATTGTGTAATTTATTTAGTGATCTGTTTTACTACAGTTAAAATTTATGTAACATTAAAAATGAACCTAATATAATGGTGATTGATTTAGAAAATGTGGTTTGGAATGCAGGTCATATATTATAATATTATTGTAGTGTTATTTTATTTTAAATACCATACATTTAATAGTAGATGAACTATACATATATTCAAAGCAAATAAACTTTAGATTAGACTATAGGATGATTAGGATCATCATCACATAGTATATATTAAGGTTTATTTATATATTTTCTATTTTGTTACTTATTTTAATTTATTATTAGCGATTTTGGGATAGGACCACCGAAAAAAAGAATAAATTATTTTTTCGTAGCCTACTTTTAAAAATAATCCGAAATGTTATTTGCTTAGTAAGCAAGCTTTTCAATTTTGTTCTTAACAACAAATATTTTGTATTGAAAACGCATGTGAATGAAACATTTAAACCATTAAAGTCATTTTTACATAGTAATCTGATACTGCTTTTGAAAAATGAGTTCTAGGAGATCAAGTGTTTTAAATAGAAATAACACATAAAACATGCCAGCCAATAAGGTCAATTCTCAATTAGCTGGCAGAAAGTAGAAAATAAAAGAATAACAAGGACCGCGAAGCAAGTATTTACTTGAGTGTCTAGAAGAAGCAATACTAGCTCCGTAGCTCGAGTAACTGTTGCCATCCGATGTGAGTATAGAGTAGCTCCGATCACTGATATCTCAATCACGATACTTTTGAGATCGAGTCACTGGAGTAGCGGTGATCATATGGTATAGGTGAAAAAAATCACAGTCAGTGATTTATCGCCCATCTCTAAATTACTTAGAAAATGTTTTATTGTACTTATTGTTACTAATATTTCATTTTAATCTAGTAAATCAAGTTATATTACAACTTACAATTCAATTACTTTGGATTTTTTCCAAACAAATATGGTTTTATATTATATATAAATAGCAATAATTGACCATACATAGAGTATTTTAGCTGTCAATATTTTAGCAACAAAGCGTCAAAGCTGGAATTATTTTCAAAGCAAAGTAAAAGCAGACACTTGTTTCAAAATTTCAAAGTCGAGTCGATGCTTCGCACACCCCTATCAGAAATAAAACTTTCCAAATCTTAATTAATGCGATTATTGAAGTAATTAACAAGTTTGGAGTCTCAAAATGGTGTCTGAATCACTGACTGCATGCAGTTTCACTCAACAAACTCATTGAAAACAAGATCAATCAAAGTGTGTAGTTGGGATGGATCCTTCAAGTCAACAAATTCTTAAGGGTGTTAAAAAAATTGCTATTTTTAGTTTAAATATTATAAAAAGTTTAGGGGTGTGTGAAGTCAACTTTTTCAACTCAAAGCTAAGTTGAGGCATTAGAAATATTCCTGAAGTTGAATTGAAGTGTGAATATTAAATAAATAATAAAAATAATTTTGAAACAAAATGTAACTTTAGTTATTAAATAATAAAATTAATTTTGAAACAAAATGTAACTTTAGTTATTAAATAATTAATTTAATTTAAAAAATGATATGTTGCAAACATGATTAACATATTTAATCCTAAGATGATAAATTAACTAACTATGAAATCATAAAGGTTTTCCCCATCCTTTTTAATATTTAAAATTTACCTTTTTATGTAATTTAAATTCAGATCTTATGTTCATATCTTTAAAAGTATGTCCAGAATTCACTTATTTTCAATTGTTTATTGTAAGAATTGTGTTTTTTTTAAGCATATCAGACCCATATTTGACCATATTTACTTTATTTCACTTTCTAAAACTTCATATAAAGATACATTGTTTGGTGTTAAAAAGGTATCAGTAACTTTGTTTTGGCTGGAGTTATTCAAGCTCGAAAAATACGAATGATATCCTTTTAAAACCGTACAGAAGGTAGTGGGAACCGAAAGTAAAACCACAGATGTTTTGGAGGTGAAATAACGGTGACATAGATTTCAGCAGTCTAGAAGGGTGAACTCAGCCACCTTTGAGTACCATATTCTGGCGAGATCTGTTTTGACATGAGGTTGACTTGATGCTTTTTTGTCTGTTTTTGATATTTCTGTGGAACAAATGAGGAGGATAAGGGAGTTGAAAATAGTTAAAGACGCATAATGAATACTCTCCATTGAAAGAATACCCCTATTCGGTGAAATAAAGTTTTATTTAAGTGCAAATCTCAATATCAAGATCATGTGGCAGATTTTCAAATTTGTAATTAAACTATTTTCTAAACCCATTCCAGTATGTGTAATTAGCTAATTCCCTTCAGATTTTGATGTTTAGCTTTGAAATTCCTTAAAACATGAGGCCTTAGCAGCAGGAAAAGGAGAAACCAATGTGTTATCATTAAATTTTGATTACAGCAGAATATCAGTCTTCCCAAGACCCTTATTCAGGAAATTTTTACCAAGAAAGTTTACCATTAATGTTTTTTGTATTCATAACATTATATTTAACTTGAGCTTCCTTTATGTTTATCATGAAGGGGAGGATAGAAAAAGCCCTGCTGAGGTATGCTCTTTTCTCAGTGATTACTTAGAGAATTACCTGATACCTACATGAGCTGTCTCTTTTTCAGATCATGTTTCTTTTCAATCTTCAATTTTTAATACATATTGGTAAGCTAGTTTAGCTCAACATAATGCAAAGGGGTTAGAGTTTTTTAGCCTTTCAGCTCTATATCATTTCCTCTATATATATATATATATATATATATATATATATATATATATATAATATATATATATATATATTTATTTTTCCTATTGTTTATTTTGTTAATTTAAACTTATATTTAAACACCTAAATTAATTTGGTAATATTAAAGGCTTGCATGTATCAATTTCTAATAACCAAGGACATTTGATTAGTTTACACTTCTTTTTTTCTTTTATTAATTTCTCTCCCCTCACAATTAAGTACAATGACGTCAATGGTATGCTTAATATATCAGTTATAGTTTATATAAAAGTCCTAGTTTCCATTGTACTTTTGTTTATCAAGCTAGGGCTATTACATTCTTAAATAGCTTCAGCATGTTTCCAAATGTATATTCTAAGCCTAACCTACCTAATCTATGATAGGCATAACTTAAATGTTTATCATAATGGAGTGTAATGCTATTTTCTAAAAGATGGTCAGATGTTTAACAAAGTTGTAAGTGACATATAATATATTTCAATTTGATAACTTTATTTTTAGTCCATTAACTTTTAAAATCAGTAATTTTCACTATTATTAACCCATGTTAGAGTTTGTTTTGTACAAGTATTATTTATTATTATTATTATATTATTATTTATAATCAAGTAGGGAAAGAGTTAAAATCCTGGCCAATCAGCACCAAGAGGGAGTACTTCCAGGTAAAGGGAGAAGGTAGATGAGTGCGGTGATGCTATTTTCTGAAGCACCCTTTTTTCTGTTTTTGCTAACGTGGAAACATGTGATGGGCAATGTTGGCAAGAAAAATGGACCTTCATGGTTTCCATGCAACCAAATATAGTCCACAATTTGTTTTTTCATAAAATGTTACAAAATAACATTCTGCAGTATCTTTTTTATGGATGGATGGGAATTACTTTTTTATTGCAAAATGAGAACGGAAATTTTGAAATTATTCTTTAGAATAATTTTAGGTTACAAATATATTGGTTTCTAAACTAATATGGTAACACTTGTAAAAGTTATAATATTATTAAAACCCGCTTTGGTGGCTGTATGATAAGGCACCACTCTTGCAATAGACTACATTGCTGATGAAGGGGAAATCGTAATTCAATCCTGGACAGGTATGCTAAGGGTGGTTTTTAAAAATAGTTTTCCCCTTTATCAATGCAAATGCGGGTACACCTCCTCTGAATTCAATATTCCTCATTCCCAGAGTAGTAACTGGTACATATGCATATAAATGGAAAAGCTAATAAGACGTGGTGCTAAAAAAACATTGCTAAAGGTAGTAGAAATATAAAAAAAATAACATAATAAAATAAATACAGGTGTGGAAATAGCATTTTTTTTATCAAATAAAATAAAATTTTGAACTAATATAAAATAAATAATAATACAAATCAAATAGTTAATTTTATCACATTTTTGATGGAAATTATTTTTATTAGTTAATATCTTTTAAAAAATGGCGTTTAATATTTAATTATCTGAAGAGTGCAAAGATTACTACAAAACATAATGTTTGGCACCTCTTTAATGTGCCCTAAGTATGAAACTGCAAAATATTTTCTTGGTTTGTAAAACCTCTTAAAAGTTATTAGGTTTATTAAAACACCTTAAATGTTATGTATGTTTAATATCCCTTAAGGGCTGGTCTTATGACTACTGGATAAATATTGCTATTGGGAGGTTAAAGTTAGCTACCAGATGAAGGTTATCAGCCACTTTAGTAGTTTATATTATTATGTACTGAATATCTGCTGGATAGTTATTTGTAGGAGTCATATATTTTTATGCATAAAACGCAAGGTTGGTACTGTTTTTACTGGTGCGCGTATGCGTACAACCTAGCTAGTAGCTACAACGCTTAACATTTGTTAAATAATAGTGGCTAAACGAGTGAGAGAAAACAGATGCTGTCACGTGGGTGCAAAAGCTAGGTTGTTTTGCAAATATTAATTTGTGTTTTCCAAAATGTGGTCAATACTTCGGTACAACGTTTACAAAATTTCATTTATTGTACTCATATTTAAATAATTTTTCTTATATAACTACAACTCTACAAATAGCTTGTCAGTTTTTATAAATGTATGAATTAAATAAATGTTCTAACTTAATAAGCATATAGCCCAAACGAATAGTAAACGTGGTGCTAAATATGATTATTCTAGCTTTATATGTAGTTAGAGCCTAAGCCTGTGCCTACTAAACAGGTTAACTAAGATTTTAACCTAAAAACAGATTATGATAGGCTATAAACATCATGAAAAACAATGTGTCACTATGGCAACACCCATTTTAACTTTCAGATCAAAGTTACCAGGTACTTAAACCTCTTGATAAAAATGTGATGGATAAATGCATTTTATCTGTCAGATAAACACTATCTGGCAATCATAAGGCACTTTTACTTATAGACCAGATAAAAATATTTATCGGCCAGATTAATATTCATCCAGGACTCATAAGACCGGCCCTTTATGTTCTCTCTAGGTTTGAAACCACTTAACGGTGCTTGCTTAGCACTCCTTATACTCTACTCCCTGTCTGGCTCTCCAACAACAGGCACACTGATCCCTCATAAATGGTTGACCTTAGCAAGCTACTCCCCCACCCCTCTTTTTCTATCATTTCCACACCCCTAAAAATAGAATATATCTCTGCCCTTCTCTAATCTTTCAAGCTCTTTCACTCACTGAACCTAACAAATAACTGTTGAGAGACAGAGCACAACTTGTTTGTCTCTCTACAAGTAATAAAATAACCCCTTTCCCATCCCAAACAACAATTTGCTAAAGAACAAAGAAGAAGGCTGTCTACAAAAGAGATTAACAGTGATGAGAAGTGATAAATTCCCGACTTTTTCTCTGAGTGTTCTGGAACCCATCCCCTCCCCCCTTTTTTTGTTAAAAATGTACCGCCAAACCCACGAGAATTGCTAAGTTACTGAACTTTTCCTGAAGGTTCTTGTCAATCACTACTTTTTTTTGGTTAAAAATGTAGTTAAATGATTGTATGCAGGATAATTTCAATGTGATATCATTGTATAACATCTTGTTCAAAATATAAGAAAAATAATCACCCCAATTATATTACTCTGGAACTAGTTAATCTATTCTGCTACAAAGTCCCTATTTCCATCCCTAGCTGAGTAAACCTCTGACAAGGATTTCTTTAGTGCTATGCCCAAAATACTGTCTGCTGTTGACAAAGCAACTATGAGGAACACAAAATCAACTAGGTACAAAATGGAAAAATATTGTGGGGCTTCAGTCGACTAGCTACAGTAATAAAAGTACAAATCAAACAACCATACCCCAGATTATTAATTTACCACATAAATAAATGGGGGCTCAAATCATAATGAAATAAGTTAACAATTAGTTAATATTTCTATTTTACAAATAAATTAAATAATTAATGAAAGAAAATTTGAGTTGAAGAAAAAATACAACAGTATGAGAAAGTTAATCTTTTACAGATATTATATTTTCTAAGATTCAGATCCAGATTCAAGATTCTTAGGGAAAATGAAAATTTGGATTTGAAATCAAGTAGACTAGGCCCATCTCTAATATCTAAAAAGATTTCATTTCATAAAATAATTTTAATAGTTTTGTTCTTTAATTTTAAATTGTAATTTAGGATTTTTAAGTTTCTGTTTAAAAAACTAGTTGAGTTATAATCTGTTGTTAAAGACTAACACATTTATTTTGTTAAACAGGCCAGAACAAAAATGTCTTTGAAAGTGGGGATATGTAATTAATTTCCACAAGTTACATTAATGAAATGTTCCATGAAGAATTAAAATGAATGCTATAGTTATTGTTCATATGTTTGAACATAAAATGTGGGTTCACTTTCAATAATACCTTGCTGTAAAAAGTGCAGCTATTTGCCTTTATTTAAGATGAAAAACCCACGAATACTTTTCTATACCTAACTGTGCAATAATGAAATATTATTTTATATGTACAGTAATAATTTCACTGAAAGAAAGTTCAGTTGTGGTTTACTGTAGAATGTGAGAATCAAGTGTTGTGGACATACTTGGTTATGATGACATCAGGGAATAATTCCTGGCAGTGACAAAGGAGAGTTGTTAGCAGTCTGTGGCTCATTTGGAACACCGGACTAAGTGAGATAGCTAGGTTCTGGGTGTTCATTTTGTTAGACGTATCCTGGAATGCATCCAAACATTACTATAGGAATGATAGCAGTGCATAGTAGACGTTCCCTTTACTATAAAGCGATAAAAGATAAGTTTGTCTGAATTTAAATAAAAATAAAAGACATATAAGAATGTAAGAAGCTTGTACTTACATGACATGTAATATGATTCAAATGCACAATGACCCAACTCAGCAAATGTCTATTGCAGCTAGGCAACTGCTCCACCAAAGATAACAACTGAGACCCTCGAACCTCCACAGTCCGAACAGCGGCCGCTTCCTCAAACCTAGGCCCCAGCTCAGAGGTCAACATGGGTTCAGGCAGCTCCCTGAAGTGTACAGATATCTACTAATAAATGTTGTATGTAGTATATAAATACAATAAAAGACACTGTTATAAGTGACAAGGATTGAATCAAGTAATGTACCTGAGGAACTGCTTGAAGAGGCTGGTAACCACCGGAGGCTCATAGTCTGCAAGCTTCACATTCTCCCGCTGGTTATAAAGCCGACGCAGCAGTTGTACCTTGCTCTTGATACCAGACAGCTTGTAAATGTTCTCCATGGTGAGTCCTGAGGAAACAGTCAGGGTATATATAGTCTCATGTTGACAACTTGTAAATGTTCTCCATGGTGAATCCTGAGGAAGCAGCCAGGGTATAGTCTCATGTTGACAATTTGTAAATGTTCTCCATGGTGAGTCCTGAGGAAACAGTCAGGGTATAGTCTCATGTTGACAACTTGTAAATGTTCTCCATGGTGAGTTCTGAGGAAACAGTCAGGGTATAGTCTCATGTTGACAATTTGTAAATGTTCTCCATGGTGAGTCCTGAGGAAAGTCAGGGTATAGTCTCATGTTGACAGCTTGTAAATGTTCTCCATGGTGAGTCCTGAGGAAACAGTCAGGGTATAGTCTCATGTTGACAACTTGTAAATGTTCTCCATGGTGAGTCCTGAGGAAACAGCCAGGGTATAGTCTCATGTTGATAGCTTGTAAATGTTCTCCATGGTGAGTCCTGAGGAAACAGTCAGGGTATATATAGTCTCATGTTGACAACTTGTAAATGTTCTCCATGGTGAATCCTGAGGAAGCAGCCAGGGTATAGTCTCATGTTGATAGCTTGTAAATGTTCTCCATGGTGAGTCCTGAGGAAACAGTCAGGGTATAGTCTCATGTTGACAACTTGTAAATGTTCTCCATGGTGAATCCTGAGGAAGCAGCCAGGGTATAGTCTCATGTTGACAATTTGTAAATGTTCTCCATGGTGAGTCCTGAGGAAACAGTCAGGGTATAGTCTCATGTTGACAACTTGTAAATGTTCTCCATGGTGAGTTCTGAGGAAACAGTCAGGGTATAGTCTCATGTTGACAATTTGTAAATGTTCTCCATGGTGAGTCCTGAGGTAAGTCAGGGTATAGTCTCATGTTGACAGCTTGTAAATGTTCTCCATGGTGAGTCCTGAGGAAACAGTCAGGGTATAGTCTCATGTTGACAACTTGTAAATGTTCTCCATGGTGAGTCCTGAGGAAACAGCCAGGGTATAGTCTCATGTTGATAGCTTGTAAATGTTCTCCATGGTGAGTCCTGAGGAAACAGTCAGGGTATATATAGTCTCATGTTGACAACTTGTAAATGTTCTTCCAAATTTAAAATATGGTTTCAACAGCCCACACTTTCCCAAAATGTAAGAGTTGGTAATGTTACCTACCATGATCTTGTACATAGTCGATACAGTCTCTCACCACCAAGGGAATGTCAACTCCGTCATGGCATCTGCTCCTATCGACTGCCAACTGTAGTGGCACACCAAATATGGGCAGTTCCTCTGAACAAGCACAAATACAAGTTAACAGTTAAATCACTCCACCAATACTCAAGAGAAGAGTGAGTGGAGTGAGAACTACCTGAAACATCAGCGGACTCTTCGCCATGCTTACACTTCTTGCGTTCCTTCATTTTTAATCTGGGCTTGTCCTTCTTCCTGTCTTTATCACATTCCTTCCCATTCTTCTCTCGCTTTTCTTTCTTGCTAGGGAACTTGAATGACTTGGACTTCTTAGATTTGGAAGGTGACCTGATAGCAGATCATAGCAGGGTCACTGATACCTGCCCTTTCCTACATTTTATTATTGAATACCTCTGACAGAAATTTCACTAATCAAAGTACACTTATGAGATGTTTGCTTAACTTGGTAGCCGATAGGAATTATCATAGTCTAAAAGAAGATAATTTCTTGAGGCTATATAAGATATAGCAGAAAATAAGACAGTAAATATATAGGCCTATAACTTTGGCAAAGACCTGCAAGAATATTTGAGCTGAGCTTTTAATTGATACTGGGGCTTTATTTTTATTTTTTTAAGAAACCAAGTGAGAGGATAGTGTGAAGACATCTGGCTAATGGAGTATTAAGGTCAACAATTGAGCAAACTGGTTGTTGGATTTTAAAACTCTGCTTTAAATTATTATTTCCAGTTGGAAAGGGAATTGAAGAGCTGTACCTAAATAATATGAAATTGGATCATAATTAATTTTTAGTTAATAATTATTCTAGGTTTATTTAAAAAATAATATTAGTTATTTATTAAAGCAATTTTTTTTAATGTTGAAAAATCAAGCTATTTTCATTTTCAAACCATGCTCTTCTCAGTACAAACATATGATTATGGTGCTATTTTAGTTTTAAAGGTATTTTCTAATTTTAATAGACTATTTACCTTTATTTACATAGTTAAGTTTTATTAGTCTATATTAATTTTATTGATCTAAAACTTGACTTGTCTCAATACTTTATAAGAGAATCACTAGAGTGCAGAAAAAAAGAAGCTCAAGAGCCCCCTATAGCTTTGTCTTTTAAATAACAGATAATATTGGTACAATAAAAGATACTTAATTTATAAACACAAGGAAATAACAGTGTAAAAGAAAAAAAAATCTCCTTTATATACTATATACGAGGGTCATCCAGAAAGTAAGGTTACTAGGACTCCTAAGAACGGAGGAAATTTTTTATTTCAAATTTGGCGCACCTGACGTGTAGGGGGATTTTAATGGTCAATTTGTTTGGTCCCGCGTGTTTGTCGGCCATTTTTTTCAGTCACAGTAAATTCTTCCGATGGAGAGGTCGTCGTGCTCTCCCGCCACCTCCTGTCCGTGCAAGATCCACTCGGTCATCCGTTTTTTGACTTTGCAGAACAATACCGCCGTGAATGTCCATCAGAAGCTCGTGGAAGTTTATGGTAATGATGTGATGAGTCGACAACATGTCACGAAGTGGGTTAGGTAATTCAGAGAAGGCCGTACTGATACTCACGACAAGGCAAGGAGTGGAGACCATCAGTGATATCTGATGAACTTGTGCGAAAAATTGAAGAACAAGTGTGAAATGACCGCCGTGTGACGCTTGACGACCTTCACGAAAAATTTCCTGACATTTCTCGAAGTTTCCTTGGTGATATTGTGTCGGAAAAACTTGGTTACAAGAAGTAGTGTGCGAGATGGGTGCCCAGAATGCTCAGACCGGAGCACCGTCAAAATCGCGTCACTGCCGCGCGTGAATTTTTGGATCTTTTGTACAGGAGGGAGAAGCTTTTCTGGACTCTATCATGACGGGGATGAGATGTGGGTGTGTCACTACACCCCACAATCAAAAATACAATCACTTCAGTGGCGTCATTCATCTTCCCCAGCCACCAAACAGTTCAAGACAACCCATTCAGCCGGAAAAGTCATGGCATCTGTTTTTGGGACCGTAAAGGGTCTTTTGGTCGATTTATGCATAAAGGAACTACCATTAATACAGGCTTACTGCAATACCTAAAAAAAACCTCAGAAGAGCCATTCAGAACCGCAGAAGGGGAATGCTGACCCGGAAAGTCAGCCTCCTGCATGACAACACCAGGCCCCACACAGGAGCTGCCGGCATCGTTTGGATGGGATATTGTCACCCACCCACCCTATTCACCCGACTTGGCGCCTTCAGACTATCACCTTTTCACTAAACTAAAGGAGTTTTTGGGTGGGAAACAATCAGGAGGTGGAGGAAGCTGTGAAGAAGTGGCTGAAAGAGTTGGCGGCGAAGGTCTATGACACTGGCATACAAAAACTGGTGCCCTGACTACAGAAATGTCTCGATCTCGACAGTGATTACGTTGAAAAATAGTTTAATATATTTGTGAAAAATCCTGTGAATTTCAATTAAATACATTCATTTTTCGATCCTAAATAAATGTTGTAACCTTATTTTCTGGATGACCCTCATACAAGGAAATAAATAAACAGCAGATTTAATAGAGTTAGTTCAACTGAGCTATCAACATCTAATGCGATATTAAGAATTTACCAAAGAAAGATTTGGAAGTAATTCAGCTAAGACTACTAGATCAGCTATCCAGGGGAAAGGCCTAATACAGTTTTATCGAAGAAAGAGCAATAGTTTATTTTACATCAGATTTATTAAAAGTAAATGTTTAAATAGAATAAAGAAAGTTTAGCAATAATGATACAAAACAACACATTCAGTAATTTGGTTAGGATACTTGTAATTAAGTGCATAGAGATATTTTATTTGCAAGTTTATTTTAAAATATTATAAGGTTTCTGCTATTTTTCATAAAATTCAAAAATAATTTAACATGATCTATGAAAACACCTTCTCTCCCCAAATTAGTTTTAATTGCATCATAGTAATAGTGTTTTTATTCACTTAATATGGAACTTGAACAAGTAAACAACATACTTCTTGTGCTTGTCACAAAGCCGGTTCAGGGTGGCCACTCAAACTTTAGAGTAAAAATCCAGCATAATTCTTGGCTTTCCTTATCAGTGGCCAGCCTGAGATTTAGTTAAGTGGTTCTCAAATTTTTAGATTGTGCATCCCCTTCAATTTATAAATTTCTGTAGAGTTATACAAGTTACGTGACTGGTCTTGGTGCTATGGACTTATTGATAACTGTAAGTGATGTTACAGCTGATATAGACCAATAAGGAGTATCAATAAGGAGTACTAGTATCTGCCATTACAGGACCTACTTAATATCAGGATCTTCGTCTGGTGAACTCTCCCCCTCAAGAGCCGCATAGCCCCGATCCTTCTTGTCCTTTCTCTTGCCTATGAGAAGGTCCTTTTTGGAAAGACGGTCATGGCCATCATCACTGACTGTGATAAACAATCACTATGTTACACAATTTTATATAATTTTATAAAATAGTATATTTCTTTTAAAACAGTTCAGGAAATATGTTCTAACTTGACTCAATTGTTTAGATTGTCTTTCTTAAGTCAATATATTAGAAAATAAAATAATAAAAATATATTTTGTTAAGATATAAAAGTAAATAAAAACATAAAACTCACAAATAAAGTTCAATAATTATGCTCATCATAATATACTGAGTGCTCTATTAGTAATGCATATATTATGCAGTTTAAAATATGTGTGTTATATGTTATGTGTGTATCTGGTAGCTCTCATCCATTGGGTCTTTCAGGCCTCAGACCTGCATGATTGATAGCGAAGCTTAGTTTTTTTAATGTGGATAAACTTTTAAATTTCTACAGTGATCAATTAAAAAAAGTGTCAATACTAATTCCAAGAAACTTGAATGATTTAATCTTCGCATTGCTAAACAGAACCAGATCACTTCTGTTTTGTGATGGTGATGCAACCTTGCCTGCTCTTGGGGGTGTGTTGCTTTTTAGGAATTCAAACTTTGCAGGCCTCTTGCTTGGCCTTCACGGATAGCTTTGTCATGTCACCTCTCTAACAATGGTCGAAAGCAAGTTAAAATGGAGTTGACTCTCTTTCTAATAGAAAGAATAATAATTGTTATTATTATTAATTATTCATAAATTAATTATGTATGTATTATTTTAATCATTATTAATTATCATTATTATTATTATTATTATCATCATCACCACTACATCTTACTACCCATTCGGGTTGTACACACTTAAGCTAATGTGTAATGGTAGGGTGATTGTGAGATGATATGGAGGACCTACAGTTTAACGTGGAATCCGAACCACGATGGAGGCCTGGCATTCCACACATTCATAAGTTGATATTAATATACGTCTTGTCAGAGGGGAAGGAAGGGCTTGGCAATCAGATAAATCTGTGCCAGGACCGAGGATTGAACCCCAGACCCCCAGCACAAAGTTTGACACCTTATTCCTATACCACAGATCACCTACTAATGGAAAGAATGAGCGAGACTCAAGTAATGAGACTAGTTCCCTTCTGGTTATATAGCTAGAGGCAGGGTTGTTGAGTTAAATGCAATGTACAACTCATACTTAAAAATAAAAACTTATAGGCCTAGTTTTAAATAAATTACGGTAAGTATATCATTTTAGTTTTATATATATATTATTTTTTTAAGGTCCTTGAGGTAGACGTCAAAAATGTTTCCAGGCACTCAGGATGCTGTATAGTAAATTTATAGTTTTGTGAGCTTATTTTTATTTGTGGTGTATTTAATCTGTAGACTACTATTATTTATCATTCTGAGGTATTTTTGTATTGTATTGGTTATTTATGTACATTTGATTTTGTTTCACACAAACTATTATTTTTGTTTGTGTATTTAGTTCCTTAAAATTAAATTTGATTATGTACAAGTAAAATATCCATTTAGTTCATTAAATGCCCAAGAAAAATCAAATTATAGCATTTTAACAAAATGGTTTATTTTTCTGAAATGCACAAAAAATATAGAACACTTACTTACACAGCTTCCCTCCATTTATTATTTGAAACCACTCTGTTCTCCCATTCCCCATCTTAAACAAGACATGTCATTATAACTTCTCTTTCCCCTTCGGCCTCCACCATTGCTTTCCAAACTTTATTTCTATCCATGCTGTAATATGCTTTCACATTCATTAATGGCATCACTAATTAGTATTTCCCATATTCATATCTTCATACCATCAGCTGTTGTATGTCAGATTAAGTTTATTGTGCACCTCTGTTTCCTAAATCAGTGTTGTTCCTCTCTACACCGTCCTTTCATTTTCATTTCTCATTCTCTTTTCCAATATCTTTCATATATTTTTGTACAGTGGCACATCAGTGATATCTCTCTATAATTTTTGTACATCTCTTCCCACCTTTTTTTCTTAAAAATAGGTACTATAGCTCCCTTCTTCCAGTCTTTTGGTACTTAGTTCTCCTTACAAATCAATCATTCCGCCCTGTATAACTGCGTCTCCTGGAGCTCTTATAATTTCCACAGTCGGATGGTCCACACCTGGTGCTTTTGTTTGTTTTATCCTCTTTTTGCGTTCTCCGCCTCTTTACATGTGGGACCTCTTTCCTCCTCTTTTATTTCTTCCTGCTCCTATGTTTCTCTATCATCACTTTCCTCTTTTGGGTTAAAAATCTCAACATATCTCCGAAATAATTCCTTTTCTTTCTCTCCTGTCTTCAATGTTCTTCCTTCTTCATCCATCATTCTAACTTATTGTCTTTTTTTCTCTCCTCATGTTTCTTACCTACCTTATTATTTCCTTCCACACCTTGTTCTATCATTTCTGTCCATTTTTGCATCCAATCCTTCCTGGCTTCATGTACTATTTGCATCTTTTCTTCTTTTCCCTATTCTCTTCCTCTTGTTTCCTCATTCCTAGATTAACACTCCTTTTGAATGCTTTATTCTTCTCCGCCACTGCTTTTTTTACCCTTTAGTTCCACCAGGGTGTCTCCTTCCACTTCTTCTTATCACTTGTCCTCCCATATACCTCCTCTGAAGCTTCCACTGAACTTTTCTTAAATCTTTCCCATTCCACCTCAACACTTTGGAACTCATCCTTGGGCATTTGAGTTTTTTGCCTTTCTTAGGAACAGCTCTTTTTCCTCTACATTTTTAGCCTCCCCCCTTATTCTTAGTTCTTGTCTTATTACCTTTCTCCTACATTTCTATCTTTTTATTTCTGCCGCCAACAAGGACACACTAGATATTATTTAGATATATATGGTCTGCCTTTTAATGTATTCATACATGAGAAAATAGTCCAACACAACCATTCAGGGCTGTTATAATTTTACCCAGCCCATAAAACCCACCTGGGTTTTACTTAAAAAAAAATGTAATTTGCATACAAAGCAATCGTCTATTTTTTGAAAATGGTTTGTCATTATGTTGAAAACCTTTTGGTTTAAACACAATAATACATTTATTTCTATATGATATTATACACAAGTTTTGAATACAGATTTTATACAATAGATTAATCCATAAAATAGGTTTTAATTGGTTTCAGAACAAAATAATATGTTCCTTGCTATATTAAAATTAAAATATGTTTGAGTGATCCAAAATAATTAATATATATTTGAATGATTGGTGTAATTGGATAAAATACATATTTTAAATTAAACCACAGAGAACCCAATATCACCCAACTGTTTTTTTAATAACCCAGGGTTTTTTCAATCCTGCGAAATTTATCTCCATCCCAGCTGTATCTAGTGATCTTATGGCTTTCTCTTTCCTTCTTACCCGCCTCGGTGGCGTAGTTAGCTAACGTGAAAGTTTTGTGTTGGGCTAGAATGCTGAGGAAGGGGAGATCGAGGTTTGAATCTCGCTCAGATGAACTGGGAGTAGTTTTTCCTAAATGGGTTTCAACTCTCCCTACACACAAATTTGGGTTCACTTCCTCTATATTCAACTTTCTCAATTCATAGCCCATTAGAGTAGGTCTAATTAGTACTTAAGCATATACCAGAATGGGTAGTAAGACAAGATGCTAAATATTATTTTGATTATATTAATAATATTATTATTATTATCTTTCCTTATTATAGGAGCTATTTGCCACTTTAATTTTATTTCTTGCACATAATTTCAACTGATTTCTATCATCCTCGTTTCTCTCTCTCCATTCTTCTTTCTCTAATAACTCCTTGAACACTCTTCTTTTACTTTTCTGTTAAAATCCCCCATTACTACCTACCACTCGTTTCCCATATACATTGCTAGATCTTGCTCAAACTTGTATTTTTCTTCTGCAGAGTACCCCACTTGTGAGGTATTCACTTGTATCACCTCCTACTTTATTTTTCCTCTGTTATTGCCACCTTATTATCCTGTCATTTGTCCCTACCACCTCTATCTGCAGCCCTTCTCTCACAACATACTACTCCAATTCTCCTCCCTTCATAGTTTTATATCCAATGCAAAATGTAGCCTTTTCTTAATTCCCCATGTCGCTTCATCTACACTTGGTCTCACTTAGACCCAGGACAACCCCTCTCCTTTTTTCATCGTGTCCACAATCTTCTGTATTCTTATTAACTAAACTACATGATTGTAAAAACATTAATTAACCATCTTTATTGTAATTCCACTTAGCCTACATTTCCAGGTATATTTCTCAAAAAACTTATAGGTTGTACTTAACCGGTACTTTCTTCTGACAGAACATTGTAAAATGATACGTGTTCGCGATGGGTGCCGATTATGTTGATATGATTTATATTGGTATTTATAGCCCATTGATCGAGCGCCAATTAAAGTGATATGAAGTTGCGATGACGACGACATGAGTATGCTTTGCTGTGCACGCACAAGGTTCTGTGGTCTAATTATTTCTGATATTTATTTCAATAAAATAAATCATACTTTTAATGTTGCATAAGATTTATTAAGATGATTTCATATTCGGCACTGAAGATATAAGACTAACAAATTTCACTCTTTAACATTTTCTGTATACTCTATGGATATCACATGTTCTCTAGCTTTATGATACCGGCACTGTTAATATTTTGTATTACTACTATATATTAATACTAACAAGCAGCTTATATATGACCTAACCCTTGCCTTTTGGAGCCCTTGTCACCAGTGTCAAAACCAACTAATAGAAAAAGTCCTGGCGACAGGTGTTGTGAAGGCTAGCTTCCTATTGGGTAGAGAGAGCTAGCATCACTTGCTTTTTTGATAAACACTACAAAGTTTATCTTTGAAAGAAAATATATAAGTTTAATGTTGCAAGACTTTGACATTACTTCTAAAAGTGCAGATTTTCCATGGTTGAAGTATTAAAAGGAAATTTTACATACATTACTTTTAAGAAAAATACACTTCATCCATGACTTTTGGACATATTAGGGAGTTCAAATCAGTATCATTAAAATTGATACTCTGAAACATCGTCTGCTTACTCCTTACAACCACAGATCACGTTACATTCTGTAGGCAATTTACTTTTTAAGTGTTGTATTGGATGATGTTACCAACTTTCTCATGTGTTGGTATGCTCACATGATTAAGGATACAAATTATATATAGCTAAGATTGAAAAGTCAAGGGCAGTTAAGTAGTACACAGAGGTCAGTAAGTAGCCTACTTCACAGACACAAAGACTACCCCAAACCCAGGCTTAAGCCATAATTAACATCAATGACTTTTAGAACTTACTAATCACTCCATTAAAGTACACCTTAAAAGTTTAAAATTCAACATTTTTATCAAAGTCTAGCCATCATACACATACTTTATTCCCTGAGATTAAGGCCTATTATTTGTATATTTGAATGTATTGAGATTTCACAGACTAATATGTTTCAGGAAGGGTAAAAACTGGTGAAATTTGAAGATTTAGTTTCATCCCCTTCATACAGTTTCAAAGGCTTAAAAACTGCATTTGTGAAACAAAATCCATGATGAATTTCAGACCTAAGTTCGTTTCACAGGCCTAATTATAAAACTCATCTGGTCTGGAATGGTGGCGACAGGTAGCATGTGGTTTAAATTAAGATCAGAGGATGTGAATTCCTAAACTAAAAATTTAATTCCACTTCCACATGGGTGAATTTATTCTAAATTTGACGTGCCTTAACCCTACCTAAGGTGACCATTTTCTCATAACACAAATACAGGACACTATTTTTTCAAATGCTAGCTACTCAACCTGCTCCATTAATTATTATTATTATTAATTGATTATGCTTATTTGTATTAATTTATTACTATTACTGCTTGCTAGTTAATCAAGATTTTGAGGCAGACTGACTGACCAAGTTATATGAAATGCAATAAGCAGTGATTAAATAAGCATTGAGGGATTCCCAACGCCCAACAGCTAATTCCCAAATATTGTATTGTTATGTTTTAATAAACTTAGAGAGAGAGCTATGTAAAATACCAAAGTATCAATGATTCACAACATGTAATTCTAAAATAGGGGACATTTACAGGACGGACACTATTTACGCTTTTTTCGGATCTGTAAAAAAAAAAAGACTCAAATACAGGATTGATGCTCACCTGAAGACCTTGACACAGAATTTGTAAGCTCCCCATCCTTATAATCCTGAAACCTTAATGGTCCTTAGAAATAGAAATCGTGTCTACACAGTCTGTATTCGTTATCACGTGACTGTCCCAATCAATGAGAAAGTTGAAAACAACGTCCAATAAAAGTTTTGAAAGGAAATTTTCTAGAGCTAGGTGCAAGCAGACATCATCTGTGAAGCAGACAATATCCCAGCAGAATAATATTATAACATATGTAACTACTAAACATACTTTTATAAAACGTTCAAGATATTTCTGAAATAACTTAGTTTGTAAATTTATTTTATAGTTTTGTATTTGTTTCCATAGCAACGAATCCTTTGACTGCCATTGGTGCTTTTGTTTGATGCACGGCACACTTACTTTGGTGAGAATGGTGGTCCTTAGCAGTTCATATCGAGTAATCCTTAGAAAGTTAAGATGAATCAACTTCTAGGAAGTGGTAAAAACTAAGGAATTAAGGATATGGACTCTGTAGATAGTGCAATCTATTAGTGTGGAGTCTATCTCTTACGGTGTACTAAATACCATACGGATACGGAGTCTGTAGATGGGCCTTTATCCCTACCCCTTAAGTCTAGGAGTGCTAACTACTCAGACAATTAGTATCAAGAGGCGGTGCGAAATAAAAAAAAATAGCTTACAGTCACTCTCATTGCTTTTCCTGCCCGACTCTGATGCGTACAAGCCCGGGAACTCCTTCTCAACGTCCGGGCTCTCGAACTCCATTTTTTTAGAGCTGTAAAAATATCTATATTATTGCACCAAAGACTTTCAGATTATATTATATCGCTAAACACCAGATTTTAATCATGTAAACATAACCAAACTTTTACTTACCTACTAAGCTTCATGGGTGTATTTATTTATTATAGTTTCAAACACATGGAAAAAACTTTTAATGAGGAATAATCTCTACTACTTTATCAGCATTTAAATAAATGTCTGATTTTTAAAATAGTAAGCTAGACTAAAAATGATTTTTCACATAACAATTTACTAATACCTGTTCTGTGCTCAATAGTCAATACTCATAGATGAGAGAGTATTACAATTTACTAACGATTGATCCACAGAGATAGATCTCTATAAAATAAATTGATGGACACTTGCAGCTAAATTTTCGTACTGTCGTCTGCACACCATTGTGTAAGAGAGTAAGAAAATTTATGGGTATTTCTTTCTCTTTTGCACACATACAAGGCACTGTGGCATTCCGACATCATTCGCTCATTTTTATGAATATATGAGATATATTCATGTATGATTATTTAAACTAAATAAATGGGTTAACAAAAGGTTTGAAAAGCGTGACCAAATCAACACTGATGACTTGTTTCTTTAAATAAGTTGATTTAGGCTAAAATATTAATACATCCCACAAGCCTAATAGCTAAATGATCGTTTGAACGTGAGACTTCTATACAAAGTTTATCATTAGAACAAAAGTTATGTTTTTAGCGTCCTTATATAATTATAGTTATCGAACATTTACAAAGGTGAGTTCTCTAACTTCCCTCAACTTTTCTAAACCCTATACACACATTTCCATTATACACAAACACTAACTAAACTGCACAATTATAATAAGGTCGATAGATATTCTCAATAATAAATTTTAAACTACAATTAAACCTGTTTTGTTACATTTATAGATAACAAGACCAAAATTGGCTGCAAAACATCAATATTAGCCCTCATTATAAAGTTTCTACCGTCTCACAATCAGATCAGAAGTAATATCTTCAAACTAATCGATCTCCGTAAAAATAACCTAAGTATCGACATCTTCAATAGTAAATTATGTATCGATACACACAAAAATAAATCAATTATCGATATCCATATAATAATCGACTTTTTCATAAGTGACAAAATTCAACATCGATCTAAGATCTACATGCATTATAAATTTCCCTTTGAAAAATTAATAATATATTGCCGAAACAAGAATTTTGAAAAGTTAGATATAAAAAAAAAATTTAATAATGACGAAGTAATACTAAGCCGAAAAAGAAATTTGTACTTACATTTAACTATCTGAAACCTTAGCTTCTTATTCCTCCATTCAAGCTATTTCCAAGAGTGCCGACAAGCACTATATATACAAAAAAATCCAGAAAACATTGGAGAACAGGATAGAAAATGGGGGAATACATATGGATCACCAAGGGGGGGATGTGCGTGACAACAATAACTTCTAGTAAACACTCCAAACAGCTGGAACCTTCTAGATAATAGTAGAACAACCTTTCTACACAGCTTAAGCTTTTTGGAACGCCTTTTGTTGTGTAGCACAATCTAGTGGGCACCGTTCGATTCTTAATGGCAGTGGCTAGTCTATTTCGTGACGTGGCTATAATGTTGTTTTTCTCTCCGACTCGTAGTCCTAGACGCAGGGACGATGAAACGGGGTAAGTTGTATATTTTACTGACTCGACTCTACTATGCTTGTAGCCAAATGCTACCATTTCTTGTGGGGGTGGGCGCTCCCCACGCTCCACTCCTGGATCCACCTCTGTTACAGCAATGATTTATCTCTTTCATTTTAGACTCAATAGTCAATAATTACTTATTTTATGGGTCATAATTTATGACAGAGAAATTTAATATCAATGCGATAACTATAAGAAGTGCAACCCCTGATAAAATGCCGTATATTTTAACCGCAGGTCAAAATTTTGATACAAAGTGTTGACCCTTGGAGACTCAAAATCGATATTTTATTGGTCTAGATGTATAAATGAAGACGTTAATTCTTAAGAAATAAAAATTATAAAATTTAAAACAGCAAGTCAAAAAAATTGTAATTATAGTGTAACGGGCAAACCTGGGTTAGCCCCGTTTACAAGTGCAAAAGAACGTATATTTGGCTAGTTCCTGCAAATAATCAAAGTTAAACATAACATACTAAAGTAAATTCTTCGCTAATAATATATCTCTTTATTTACATACCGCTTCACCGACTCGTCCGGTAAGCCCGATGCCCAATTCGATGACACACCACAGAAGATAAGTGACCGATCACCACCGCTGGGAATAACTCCGCGTTCGACCGAAACAATCAACCGACTGACCGCTCCAAGAAAAACGTTGGCCAGCGCGCGTCGTTCTTCTAGAAGTTTGGGGGAGGTTCCCCCTTCGCTTCGTACGGGCCTATCCACTATATATACGCCTGACTGCTGGGAAGGAGGACAGAACACGCCAGCAGACGATCGCTTAAACATCGTCTACGCAGGCCTATTAAGCGCGCACTTCCAGTCTGAATCTATCATCTAGTCGACGGTGGTCTTTCTATCCTAGGGGAATGGATACTCTAAACCGGAGGATGTCAAAGGACTTAACTACTACGAGGATGAGATACGACGAGTAGACTCCAGATTAATATGTTATTGCTAGGGTTAGTCTTCGTCCAGCGAGGATTAGTAGAAGTATCATTTGGTAGGGATTAATAATAGGAAACTGTTCGTGTCTATTGTGAGACACTGTAGTTGTGTTACCGTTAGGCTAGTTATGCAATATTTAATGTTGAGTCTCCTGGGCCAGGAGAACAGGCTGCAATCTATAATTGCGGTATAGCGCGCTTCTCGCGCTCGGGATGGTGAATCCCACGACACATATGATGTGTCCATTGATGTATATTTAGGATAGCTTGCCTAGGCAGGAGATTGTTTAGCCTATATGGAGGCCGATGATTAATACCTAATTAGGTTCACTGGTCTATCCCAATATTGTTGTTGGGAGGTCAAACTGTGGGCCGCTCGTGACTTCCATGATTGGCCCGCGGTATAGTGTTGTTATTGTTTGGCTACTCTCACTTTGCATGTACACTGCTAGTGGGCCGTCTTGCCCCTCAGGCTCGACTGCAGTTGTTACTTATTCATTGTTAGATTTTTGTGGTGTTGCTCACCCTGCGGGTGTTCAACCAGTGGGACGCGTCTCGTCCTCGATTGGCCCGTGGACCTTGATATGTCCAAGTAACTGTTTTTGTACGCTGATAAGGATAGTATATATGTATCAAGGGCTCTCTTGTATAGCTAAACCAGATCTTGCCTGAGGTACGCACTTACTCTGCCTACAAGGCCAACTTGACATGTAAATAGCAGAAAGAATAACACCACGTTTCGCGGTGTGTTATTATCTCGGCGCTTCTCCCCCCCTTGTGGCCAATACTTAGGCAAGCCTGCCACACTTCATTGCTTCATTGTTATTAAACTACGTACTTACTGAGATATAAGTGCAATATGTCAAATATCTGTTTTATCATGTATACTCAATCATTAAATTTATTAATCATAATCTCCTCTTGTTCTCATTACTTATATATTTAACATGTATGTTCAAAGCACCGTCCCAGGCGGTGCAATAGCACAATTGGTTCTTGGGTTCGCTAGTGTATATTATATTAAGAATTTTGAGTAAATATTTACACTTTTAAACACTAGAGCGAGAAAGTTCATGTGGAGTTCCGTACCATTTATTTTTGTAATGATATACATACCACATATTGGTGCGCCACATTAAAATCATTGCCACAGGCGTAATTTAATAGCATAAAAGCTGAACTTTGGGGCATATATTAGCACAAATGGAGCACAAGGAACTGGCGTAATCCAAATTTAGATATGACATTTTAGAAAATGTGGCAGGTAATCTTGAAATAAAGTTGGCCCGCCACATTAAAATCGTTATAATTTGAGTAATCTAATAGCACAAACGCTGCGCTTCAGGCACATATAAGCACAAACGTAGCACAAAGGGCTGTATAAATTTCAATTTATTTAGAGAAAGTATCAGGCCAACTTGATATACGTGTCTCTATGGATTAATTTTTTTTTGTCAAGGCACTGCCTCAGGTATGACAAAGTTGTGTTGAAATTTATGAGTGTCAATCATTATTCTAAACAACAATTGACAATCAACAGATACATTTTTAATTAGGTCAAACTCTAAGATACCTAACAATAGCAAATTTCTGAACTGTCAGCTAATGACAAATAAAAGCTCATGAATTTAAAGAAATAGTAGAAGCAATAGCTATACCTAAACATAACTGCAAAATTGACTATTTGCTTAAAAAAAAGAAAGTAAAAGGGACTTTAATTACACCCATTTTATTTGCACAGGTGAAGATAAGGTCCCTTTTGTTTCCACTGCAAGGGTTCAGGATTCCCCCTCCTCTTATTTATAATTTTAATACTTATGTAATAAAACCCACTTTCTATTTTTCATAGGGAGTACATTAAGGGTTTTAACGGAAAATATGATTTTTTGCCCCATTTCACCAAAATTGCTGCAACTGAAAATTTAGCAATGGGAAGATTAGTTCCCTTACTCTGTGACAGTTCACAATTACTTTATTCTAATATCATGTATTATAATATAAAATTTACTATACTTGTATTCTAAGAAATTCTATTTTAGTGTTTGAGAAGTTTTAAACAAAAGTGTTGGTCATACTGATTCAATTGTAATTGCAGTGGCTCTGTATCGATATACAATTTGACGCTATTATCGTGAAATTTAGTTATTTACAGAAACAATAAAAGAAAATCCTCTAAATGAAGGATATTTTCAATTTAAAATATACATTATCTTTTATAGTAATTAAATTGAAAGTGGGGGTTAGTTAAAATTCATCAATAATCTCAATGAAGTGTCAGTTAAAATAATTGCAGTCAAGAAGTTATTAAATGTTTACGCCATGACACTAACCTGTTTATTGCCATTTCTATCACTATATAACTTGATTCTCTATTTAACATTATAGTAAATGACTTTGCTTATATTTTAATTGTGTGTAACGAAAACATATGAAGTTATTTTCTGTGTAAAGACTTCTTTAGTGAACAGTGCAAAAGCCGCCAACTTTAGTGATGACAACCTATTGTCGGAAAATTTAAGGTAATATTTTGGGTCCTATTACTGATGGTTTTCCAGCAAATTTTGTATTCTTGTCCATTAATATTGAAAAAATTATAATCATGGGTCTGGTTTACATTTAATCTCAGGCCTTATGGTGATTATTTTATAACCTAGGCCTAGTATTTTTGTGATAATTATTGGGTCTATTGTAGAAACCCCTGCTTAAGAATTACGTTGTTTTACCAATAAAAACTATACTTACCAAATATATTGGGGACGGTACAAACAATATCGGGGATTTTTGACATTTTTTTCAAACAAAAAGTTTATATAGGTCTTAAGTTAATTTACTTGCTTAAAAGGACGGCACATCATTTAGAGGAAAAAAAAGTAACTCACCTTCTTTTATAATGGCCTCTAGGTCATGTAGCTCACTGTGAGCACGAGACACCTCAAAATATATTGCATTAGAAAGCATACAACTCGAATGGGTAGTAAGACGCCACGCTAAAAATAAATGTATATTTCAAAGAATACTTTTTGTAGAACTATATAATAAATTTTCTAGAGTATAGTGACCCAACTCCCTTTTTTTAACAGCAAATCCAACCCTTGATGATGAGACATAGCTCCAACTTCATATTGGTAAGTTACCCTGTTTGCAGAAATCCTGAACATCAGTCTATAAATGACACACAAAATCATATCACACACACACACAAAACTAAAAATGGAAAAACTTATATTGCCACACCCGCGCATTTAATAATCACAAATATAAAGTTAATATTTAAAATAACTACGAGGATACAAACCTGACTTCAAACCATTGATTATTTATAGGATTATTATGGTTCTTACCCAACCTAACTAAACCTAACCTTTCATGCTTTAATAAATTTAAAATTTCCTTTTTATATTGTTTAAATAAATTTTTTTTCTAAACAATTGATAACATGCACCACAAACAATCACGAGTCAACATATCTAAACATAGGTAAACACACAAATTTATGGTGTTTAGGCCTAGTCATTATTTACATTTCACTTGAAAATTAGGGCTAATGATAATTTTGGCAATAGATTATGATAAACTAGTCTTTTTTAACCTTTTGACTCATGCATTGTTTAAGGCTTTATTATTTATGTGTGTTGGTTCTAGTATTCATAATATTAAGGATTGTCAAGATATTCGGTGTTTTGGTAATTTGTGTTTCAAATACCGTTAAGATCTTTAGGTTTTTGTATTTTTGATTTAGCTTTATGTGGCGCTTCGTTTTTATCAGGATTTTATTCAAAGGATATAATTCTTGAAATAAGATATTTAAGATACCTAAATGTTTTTAGTTTTTTCTTATTTTTTCCCTACAGGATTGACATATACAAACTGTTTTAGTTAATTTGTTTTTAATCCTCTATCTACCCTAGGCCCCTATTCAAAATTACAAACTTGATAAATCTTGTTATTCGATTGGCTGTCTTTTTGTGAATTATTTATTAACAATGAAATAAATTTATTAATATAATAAATAAAAGTCATATTATTGATATTAGGCTGTAAGCCTACTGCCTGTCTTCACACATAAATACTAATGCCCACCATATTAAGGCCCCGGACAGATTTCTAATAGCATGACACATTATTTTGGAGATTAGGCATACTAGGGTCATTATGCACTAATCTTTACAATTATTTGATTAATTAATAGAGTTCTTGTCAGGTTGAATTAAAAAAGTTTTTTTGGTGAAGCTCTTTAACTTATTATTATTATTTAGCACCGCGTCTTACTACCCGTTTGGGTTATACACACTTACGCTAATGTGTAATGGTAGGGTGATTGTGAGATGAAATGAAGGACCTACAGTTTAACGTGGAATCCGAACCACGGTGGAAGCCTGGCATTCCCCACATTCACAAGATGTCTTGTCAGAGGTGAAGGAAGGGTTTGGTAATCAGATAAATCTGTGCCGTGGACCGAGGATTGAACCCCGGCCGCCAGCACAGAATCTTTAACTTAAAATAGGCCTATATCACAGCAGTATATCTTTAAAATAACATGGATAGTAAGTAGGCCACCCATCAAAATGAGCAAAAGCTATAAGATTTATTTCTTTTAGGTCCAAATCAAAATATATTAATGGTTGTCATTATATTATTTTTATTATTATTATTAATATACACTTAACTTAATACCTCAGGGGTCACAACAAGTCACTATTTCAACTAAAAGTATTTTTTTTAAACCGAGTTTTAAAAGTAATTAAAAGTCCCTTTTTTAAATTTTATCAAAAGTTAGTAAGAATATTTAAAAATATATAGTTACTTTTCCTTTGGCGGTGGAAGCAAATTTGAATGGATGTCCACCATGCAGTGTTTAGCAATGGAGGGGTAACACATTTTTGTGCCTTAGGCACAGTCATACCATAGACCAGGGCTCCCCAAATTATGGCCCGCAGGCCAAATTCAGCCTGCAAACGGCTTGACAAAAGTAAAATAAAAAGAAACACAATAAAAATAATTTCATTTGCGAATACTGAAATGATGGTGCTCCTGAATGAAGTTCACAAAATACCTACATACCATCATAATGCATCCGGCAACAGTATTCAAAATGTGTAATCAAAACAGACATACTGTGTGTACAGTTTCTCAGCTCTCATTAGCCCCGTTCCATTAAGTGTCTTTTGAGTGGAGGGGCTCAAGAACTTTACTTTGGAAAGGGAGGGTGTAATTATGTTGGCTGCACAGCTTAACTTTCAAAAGAAATCACCACCCTTAGTGTGTATTTGGTGATTGTAATTGGACACCAACAGTGAGCTCTGACTTCACAGGTCCCTTTTTCGATCCGGCCTACCTAGCTAGCACTTTCAATATCCTAATGACATGTGTTGTGTACTGTAAATAAAACACAAAACAAAATAGAAAAAAAAAATATCCACACTCCTTAAAATATAGGTTTATATTTTACTAATTATGTGATTATATAATATATATTAAAAACTTAAGCTTAGGTTATCTTGTGATGTTCATCACTAGATTAAAACACATCCTTAATTATGGCCATACCCCATCCAGGTTTTTAGTTGAATTTATGGAAGTATAGTAAAATTGTAAATAATTATTTGGACAAAATATATTATATAATTTTGCTCTAGATAATTTGTGATTACCTATGTTTCTATCTATAGGCTATGGCTCATTATAAAGCCATTGATTAATTTTGGAATCAACCTTATGAATTTTTATTGTTCTAGACCTTTCTATCTTTTTTAAAACAGCAGCTGTTAATGAAATCTAGTAGTTCAACTAAGTTTTTACCCGGCCGAATTGGTAGGGGATTAAAAAAAATCATGTCTAGCCCACTGTTATGCAGAGAACATCTTTTGATTTGGGAAAGACAGCGTTAATACTTTTGATCAATAATGTGCAAATTAGGTCACTTTTTTTTTACAAAATTGGCACTTTTTTTTTTTTACAAAATTGGTCACTATTTCAACTTTTTTTTGTTGCATATTTTGGTGTGATCCCTGTTACCTGCCTTAGTGGCTAGTTAGCTAACAGGCTAGTTTCGTGTTGAGCTAGACTGTCAAGGACATGGAGTTTGAGGTTCGAATCTTGCTCGGGTGAACGGAGGGTGGTTTTTTTCCTATGGTTTTACAATCTCCCTCCACACAAATGCAGGTTTGCTTCCTCCAAATTCAACCTTCCCAATTCCTAACCGTTAGCTTAATCAGTACTTAAGCGTGTAACTCAAATGATTAGAAAGATGCGGTGCTAAATTAACTAACTAAATAAGATGGCAAATTATTTATGTGCAAATATTAAACCTTTTGAAAATCTATTTTAACAAAATAAAAAAATAAAAACCACTTTTTAAGATAACTAACAAAGTTCTTAACGTTTTCATCGCTTTCATATACTAGTCATTTTAGTAATCATGTCATTAATAAAGGGTTAATGGGTAAATAAACATTTAAACATGAAAAAAAGTATAAATACCCACTAAAATACCCATTTTGGGTAATACTTGAAAAAATAAATACATATATTCCGTTCACGATAGGTTTTTACCTGGATGACAGTTCGAAAATCATATGTTTAGGTTTTGGTCCCAACACTTGTAAAAGATCACAGTTTTGTTATAAATGTAAAGATCTTTAATTATCTGTTATATATTTAATTTAAAATAACGTAAACTTAAGTTTTCTCATACTATTTCATTTTTTTAAATAATTTCTTTTTATCCAACTCGAAAACAATATTTTAAACATAATTAAAAGTACTTTTTTTTTGTTTTGGAACGTTACTGATTTTGTGTAATATAGTGCACACATCAATATATTTTAATACAGGCATCGTATTTACTTGGAAAAGAGAAAATTATTGTCATTTATTTTACATACAATAAATGATTTTATGATTATTTTATCGTATTTTGAAATATTTAACTGAATAAAATATTTTCATCAACTGCGTGTCTGCATCATTGTAAAAAACTTGTTTACCGTTATGTTCAATCATATGGCTTAGATTCGTCAGTCGCCATGTTGAAGCTATGTTTGTTTGAAGTTTTTGTGAAAATGGAGTTAATATTTTTTTAAGGAGAATAAAACTATAAATAAACTTTGTGTTCATCCTCAAATAAATATATAAATAATATTGGCCTAAATTACTGTGGTTAACTATCATTAATATATTACCATCGGTTTTCATTACATTCATCCAAAGTGATAGATGTCAGCTGTTGGCGTAGTGATATATTAGGGATTACTTCTAGTAACCTTTTGAGCTGTCATCCAGGTAAACCTAGCTCGTGAATGCCTTATAGTTATTTTACATCATTGCCTATGTTTCTTATATTTAGGCTAGTTAACATATTTTAAACACGCAATTATTTCTAACCAGGCCAATATTGTAATGGTACTTAATCAATTTAAATTAACATAACCTTCCATATGCAAATAAATTAAAATTTCAATTAGGTCTAATATTAATAAAATAGGCAGTTTAAATCTCACAAAATAATATTTACATGATATGATGGATATTGAAATGCAAAAGAACCAAATAGGACCAGAGTTATGATGGTGTATTCGTCTTGTGTGATTTTGGTAAGTTTTATTTTAATTAAATGACTACTCAAACTTTTGAAACTATATAAATACTTACCTAAAATATTATTCAATTCACCATCCTTTTTTTTTAGCACCACATCTTACTACCTGTTAGTTAAATACACATGACCTAATTACTCTATTGTGCCAGGGATAGTAAGGTTGTAATTCATAGGAATTACCCATATTTGTGTGTAGGGAAAGTGGAAAAACCACCCTCACTACACTTGGCGGATATTTGAACCTTTTTCCATGTCATCATCATTCTAGTCTATTGAAAGTGTTACACCATATATAGGATAATAATAATAATAATAACAACAACATTAAACTATTGTAATGTAATAAAGCAAATATATGTTGGGTTTCATATGAAGCATCCCACTATATCCAATATAACTTCCAAGTTTTTATATTTAAAAATTAAATTTTTGCCAAAAATTGTGTTTCTAAAAGAAATCTACAAAATAATTGGAAATATTTGTAAGGGGCCTACATTGTTATGAAGGAGTTTGCCAACCTATATTTTGGGACTTCCTTGGGATCATGACTTGAATCAGAAAACCATTATGTTATGGTAGTTACATAGGTTTACCAACTAATGCACACTCACCTCTATCAAAGTAGAATCTGCATACGTTTTTAAACATACAATCATAATGTAGGCTGAGCTATCACATTTAAAAACTGAAATTATGTCTACATCTTTACTAGCATTTAAAAATTATTACATTTTTAAACACTTTTTGTTTCAATTTCAAGTCTTCACTTTGCACATAAATACTTTGTTTCCTTATTAAATGTTTAGAAATGAAGAAAGAGTGACTAATGTTAGTTTTTCTAGCACAACATCTTACTACTCTTTCGGGTTACCGGTATATGCTTATGTAGGCTTTACTAATTATACTAATGGGTTAGTGATGAAACAGGTTGAATTTAGAAGAAGTCTACCCTTATTGGCATGGAAAGAGTGGGAAGCTTCTTTGACATTGTGAATGTATATTTAAATAAATTTGTCAATCCAAATTAATTGTAATAATTTTAAAGAATTTTTTCTTCTCTAATGTTTCACATGGCATTGTGAACAACATAACTATAAAGTGTTTTACTCTGTCCTTGAGTGTCATAATGTAATTATAGAGCTTAAATTAAAAATTATAATTTGTCATATTGATCTGGCCTAAATGTGTTCTTTGTATTTGGAAAAACATAGTAGATAATATTAAATCTCCAGTCTTAAATTTTAATCTCTCCAGCTTGCCATTTAGGGTGTTTGGAATAAGCTCTCTCCAACACTGTCTGTCCAGAAACAGATTTACAGTTCCGGCTATCGGTATAGGTTTATGATCAAGACTATATTATTATTGGACCTAGCATCTATACACAGATACCAAGCAAGATTAAAATAAATATTTAAAATTTTAACAAAATCACATTTGATGATTCCCTTAAGAGTTTTGTAAAATAACCCTATAAATATTTGTCATTGGTTCTGTACCCTTCACAAATATACATAGAAAAATGACACCTGGTCATTACGTTTAAAACCAAAATATTTATTTTGCTTGACATTGGTCTATAACTGAATTACTCTATCCATATTCTTTATGTGGTCAACCATAATATACAGGAATGCAGTGCCAGAGCTCTTCATTTGGAGTGTTGGGGAGGGTGGAGGGTGTTTGCAAACAAACTCAGGCTTGTGTCTATCTTTCCTTATGGGACGTTTAACTATTGTAACTATCATTGATTTGATTAAGTTTTTCAAGATAAAATGATAAACGTTCAGGTTGATAATCACTGTCTGATGAACTACTATTTTAATTTGTAGGTGTAGGCACACAGTAGTGCAGAAACTTTCTCTTTGAGGGCAGGGTGGTTAAATATAATCATGTGCTGTTATAGCCGAATAGCATTTTTGGAATTAAAAAAAAGAAAAGGAAAATTTCCTATTTAACGGTTCCATTGTGCATTTGTCTAATTTATTTTAGATATACCAAACATTAGAATAAATACACACAAAACAAATTAAGAAAAATAATATCTGATGCTGCTAAACTTAAAATTATGAAACACTAAAATTAAAAGTGGATTTCCAAATACTTTTGCCCTATATTCATTACTAGCTATAAAACCACTGACTAGTTTTGCAATTTCAAGTTTGTTGAGCCTCTCAGGGCATGCATAAAGCCGACACAGGTGATTTAGTCTATGTTGCCTCATCGTGGAGCAAAGATAGTTTGGTATGCGGTAGCTGATGTAGCTGGTAAGTTATCACTATGGAGGTTTTCAAAATTTCTTCAGTGTGTACTCCAAGCACATTTTATTTTTATTATGTTAATTTAGTGTGAACTTTGTATTTTGCTTTAACAAGATCTTTACATTATCTAAAAGTCTTAATATATTATTTTGGGGGTAAAAATTATACTTTTTACCCCCTAAATTCTTTTTGTGCGGGGGGGGGGGGGGTAGATTAAAATTTACCCCCGTACCTCCACATTCTTGCGCCAATGTAGGAACATTATTTAAAATCTCCTATTTTCTACGGGATATGCAAAGTTTTGTTCCAAGAATAATTTTAAGAGAATGGTATTAGGTTATATTGAAAATGAAAGAGTAACCAGTTTCAAAGCCTCTCTATATTTTTTTCCCTTCTGTGTTTCATGAACGGATCACAACACACTCTTTATTTGTCCTCAAAATCGGACAAGAAATATTCAAGTGATTAGAACATAGTCGTGTAAAATAATAGTGTGGTCTAAGTTTAATGACTGTTTTATTGATAACTTTCCCTTAGTTCAGAAAAATTTACATAATTGCGTTTGTTCATATAAGCCTACATGGTGATACTCTTCTTGAAGGAATGAACCAATACAACTCTACATTTTTATATTTACACGTAAAAAAAAAATTTTTAGTAACTTTATTGTAGAAACATTCTCAGAGAGTATGTGTGTTGTCATTGTAAACTACAATATGTTGGTGTGAAAAACATATTTTATGAAACATACTTCTGTTTTAACATTATTTTCCACTAATGGATGTGCACACATCACAAGTAGAAAAATGTGTTTCTAATCATGGGCTGAACAACTGTTTGATGAGGTTGTAAGGTAATTCACACAGGTGGCTATTTCTATTAGTATTATGGCTTAAAAAGCTTTACATGCCACGTAAATGTCCTTAAACATAATATGGAAAATATTGATTTTATTAACAAATACAAAACCCACTTAGTGTCAGAAGTAGGTTGAATTGCTGGTAAAGGGATGATCTGGGCTCATTTTCCAATTGGGCGTATCGGAGTGTATTTTCCTCGATTACCCCAAAAATATTACTGATACCAGCTACTCAGCAAGGGACAAACCAATGTTAATGCCAAAACTCAATAATGAAACACAAATGTTATTAAGATGGATTATCAAAGCTATTATATTTGTTAGGTATGGTTATAGCCATACTATTAATTAAATAAATTTATGCCAAAACTCATCTATGACACATCAATATTGACCTAACACGCAACAGTGATGCACCAATTTTATTGACAGTAGTAAGCAATGTCAAGTCAATATAATAAAGATTGACCATTGTCAATGTTCTCTGTAAATTGTTGGAGAAAGCAAATCACTGGATCAAATTTCCAACTAGAAACTGAATAATGCAATTACAAAGTTGTGAAAACGTTTTAAAATTCCTATTATGATTGGTGTGATAGACTACCCACACGTAAAAATAAAGGAACAGCAGATCAGTACATAAATCTGAATGATATGCCTGTATAAACATACACACTACCTGCAACAACAGTGAAAATATTTGAGTATAGATGCATGAGAAAGTATTTATGACAGCAGAATTAGAAGGTAAGGCACTATTAATGAAACATAATTACAGTTTAATGGATTGTTTGGTCTGCTTGGTGATAATAGGTTTGGGATTTATCCATGGCTCCTGACTCCATTTAAACATAGTAAAGACGGGAGCAATGTTTTAACTAGGCCTACTACATTCAAAGGAAAGGATCATTTGAACTAAATTATTGCATATAGTCTTAACAGGTGGTAAGGCACGGTGTTAAAAAAATGTGAAGTAAATACTTATTTATAAGTAGGCTAAAGACTTCTTGGAAACAACTGAAATTCTTCTTTTTCAGCAAATAAACTACTGTCTTCGCAAAATTAAGCTCTTATTCACTTAAAATTAAGTAATGGATTTTACTTACAAGCATATATATTTATCTTAAAATTAAATACTTCATTTACTACTTTTTATTTACTTGACCCAATGTTATTGACAATGATGAGAAATGACACACTGATGTTATTTCCATAACTCAGAAATGATACACCATTCTTATTGCCATAACTGCTATTGACAATACTCGGCTGTATGTATCCAATGTACCCAGTCACCCACTCTCTCGTAGTTACAGATGTTTGGTCCCACTTTGTTGCAAAATTTTGTTTCTAGTCGAATCTTCTTTATTGATTTAAAGTGGTTTGGTCCACAACAGTCAAGTGAAAATTCACAAAGAGCTCCTTTTTATTGGGGTGTTTTCTCAAAGGGAGGTGAAGGGGTGGAGAGCTAGGATCCACTTAGTGCTGGTTTATTTAGCTAGTAATGAAAAATAAATTGAGATGATATGGCTTATTATGTATTTTAAATCAATTAAACAAAAAGGTATGGTATACATGACAAGTACAAGTAGATATGCTACATGGATTATCTTGTCCTCAAACTATACCCCATATATACTTATAAAAGTAGTGTATGAATCCCACACACTGATTGGCAGGCTGCTTGGGCCTAATTTCTACTAAATTGCATGATAATTTAGAAAAGTTAAAAATAGAGCTCAAGCATCAGGATGATAGCATAAATAATAAAGTATATAGAGGTAGAAATTATACAATCACTTTATAAGAGTTAAAAATTACTGATTCAAAAAGTTAACAAACTAAAAAAGTTATTGGATTGAAACTTTGTATATATGTTTTTCACAACTTTGACATTGATTTTGAAACCCCCATACTTTCTTATAGTTAAAACATAAAACTTATTGTATGTATAGACTAAAACTAGGCCTATAATAGATAATAATTTTAAACAGTGGGAAGCATGAAGATCCTATATTAGGCCTAACTTGATATAAATAAAAACACAGTTTAAAATAGGAATTTTTATAATAAACTTAAATGATATGTTATAACTGATAGACTTTAGGGGAAGGGAGTTTGATAAAAAATGTATATAAACTTGTTCAAAAGTCCTTTACTATTATAAATTTTGTCACTTGCAAGCCTTAATATAAAACGAATTAATTTGGCTGATTAATAATAATTAATATTAGTAAACATAGTACCCTGTAATTTTAGAGAGCTAAGGTGTAAAAATTCCTAACCTATTTACACCAAAATATCAAATAATACATAGTAAAGATATTCTTGACAATATTCACCACTATATGTTCAACATAAGAATTAACACTTAGTGATGACATATTTTACACTATTAAATATTGAGGCACTCATTCTTATGATGACATTTAGTGATGATACTTGTTCTAACCCTGGTGTTGAAACACTTGTGATATTGACAATATATAGCTATTAGCCAACTGCACTATTGCCAATTAAGGAACTATTAATATAAAACTACTAAGTTATTTTTAAACTTGATCCATATAGATGCATCAAGCCACATTTTTAAACCGGTTCAGTTTCATTTATTTGTTTTTATAGATGCTGAGTATTGTTGGGGTGGCTCAATGTCCGTCATGAACACTGAACAGACACACCCTAATGCTTCATCATCAGGGGGACCTCCAGAGGTAGGTCAGCTTTTTTATTAGAACCAAACCTTTGTATAACCATTGTGGAAGGATATACATATTTGGAAATGTTCTGAGATAGTTTACAGCTTTCTAGAGAATTTCATACTTTAAATTCTTTGTGCCTTGCACCACCCTCCCTGTTGTTCCCTTCTATGTTGTCTGTGTTAATGTGACTCCCATAACAAAGGAATCAGGCTCATCTACAATTTATTAATCAATAATAACATCTATATCATCTAAATGCCACCTCACCATTATCTGATCTTGAATAAACAATAATGTGCAATGGTACCTGTTGCCATGACCCACAAAAGTGGAAGTTTTGAGGTTTTTCAGCATATTCTAAACATTGGCTTTATCTGAAGCCCATACAAACTAAAGCATAATTTTCGACAAGCTTTTAAGTTATTTTGACAAAAAAAAATTCTTTTAGTTTTTTTCTCAAAGAAACTTGCTACTGAAACCTCCTTTGACCAATCCAACAAAGCAGAAGGCTTAAATAGTTACAAAATAAAGTTTTAACACAATCAGAGTGATTAGTTTTAGTGCATTGTTTTTTCAAGCATCTGAGCAAAGACAACTGTAAGTCAGCGCATGCAACTCACCTAGTTGCGGAAGTTATAATTTGGTGGTCGTCCTCATGTAAACCTTATAGTATTTCTAGAATAAATAACTAAATTCCAAAATAAACAATGATAAATAAAAAGCACAATAAATATATCCTAAAGGTACTCTTAAAACATAAACTCATCAAGAAAAAAGGCAAGAAATTGATTTAGGATGTTTATTCATTAGTAATATATTTAAATATAAATGTATACATATTTAAATATAAATATATACATATTTATATTTAAATTAACATATATAATATATATATATATATATAATATATATATAAATATGACAAAATTCTGAAGATCAAATACTGGTATATTGGTTTTATATAAAAGATCCTATCAAAGTTAATATATATCTTTCTTAACATTAGTAAGTTTACTTAAAAACTTTAAACAAATTAAATTTTTTCGTTAGTTCTCATGACATCTATTGGCCAACATGACATACTGAAGCTTATAATAATAATGACTCAACTTACAAATAACTGAGGGCTGTGTATTTGTTGTGTCTCTGAACCGTAGCTGTGAGGTGCTGGAACAGTGAAGTGGGGTAATTAGTTCATTCCCCTTCGTTTTGTTTTTTCATTAATTGTAGCAAATGCTACACTATCTTTGGCATCCATTTAAAATACTGTCAAGCTGTGTTGCCAGTAAAATTTTGTATAAAGATTTACAATCTTACAGATGTCACATTCACATACATATATTTTTCGATCTTGCCATCACAATTCTTCCACATTAGCAGCAGTTGTGTTTATACCTAAAACACAATGGCTACTTTGAACAATCTCTTGATTAATTGTTTTATGTTTGCATGTGGGACAAATACCATGATCAACTACTCTCATTAGTTTCATGCAAAAATTGTTTATTTATTATTTAGCACCGCGTCTTGATACCCGTTCGGGTTATACGCTTTTAAGTACTAATTATGCTAATGGATTAGGAATTGGGAAGGTTGAATTAGAGGAAGTGAACCCGCATTTGCGTGGAGGGAGAGTGGAAAACCATTTAGAAGAGAAAAAAAAACAGTTCACCCGACCGAGATTCGAACCTAGATCTCCCCGTCCTCAGCAGTCAAGCTCAACACGACTAGCGCGTTAGCCAACTACGCCACCAAGGCCGGTGCAAAAATTGTTGTTTATGCAGAAAAATGTATACAATTTATTATAACGGTTCTTCAAAATCATCTTTTGAAGAGTTCTCGATCCATCATTCACATACTGTTTTTGTTTTATCAATTTTTTTTTGTTAGAAAGTGTTTCTTGCCGGGACAAATTCGAATAGCTGTCCAGTTTCAAGAATGTTTTTATCTTATCCTTTCTTATGTTCATTATTTGGAAATCATTTCAAGTCGTTCTTTCATATTAGAATTTCAAAGACTTCCAATTTATAACAAGTTTTTTTTTTGACATTTCAATGTAGTTGAATACTTCCTGTAAAAACATTAATTCTTTATCATTTTCAATTCAATAATATTTTTAACAATTGATTTTATTAGTAAGAATCTCCATTATTGTAGTTTTCACAAAGCTGATATCTGACAACTACAGCAAACAGAAGCATCTTAAGAACCTGAGAATTTTGTCTTACATCTGTTCTTAGCATTAATTTAACATGAGTGGTAGGTATGGCAAGGCAATGGCTTTCATTTTTTCAAAAATGTTCATATCTTATCCTCTATATTTGGCGCTTTTTGTTATTTCATTTTCAATTCATTCTTTTAAGTTTTACTGCATATTTTTCTGTTTTTTTATAGCTCCTTCCTTCCTAGATTCTGCCATTATTGATGTTGCAGCTGTTTCACTTTTTACTCTTTTTTTTTAGCTTCTCTTCACTAACTGTAATTTTCTTATAATTTTTCTTCATGATTTTTTATTTACCAAAAACCATAAATCAATTCTCTAGGTAGGTGGTAGGTTATTAAAAGATTTCCTCAAAACAATGGACTGACAAAAAAAAAAGTGAAAACAAATTACCTATTGTTTGGAAACGAAAGAATCCACAGTAATGGCTAGAGGAGCAAGATCTTTTAGGCAATTCCTTTAAGTAAAATTATAATGCAATTTTTTAGTATGTTCTCAATTAAAACCTTTGTTTAGTTTACCCAACACCTTATTTTGGATAAAAGGGTTTATGTTAACATGAACATATTCACACAACATTATTAATCATAATCAACACATATAGGTAGGCTATAGCAGGATTTTGTTAGGAAGAACAGTTTAGAAAGTACAGACAATATTATTTTGTGGTCAGCATAGGTAATATTTTACTATATATTAATATAAGAATTGATAGTATCTATAAATATGACAGGTTGTAGACAATATTACTCAATGTATGAATACATTACAATTGTTTTAGTAACTTTTGTAGCTGTCAGATAGTGTTTTATTCATACAAAAATCCTACTCTACTTTATATTTCAATATTATGGTTATTGGTTTATTGTATTAGACATTACTTGAAGAAATTTTTAGCTTAATTAAATCCCTATTACCATTTTAACCATATTAATTATTACTTACTTCCACACATTAATCATCTGTGACATTTCAGAAAAACAACTAAAACTTGAACTAAATATATATTAGCTATCTGTCTACCATCTCTTTCAAGCCTTTAGTTTTCATTTATGGAAGGTTAGGTTTTGCTTTGTTTGGTTTATATCTATAACATACACACTAATGTTCTAAAACCAATATTTATGAAATCATATTTTTGTTGTGTAGGCCTATTCAAGTTTTATAATTTGTCATTTTTTTAGTGTATTGTTAAATTGCCCATGTTGTAACCAAGTTTTTTTGGGCATTATAGGTTTTTAAGTTGCAATTTTTCTGCATTAAGTCTCATTGTTCCACTGATGAAAATATGCAGTGACATTGTGTGAATTTTATGATTAAAATTAAAAGTTTTTTTAGGAAAAGAATGATTTTAAAATTGAATTTAGTAGGAAAACCGGCACAATACTGCTCTAAGGAAACACAATTAGTAGTCAATGAAATATTTATTTAGTGATGCTTGTCGTGTTGAGCTCGACCGCTGGGGACGGGGAGATTGAGGTTCGAATCTCGGTCGGGTGAACTGGGGTGGTTTTTCCTAAATGGTTTTCCACTCTCCCTCCACGCAAATGCGGGTTCACTTCCTTTAATTAAAACCTTCCCAATTCCTAATCCATTAGCGTAATTAGTAATTAAAGCGTATAACCCGAACGGGTAGTAAGACGCGGTGCTAATATTATATTTAGTGATGATGAGCCAATAAAATAAGTATAAATGGAAATTAAACACATAATTTACTATAGTAATAGAATGTGTTACTTAAATAATTATATATATGATAATTGTCTCAGCATTTCTTTGTAGATGACATTTTTGTGACAATTTGGTAAGTGTTAGTTTGTTTTTGATCTTTTCCATTCTTAACAAGTATGTGGACCCCAGAAATTGATAATGAATGGCTGATCCTGACATAGAGTTAATGGCGGGAAAAGACTGTAGTTGGAAGGTAGGCTGCTAAGTTGATAAGTGATTGAACTTTGTGAATGCTAAGGCGGGTGTAAACTATTGCTTCACCAACATCAATGACTGAACAGCATCACTTGATGTCAATTTATTACATGCAATATGTAATTGCTGTCTGGAGGATTATCCTGTCAAGACAGTACACAGAATCTGTTCCACTCAAATACTTTTTCCATTGATAATCTCTTTTGGAAGTCTTCAGATTGGACAAGAGAATCACATTTTGCTTCTTCTTCTTCTCCACCCCCCCCCTCCCCCCAGCTTCTGTCTTGGGAGACCACTTAACTCAATGGTATTCAGATATTTTTTTTGAAAATTGAAGTTCTTTATTCATGTCATCAGTCATGATGGAATACTGTGTTATCATTTTCTTCGCTTGCCAATTTTGGAAAAAAATTGCTGTATTGATTTTCGCACAATCTTCATTGTGAGGTGTGAGACTCACTTGGTCTTTGATCTCATTTTCCAATAAAGTTTGGGGTTGAGGACTGAATGAAATCAATTACTGCATCATTGTTTCATATAAATGTTAGCAAGTCTATAAATTATAATGGTGTTATCATTAGATATGTTGTTTGGTAATGGGAGAGTTTTGTTTCTGCTATGAGCTACAACTGGAAGTGTGTCTTAAGTCACCACACATTAAAACTACTTTTACACCAAATGGTTGCAACCACTCAAGTTCTTGAATAGTCTCTCCAGAAGTACAGAAGATTCAATCACACCTCATCTATGATTGTGAGCATTGCTGTTTTGTTCAATTTGCCATTGATTGATGAAACTGATGTATTCAGAACTAGAATGGGAATGAATCGTGTATTGTTTGACCACTTAACATTAAGATTGTTGCGATGCCAGAAAAGTCAACTTTAATACATTTTTGCCCTTTGCGGGGGACATATTCCATTAAAGTTCTTATGATATATGTTTTGGATTATCCAGCTGAAGCAATAATTTAGAACAATTTTGAATGAAACAGATTTGATTGCTATTATGATTATTTCAATGACATGGAACTGCCCTTTATTGGCATACAATTGTTGGAACAATTCAGCTTGCTGGTTGACATTTAAAGTTTACCACACACCAAATTGGTGGCAGTGGTAGGGTCAATCATGTTTGCACCATCCCAAGCAATCAGTTTGCAGTTCAAAGCCATCAAATACATCATTTACGATATAAATTTGTTTTAGGAAGGCCATGATTCTAACCTTTCACTTGGATTTGAGAACTGTTATATCTTCATAGAAAACACCAAAATTTGCTGTCAGCAACAGGCAAGCTAAGCTTGAATAACTATGATGTAAATTATCTTTTTTGTATAGTATAATATTTTAGGAATGTGGTGAAATGATCTGGGAAGAAAGCAGTATAAGAGAGAAAGGGAGGGAATATTTTGAGCAATTGTATGACGGAAACCTAGAGAAAGTAGCAGAAAATAGGGGAAATGCTATGATGAGGAAAATAATTAACAAGGCTGAGGAGTTAAAAGCTATGAAAGTGTTAAATGGCAAGGTTGCGGGTGTAGGTGGGATCACAAGTGAAATGCTTAACTGTAAGGGCATGACACTACTTTCCAGCTTGAGTGAGTTGTTCAATATGTGAGCTTAGATTTCAAATGTTCCTAATGACTGGAAAAATGCTGTCGTTCCTTTGTTTAAAGGCAAATACAGTAAGAGTGAATTTAATAACTATAGGGCAATCAGTTTGTTGAGTATTCCAGGCAAAGTTTTTGGGAGAATCTTAATTGAGAGGGTGCATGAAAAACTGCTGACAAGATTTGAGGTGTGCAATGTGGTTTCATGCCATGTAGTGGTTGCATAGACCAGATATTTGCATTGCAACAAGTGATTGAGAAATGTATGGAAGTAAGGAATAAAGTTTATTGTGCATTTGTTTATATGAAGAAAGCATATGATTGAGTGAATAGGAGCATGTTATGGAATGTTCTTATAGAGTATGGTGTTGATGCATGCTTAGTAAATACAATTATGGTGGTATATGATGGAATTAAAGTGTGCATTAGGGTGGAGGGAGCTTTGAGTGAATGTTTTAATATTGAACACGCTGTTAGACAGGGTTGTGTTATGTTTCCATGGTTGCTTACTGTATTCATGGATAATTGTATGAGGGATGCTTGTGAGGATGCTGTTGATGTACAAAATGTAAATGTGAGACTGTAAATGACTTGCAGAATGCATTATATTGTTTGAATGTAGCGACAGGCAGAATGTATCCTAATATAAAAATTAATGTCTCTAAAACAAAGGTGATAGTTTTTTATATTTACGGATCAGGAAATGATTGTCAGCTTGGTGTAAATGTAAAATTGTTATAACAAGTGAATGATTTTGTGTATCTGGACAAAATGTTTTGTAAAAATGCAAGGATATATGGTGAAATTGACAGACAGGTGAATGAATCTCTAAGAGTATTTGGATGTATGTGGATTACTGTAAAGAATGAATTATCGAAAGGATGGCAATATATAAAAGTATCTTAAGGCCAACATTGTTTTATGGATTTGAAGCGTGGGTTTGTCAGGGAAAATCACAAGCGCAAGATGAATGTGATTGGAAAGAAATATCTAAAAATGAACCTATGTGGAATCACTGTTATGAACAAAGTCAGTAATGAATGGGCTCTGAAGGAGTGTGGTTAGAAAGGGAATCCAATCAATCAATGTGAAAGAACAGTGTTACGTTGGCTTGGACATATTGAGAGGCTGAGTGTGGATTGAGTGATGAAACAAATATATAAGGGTGAGTGTGGGGCTCAAAAGCAAGAAATAGACCATGTCAGATGTTGTTGAATGTGTGAAAAAGAGAAATATTAAGAGTTTTAAGAATAAAAGAGCATGTTTGACTCAGTGTATGGATGTTGTTGAAGCAAAAGGAGTATTCAAGGATAGGTAAGTGTGGAGAAAGTTAGTGAGGATGGATTAAGAAAATAGTTGTTTTTTGAGCTATCTTCACATTTACTTGCCTACCCCATAAGGAAAAGGTTTGATTAGGTATTTATACATGTGTGTAAAAGAGCTGAAAAACAAACATCCGACTCAGTTCTTTTAACTCATTAAGGGTTTAAAAAAAAATTCAATCAAACATAAGAAAATATAACATTAGACTTCATTAGGTTCCGTCCCAGGTCTATACTATAATGGTGCAAAGTTTCAACTTTCTTGGTTGTTTAGGAGCTTTTATAGTTTGTGGCAAGTGATACCGATGCTAGGAAATTATACAAATAGATTTGAGTGAGGGTATATCTGCCTGAAAATTTTAGGTTTCCTAGGTCATCTGGGCTTAGAGATTTTTTGACTTTAGTTTTAGAAGCCCCTTCACCCCGATTCCTCCAGTTTGGACACCTACATAGGAATTTTTAGTATTAAAGTATGCCTATACCCTTTTGAGTCAGGGGCTACTTTTTTTCAAAAAATAATTTTCTTTGGTATTCTTGGATTTAAGATTTTTTCGACTTAGGTTTTTTGATAACCACCCCATTTTTTAAGTCCCCAATGAGAATTTTATGTCATCAAGTATTATTACTGAATAATTTTGGGTTAGGGGCTACTTTCCTGCAAAATTGCAGATTCTTAGGTTTTCTGAGCTTAAAGATTTTATCGACTTTTGTTTTTTTGGAGAAAAAAAACCTTTTCAAGTAGGCCCAATCAGAACTTTATATCACTAAGTATTCCTGCACTTTTTGGAACAAGGGCTACAGGCCTGCAAAATTTCAACTTTGAAATGTGGGAAGACTTGAGTAGATCAGGTGACAAATGAAAAAGTCCTAAAGCCTCGTTTACATTAGGCGAGGCGAGCCTGTAATGTAAGATGTAATGTAACAGATTTGCCTTACTAGGACAGGCCTGCAAGTGCGCTATGAGCTATTTGTGGCGATCCGCCAGCTGTCGGTTCTTCCAATGAACACACAGTGACGTGTTTGTTGCATGCTCGTAAGCATGGAGAACTGGTCTGAGGAATCTGTGTTTCATTTGATAGAATTTTATAAAAACCATAGTGTTTTATGCGACCCCAAGGAGGCAAAGACAAAAACTAATATATAAATAATCTGATGGAAGATACCTAGAAGGATGTCACCACATCAGCAGGACAAGCAGAAGATGTATGCAATCAAAAAATAATAGTTTTTTTTTCAGTCCTATTTTACTCAGCAATTTCTCAAAGTCTGTGGGAGGCATCCTGGTAAAGTTTTTGTACTGTCCACTAATGTGCTGGAACTTTTAAGTTCACAGTAGTTCTAAATGGGCTCGTTTGTTATAAAATTATATGTCACCATTGCTGAGGCTTTAATTTTTTTTTTAAGTTTATCGAGTAGCTTAGGAAGGAGGAGGATTCAAATATTAGATGACTTGAAGGAAAGAAGAAAATTTCTATAGCTTTAGAGGGAGGCAGAGGACAGGGTGCATTGTTGGTCCAAGTACCTATGGAATGGAGCTGTCATAAAACAAAACATCTATTAATAACAGCAACAACAGTAACACTACAATTTCAGGGGCCCCATGGGAATTTTCAGTTTTCTAAGTTTTTCTTTAACCCTGGATAGCTCACTGTTAAGAGCTCATTGGCATACTAACTATATATATATATATATATATATATATATATATATATATATTATATATATATTATATATATATATTATATATATATATATTAATATAAATAATAATAATCATATATATGTTTTGTGAATATATTATGCAAACAAATTAATTATTTGATTTATTGTTTCTAATTTGGTCATTAAATTTAAGCTCATTGTGCATTATAAATGGGTCCTAGTAATCATCAATTACTGAAGGATACAAGAGGCTTACATTAAAAAAGAGATCAAAACTGTTATATATTCTATATACTGTATATTGTAAAATCTTTTGAAAGAGTTGATTTTAGAGCTACTATAATGCTTATTGGTGGCTTAGTCCAACATGATTTTAGGAAAAACTTTACAACCAGACCCCAGAACCATTAATTTATTACTTAACTGAATTTATGAATGTTATGGTATACATTATAAAAAATTTATGAATACTTGGTTATTTGAATTGTAATCACTTAATGGTGAATAGTCAGTCAGTAAATAATCAGTCAAATAGATAGATGGTTTAAGGCAGTGGTTCTCAAAGGGTGTACCGCAAGATTGGCTAGGTGGGCTGCGAAATTCTAGTTGTTATTTTAATGAAAATTAAAAAAAATATATATTAAATAAAAATATATTAATAGGAAAAATAAAAGGGGAAAAAAATTAACATTTGAATATATATTTATAATTTAAAATAGTTTAAACAATAAATATTATTAGCTCAAGTTAATGCTACACATGGGCTTGTCTTTTCTTGCACAAAACCTCCATTCTTGGACGTATATATGATAAACAGACCTGTATTTCCTGTTCATTGGAAATAATTTGCTCTTGTTTCTTATTCTTTATGTTTGTTATGGCCGAAAATCCCAGTTCGTAGAGGTATTTAGTAGAAAATGGCAACAGTGTTCTTACTGCACATTCGGATACTACTGGGTGTACCTTTGCTAACGTCCAAAACTTAGCAAGTGTTAGTTCTCCATATTTCAGCTGTAGTTCGCAATCTGCCTTCAGTTCAGCAAGTTCTCCGACTGTTTCCAGAGTGAGTTGGGTTGTTGTTCAAGCGATACTTCATATGGATTGCGTATTAGGGCGGAACGTAAAAACTATTTTTTTTGAAATTATTTTCCCGCTAGTGCGGAAAAGTTATGGATATGTTTCAGAAACATACCTAGAAAATTTCAGATTAATCAATAAATATCTTCCGGTTCCACTTTGGGTTCTAAATATGCGAAATTACCGAAAATGATGTAAATTTTCACATTTTTGTGACTTTTTTTAATTCCAGATTTTTTTCTTCCCTCTAGCGCGGAAAAGTTGAAATGATATTTAAGAAATGTGAGTTCAAAATTTTAGAGTAATCAATAAATATCTTCCGGTTAGACTTTTGCGTCTTAACCCATTCTCTGGCTCGCGTTTATCATAGTAACCTGCATTGGCCCGACACTTGGCAGCCATGGTTACGCGCCAAATGTTTTCGCTATTCATTTATTCTAACAATTATATACTTCAGTCTAAGTTCTTTGTATTGCATTGCACTGCTAGCACTATCTATCAGCTTAGATATAAAATATTCAGACTTGCTAAATGTTGAATGGTTCATTGATAGATTGCATTATAGTAAATTATTGCAATGAATGCCAGGGAACGTTGGGGCAGCCATAGACGTTGATCAACACCCACGATAGAGACAATAGATGGCACTACCCTCCACTAAAAAGATTGCACAAGCGAAATCAAGGCCATCTGCGGGGAATTTCCCCATTAAGTTCAGTTTTCTCATGTTCGATCATTGTAGTTTGACCGTTGTCGAATGTTATGCTCGTGGCACGTTTGTAATTCAGGTATTAATTTGTAGTGACTAGATTTTATTGCAAAATAGTACATGTGAAAGTGTTATCGGATTTTTAATATTGTGTTGAACTAGTAGTGTACTTAAAAGATATGACAGAGAAATGTTGCAATTGTTGGAAAATGTGAAGAAGCTGAAGATAATAAAGGAACAGTAAAGGTGATTTTTTTGTCCCGTTTTTGGGTATTCAGCAAAATTAAGTACTCACGTTCTACCAACATACAAAGATATTATGAAGTACTTTTTGTTGGTGAGAAATGAATTGAAAAATAATACAAAATCGGACCCACCTGTAGGTGCGATAGTAGTTTATATGGCTGAAAAGGTTGAAACAATTTGGCAGGCTGCCTCAATTACAACAGTTTCTAGGGAAAGAATAATCAAAATGATTAGATCATGTAATGATAAATACAAGAGCATGAAGAGATTTGTCGCTAAGAAACAGACGGAAAAGATGAAGTCCAAATTACTAATTTTCCAATCTGAATCAAAACAGTGTTTGTTTGATATTTGTTCTTGCAAGTGTATACCTCTCAACAGATGTAAATGCCCACGTGAAAGGAAAGTTCCAGACTTGGAAAGACTGTTTCTTGAAGATCAGAGGACTTCAAGGAAAATGGTGATAGGCCCAGTTGATATGGCGACAACACAGAAACTTAGGAAACGAATGTATAGGTTTGAAAAGGAACAGGAAAGGTTCATAAAACAGAAGAAAAGTGAAAACGCAACCACAGATTTTTCATGTGAAGATCTGAAGTTATCTCATTCTTCTTATCTTGTTGATGAGCAACAGTGTCAGGATCTTACTGATATACCTTAAACATCATCGCAATCGAATGTAAGAGGTAAAATCATATCACAAACAACCCGCCTTCCAGCCCTAGCTAGTGCGTGAGACAGAATGGGAGTGTCCGACAGAGCTGCAGCAACAGTAGCAAGTTCACTTCTTGAAGACTTAGTAGTTGTGACACATGACGACATATCCCATGTTATAGACAGGCATAAGATAAGAAGGGAAAGAAAGAAATATTGCATGGAATTCCAAGTCCAAGATTTCAATTTATTTGGCACCAATAACTTGAAAGGACTGTATTTTGACGGTCAAAAAGATCAAACTTTAACTCAGAGGAACATTGAAGGGATGCTGCACCAGCAAAGAGTGCTTGAAGAACACGTGACACTAATAGAAGAACCTGGCTGCAAATATGTAGGTCAAATGTCACCTCTTCTGCTAAATACATTACTGAAAGTATAACAACATTTTGCAAAGAACGTCATATTGATTTCACTACACTGTTAGCATTAGGAGGTGATGGGACCCCAGTAAACACGGGAAATAAGGGTGGTGTCTCCCGCTGTATAGAACTATTTTGTAAGAAATCCTTACATTGGTTCGTGTACCAGCTTCATGGTAATGAGCTACTGCTCAGGCATCTAATGCAGCACTTGAATGGCGATACAACTGGCCCTAAAACGTATTGTGGTCAAATTGGAAAACAGTTTCAGAATTGTGAACTTTTATCTGTTGTGGACTTTAAGAAAATTGAGACCGCAGTTCCTTCTGGAGAAAAAACTGATCTGAGCACAGACCAGAGATATTTGAGGGATATCTGCACTGCAATGACAAATGGTGTGTGTCCTAAGAATTTGTCACACAAAAATCCTGGAAATCTTTCCCATGCCCGCTGGTTGACAACTGCTAATCGAATCTTGCGTGTTTATATTGGTACACAGGATCCCTCCAAAGAACTACAAGCTTTGGCTGAGTTTATAATGAAGGTTTACGTACCTGCATGGTTCAGAATCAAATCGCATCCCAATTGTATAGATGGACCACAAAATCTTTGGAAAACAATTCAAGCTTCACAATATCTTACAGACAATCTGAAGCTAGTTGTGGATCGTGTCATCCAAAGAAATGGCTACTTTGGTCATCCTGAAGCAATAATCATTGCAATGCTTGTTGACCCAGACCAGAATGCGCGAGAACTTGCCCTCCGCAGGATTTTGAAAGCAAGGAAAGAAACGGGACCAGGAGTTCGTATGTTTCAAATTCCTGAACTTAACTTTAAAGCTAAATCTTACATTGATCTCATAGACTGGCAGAATTGCCAACTAACAGAACCTCCGATTAACACTCACTTGTCAAACGAAGACATAGTGCAACTGATAAAGTTGGCGAAAGTCCAGTGTTGGCATTGGAAAACATAAACTTCCCGTGCCACACTCAATGTGTTGAAAGAGGAGTAAAACTGACAACAGAAGCTTCCCTTGCTGTCATCGGAGAGACCAAGCGTGATGGATACATCAGATCCAGAATGGAGTCAAGGTGTGTCATGCCATTGTTTGAAACAAAAAACCAATATAGAGTGAAAAATATGGAAACCAGTGAATGAAATGCGCTTAATGCACATTTGCAACTTTTATTCTGGAACTTGAAACACACTTATTTTTACAAAGTATGTGTATTGCGTGAGTAGCAAGATTTTTTGTTTAATGCTATAACTATTATTTACGAATATCTAATTTTAGTAAAATAAATGTTTAACGCTTTCAAAAATAAATGTTTATGCTAAAGTTTTTCATTTCTCCCTAAATTTTGACCCCTAATTTTCCTACATTTTTGCCTAATTTCGCATATTTATATCTCAAAGTGGAACTGGAAGATATTTATTGATTACTCTAAAATTTTGCACTTGAGTTTCCAATACATTCTTAAGACTTTTCCACGCTAGCGGGAAGAAAAAATCTTTAAATAAAAAAAGTCACTGAACTGTGAAAATTTACATCATTTTTGGCTAATTTCGCATATTTAGACCCCAAGATAAGATATATATTGATTAATCTGAAATTTTCTACATATGTTTCTGAAACATATCCACAACTTTTCCACACTAGCGGGAAAATAATTTTGAAAAAAATAATTTTACGCTCCGCCCTATTGCGTATCCAGTCATATTTGTTGACGGTGAGAGAGGAAAAGTACTGCTTCATTTTATCTTCAAGAACTGACAGGTGACCTGGTGGTCTAGGGGTAAGGTGTCAGACTTCTGTGCTGGTGGCCGGGGTTCAATCCTCGGTCCCGGCACAAATTTATCTGATTACCAAACCCTTCCTTCACCTCTGACAAGACATCTTGTGAATGTGGGGAATGCCATGGAATGCCGTGGAATGCCGTGGTTCGGATTCCACGTTAAACTGTAGGTCCTTCATTTCATCTCTCAATCACCCTACCATTACACATTAGCGTAAGTGTGTATAACCCGAATGGGTAGTAAGACGCGGTGCTAATTATAATAATAATAATAATAATAAAAGAAGAAGAAGAACTGACAGATGTTGCAAAATAAATCTTGATGTAATTTATCCTTTGAGGATCTACTTCACCTGTAGAAGGAAACAGGTTCAGCTGTTTCTTTTCCATTTGTAGTTTTCATAGCATAAGCTTGTTTAAGAAACCATTAAGTTTGTCACTTGAGGTTAACACATTTTCTTCTTAGCCTTGCATTCTTGCATTCACGCTATTTAAATGTCTGAAAATATCAGCCAAGTAAACTAGATTGGCATACCGCTCATAATTTAATTGGGAAATAAAGTCCAGGTTTTCGGTAGTAAAGTGGTTAATTAACTTAGTTTTAAGCTTTTAAAATTTTGTGAGAACATTATTCCTTGACAGCCAACGAATATCGGTGTGTAGAATTAATGTATTCTGGCGAGAGCCCGCTTCAAGACACTATAACATTATTGAATTAATCGCCTCGCGATGGATGCCATTTATAACATTATGCTATTCTGTTGATGATAATTGCCCCATGTTTGGGCGGTAATTGTACCATTGAAATAATACACAATTATTAGGTTAGATGTGATTTTATTTTAATATCACTATTGTCTTGATCGTAAAACTGATCATGTCGTTAACAATTTCGAGACGCAACTAATAAATAACACAACCGTACGTATCAAAAGGCTGGAGTGACAGACACAGTCACAGTAAGGGTGCTAGTGTCAGGGCTAGTGAGCCAGTGCACATTTATTTCACCACGCCTAGTATATAACTCGCTTCGAAAGAACTTTCTGGAAGGTGGTGTTAAAAAAAAATTTAAATAAAAAAAATCTCGATGGCAGTAGAATGTCCGAGAGCCGGAAGCTGCCTCAAATTACCTTTTAAAATTTCTATTCGATCTTTCCAGAACAAGGAAGTTATTATTTATTAAAAACCTTAAATTGTTATATTGACTCAACTAACGTCACACACTCTGACGTCACTTGTCAGTGGCTTGTGCCTTCTTAGAAGAAGAAGTGCTTTAAGGCCACGTAATATATTATAAAGTTCAAATAAAATTAAATATGTTTATAAAATTAGGGCGATATTATTGTCAATGCTCTCACATATCCTTTAGGGGCAGTCAGTAACATTACAACACGTTTTTTGAGAAGTTGTGTTTTTGAAGCTTGTAATTTAACATAGTTGACCATACTGTAGTCCAAAAACACCTCAAAGTTTGGCTGGGAGAGTTTTTGCCTCTAGAGTCTCACACTGTATGAAGCAATGAGTGGAGCCTACGTTTGGAAATTCATGTTTTAGTCTTGCATTGAAACATATGACTCTTCCAGTCATTGCTGGTGCCCCATCTGTACAGACAGAAAATACATTTTTTCCAGCATAGTCCATTGTTTTCAGAGGTATTAGAGATGGAGTTGAATCTCTCTAATGCTGTTGAAGTGTTAAGTAATTCTGTGTATGATAAAAATTATTTATTGATTTCATCATTGTCAACAAATCTGAAGTAGTTCAAAACAATAAATTTTTGGCTGATGTCTGTTGACTCATCCAGCTGCAGGGCAGATGTCGCTCAATTTTTCGGCTACATTTTTCACAATATCTGAAGACATGTCTTCAATACGACGAGAAATTGTATCATTTGACAATGGTACTAAAGATACTTGTTTATCAGCTGCGTCTACTAACATTGATTTAACAATTTGTTTGCATGCAGGCTGGGCAACAAAATGTATAGAATGGAGCATCACATGTCTACACAAAACTATAATACAAATAATAAGCTATTAACAATTAAGTTTTAATACCAAGTCTCAATATTTGTACCGCTCAACCTCTTGTAATATTTAGAATAACATTATCATAAGTAACTCTCAAATTGTAGTAGTGACCATGAGCTGGAATATGTAAAGCATAAATCAATTTAAAAACAAATTTTTTCATATATAACAACAAAAAAATCTGCAATGGTGTGAGTCTGCATCTTCATTGCTACTATCTCAGCCACTTTATAACTGGCTGATTGGGCTTTTTCAGCTATAATTCTTTTTTCCATAGATTTTGCTTATTTTTCACAAGATGATAATAAACGGCTAAAACAATTATTGTCTTTTCCAGTCAAATGACTGTGTTTTGTATTTAAATGTCTTTACTTTACTCGGAATTAAGCTCTCATTACTAAGTTGTCCCTCATACACCACACATTCAGGAATTGAACAGTTTTCAAGGCCAATGTACGTCAATCCAAAGTTTAGATAATCGTCGTTGTACTTGTGAGTTGTACCAAGTAACGGTACTGCCTGCAGAGCAAATTGCATGGAACTCACACTTGTAAATTGTTGGTTTCATGTTCAGTTCCACTTTGGTATTCCACAGATACGTTAGTGATTTTTTTCTGTTTTACCACAAACTTATTCATTTTAATATTAAAACCACACCAGAAATAAACACAAAATTTAAATACATCTCATATTCACTAATTTCAAAACTTATCAAACATCCAGCAGACAACTCTCACATTACACTAAAAAGAGAATGGTTATGCTATTGGGCTAGCAGCGCATGCACATCTGACGTTAGTTTGAAGTATTGCCAACCTAAACAATCGGTGTGCCGCACTTCATCTCGAGATTATATACTATGCCTTGAGAGAGAAAAGTTTGAGTACCACTGGTCTAAGCTGTCACTCTTGCAATAAATTAAACTGCTGATGACAGGGAAATCTGGGTTCAATCCCGGTCAGGAATACTGAAGGTGGTTTTCCTGAATTGTGTTCCATTCTCCCTTCACACAAGCAACCTTCCTCATAGCGTAATTAGTACCTACATCTATAACCCGAATAGTTAGTAAGACGTGGTGCTAAAAAAATAATCAAACTTTGATATAAAAATATAATAAATGTAAATAATCTATTCCTAAACTAAATTAAATATTTATTGGCCTTACACTATGACTATTAAATTATGTAGTCTTGGAGATATTGTGTGTGCAACTTGTATTACTACCCACACGGGCTTTGCACATATTTATTCTAGTGTAAATGGAATAAAAAAAGTAGTATATAGATAAAATGAACCTACAGTTCTGTTAAGATGATGTGTAAAATCATTTATGAAAAACCACTATAATACACTCCGCTGGTATTCAAACTCTGAACTTGTCACCAGTAAACTAGTTTAGGAAAGACTGGCACTTATGCAGGTGTCATGGTCATATATTCAATTATATTAGTTTCATTGTATGTATGTGTTCATTAAGATTAATTTAGACTTATAACTATAGGAGCTGAGAGCTGACTTAAAAAAAAATTAAATCAGTTTTTGTTCATAAGGGAATGACCAATGTAACATAGGGTTTTGAAGAACCAAACTAATCCATTAAAAAAACTATATAAATATATAACGAATAAAAGCCTAAATTTACATATTTTAGACCCCATAAAATATTATATTTAATATAGGCATACATTCACTCCTATCATTATAAAACTTTGCTCGATTAAGCTTTGATAATGTGCCACAAAACTTAAACACACACACAACACACACACACACACACACACACACACACACACACACACACACACGCACACGCACACGCACACACACTTTTGTATAATTAATAAATTATAGAGTTTTAAATTTGAACAAAAATGTGGATTTTATTTTGAAAGTCCTCCAGAAATAAAAAGACAAAATTAGTTAATTAAAATTTAGAAATTTGACTTGAAAAAAAAACTAATTTTTTCATATTATATTTCTGATAAGAATAATCATATGGATATCAAGATATCTGCTTTCAATGAACAATGCTATTAAAAACAATTTCAGATTACTTTTTATTTTTGGTTAGCTCATTATTATAAAACACGTTAAAATGAATTTGATTCTATTTTATCCAATGTATGGCTAGCTGTAAGAATACCTAATTCACTGTATCCAATACCTAAGTGTTTGTTGTATTTTACCTAATACTTAAATGTTTGTGCTGGCAGGAGCAGAGACATGCGGGAACACCGACAGACTTGCGTGTGGGCACGGCTGTAGCTCTCTCCAGTGTTGCCAAGTATTGGGTACTAACTAATCTCTTCCCAGGACCCATCCCACAAGTATCGGTGTATGGACTGCATCCTCCACGGGTGAGACATAACCACTTTTCTTACTATTTGAGCCTAAGAATGACAATTTGATTTTATTCTATGCAATTTTAAGAAATGGTACTTGATTTGGATTTTATTTTTGTGCGACAGGTGTATAAACACTATGGACATATTGAGCAATTTGTTATACTGATAGGCTATATTCTCAGGGTTGACCATGGTGTTAACCCGCACTCAAGCTATACCGACTGAGCGGCCGCCTCTGTTTGCGATTATAGTGCCAACATTTGCGGGTAGAGGGTGTATGGGGTCAATAAATCAAACCCTCCGACCATTAATCTCAATTTTTCAGGTCGGAGCTGCTACTTATTTATTCAAGAAGCTCCTCATTTGTCCTAATGAGGCTAAGTTTGACCTCATTCCAGACCCACTGCTTCACAAAAAAATTTCTAGAATCACTGGGAATCGAACCCAGAAACTAGATCTGTAGCCAAGACCTCATACCACTAGACCACAGATTGGTCCATGGATAATAAGTAGTGTGAGAGTGTATAAAGAAAATTTGACATGGTGGGAAATAATAGATGTATAGTATTTTTAATGTAAGCATAGCATGTATGTATAGAATTATGGGTGTGATTTGAAATAGGTTTTTATATAATTATTATAGCCTACATATAATTTAACGAGAGCCTATTTATTGTTTTATCATGTTTTAATATTTGTAATTTAACAGAGATTCTTTTACTTGTTTGCACATTCTTATATACCTTTTTCAATATCTTGTATTGACTTTTATGGTACACTTGACTACTTGTTAATTTCTATACAACCATTTACTAACAAGCTTCATATTAATTAATTTTATTACTTTCATTTAATTGACTTATCACCATATTATACTGGCATCAAGTGTATCTAGTAATTTAACAATCATATCAAATAGTCAAAAAATGATCTATTCTAGGAATTGCCCCTAGATTTAAAATGAGACAACCTCTGATATATTCTTGTATACAACCATTATTATTTAAAGGTTTTATGCATACCACAGATCCTGATGATGGTGACCATTAATATCTGGGCATATTTTAATCAATTTTGGTTTAAATTCTTCAGCAAGGGGCAAATAAAAAACATTCACACATCCTGAATATGTATTAGAAATTTAATTGCAACTATAGCTAATAACACAACATTTTCTTGGAATTTTATTTAGCAGTCATTACATTATTATTTTTACCATAATTATGTAAATAGCCTAAGTGGTAGTTCATTAATGTGGTTTAGGTATACTACCCCCAATAATTTCAAATCAAATAGATGAATCACATATTAAACAAAATATTTTCATAGAAAAACAAATTGAACCTATAAACAATCATTTTCTATCAAGCACAAGACTTAGTTGACTAAAGGTGGCTATGGTTCTTTTCATTCAGGTCTTATGAAGCTCTATATAATGTGGACTAAGTTGCCCTAAATGTTAGTTTTTAAAACTAGTAAGAGCCGTCAACTTTGGGACTAAGGTTAAAATTAATGTTGAGTGTATTCCCCCCCTACCCCCCTAGTTTTATGGGGAATTTCATGTTCAATTGCTGGGTTTTAGCATGTCTACTGTTTATTTGAATGTATTATCATAATTGTTCATTCAAGGAAATAGAAAGTAGTATCACTCTATAATATTGCTTATCACTGCATTTTACACAATTTGTGCACCACATTGATTACAAACAAACCCAACTAAAACTAGAACCCATTTAAAATGTTGATTATATCAATACTTTCAATCCTAATTTAACCTTTAATTGGTGAATACATAGAAAACTAGGTTTTTATGGGTTGGGTTAGCTTGTCATTAATAACATAGAAATAAATTGTAATGTTCATCTAAACAATGTATTTAAGATGTTTATTCTAGTTTTATAGGTTGACTCTACTTTATCTCATACCTTTATGTAGGGGAAAATTTACACTTTTGTGGAGGTTTTAAATGTTCCAAGCAATGCACAACATCTGAATGTAATAACTGCTATAAAATTTCAAGACAACAAACCAGTAAATTTGTTTAACGTTTTGATGCTTTCAGGAATACTAAAGATATTCCACACATATGTATTTAAAAAAATGTATAGTCAAAATGTGAAATTATTTACAATCTGTGTGCAGCTATTTACATTTAGTGTATATTTAAATGCGCTTGAACTAGAAGCATCTGGAAACAGCTGTTTTAATTATGCATGCATACATTTATAAATATTGTTCATTGATTCTATCTAAAAAAACTTTTATCGAAACATAAAATAAAGAAATATATGGTTATTAAATTATTCTATCTGAATTACAGTCCACAATAACCACTAAAATATGATTTAAATATATCATTTTTCCCCACCACCTTTATATTTTTAAAACATTTTTGTTTTTTTAAATCACCAAAATAAACCAATATGATGAGATGGCTAAGTTCTGCGACCACATATTTAGAGGGAACACTCCTTTTAACCCTTTCATAAGATTAGCCAATAGTTCAGAGGTGATGCTGTACACATAAGCAGACAGAACTGGCAATTCAATCACTTCTACCTTTTTATTCATATTATAATAGGCAACACATTATACTATTGGACACCAGACAAAATTTATTTAATTATTCTCTACTTATTTTAATACTCTGGGAGTAGCTGCAGGTCTTTTGGAGCAGTTTGTGGTTAATCAGTGAGGGCTATGGAAATTGGGGATTTAAGGAACAATCATAATATATTTGGGATTGTTGAATGTGGGGGGTAGATGAGAATTTGAAGGAACAAGTCAAGGAGAAATGGAATTTGAAGGAGTTAGTAGTCCGGATGATTGTTTTTGAGAAGAGTGTAGACACAGATCTCTAAGGTAACAACGGTTTCAGTGGCTTAGCTTATCTGATTTAATCACGGTGTACTTGTCATGATTATAACATATATGTACTAATAAACTATGTTGAACAAGAATTCATGTTATATAAAAAAAGATGAAATATTATCATAAAGTATTTTGAAAATTTAACAAAACAAATGTATTGGCTAGACTTAGTTATTTTTTTCATAAAAGAATGACAGGTTTTAAAAGTTCTTTTCAGATGGAAGCTAAAAATTTCACTCTGGAGAACCTGTAAATGTCACTGGATTTCAAAGGTAAAAATTAGTGAAAACCCTGTTTATTACAACCAAATATTGTATAGTACATTTTTTAACATATTTGTAATATAAAATATGCACAAATTTAGATAAATGTACATACACACATGGTGTATATACAAACTTATTTCTCTTTTAAAATGTAATTATGAGAACTTTACTTTAGTGCTGAGTTATCAATAAAAGAAAGGACTTGATTTTATATTTCACAGCCTTGTGATGGAAGCAAGCCCCAGGACGGGTTGAGCCAGCATCAGCAACACTGCTTACCTGCGTTGCCCCCTCCTCCTGGTGTAAACATGGCAACTGACACTATGTCACTTCTTCCACAGCACCCTCACTCACAGGTAGTACGACTACTACTCTACTAATAAAATATTTGGCTTGCACCACTATTGATGATACCACATTTAACACCACTTTGATGTCATTGCACTTATTGATACTACTACTGAGTACATCCTTTCCCTTTTTCCCAATTAAATTGCCAGAATTTAATGGATCCAAACTATTATATTTGCTAATTACATGTATAGCCACATCTAGATATCATATTCTTTAGATTGAAAAATGACACCTTGACATGAGAATCGAACCTGAGCAGTGGCGGATTCAAAATTTATGCGCCCCTAGGCACAGTTGTAATATGCACCCCCCACACCCCAATTTTTTTGTAAGAAATTTAAAAGTTTCAGAGGAAGAGGTGTTGGCGGGGGGGGGGGGGAGGGAAGAGGCTGAAGTTAATATTTGAGAAAAGATTTCTACGAACGATAATAAGCCATGTGCAGTACATGCCTTTTTGTAGTTTGAGTTAACATTATGAAGAAGGGGAGAATGATGTCAGTTACAAAGCGATTGTGAACTACAGTTATTAAAAATAAATATTTTTGTTATGACTTGAACTTGAACTATTTCAATAATATTACTCAATAATTTTTAAACTAATTATTAAAAACAAAAATATAATAAAAATAAAGATAATGTAATTCAAAATGTTCCGCCTCCTAAAACCGCTGCCCCTAGGCCCGTGGGCATATAATGTAAATCCGATTCTAAACCCGGGACCTTTGGCTTAATACGCCAATGCTCTAACAAATTAGCTATCCAGGAGTTGACCTGTGCCCACTTTCATTCTTCACTTATACTTTAAGGCAGATTCTGTGATGGACATATGGAAATCGCCAGCTACATATGAGTAATCACTTAAGATCATAGCTATCAGATAACGAAGCCATCTTCGACTCGTAGGGCTTTATGCTGCCATTAGTACAATGACAACTGTACAGCTGCACATATCATAATGGATTAAATATTTAAACTATTATATTTGTTACTCATTTATAGCTGCATCTACTACCCCTGAGAACATAAACACCAATAATTTAAAAAAATCATCATTACCATAATTACATAAATCATTGTTACTTACACCACCTACACTACTATAAACCTTCAAAATTACATTCAGTAATGATAGTTTGTATTTTTGCTCACCACCACTGATTTCCGATTTAAAATAATAGTGAACTTAATCTATTTCCAACAACATTGCTACTACCACCTCTGCCAACACTATCACCTTGGCCAACACCTGCATTGGCAGTTAGACAATTTAAGGTGTCAGACACTCGATAGAAAAGATCAGGGAAGGCGAGGTTCAGCTCATCTGAGATTATTGGAAGTGCTTTACCATTCTCTCTTGACAATTAATGTGGCTGTAGTCCTTCAATTAAATTGAGCCATTAATAGTTCCTGTGCTAAATGTAATAGTTGCAAAAAAACACCATCACAACACAACACCATCATTATCTAGTTCTACACCTTGAAACAGTTAATGTCATAATACTTATTTTATGTGATTGTGTAATATACAGGTAGCAGGTCTTCACATGGACCAAGGGCCGCTAGATAACTCTGACAAGAATAAGATTGACAAGGGTACATGCACCGTGGAGAGATGTGGTGACAACCAGGTACATTGTCAAGTGAGTGGTACAAGAGTTAACTTCTTTAAGTTGTAAGCTATTCTAATGCAAGGTACTGTATAGAGGTTACCTCGTTCGCTCACACATCAATTTGCGCACTACGTCACTCATAGCCCGTTTTCCGCTACAGTATGTATAGTAGGCTATTTATTGTGTATTTTACTGCGAGTTTATATGCGTTAGGTTTGGTGTTTTCATAAAATAGTCTGGTAATTCACAGTAATTTTTGAAAATATTAAACATCTAATGTTTGGTTATTAATTCCTATTGAGTATATGTGCTTACTGTGTGTGTACATGTATGCAACATGAGTGTGTATTTTTCTACATAACTACAAGTGTGCAGGAGTGAGTTTTATTATTTTTCGAATGTTTTTAATGAAATTTATAAATATTACGAGCTATGCATGGTGGGGCATGGGAAGGTACCTAGTTTGGAAATAAAATAACTTTCTTTTGAAAACTCAAACTATTTATTAACTAACTGTATTAAAAATATCTCGGTCTTGTGTTACACCCTCTCTGTCATCTTATAGTAATAGGCCACCAAAAATACCATAAGGAAGGAGGGAGCTAACTTACAAAATAATAGAAATCAATAATAGCAAGAGTTAAAAGTGATAATAATAGTTTATTGATAAATATGACAACAATAATTCAAGTGGCCTTAAGGGTCATTTTGTAGCTGTAATTGGAAAACATTGTACAATAGAAAGTTTCAACTATAAACGATTGAATAACAGGCAGAGTTGAATAGACCATGTTTACTTTAAATAGTTATGGAAAACAAACAATCATAATTACACATAATAATAAACAATGAATAGCTTTATGAGCTCCTATCATTGGAAAGTGTCTACTTCAAACGACAAAAATAGACACATTAACTGAAACAGTTATGTTACAACAAACATAACATTTTAAACAAACGCGAGAGTTCGGCTTCAGACTGAAAATTGAATCTCTTGCTGGACTACTAGAAACAACATCAAAGTCTTTTAGAAAGTCGCGGCTTAAATGACAACCAACAATGGTTACAGTAATTAATATTCATAATAAAAGACTTTGCAAAATTTAAAGTTAAATTTAAGGCAATCAGCAAAATTTACGTTACATAAATATTAGCAATCAAAAGAATGAATTTATATATTAAATTTAATTTAAATGCACCTCAACAAAACTTAGTTGTTCACAAACAGCCATAATTAAATATTTACAAGTGAAATAAGAAGCAAGCGCCTGAGGGGCGATATCAAAATAATGGATTTTGAAAGAAAAAGATCTCATAATACTATTTAACCAAAAATAACAAGTATATCTCAGACGTAAAAAATTTAGAGTTCTAATTTAAATGACCTAAGTTTAAATATCTAAAATAATAATAATGAAGATTTACACAGTTTTACAACTTTCCTGGTAGAGTCCATTTCCAGGAAATATCGTCTCCTAACGATATCGGATATTAACAGTCCATTTACATATCAAAGGTTCATCTTCTTAGATGCTGAAACAAATAGTTGTTGTCCATCCTCGGTGGTGCTGAAACGAATAATAGCCGTAGTCCACCCTTGGTGGTGTTGAATCGAATAGTCCACGTTCTCTTGTGTGCCGCCATACTTATAGCGTCTTGTTGCCAAGGGAAACAATAGTGGGAGGAGTAGAAACCTGCCGGTGACGTCACGCTGGTGTAAAGCTGCGCTTGCTAGGTCACTTAGGCCGTTTCTCTTCCTGCTCTCCAATTGGTCATCGCGTCTCCAACAAGATCACCCCAGGTTGTTGTTAGTGATCTTTTAAACTGGAGGTACTGATGACGCAGTCAGGCAATGATTTGGTGATTAGTAAGTACCACTCTCCGCAAGAGGGCAGGTTAGTCTGCGCCCACTTCTTGAAAGCTGTCACGGTAGTCATCCATTAGATACGCGTGACCAGACCGACCAGAACATCAGCTGTTGGGACACCATGGCAGATTTGCCCCACTTGCCGATTTAGGACGTTTTGAAGTTAGGCCAGGCTTGAAGGCTGTGCTAGACAGAAGATTCAGAGGGTAAGTACATGAACAGTTTATATTGAACGGAGTTGATTGTGAATTATAATGTTTGTGTATAGCTTGAAACTACATGGAACTAGAATAAAGAAGAGTTCTATTCTAGGAGATATAAGTTAATGTCGAGGTTCTTCAGAGTGGGTAGTATGAATCAAAAGAAAATATGAGCTTTTAGGTCAACATGAGGTGGTGGGGGTTGCTTTATTGTAACATACTAAATTAGTACCATTACACTTGGATTATGAAAATGGATATTTAATTTGTTTTAAAAATAATGTCTTCGAGGTATCTACAATTATTTTTCTATACACTGTTGTAGTCGTTAAACAAAATTGTTCATTATTTTTTTAACATTTCTGGTGTGAAACCAAACTTTCTTTCAGCCTCAACTTGAACAATATGAGGCTTCAACAAGATGGTGCCACGGTACATACTGCAAGACAGAGCATAGCAATTCTGCGTGAAATTTTTGTGTGTCGCTTGATCTCCCAGATTGGTAATGTGCAATGGCCTACGATATTCCTTGAGTTGTCATTCTGACTTTTTCTTGTGGCAATAACTTGTACTCATGGTGCATCACAATGACTGGCAAATCTAAGGTTAGAAGTAGAGAGGAAATGGGAGGTTTTACACCAGAAATGTTAAAAAAAGTAATGAACAGTATTCTTCAACGACTACAAAAATGTATAGAAAAAAACTCTAGACACATCAAAGACATTGTTTAAAAAAAACCACTAATATCCATTTTTACTATCCAAGATCGATATCTTTTTAATAAGGTTAGTGAATAAATATTTAGAGTTTATTTTAGTTATTTTATTTCTAAAATAGGCACCTTCCCATGCTCCATCCTACATAACAACTGTAATTAGTTTTTTTGTGTGCGTGTTTATAAACTATGTAGTTTATATTTAAAGCTTATTTTAGGATCTAAAATGCCAGGGACCCGTTTTACAGTAGCTGTATGTACAAATAGTTTGGTGAAAACGAAATCACTTCTGGAAACTAGACACTTACAATATCGTTTTCCGAAAGATTGTTCACTTCGTTGAAAGTGGGTGCAAAAAGGTCGGCGAGATGGTAAATGGAATAAAAGTACGTCTTTCATATGTTCTAAACACTTCAAAGATTCTTATTATGAAAGAGTTAAAAGCAGAATTATTGAATATCACACCTCAGAGTAAGCTGTAACCTACTGCCATACCATGATTGAAGTTAGGTAGAGACAGAAATCCAGAGAAAGAGGAAAATGTTCTGCAACGTGAAAACAGAGTGAAAACCAATGAAAACAAGAAACTGTTTGAAGAACTTATTCATGAAAGTTTAAACCAGAAAAGATTAGTGAGCAATCGTGCCCTTGTGGTCACTATACACATTCGTCCTCTTGTGCTCAAGTAAACATGGTAAACACCTTAAAGAAAGAAAATGAAGAATTTAAAGACAATTTTCTGCCTCTTAATTGTTTCAACCTTTAGAAGACTTTCATCAATTTTTAAACTTTTCAAATTTTTATTTGTCTCAAGTCAGATCAGTTCAAATAAAGGACTTTTATAACACATTCTTCCGTCACCTAAACGAAAGCCAGTGTCTAAAAGCCAATTCCTTATTAGCTTAAGGACATGTGGTGCATCAGCAAAGCAATACATATTCTCTTCTTGTGAGGCTGGATGAGAAAAGAATGTTTAATCAATGGAAATTCCCAGTTCATTCCATAAACATATATTTCCTCCTCCTCCTAAGTCACTCACACAGACTTTTACAGTGTATCCAATTTCATACAATTTAGCTCTAAGGGAATCAAGAAAATTCTTCGTCATTTTTCTGTCAAAATCTACGTAAATAAGCTGCTTCCATTTTGAAAATAAGCCACGAGCCATGACCACGTGCATTTATGAAAAAGGTCAATCAATTTCATCATATTTTATGTCATATTCAAGAGTTTCCTTCACTTTAACTTCGTCAAATTATAAGAGGACGAGTCGCTCAGTGTCATTCAACAAAGACCGTGCAACCTCCAAAAACTGGAAAACATTTTCAAGAATGCTTTGTCTCATATCAAATGTAGAGGCCCACTTCTGCAAAGTTGAAAGACAAGGTAAAAGGATTTTCAATTTATTTTTGATCATAGTAACTTATACTTACCTGGCGTAGGAGTTACCATAATCAAAAATAAATTGAAAATCCTTTTACCTGGTCTTTCAACTTTGCAGAAGTGGGCCTCTACATTTGATATGAGACAAAGCATTCTTGAAAATGTTTTCCAGTTTTTGGAGGTTGCACGGTCTTTGTTGAATGACACTGAGCGACTCGTCCTCTTATAATTTGACGAAGTTAAAGTGAAGGAAACTCTTGAATATGACATAAAATATGATGAAATTGTTGGACCTTTTTCATTAATGCACGTGGTCATGGCTCGTGGCTTATTTTCAAAATGGAAGCAGCTTATTTATGTAGATTTTGACAGAAAAATGACGAAGAATTTTCTTGATTCCCTTAGAGCTAAATTGTATGAAATTGGATACACTGTAAAAGCCTGTGTGAGTGACTTAGGAGGAGGAGGAGGAAATATATGTTTATGGAATGAACTGGGAATTTCCATTGATTAAACATTCTTTTCTCATCCAGCCTCACAAGAAGAGAATATGTATTGCTTTGCTGATGCACCATATGTCCTTAAGCTAATAAGGAATTGGCTTTTATACACTGGCTTTCGTTTAGGTGACGGAAGAATGTGTTATAAAAGTCCTTTATTTGAACTGATCTGACTTGAGACAAATAAAAATTTGAAAAGTTTAAAAATTGATGAAAGTCTTCTAAAGGTTGAAACAATTAAGAGGCAGAATGTAAGGAAAGCGAAACAACTTCTATCACAGAGAACAGCGTCAGGGCTTAGATTTAATGAGATGAAAAGTAACACAGATGCGGAAACATTGGCTGAAGTTATTGAAGTGTTTGTTCACTGGTTTCATATAATGAATAGCTTTGTTCCTAAAAATCTAGGCAGCTCTTCTAGGAAACCTTTATGGTCAAGACCTGAGCACTCAAGATCAAATGCTGAATAGAATGGTAGAGTTTATGAAAACGCTGAGATGTGATAAATAAAAATCTTCAAGTTTTTCCAAATTGTATGCAACTTTTCCAGAAAGGATGCATAATGTCCGTTAAATCTCTGCAGTCATTGCTCAGCAACACAAAAGATAAATACCAAAATATTCAATACATCCTAACTCATAAAATTAATCAGGATTCTCTGAAAAAATTATTTTCTCAGATTCGGACTCGTGGAGGATTGAATGATCATCCTATGCCTTTGAGTGCATTGTACCGCATTAAAATGATCATCCTCTGGAAAAATCCTAGAATGGTGCAAAGAAATACAAATTCTGTTCGTTCAGATTGTTACCACCCCTCTACTCCTTATTTCTCTCTGTAACGCTCTTGCATCCCCAAAGCGGCCAGTCATGCTCTACCCCTCTCCACCCCCTTCTATGTTCAAACCCCCAGGGTTCAAAGTCACTAGCCAAACATCCCCCTCCCTTGCTTTGTGGCTGCTCGGTGGCAAACCGAGCCCTCCTGAACCACCTATCTGGGGAGAATAAAAAGAGCAGACTGACTGCTGGCTGGCATCAGTCACTGGTAGCACAGCTCCGCGCTGGGTCATGACCCCTCGGGTTAATAAACCATAGTCAAAGGTTTGTGTGTGTTTCTTCTTAACTCAGCTGCCCACCATAACCACCCTTCTTATCCGGTTCACCATGGTAACTCGCCGAACCACCCTTCCTATCCGGTTCACCGCGGTAACTTGCCGAACCATCCTTCCTATCCGGTTCACCACAGTAACTCTCTGAGCCACCCTTCCTATCCGGCTCACCGCGGTAACTCGCTGAACCATCCTTCCTATCCCCCTCCCCCCCGGGTCCTCCCACAAATGGGCCCTAACAAGGGATACACCAGCTGTTTGGGAAAACGGAGCAAACCCGCCGACAGAAGGAAGAGAACCTCCGCGCAGCCCACCCGGGCTACTCAATCGCGGCCAGCCACCCATCCGTGGGATCTAGTTCCACCCACGAACGATCCACTGCCCCAACCTCCCTCACCTCTCCACATCTGAGGAACCCTACCCCGCCTCACACCTCACCCCGGTCTCCATTATATTTCCCTCCCCCAAAACAAGAGGCACAACATCCCCTCTCCCTACACGTCAGCCCGACCACTCGAAACTACCTCGACTCCTTCCGGCAGCAAGCCCCCTTATCACCGCTTTCCCCGACCCGACCAGCATACCACCTTAAACCCCTAGCCACTCCCACCAGGGCCTACCAGTTCTCTCCCACCTTCATCCCGTACACCAGTCAGGGAGACCCGCGAATCGCGAAGGCAACCCAAGCCAACATCGTTCCCGCGAAACAAGCCCCTGTGGTCATCAAGAAACTATCCGAGCTCTTCTAGACACCGCATCCAGATCCAGAGGGTATGTGAGTACTACGACCACCCATAATCAAATCGGGGTTGACGACAAGATGATGGTGAATATGTTGTGGCAAAAGTGTTGAAAGACTGTGGAATATCCATTCAATCTTTAGAAAACACAGGAAAAAGAACAAACAAAGGAGAAGAAGAAGAGTCAGATGAATTTTTGCTTGAGCAAATGGAAGAAAAATGAAGTTTAACTCATCTTGAGAGTACTGCTCTAGCGTACTTGGCCGGTTGGGTAGCAAGGAAACTAGGAAAAAGGTTTACCTACATCACAGATGAAATTACTGCAACTTTAGGAGAGCCACCGGCAAGTATCTGGATAAAACACCTCTTTTTTGAAGGGCTGCAAATGCCATCGGCCGTCTGGATTAAGCAATTGAGGAAACTAGAGGAATAATTCCGTAAACATCACGGAGAAACACTAAGAAAAGGACGTGACAGTATCGAATTTAGTTATTAATTTAAATAAACTTTATCCTGGAATTTCTAAAGAAGTCAGATCATTTATTCGCCAAAGGACATTAATTAGAATTACATTTTTGAACAGTAGATTGATCTTGAAAAGGACTAAAAGAGGGTACAATTCAGACAACAAAAGGAAAAACTATAAGGAATTCAAGAAGATCATTACATAAAAAAAAAATTAAGTAACTGTCATTAGAAGCTTGTTTTTAGCACTAATTTGAAAACTACCAACAATCTATTTATGGATTTTCTTATAGAACAAAACTAATTTCAGTGTTATTATTTACTATTTTTCATTATTATTTGTTAATATAATGTAATTGCATAAACAAATACTATTAATATGTATAATTTAATAACAAAATTTTCCCGGCACAGATTTGTCCGATTACCAAACCTTTCCTTCACCTCTGACAAGACATCTTGTGAATGTGGGGAATGCCAGGCGCCACAGTGGTTCGGATTCCACGTTAAACTGTAGGTCCTTCATTTCATCTCACAATCACCCTACCATTACACATTAGCGTAAGTGCGTATAACCCAAACGGGTAGTAAGACGCGGTGCTAATAATAATAATAATAATAATAAATAACAACAATAATAACAACAATAACAACAAAACAATAGCAACACAACAAACAATAAACAACAAAACAATAACAACAACAATAATAACAATAACAATAACAACAACATTTGGTAGGGTCTAATACATTGTGATATGTATGTTTATATATGTGTGATGCATATATTCGTTGTATATTCATTATGCATTACAAAATAAAATTACTTTTATTTGATTCTATCTGGAAAAAACAAAGAGAAATTCGGTAAATTAGATATCAGACAAATATTTAGAAAAATTATTAACTTGATTTCTGACTTGCTGCCTGTGTAGTGTGTGTTTACACTGCTACTGTTTGTAAATAATTTTATTTTCTAAAAGGAAAATTAGAAAAAATGTTATTACAGTATAAACAAATCATTTTAAAACTGATAAAACTGTTATTCATATCAGTAACTTATAAATTAAGCTAATACATTCTGCATATCTGTAATGATTTATAAAAATAATGTAAATAAACTATGAATATTATCTAAATAATAAAATTAATTCAGTTTTAAATTAGTTTTGTCAATTATCTTAATTTTTTCAAACTCACTACGCGATAAATATTACCGGTACTCTGAGAGCGATAAGAATTTGCCTTAAAACTTTGATCTGTAAGTAAAAATGAACATTCTATATTTAGTCGTATTTAATAATAATGTAAACGAAATACAACATTTATGAAAAGAGTAAAGCGCACTAGGAAAGCTGCGTGTAGAAGCGGGTATGTTATTATATAATTACAAATTAATAATACGCAGTTAATAAGTAAGAATAGTAGATGCTGTTAGTGGCTTTCTAGGCGCCAGGCTACATGTGATGTCACAGCAGTGAGAGTGGTGTCTACACATGCTTCCGGGAACGAGGCAACCTCTTTAAGTAACCTGGATTCTAATGTTCTATTCCAGGCTTAGGATGACGTATGTTTCTTAATAACATTTTGAAAATACTCCTTTACTATCCACCTCTCACAATCAGAAGTGTCAGGGTTGACATATAAGCTAACTAATAAGCACTATTGTATGCACAAAACTTTTTCAACCTCTTTTACTCTTTCTGTAAGAATTTAGAAATTATATAACATTATTGCTCATTAAAACTCACTTGATTTCAATAACATTTTATTTAATATTATGTGATTTTAAGATGTTGATGTTTGGCATAGTAGTGAAAAAAAAGTTGTTGCTTTTTGCACCAGATTTCAAATGTGCTTAGGGTATAGAAATGTGTATCGTATAGTTCTCCATTTTGGAACATAATAGTTGGATCACAGCACCTTATACCAACATAGAGAAAGAACCCCTTGACCTTCCTGACCGATGGCAATTAAGGTTCTTCGGCCCCCTAATCTCCCCTGAAACTTTAAGAGTACAGCATACCTATTAATTTTATCCGAACACGCCACTGGCTTAACTTGGTTTTGAGCTATAACTTTTACAAATTTAGTTTTGCTTGATAGCTAGTTATTTGTGGAGCATATGCCAAGTAAGCTGAGTTGTACTAATACTTTAAGTTTAATGTGATCTGTAGTTATGTGGGGAATGCCAGGTCTCCACCGTGGTTCGGATTCCACGTTTAAACTGTAGGTCCTTCATTTCATCTCACAATCACCTTTCCGTTACACATTAGCGTAAGTGGTATAACCCGAATGGGTAGTAAGACGCGTGCTAATAATAATAAATAATGATCTGTAGTTTGTCAACTTTATGTCTGTGTGGCTCCCAGTGGTGTATCCTAAAAAATTAACAGGTATGCTACACTCAAAGTTGTAGAGTGATTTTGGGGTCAAAGATACTTAATCACTGAGCTAAGAGGGGTTCTTCCACGTAAAATATTTGAAATTCATGGTTTCCCACTATCCTCATGGTATCTTAAGAAATCTCATGCTCCCAACTCCCATATGTTCTCTCTTTTAGACTTATACATATATTGTTTGAATGTCCACTTTTACAGCCTTCTACATATTTTAAAGTCAAAAGTACACCCGAACTATCCATGAAGCACATACAAATAATATATTTTATTATTATTAGCACGCGTCTTACTACCTTCGGTTATACCACTTCGCTAATTGTAATGGTAGGTGATTTGAGATGAAATGAAGACCTACAGTTAACGTGGAATCCGAACCACGGTGCGCCTGGGTTCCACACATTCACAAGAGTCTGTCAGAGGTGTAGGAGGTTTGGAAATCAGATAAATCTGTGCCGGACCGAGGATTGAACCCGGCCGCCAGCATAGAAGTCTGACACCTTACCCTAGACCACCAGTCACCACTACAATAATATAGTATTGATTATTATCCATGCAAATAAAATGAAATATAAAAACACAGAACAATGTGAGTGTATCCATCACTATTACGTTAATAGATTTAACTAAAATATGGGCTATGAGTGGTATGAGCTCATTCCTTACTGCTTAAGAGAGATTGACACACATCTATGGGCACGCGGACTAAATTTCAAACTCATTTAGTCTGATTTACCAATGATGATGTCAGGGATCAAATCTCGGTTGGGTAAACTGTGGGTTATTTTTCCTAAATAGCTTCCCACAACCCCTTCATGCAAATGCATGTACATTTTTCTCAATTCTATCTGTTTAACCTATGTTCATTTATCTTAGTGTAATTAAAAGCTTATAGTCTACACAAGAAGTATCAGGAAAAACAAAAATCTAATAATACAAAGAGTAAAATTAATTGGTACCCATCTTTTACCATCAAAGGTAGCAAGCTTACCTTGAAAGATTACACTATGGCCCTATATTATTAGCCGACTGCTATCATTCAAGTTAAATGGAGTGTACAGGAATAAAATTTCTTTCAGATCTTGGTGGGAGGAAATCAGGTGGATTGTCAAAGTCAAGTTAAAAATAAAACTAGTTCTTAAATCCTAACGCACCTCACATATTACTGCTTGGATACAAATGTGCCTCTCAACTTGAAAATGTATGCTCCAGAAACTATTTAAATGCTTGAACTGCATCTAATATAGGGCAGACTTTCTCAGATTAGTACTCTATCGACTTCATAACGGCAAAATTGAGGTTAGAATGTAGGTAGATTACCTCTAAAATGCTTCCTTCCTCATACCTACCCCATTAGGGTAATTATCATATATGAGTGTAAACTGAGCATGTAGTAAATACATGTTGATAAAAACATTGTTGAAACTCACAACTATCATACTAAAACCACAAAGCACTGTCAACTACAGTAAAAATAGCACCCTTTCCCCTCTTTAACTACCTGTGTATCCTCTAAAAGGGTGATAAAAATTTTTAGCCAAATACAGAAATGATATATGTTCCTAGAATACAGAGCTACAAATAAATATTTATTTAACTATTATATAATTTAAAGTGTGTTATAATATTAGCGAACTAGCTATTATGGGTATGCCAAGCTCACGTTTTCAATTCGAAGCAAACTCGAATTAATTATTTCAAATAGTCTTGAAGCCGAATCAAAGTTCAAATATTTTTTTGTTGGTAGTTTTAAGCCTGAAAAATATTATATTTTTGTTATTTGTATGACTTTATATGCTAAAATTACTATGAAAATATTTTATTGGACAATTGCTTCTAAATTAAGTTTAATTCTGATAAATCAAGCTATTATAACAACTTAAGATTACTTCAGATATTTCCCAAATGAATATTGTTTTGAACTGTACATAACAGCTCAGAATGGCACTAATTGACCATTATTGTCAATTATTCATAATGGTCAAATTCTGATTACTTTCGTATCATAGTCGAGATTGATATTTGTTTAGATGATTTGCAGACCTTACTTGCTATTATTATATACATTTTTTGTATTTAATTTTACTTAAACTATACTAACTTAGCTTATCAAATAATAAATGTGATTTTGAATAATATTTTTTCAGTAGTAGGCACAGTGCTCATCATGCTTTATGAGAATAGTAGGCCCTGCGGTATTAAAACCTGAGCTCATTCACCACTGTTTGCTGGCTAGGGACAAGGAAATGTTTGGTACCACTTAGAGATTGGTCAAGCTCATTAGGTAGGACCTCTCAACCTTGGCTTTCTGTTTTCAAACAGCAGGTCCCGGGGTTCATAATCTGGAAGGTAGAGGCTTATTAAGAAGAAGTACTTAAACTACGTCACAGGGTGTCTACCATCCGGGAAAATCAGGAAAACGGAATTAGCCGGGAATTTGAAGTGATCGGGAAAAAACGGGAATAAGTCGGGAATTAGGTAAATCACAATAAAAATCCGGGAAACTGATATATAATAATCATGAAATCAGTAAATTTTGTCATTTTTTTGTTTGTAGCTGTGTAATATATTTTTAATTCCTAGTAAACAATTTTAATACAAATTTTAAAAAACTATTCAAATTTTACAACTTATTTTATAAAAAAGATTAATAGAAAAACGAGGGGGGGGGGGGTGGCGAGTTAGAAGGATGTGATTATACACTTTTTTTTTAGTCGGAATTTTAGGAAATGATCAGGGAAATCAGGGAAAAGGTCGGGATTTCATTGGTCAAGTTGAGTAGACACCATGGTCAGGCTATTCTATTATTAGGAAATAAATAAATATTAATTTTCAAAATTTATATATATATTTTTTTACATCTAAAATGTATATTTATTCATAGTTTAAATATTAATATTCTCACAGTTTTCACAAACAACATTAAATTGCAAAAATAGTCCATATTATTATGGGTATACAGCGAAGGACTAGCATACCTGGAGAATATGCCACTGGTGGTTACTAACATGTGGGTTTCTTATGTCACTAAGTTCAATGTAACATACAGTTGGTCAACTATATGTGATTACTAGCTTGTGTTGTTATTCTGTCACCAGGCTCATTTTAGGGGAGCAGTGTGCACCGAAGGTGAGATTCTTTAATTTATTTCAATGTCATATAATGATAAATTTTACATTTTTAATCATTTATAAACACAACAACAAAAACAAATTTGTTCAATAATAGAATTAATATTGTACGACAACTTTTTTTTTCCGTCCATTAGCCCTCTTGTTTCCAGCTTGTAACCTGGGTCAATTTTCATTCAAGCCATATATTTTCCACTACCGGCTTGCTAGGCTGTCATATCTTTATATGCCTTATAATTTAATTTAAGACTAGAACAGGCACAACATCCAGTCCTCGGCCGTTAATTCATCACTGTGAAAGGGTAAGCCCACATTTCACCAATGATAAATTGTAAAATAATTCTATATTCTTTAATTCTTTTAAGGAAACTTACCTAATTCACAAACATAAATATTAAAAATAATATCACAACAAGCACCAAAAGTATTTTAATATGAAATAATTAACATTTTTACTAATAAAAGCTATCACAAACAAACATAATATAACCTTTTAAATGTTGACAACACATTAAAAAAAAATCTGGGTTCCATAAATATTTGTCACCTTAATATTGTATTCACAAATATTATTTTGATGTATCACTCATTATTATTATTATTATTATTATTATTATTATTATTATTATTATTATTATTATTATTATTATTATTATTATTATTATTATATTTATTATTATTATTATTATTAGCACTGCGTCTTACTACCCGATCGGGTTATACACACTTACGCTAATGTGTAATGGTAGGGTTATTGTGAGATGAAATGAAGGACCTACAGTTTAACGTTGAATCCTGAACCACGGTGGAGGCCTGGCATTCTCCACATTCACAAGATGTCTTGTCAGAGGTGAAGGAAGAGTTTGGTAATCAGATAAATCTGCGTGGGACCAGGATCACTCTATAGATTCCTATTCTATTAGGCTATCTTGATCTTTCAATTCCTTCTATTAAAGGTATTCTAAAAACACTAGTTTATAAAAAAATTTATTTATCCACAAATAAAAGGTTTGGTTAATCTTGGTTGGTATAGATTTTGCTATTAACATTATAAATAATGTGTACCATAAAAATATATCATCATGTGCCAAAATATCTCTGATGCAATTGAGATAAAACAATACTGTATTAATTGCAAGAATTAGGCTTGTTATGAAAAATGCCTGGGAGTTTTACAATCATAATTGGTTTTTGAACATATTAACAGCTTTATATGGATGGACATTATGCAAGAATTCAAATTGAGATGTTCTGCACAATGTTACACAATATGGCAGAACGTTATAAGTGTATTAGGTGAGTTTTATTTATTTGATTTTTTTATATAGAATGGTTTTACTTTATTAATCTTGTTATCATTGGAAATTGGCTTTTGTTGTTGTATGTATTGATGCAAAAAATATATAATTTATTATTATATTTTATTGGAAAAAATTAAAGAAACTCGCCTTTGGTGTGCACCATTCTGATTTTTAGACTTGGCTTGTAAATTTTATTTGGCTGTTAATATGTGTGATTCTGATTCCACCAGGTTAATTGGAACCTGCAGTTTTACAACATTGTGTGGTTGGTAACGTGCGTGGTTCTTATGTCACCAGCTTCAATGTGACCTACAGTTTGTCAACATTGTTTGGGTGGTAAAGTCTGTGATTCTTAGGTCACTAGGTTCAATGTGTATTTGAAGTTTGTCAACTTTGTGTGGCTGTTAATGTGTTTGGTTCTCTTTTTATTAGGTTTATTTTTGGCCACATCGTGTCAATTTTATATCGATACTAACGTGTGTGGTTCTGATGTCACCAGGTTCATTGAAATCTGCAGTTTGTCATCTGTTTGTCAACGTTTGAGATTCTGTTTTGACCAGGTTCAATGTGATCTACAGCTTGTCAACTCTGTACAGTCTCATCACCAAGCAAACGAACAAATGGCATCAACTCAACAGAACATGAACCACCAGCAACAACACATTTCTCAGCCACATCATCAACAGCAGCAGCAACATTTACAACAACAACAACAACAACACCAACAACAGGTATTTATATATTATTATAATTAATTAATGAAGGACTTAAGTCAAATCTTCATCTGTGGTTGAATGTTATTGGTGTCACTCTTGCGAGATACTGGCAGGCCCTTGGTGGGCATATCAGGGTTTGAATCACCATCGAGTGTGTTATTCCCTAAATGGTTTCTTCCTCTCCCTATAAACAAATGCAAGTACATATCCTTTCCACATCCTTACCTTATAGGCACTGTGTCAAGCTATTGATGATGCTAGTGAGAATGTGTAAAGCACCCATATGGCGAAACAGTGAAGCTCCGAAAGATAATGGCTGATAGTACACATACAGAAATATGTCAGATATAAACAGAATAATAGTGAGATATAGTTATAATATATATATGGTGGGAAGATTAGGCCGTACTTATGTACTGTTGCTCAGGCGATGCCTGAATGTATTATTTGTACATTCTTTCTGTCGAAGCTCTTTCCATGTTTCAATGAGATGAAGTGATGATGATAGTGAATATGAAGGCATGAAACCAATATAACTTCTTAATCTAACTTAAGCCTATTTACCAGTCCCTTCTGACTGTTAGGCTCATTACCCTTCTGTGAAAAATACCCATTATATCGGTTGGGATTCGAACCTGGAGCCATTCTGTTTTAATCAGGTGCACTGACCACTATACCAAGGGGCCAGTTATTCATGGTTATGATTTAATTTCATCTTTAGGGGGGTATCAGGTTTAATTAAAGCGGGTCATGTAACTTATTTTATTGACGTGGACAAAAACTTCACTTTTATATAATTTAAAGTTGTAAGTTAGACGTGAGTAGGCTTAACACCTTAAAATATTAAAGTTTAGACAATATTAGATAATGATTTGCAATAGGACTTGATATGAACAAGTCATAATTTTATCATCAATTCAAGATACATTTAAATTTCTAACCACCATGGTAGTGGGATACTATGAAGTGTGTTTGGAAAGTAAGTACCATCTCCAAATATGGGCATGAGAGCGCTTCAGTCATCGCTGTACGCATGCACTTTGAGCTCCCTCATACATTAGCTTACCTAAGACACCATTATGAGTGAAGCAAGTCTTTTTTTAATTTTTGTTTTAAATCATTAAAACACTTAAGATAGTTATAGGACCCACCAACTGTAAAATACAGTCTGTTATCTGTTATTTGAATGCAAGAAATGTGAAACCAACCAAAATAATTTGGTAGATTAGTGTAGCTTATGGTAAAAATGAAATGAGTGATGGAATGGTGAGGAAACTGGTTATACACTATAACAAAGGACGTGAAAATGTGCATGATGAGGTACAGAGTGTGGAGCTATCTGTTATTAATGATGTTTTGGTGCAGAAAATCAACAACAACAAAATCCTAAGAACAGGCAGTTTATGACTTCGTCACTTTCTTGAGAATTCTCACAGATTTCAAGAATTGTTCTTTATGAAATTGTTACAGATAGTTTAAAATATTGAAAGCTTTGCTCACTCTGGGTGCCAAAATTTCTTTGAGGTGTACATAAACAAGCGACTTGGCAGGGCTTTGATTTTTCTCACGCAATACACTGATGGAAGTAATGAATTTCTAAGCTACATCATCATCGGTGATGATACATGGATGGCTCACATTACGCTGGAATCAAAATGGCAGTCCATGGAGGGAGGCACAACAAATATTCAAAAAAGCAGAAATTCAAGCAAAATAATTTCAATCCAGAAGATTATGTGCCTGTTTTTTTTGGGGGCAAGAAAGGGAGTTTTGCTGTTTGATTTCATGACATGGGCTGAAACAATAAATGTTGCATACTACGATGAGATCTTGAAGAAATTGCTTCACGCAATCCAAAATAAATGCTATACATGTTGAATCGCAGTGTTGTATTGTTTCATAATAATGCTCAGCCACAGGTTGTTGGTCGAACCCAAAAGCTCATCACATAAGTTGGTTTGGAAGAAATGACTCATCCCCCCTACAGCCCAGACTTAGCACCAAGTGACTTTCACCTGTTTCTGCATTTAAAGCGGCTCCTTGCTAGTCAGCACTACAACAACGATGACAACTATGTCAAAAGAGCTATGCAACATTTTCTGTCTTCACAAGTGACTTAATTTTATGAAGAGGGTATTCATAAATTGGTGCCACACTACGACTTATGCCTTAATATGGTTGGAAACTATGTAGAAAAATAGTTAAAGGTATTACCTTAATTGTAACAATCAAATTGTTTGAAAATAAATTGTCTTTATTTTTAATAGCCATACAGTACTTACTTTCTGAAAACATCTCGTATATCTTGTAAGGACTAAAAATGTTAATTTGTGCACACAATATTTAGTTTCACATAAAAAAGTTATTGATTTCTTTAGCTATCTCTTGGCATTACTCATTTTTGAGAATAATACAAATTAGTAAAAATATAATTAACATATTTATTTCTGTTGAATATCTGAACCTACTTATTTAATTTCTTCCCATACCATGACCTGTCAGGAAAACTGTAAATACTATGCTTTTCTTAGTGCTTTAATATAGATTTGAACATCCTGCAATACAATTCTTATTTCCTACTCTACTGCTTTTTAATTGATTCATTGTATATGAATTAATATAATAAAGTGGAAATGAGTGGAATATCAATAGTCAGCACTTTGATTTATATTTCAGCAATGGCCTTCACTATAGTGTTTAAAATTACTTGTACTACCAAGACAATATGCATCAACGAACAGTACCTATTAATGTAAATATGCAGATAGCTTGAACAGGTAATAAGATGTGTCCCACACAAAGAAATCATACACTAACTCATGGATTACTTCTTCCTCTGATCATCATCGTGGAATTTCTCCTGCTTGCTGGAAGGGTGTTTGCGACCAAGCTATTGCCAACATTCTCTGTCCATGAACATTCTTCTTCCATCACTCTCCTCTGGCTCTCTACTTTCTTATCTACATATTTCCTTATCTGGTCCACCCACCTCCTTAGGGTTGTCCATCTGGTATCCTGCCCCTACCTCTCTTTCCATGTATAAACGTGGTGTTCTTGTTTTAACCATTCTTTTCACATGGCTGCACTGTCTGAGTCTTAATGACTTTAACCTTTTCTACATTGATTCCTTCACTCCTAAATCCTCTCTTATGTACCGTTCCTTACTCTATCTCTATGTGTCTATTGTATGGTACTTCTTAAAAGTTTTATTTACATGCTTACAGACTACTCAGCTCTTTCTTATTTTCTTTGCAAGTGTTTAAACTGTACGTAAGAATGGGGACGAAGTATAGCTCATATAGACTCATCTTGGCTCATCTTGGCTCTTCTTGTCCCACATTAGCTGGCATGTCAAATTAAGGAATTTGACCCTTTGGTCACTCCATTGAGTACATCTGGCTTTATGGTGCTCTTAAAGGAGACCACACTACCCAAGTATTAGAACTCGTGGATATTTCCAGTTGTTCTCCTTCCAGACTATTATGCAGCATTTGGAGTATACTTAACTGATTTTCAAGGCAACTGTCCTTGTTTTACTCACATTAATCTTATATTTTTTGAACTTGGAGACCCACTTAATAATAGTTAATATTTAGCACCGCGTCTTACTACCCGTTTGGGTTATACGCTTTAAGTACTAATTACACTAATGGATTAGGAATTGGGAAGGTTTAATTAGAGGAAGTGAACCCGCATTTGTGTGGAGGTAGAGTGGAAAACCATTTAGGAAAAACCACCCGCAGTTCACCCGACCGAGATGACCCACTTATCAAGTTCCTGTACTTATCCTTCAGTCTCCTCAAATCACTACATTATCCGTGTGTACCAGGGCATCTAGGTATTTTTTTCTCCTCTATTTTCATGTATTTTAGTACAGCAATCATGTCAGTTACTAACAGCATTTGTTAACGAGCATATCCTTATTGAACCCCGCTTTTGGTCTCAAAGCTCTCTCGCCTGCCTTCTCCAAACTGAACACAACTCGGACACTTTTTATTCAAAATTTGAACTTTGCCAATCTAATTTCCCGGAACCTTCCAGTTTTTCTAAACCATTCCAAAGTACTTTTCTTGGGACACTTTTGCACACCTTTTCCAGTTCAAAACAATATTATTAGATACCCCCCTTACTCTCAATAATGGATCGCAACCCGGCGAGATCTCGCAAAGGTTATAGTTTTTTTTGGAATGTAAATAAATATTCTTTGTTATGGTATAGTCAAATGTTTATTGAAAATTTAAAAAATCAACAATATCTTACTGCACCTAATTGACTAATTATTTTACTGTTTTACTACTTATTTATTAATAAAAAGTTCAAAAACAAATATCAATATTTGGTAATTTTGTAGTCTTTGTAGTCTAGTTAATTAAAAATATAACTTCTAATCTTTATCTGAGGTAATTATAATCGGTATTCTTTATTCAGAGAGTTAAAGTATCATATGAATTTAGGTTACGTTTACTAATTGTCTTAATTTTTCTTACTAAAGTAAAGAATCAATAAAAAATGTAACAAATTTATAAATATCAAATAATAAGTCACTTCTCTTTTTGGAAATATGATCTTAAAAAACAAATAGCATAAGTAGTGTTATTTCCCGATCTACTTCTAATAGAACTACATATGTAGCCAGTGGCCGAAAAGGCTCGCTCTGCTTCCACACTTGTTGGTTTGATAGTTAATAAATAGTTGTAAAACAAAGTCAAATACTTCCCTTTCACTCCATCAATTTCAAATGCGGCCATTTCTTTTTAAACTATATTTTTGTAGTCTATCTCTGTTCTAGTTCCTCTGTTTAGTGTAATCTTCATTGTCTTGCTTTAGCTTCATTTCTAATTCCTATTGTAAATTAAATTATTTTCCAGAGATTGTTGACTATTATCTGCATCTACATCATCTAAAAGTTGTACATTTTCAGCATCATCTTTAATGATTTGGTATAAAATGTTTTTCATTTATCGCCATAACTTATTCTTTTTCGGTATTACAAATGTAGGATTGGGCGTTTTCAACTCTTGGTCATACTTTTATGGATCCCGCAAGTAAATCAACATAGCAGTAACTTCACTACATTATTCTTTCACTCGTACACGTAGCACCTCAGATAAGTTCATTGCTTAAAACTGTGTCTTGCTTCTCCCAAGTTTCTTTAACATAAATCGAAATGTTGTGTCTGCAGTTATTAGGGTCGACTCTTTTCTGCATAATGTTCCGACGCCCAATATAAAGGGCTGCAAGCCGTTAATGATGTTTATGATTTTGTACCATTCTTCATCTGTAAATTTTATGTCAGATGCAATGTCGATGAGAGCCTTCTCAATGCATTGATACTGTAAAACCTGTCCAACATATCTAGTAAGCTGTTCCAGTGAGTGTGGCAATCTAGAATTAAGCTTAATTCTTTTACTGTCTCTCTTTACTATTTATGCAAATACATGTCATCTTAGTTGCGATCTCGAAAATCTTTACCACTTTCGAACTTTGAATACATCATTGTAGTTGGAATCACTGTGACTGTAGTCTAGGTAAGGGTCAGACTTCTGTGCTGGCGGCCGGGTTCAATCCTCGGTCCCGGCACGATTATTGATTCCAAACCTCTACACTCTGACAATACATCTTGGAATGTGTGATGCAGGCCGCCACCATGGTCGGATTCCTGTTAAACTGTAGTTCCTTCATTTCATCTCAAATCACCACCATTACACATTAGCGTAAGTGCGTATAACCCAACGGGTAGTAGACGCGGTGCTAATAAAATAAAAAGAATCGCTTCAGCGGATTGCCTATCGATATTTATGGCCAAACCTTGTTTATCATTTATTTCTTCCATACCTTCCTCATCGTCACCCTCTATATCCAAATCAGTCGACGTCTTTTCTGTGGTTCATCTCTTTCAACTTTTTTTTATAGAATATTGACCACAGCAAACTGTATGCCGTGTGCGAAACACAGTTGCTGATAGCAAGATACAGGTTTGCCAACTTTTACCAAGACACCCTTACCGTCAGTTGTCATGCCAATAATATCGGTTTGTAAGTCAAGATCAAAACTTGTCAAACGTTTTTTGACCAATCCAATGCAATGTTCAGCAGTACATGAATATTTATATTTAGTTATAGTTATGTTTAGTTATTTTTATATATATATTATATATATATATATATTATATATATATATCCAAAAACTCCTGGACATCATGCTCCTTGAAAATAAAATCTATGCGGGCACGCGGGAAGTTGCACTATTGTGCTTACTTTACACCACTGTTGAGCTACAAACAATTCCATAGACTCGTTTTCTGAAACACTGGATCCCTCAGATACACTTATTTCACCACCTGGGACATCAACATTGATTTCATCCAAGTCACTAAACTCTTCATTGCTTTCTTCCAACATTTTAAATTATCTAAAATAAATATCACTATAGTGGCAAAACATTACAAGGAACACAAGCACAGTTAAAATGTCACTTATAAGCTATAATTAGTAGATAAATTTGCTGCTAGGATACAGTGTAAACAATTACTTTATCTTATTGCTATCTTGTAGTCTTTTCATGTACTTTTTGTAAACTAAATATATTGAGCTAATATATTCTTACAGTGCAAGATTCATCATGCCTGTAATAACTCGGGCAAATAATTTCCTGCACAAACAAGCTGCTCGTAATAACACAGGCAAATCACGGAATTGGTTAAACAGTGGAATAACTATCCCCTAGGCCAGTCATCTGGTACCTGATTTGTTTTGCCAAATTGTTGTTGTTAGTATCTGGTATAGCCATTGTAACTTGGATATTCAAGCTGATATTACCATATCTGCTGTGAGTTCATCCCCGCAAAGCTCTTTACACCTCTGCCCATGTCATCAGTGTCTCGTTTCTGTTTGGTTTATGATTCTCTGCTTCCCATCTGCTTACTCTGCCACCATTTAGTAGTTCATTAAAAAGGTTTTCATCTCGTTCTTAATCTTTCTCTTATTGCTAATTACTTCTCCATCTTCTTTCTGTAATGCTCTAATATCTTCCTTATCAGATATTTTACTCCTTACCATTCCAAACAGCATTTTTATATTCCCTTTGCTCTTTTTCTTCTAGTTTCTGTGTAGAGAAACTTCTACTTGCATCGGTCCTTTACTTCTCTATAACTCTTTCAACTTCCAGTTTTTTTATTCCTGTTTTTTGGCTCTACTTCCTCAATTTTTTTTTCTCATTCTTCACTATAAGGCCCTAATTTTGCTTTTGTTTCTCTATATTCTTGACATTCTTTGCCATATTCCTCTTCATTTATTCATCCTTCACTCTGTCACTCCACCACAGTGTCTTTGTTTCATTCACTCTTTCACCTGTTTTACCATATATTTCTGTTGCACTGTTTACAAGACTAGTTTTAAAGTTATTCCACTCTACATGACCATCTTGTATTTCAGTGATTGATAACATAATTTTAATTCTATTCTGGAACTCATGCCTTACAACCATATCCTTCAGCTTCCAGTCCTTTATCTTTGGCCTTTTATATCTTATACTCTTTCCACTTTAACACCATCTAGTTCCACTACTAACAGCGCATGATAACTGTCCAGGCTCTCAATAGGGATAACTTAACATCCTGTACTTCCTCTCCACATCCTACATCAGTTATTAATAGTCTATTACGGACTTATATCTGCCATCCCAGCTGTACCTTGTGACTTTGTGGTCTCTTGTTTTTTGAACCAGGTGCTCTTTACACTAAGTTTGTTCCTTACGCAAAACTCAAGCAGCATTTCTCCTTGCTTGATTTTTCTTCAATACCCAAAAGGGCCAATCGTTTTCTCAAAGCCTATTCTTTCCACCCTGATCTGAGCATTAGTCACCTATTATTATGAGATTATCTTCTTGGATGTTGTCCTCTTATTCTTGTAGGAAATTCAATTTTTCTTCGTCACTACAACCTTGCTGAGGCACACATACTTGCTAAATGGCTACTTACATATTTTTACTTTTATAATAAAGGAAATTGATAAAACTAAAGAAAGAGGAAAAATAAACTACTAAGAATAAGAATAAATTTGATGAAGAAAGCCCACCTAGGGAAAGAGGAAAGATGTGGGAAGAATCCAATGTGCACAAAGGTGACATCTTCTTCCTTTCTTCTGTCTTCTATAGTAGAAGTAGTCACACACACATTTTAAACACAAATATAATAATATTTCGGCATTGTTGCCTTTATCAAACACAAAGAAGAAGAGAGTACAAATGACACAAACAATGGATTACTCCATCTTGAATTTTGAATTAAACTGTTAGAAACAAATTGTGCCAACTGTTTTTGGGAGTAGAAATAAATTCCTTGGTTGTGGTTAATATTTATAGAAAACTGATGATGATAATAATAATAATAATAGACAAGAGAAAAAAGAGAAAATAATAATAATAATAATAATGTTAAATTTGGAAAATAATATTATAGAAATAAACTATCTTCTGTTGAGGCCTGGTGGTAATCTTGATTTGGTGATCCATTGGTGGGCCAGTTCCCACTGTCTAAGTTGAGAACTGTTGCGCTGTTTTGGGAAATGCTCTTAATATTTTGGTGGTGTAGCAGGTTTGAAAGTCCTGGTTGTGGGTACTAGCATGGATGGGTACAGGCTTGTCCGGATCTTTGTGGTTTGTGTCAAAGCGATGATTGTTCATTCGCTGTCTGAGAGAACCTGTAGTGAAGCCTATATATTCTGCATCACATGATTTGCACTGTAGTTGATATATCAAGTTATTGGTTTTGCAATTGTAATACCCAGGGATTTTGTATTCCAATTTGGTTACTTTGCTGTTGAAGGATGTAGCTGGTAGTTGTATTCCACATGTGCTGCAACGGGTGCTACCGCAGGGGTGTGAACCTTTGGTAGTAGGTTTTTCTTCTCGGATTCTCTTGGGGTCAGGAAGTTTGGGATGGACTAGAATATTGTGGAGATTGGGTGGCCGTTTGAAAGTAACTTTTTACTTTTATAATTCTCTCACTGACAAAGGTAACATCTGCATTACAATCCAAATCTCTGTGGATAACTAACCTAACTACATTATTTGCCTCTTTATTACCACACCAGTGTGGTTTATATCCATTTCTTAGCTGCTTGGTATTATGTCCTTTCTATTATTTATATTATTTCTATTATTTCACTTAGACCAAGTATTTTCCTGTGGTCCTTCAAGCCTGTAATTTTGTTGAATTTCCCTGCTAAGGTTAGTATGTTCAAGGTTGCAATTCTCAAACTTTCTTGTCTCCTTTTATCTTGGTTTTATGTCTCTTCTGGTAAGCCTTCCTGTATTTCTTTAGCAATCTTCTGATTCCGGAGAGTTGTCATGGTTCCCAGAAAGATCGAAAGTGGAGTCTAAATTTGGTTCACGTTTTCTGAGGCTCGTTCTATTGTGGAAAGCAATTTAGGGTTATTCTTCTGCTGGCTTTCTAGGCCTAATGCCAAGGAAGATTTACTATAAGGATTTACTCCCTTAGCCTTCGACACAATCATGTCAAAACCTGTAAGGCAACAGGTCCCTTTCCAGGATCTGGATGGCCGCCCCTTTGGGGTATATACCATACCATACAATACTCTGTTACGTGCTATGACCACTATGCTGGCTCGATGGCATTGCCAAGCACTGTTGGACATTGAAGCCCAGGGCAGTTTCTAGGTCGGTACCTAAAAAGCTCCAACCCCCCCACCCTGAAGGGTGGGATGATCTGGATCAGGTCAGATACCCGGGGAGGCGAGAATTAACTCCTCCCCTTCTAGTTTCTCACTAGTTGGACCGACACTGGGGATTGTACCCTCTGGGATACAGACGTTACCTGATGAAATTCAGTGACATTTTCCCCACTGCAGGACCATCACTCTCCTAAAGGGGCTAATCCATCAGAAGCTATTGCCCCCCCCATAAGGTGTCAGGATATTTTCCGTCTTCCAACACGCTGCGTTGAATCCATATCTGTATGGTCTACTCCATCACAGTAGCTGGATAGCCTGGTCAAACTTTACCCTGCTCTTTATTTCTATTTTTTATCATATAAAGTATTTTAATTGTGGACATTGCCACCCTCTAAATTACTACGGATCTTAATCTATTATGTGTCTCCAATCCTAAAAAGTGAGATTACAATTTTGATTGTCCCTCTGTATTTGTTTGTCTACTTGAGGCTACAGCTTTAAAGCCTAGATGAATATTGTTCAAACTTGTATTTAGATGATGGGCATACTTCTAAGCAAAAACTTTATTTTAATTCTAGATATAAAGTTAAGAGTAGGGTTGAGAAATGTTGAAACAGAGTGTTTCCACATTATTTTCAGCTACAGCAGGGGTCTTCAACCTTTTTTTGGCCAAAGTTGCCTTCTATTGTTGGCCTGTGGGCTGCAATACTATAACAAAAATATTCGGTTTGATATTAAAATTATTGTATTAGCTCATTCTTATGTACATTTATACTCACCTCACACTGGGATTAGGATTTATTGTGAAGTATGTTCTCTATTGTCTAGTCATATTATTAACAGGAGGTAGCAAAGGGTGGGAGCAGAGCGGATTTAATAAGGAAGATGGCAGCAGGGATGAGTTCTATAGATGTGTAAGAGACCTGCTATGGAGATGAGATGTGCTCTTGAAGTGTAAGGAAGTGCTGTACAGGGTGTACTTTGTACCCATTTTTACAGAAGAAACATGGACATTGAATGTAAGAGAGACTAGGAAAGTAGAGCGCATGGGAATAAAGTTTGTGAGGAGCATATGAAACAAAGACTGAATGGCTATTACCATCAAAACAAGAACACAGTTTACACTCAACATTGTGGCTGTATAAAAATATTTTCTCACATATTTGATTGGCTTATCTTCTAATTCACTGTAAGTTAATTCTCCAAAACTGCACACCAAATGCCAGAATTTTTTTCTTTCTATAACTAGGCCTACCTTAAATTCTCAAAATTAACATTGGAATATTTAAACTATCCACACAAATATCTTGGATCTAATCACAAAATGTATCCCTTAAAAGTAATATCTACTTATTTCAACTGCTATATAAACAGTTTCTTTCATTTTGTAATTACATTATTTATGGAACCATTATTGATGTAAACAAAGGTGGTTCAGCCCCAACATAATTATAGAACAAACTTAACAACCAGACGCTAAACCATTAATATAATGCATGAGTATTATAATGAACACACCGGCCTCGGTGGCGTAGTTGGGTAAAGTGCTAATTGTGTTAAGCTCGACTACTGAGGATGGAGAGATTGAGGTTCGAATCTCGGTCGGGCGAACTGGGGGTGGTTTTTCCTAAATGGTTTTCCACTCTCCCTCCACGCAAATGCGGGTTCACTTCCTCTAATTCAACCTTCCCAATTCCTAAGCCATTAGCGTAATTAGTACTCAAAGCGTATAACCCAAATGGGTAGTAAGATGCGGTGCTAAATAATAATAATAATAACAACAATAATAATAATATAATGAACACATCATAACAAGTAAGATTAACATTTAGTTACTCTTTCTACTTTATATCATTCTATTATATTCCAAATCCTCTTGTGTTCATAATTTTCTCCAAGATTCAGTTTTACATAAAATGCTTAAGACTGTCCTCATTGAGGCACTATATCAAATTGCGCAGCTTGCTCAACAGCAACAACAGCAGCCTCATCAGCACCAACAACAGCCTCATCAACACCAGCAAGGTCAAACTGAGGCGAATAGAGAACTCCAACAATCCCAAGAGGTGGGTACACAAATGGACTCAGCAGGTGCCTCTGAGGTGAAGGATGAGAAAACTTCAAGCAGTGGGCCATGTGCAAAGGAACTGCGTAGCTTGCCCTGCACAGCTGGGTCAGTACCATTCAGAACTTAAACCTTGGGTTTTTATTACATTTTTCTACAGATCACAATATGTATATGCAGTGAATAAAAAATCAATTTATTTTAAAAAATCAGGATTTTAATAGTTTGATTTTGGTCTGTGTTAATCAGCTATTTTGACAATCAGTCTATTGCTGATAGGCCGATCACAGATGCAGATCATTTAAGATATTTTCCGTATTACAAAGTTATATTGCAGTAATGACACTCAAAACCAATAATTGTTTACTTGTGTCATTTTCATTTTGTACAAGGTATATCACACAAATAATAAACTCCTTCAACACTTCTAATTTTAGGGAAATCTTACTTGGAATAATTAAACTGATATTTCTTAAATCATATAATAGTTGAAAATATATTACTACTCTAAATTATTTTTGTTCTTATTTTGCTTTTATTTATTCATGCTTGTTAAAATCACAGCACTGACCAAGTCTTAAGATATTATTTGATCACCACCGATGGTGGCTAGGGTGTATAAATTCTAACCCTCATGTATCCAAAGGGTTTTCCACATAGGGTTCACTGGTTTTCATATTTATTACCTACATGCAGATGCCATTGCATTTTTTTTATCATTCCAACCAATTGAATTAATAAAAATCCTTTGAATCAATCATAGAAAACATACAGCTTAGATTTGTTTTGTGAAAAAAATTGTCACATGAAATGGAAAAAAATGTAATCTTGAAACTAAATAATTGGAGGTTTGAGGAAATAATTATAGTTTTTTTTATGTCACATTTTTTGTTCATTTAAAGTTGATAATCTGATTTGCACAAGTTGCCTCAATCAGGTTAATAGTCTTCTTGAAGGATGTTTTCAAACAAGCAAATAAAACTTAGTGGCATTTTTATAAGATTCTTTCATAGTGTATACAAGGAGAGGACAATTCTATAAGTCCATTTTGTTAGAGTCTACTAATTTCCTTTATCATCACCATTTTCAGTTATGCAAGATTACATGACGTATCTTCCCAACAAGAGATAGTGTGACTACCCGTTCTACGACACATTCATGCTTTATGTCTGGTCTCACCTATGTATATTTTTTAGTTTTTACGGGTATAACTTGCATCACTAGCCTCATAGACTAAGCTTTCAGTCTAGTCTGGGAGATCAGACTTTATGTTTAAAAACATTTTCTTAAGTTTGTAAAATATATTTTTCCACTCTTCCTCTCCACAAATCTTGGTACATTATATAAATTTTGAACCTTATCACCCCTCTTTCATTAGTAATGTCAGAACCTTGAATTTTAAAAATATATTGAAATATTAAAATTTAATGGAGTGCACAATATACCAATCACAAAACCTTTTTACTGCGAAACATTCCTTCAGAGTCTAGCAGTTGGGGTAATATTTTAGAATTTATTTTAGAATTTGAGTGGGAACTTTGTCTATCATAGATTTTTCTCTATTTTGTGAGTCAATTAAATAACATCCTCTTAAGCCAGGTGTCCCCAAACTTATTGAGCATAGGTCGACATTAGGATATTAAAAGTGCAATTAGGGGTATATGAATGGTGATTTTTTTATTACAAATATTTTGAAATCAAATACAAATAATTTAAATTTGAATAGTTAGTGATATTTCAGTACATCTTGGTTTTACTCACTGGTATACATATTTAAACATGGCCAACAAAATTTTGAATAAAGTCAGGGAAAGATATTCTAAATGAAATACAAAAATTCTTTGCAAAAAAATATCATGTTCGACAGAAAAGTTATGAATAGAACAGATCACTATCTATGTTAAAAAGAATAATTATGTTAGTTAAGGTTTGTAAATTTCAAACTAAACTTTAAAATGTAAGTATACCTATATGCACTTTTGGGAATAATTTGTTGTTAAAAAAAATACAAATTAAAATATGTATCCATTACTCTTAGTTTTAAGTGTTCAATTAAAATGCTTTAGCACTCAAAACATAATAATAATTAGTTAAATAGCCTCAACAAATTAGCCTGATGAGTCAATATTTAGTTTTTAATTTTTCTCAGTTATTTTATTAAACTCCTTCAATTACATTTTCTCCAAGACTGTGTAATACCATTACTTCCAAGTCTGATTGAAAATAATTCAATATAACTTTTTAAATGATTGAAATTAGTTATTTAGTAAAACATTGCCATGCAGATGATGTAAATCAAAATACATAATATAAAGAATTCACTTTATATTCATTACTGTTTCATTTGTTTCAAGCCTGTGGCTGTGCTTTATTCAAGCCATATATTTTTCACTATGGCTTGGTAGGCCTGTCATAGTATGCCTTATAATTTAACTTAAGACTAGGATAGGCACAACATCCAGTCCCCGGCCGTTAATTCATCATTGTGAAGGGGCTAACTCACATTTCACCAATGATATATTTTTTTGCATACCTGGAATTGAACCCAGTACTCTTAGTTCAGGAGATAGAGACACTATTTTTTTAACCACCGCGTCTTACTACCCGTTCAGGTTATATGCTTAAGTACTAATTACGCTAATGAATTAGGAATTGGGAAGGTTGAATTTAGAGGAAGTGAACTCGCATTTGCGTGGAGGGAGAGTAGAAAACCATTTAGAAAAAACTACCCCCATTTCACCCGACCGAGATTCGAACCTAGATCTCCCCGTTCTCGGCAGTCGAGTCAACACGATAGAGCATTAGCTAACTACGCCACTGAGGCGGGTTCACACTATTTACTAATCAAAATAAGATGTTGGATTATTTCACTTGATTGTCATTGACAAAGGTTGAAATTAAAATGGATTTGCCCCGTCTTCTTTCAAAGCTAATGTTGATAAATTACTTCAAAGCTGCCTTCTTCATCCCTAATGTCAGAATAATTAGTTATTGATTAATTCTTCAATTGCTAAAACAAAATGTAGTGATGATTGTTTACAATAGAAAGCCAGCTAAATGACAACATTTGCTGGACTGTCAAAAGTATATGTCACTAACTTAAGTTTATTTTAGTTTAGTGATTTTTGTTTACAAGACACAACTAGCTAGATGTCAACATTGGATGGACTGTTAACAATAAATGTCACTATCTTCAGTTCATTATTACATAGTGATGTTTGTTTACAAGATACAACCAGCTTTATGTCAACATTGGATGGACTGTTAACAGTAAATGTCAATAACATCAGTTCATTTTGATGTAGTGATGTTTGTTTACAGGATGCAACCAGCTTTATTTCAACATTGGATGGACTGTTAACAGTAAATGTCACTAACATTAGTTCATTTTGATGTACTGATGTGTGTTTACAGGATGCAACCACCTAGTTTCCATGACTTGATGTTGTTAGTAGGTAAGTGACTTTTATTTAAATATAATGTTATTCTTGTTCAGATTCCCTGTGCAAGATATGAAAGGTCACATGATGGACATCAGGACTCCAGATGGTAGCATTGTTAAAATCAGTGCTCCTGGCAATGGCGACCAGGAGTTGAGCAAGACCCTTGGTGTGGAGATGGTTCAGAACATGTATAAGGTCAGCCACATACAACACTAAGATACTCAAGTGGTACAAATTATGTACCATGCATACCTAAGCTAGCATATGTGTGGAAAGAATACTGATCATATACAATGCATACCTACCCAAACTAGCATGTGTGTGGAGATGATTCAAATCAAATACAATGTATACCTAAGCTAGCATATGTGTGGAGATGATTCAAATCATATACATTGTATACCTAAGCTAGCATATGTGTGGCGATGATTTAAATCATGTACAATGTATACCTAAGCTAGCATATATGTGGAAAGGATACTAATCTAGCTAGCTAAACTATTCTAGCTATCTGCTAGCTAAACTAATCTAAGCTAGCACATGTGTGGAGATGATTCAATAATTTACAATGCATACCTAAGCTAGCATATATGTGGAAAGGATACTAATCATGTACAATGTATACCTAAGCTAGCATATGTGTGGAGATGATACAAGTCATGTACAATGATTAGTTGCTCCAGAAATGCTTTGTAAATGGGCAGATAGGAAGGAGGACGAGGGCAGGAAAGTTTTAAACCCACTATATCTTTAGAATATATTTCAAGGGGATTTATTCTCACACTTCCATCTTATCGCTTTCACTTTATTTTTAATTTTATGAAATATTTCTTTTTCTAATAAAGACAAAAATACATAAAACACCACTAAGAGATTAAAAAAAATCTAGCCACTGAAGCTTATTATAGTCTAGGCGGTATGCAAAACCATACTTCACTTTTAAATCACAGGTTTTCACTTTGCGGAGTTATTGCTGACACTTAAAGGAACTAATCCGGAAGTGGAGCCCAAAAGATTTTCTATTAGGATTAAAAATGACGGCCTTTTTTAACATATGGCCGACTATATTGAAGAATTCTGCTATTTTTAGCAGATATGTGCATTTTGATGCTGCAATTATGACATATTTTTATGCTGAAATAGTATTAAAAGTTAGGAATCTTAATTTTAATGCTAAAAACCCCTCATTTAAAAGAAATGGGTGCTAAAACCATGAATGGGAGATGTTTTTGCTTGCCATTTGGTTACAAATTTACTAAACGGTGTAACAATACATGTTGACAACTGTAGACTGCAAAATTAATTTTTTAATATTATAATTTAATTGTTTTCACCCCCTCCATATCCATAACATAGGAGACAGATTTGTGATAATGCATACCTAATTAAATTGTGAACATTCTACCACGCTTTGTTGTAATTTGGTGATTTACGTTGTTTCATCTAGATGGAAATGAGTAAAAATGTCATGAAATTAGCAAAACGTATGAAAGTGGCATACCGGTAGCCTCTTAACTCAATGCAGCCAAAACCAACAGAGGACAAAGTGTTGTTTATGTAATCTAGAAAAAAAAGGACACTTTCATGCATCCATCTTATAATAAAAATGTAATTGTGCGAATTAAAGGGTATGAAACAAGTGCCAACAATATAAAAGAGAACAAAGACCAACTGTAAATATCAACCGCCTAGATGGAGTATGAATTAAAATTACCTTCATATCTCCTCAAGCAAAGTAGCACAAATCATGCCTACTCGAGTGCAATAATTCAACTAAGATTCAAAGGGCTTGAGGAAAATCTATGGAAAAAAAAAAATACTGGATCACCATCAACTTAGAGCCCACCTGTTCTGGAGTTGCAAATGAAACACACTATTAGGCGGGATTAGCTGTTCCATCTCTCAATACTTGTGTAGATATATGTTTTATGTGTAAGCGTGGGAATCCTTGGAATCAATGTTTACATGAAGTAATAACATTTGATGTTGAAGATAAAATTAGAGCCACTGGCGGCAATAGGACCTAGAGACTGTGTTTCACAAGAAATGAAATATCACAAATGTTGCCTCAATAAACAAACCAATGCAACAAAATCATGAAACATGATTGATAACAGTAGAGTTATATGTGAAGAAATTGCATTTGCAGAACTTTCCTCATACAAACAAGATAAATTAGACAATTAATACACCGATTATGTTTTTAAAATGTGTGATATGACCTCAGTCTACGATGATAGACTAAATCAGCTACTATGCCTACAAGGTGAGGATTGTATCCATGTGCACACATCTCGCTTGAGAGAAAGAATTGAGACTCATTTCTCGCATCTGATCTCAATAAAATCTGGCAAAGAATACCATCTTGGAAAAGATACAACATATTTGGCAAATTATGCAGAGGATATTATCTACAAAGATGCTATAGCCTCTATGAGATTTTTAAGAAACCTGAGAAAGATATTTTATCCTATTATTTGGGTCAAAGGAGGACATTTCCTTCAAACACAGCCCTCCTCTATTCTGCTGATGTCAAGGAACAAAGTTTATTAGCTGCTTTGGTGACCACCTGCGCAAATGTGGTCTTAAGGGCTTCAGCTCTCTTCATAATAATGCCATCCAGTATCACAGAGGTGTGCTTGGGAAAATTTTCTTCCTGACATTCTCAAACTTTGCCTTCATGTTCTGTAGTTCACAAAGCAAAATGTGTGCCATGTGGTAATAAGTTCCACCAAACATTTTGCATTTTCACAAGCATACATAGCTTTAATGTGAATTTCAGGAACTTCTTGATGACACATGGAAACAAAATAAACTATCCCATCATCGTTAATTTCATACATTTCATTAGTTTTGCAAAAGCTCACATAGTGGTGAGGAGGGTGGGGGATTCAGAGAGGTAAAACACACACTTGAAACAAGAGTTCCACTGGGCCACCACTGGCATTGGAAACATCATCTATCATTACTCCAGTTGGTCCTGAAGGAACTATGCATTAAGACAATTTCTCTTCCTGGTGTTTAAAAATAGACTCCTCACCTTTATCACAGTTTCGGCGAGTGCCGATAGTTGCTCAGGCCACATTGACCACCAAATTTAATTTGTGAGAACAACACTGAAAATGTTAAGACCGTCATCTAAGATATATTTAAGTCCTTCCACACACTCAGTCATGATGCATGCAGAGTTCTTCGCTACACATCAAACACTTTAATAACCCTCTCCAAATGTTTTAAGAGACTTCATCGTTGCTTGAAACAATTGGTACTATTGGCTGCTTCCAGGAAGTGAAGACCCTCAACAAAAATATCTGGTGCAGATAGCATCAATATCCTTCAAAGAACCACGAATACCCATATTCTCATCCTAACATACCTCTCCTCAAGTGTTTGTACATGTGATAAATTATCATCGCTTGGTGTAAAAAAAAACTTTAAATAAAATAAATTAGCATTGTAGCTTACAATTTGTTCTTGTTAAATTCATATATATAAGGGCTCTGCGAGTACTTGTATTCCGAGCTTCGAGCTGAGCTAGTCGCTTAAGCTCGAGATTAAGATAGAAAGTCTTGTACACTTGTCATTTTCAAGCTTACACTTGATGTACTTAATAATAAATTTTTAAAATGCAATAGTAAAAATAATCTATTTAATTGAGATAATATCAGCATTTCCACTTATAAATCATTCGGTTAGCCTTGCTCACCTAACTCCTTCTTGTGATCGTTTTTCGTCACTGATGGCTTAGGCATTTTCATGCAAATTAGTGTAGAAAATGTATTAATTGAACCTCGCAATACTAACTCGGAAACACAAATGAAAACAAGAACTGAAGCTTCTGTAGCTTGTAGGACAACATGCTATGTAGCACCACCCACGTCAATTAGGTCTGTAATTATACAGATATCTGATGAAACTCTACCTTTATTTTTCATCTTGTATTTTTATTAACATACCATTTGTGAATGTAGAGAAAATATATACGAATACACACAAAACATTTTACGCTTAGGAATGTTGAACGCTTTATATCAATATCTTTACCCTCAGTTTTTACAAATACCAATATTGTTATTATAAACTATCAAAACATGTTTAGACTTTAGACCAATCATGGCCACCTGTAGCAGGGTAAATCTTTATCAATGTCTTTGCTTGGACCTAATATGCAAACTTTTAAAGGTTTAAAATGAAAAATCAATTTATCTACTTGGGAGCTGGGTCAAATCCACTATTTTACAAATCCAAATCTCAAATCTAAATCTCCTATTAATCTTTGAAATACAAATTTGAATCAGAATTTTGGGACAATTATGAATATAAGAGGAGATACAGTAGACTCTCGATTTTCTGGGCTAATTAAGGGGAGAGGAAGCACGGATAATACAAAAAATTCTTTTTCCTCCATATAAACATTATATAGTGGCTGTACAACCTCTAGCATGTGGTACTATTTCCTTGGCTCTCTCTTTCTCTCAGAGATTGCTGTGCCTGTGCATTGGGTGGCAATAAGAGTATAATGCATTCAGACAGCGGTGTATGTGACATATTTAAATATAGCCATGGTTAAACAGGTTGATCTGCCCGGTAAATTGAAAGTCTACCGTATAAATATAATACAATAATAGAAAATATGAATAGTAACTAAATGTTTATATTATTTTTTATAAACACTTCATACATTCAGTTAGGTGCTGGTGACCTGGCGGTCTAGGGGTAAGGTGTTGGACTTCTGTGCTGGGGTCCGGGGTTCAATCCTCGGTCCCGGCACAAATTTATCTGATTACCAAACCCTTCCTTCACCTCTGACAAAACATCTTGTGAATGTGGAAGTGCCAGGCCTCCACTGTGGTTCGGATTCCACGTTAAACTGTAGGCCCTACATTTAATCTCACAATCACCCTACCATTACACATTAGCGTAAGTGCGTATAACCCGAACGGGTAGTAAGACGCAGTGCTAATAATAATAATATTTAGGTGCTAAATTTCTGGTCTGGGACCTGGATGTTAAGTTCATCCTATAATTATAGTTAGATTTGAACTACCAATAATCAGTACTAGAGTTTTAAAATATATTTCACTTGAAAAATTGAAAAAAATAATAATAATATAATAATTAAGGATTTGAGTTTTTAATCCCAATTTTCTTGGATCTTCGAATCTTGAATATTCTTAAGAATTTGAGGGCCCCATTCCTATTTCGAAATAGAAATTGAAGTATCAGAAATCATATTGGTCAAAAGTAGAGTTGTGATTTTTTGCTGTTAGTCTATAAAATAAAATCTGAAAATTGTGAAAATATTCAAGTATCCTGTTATCCATTCTATACCTATAAATGTGTGGGGAATGCCAGGCCTCCACCGTGGTTCGGATTCCACGTTAAACTGTAGGTCCTTCATTTCATCTCACAATCACCCTACCATTACACATTAGCGTAAGTGCTATAACCCGAACGGGTAGTAAGACGCGGTGCTAATAATAATATACCTATAAATGGACACAATTCGTAAAAACTGCATCCCTAGCATAGCGCATACTTACCAGTGTTTTAAAGTTGAAAATTATATTGCATGACATGGCAATTTAAAAATTTAAAGATTTAAAACAACAACAGAAAAAACTAAATTGTGTTTTTGAGTAAAAACACCAAAATTTGCATGGTAATTAAGTTCACCAATTCAAAACAATGTTCAACTAAAAATGTTTAGTGTTGGCTTATAGGTAAAAGCATTTCTTGCTGCATCATTAATTATTTTTTCAAAAAAATCTTTTTATCAAAGACTAATCTTGATGTAATTTGACTTTCTAATTAAGTTGTACTGTGATGAATTTGGTAATACTTCAATAATTTATTAGCTTATAGGCATTGGGTGGAAATACTTATTATTAATACTTGCTCAGGTACTAACATTTGGTAGTTAAAAACATTTTAATTTGTAATTATATGTTCAAAGTCTCACAATCGGAGGAACAGCCTTTTAAAAAATCTAAAAAAATCATTCTATTTTGCCCTGATTTGTGCTAAAATCTTATTCGAGAGTTTGAATGGCCACTTTGATTCAACACCCTAAATAAATTAACTTGATAGTACATTGGACCATACAATTAGAAGCATTTACATTTACTATCATCAATATCTAGAGTAAAGACAACCTTGTGGCTGATGCATTATGTAGAATGTTTGAAAAAGGCATAATTGAAAGTATGTTCAAAATACAGTACCATATAAGCAAATAGTTCATTCAAAAACATGCTTTTTAACACAACTACCAGAATTATATACATCCAATTTAACCCTTTGTTAATATCACCTCTAACTTCAATATATTTGGCAGAAATTGTACAACCCACACTAGAAATACTTATATCATCATACTCTTCATGCTCCATTTAACCATAGTAAATAAAACATGTCACAAATTACACCTGGTTGACACTGTTTGATTCTTTGTTGTTAGGTCAATGTTGAAGATATCAACCAACTCCTTGCCTATCATGAGGTTTTCGGAAAGCTCCAGAATGAGATGGCAGCTGCTGGCGTCCCTGCACAGACTACCCCAACCACCTCAAGTACAAGTGGGACTGGGGTTAATAAATCATGTACTGGCGAACCGTGCTCTACCAATAGCAGTGTGACCACCTTACCAACTGCAGTCATCACCACTCCAGGCACGCATATCTGCGACATCTGTGGCAAGATTTTCCCTTTCCGGTACCAACTGATAGTCCATCGCCGCTACCACACTGAGAGGAAGCCATTTACTTGTCAGGTCTGTACCCACTGCTATTTTGCAAGCCAGCTCTTGGTGAGAGCCCTTTCTAAATTCACACTTAGCATTTTTCTAGATAAGTGGCAGTATTATTTCTTCTTAATGTCTTACATTTTTTGTCGTTTTGCTAACTGAGGTAGCTATTATTAGCTTGCAGTCAAAATCACATAGAGGTTTCCAAATGGCATTATGATTCCCATCTTTATTTGGCTGCTTAAGTCTACGAATGCACACTCAATTCAAGCAGAAATCATTAAAAGATTATTTTGTGTAGACTTTAGATACTATAATACCAATGATTTATTTTTGCACTTAATAATGTACTTATAGGGCTACATACTAGCCCTATAAGGTCTACCTACATTTTACACTTATTTACATTTTACTTACTTTTTTTTTACATTCAATGATGTTTCCAGCCTATGGCCTTGATCAGTTTTTGATTCAATCCAAATATTTTCTACTACTTGAGTCCATTCCTCTCCTCTCACTTGCACACTTTCTGCTATCTGCGCCTTCAAACTACTTCTTGACCTCCCTTGTGGTCTTTTTTATATATACTTCATTCCATAATTTTCTTTGGCATCCCCATTATATGGCCATTCCATCTCATCCTTGCTTCATTTACTATTTCGTGTACTCCCTATACCCTCACTCTTTCCTTGATAACCTTCAGTCCTAATCTTGTATCTCCTTGCGACAGCTAACATGCTCCTCACAAACTTTATTTCCCAAGGATTCCATTCTCTTAGTATCTCCTACATTCAATGTCTTATGTTTCTGCTGGACATGTGACTAGGTACAAACTACTCCCTATACAGCACTTTCTTACACTTCAGGGGCACTTCTCTTCTCTATAGCAGATCTCTTACACAATTATTGGACTACTCTCCCTGCTACCCTATTCTTATTAGATCCTCTCCTCCCCTATTTTTCGCCTCAATCATACTTCAAAATTATTTTACACTCTCTGCTTTTCTTAGCTCTCTCTACTTCATTCAACTTTATAGTTTTACTAGGCCTTATCCTCTTCCTAGTCACTACCTTTACTTTACACTTCACCATGTTAAATTTCATTCCACACTCTTTAACTTCCTCTTTCTATTCTTGTAGCTGTTCTTGTTCTTCCTCTTCCTTCTTCCCTTATACCATCAGGTTATCAGAAAACTTTATGAATTGGCCATTTCCATTGCAAATAGTTGTGGTGAAAGAGCAATTCCTGAGTTCACTCCATTTTATATTTGGTACCACACCATCCAACCCTTATCTGTTTTAACACAGCCCATGTTATCCTCATGCATGCTCTTCACTCTCATTACAACTCTTATTTCCACTTAAACCTCCCCCATCCACATTATATTAATATGGCTTCTCCACATCAATAAATACCATTATTAGTCCTTCTCAATTGTGTACTTTATTTGTATCTATTTATATCAGCTGTTGTATAGCGATGATCAAGTCTATTGTAGACCTCTGTTCCTAAATCCATAATGTTCCTTTCTTCACCTTCCTTCTATTTTCTTTTCTATTTCCACATTCAGTATCTTCTCATATATTTTTGTAAAATAGCATATGTTCACTATCCCCTTACATTTCTTATACATCTTTCTGTTTTAAAAATTGGTTTTATAATCCCCTCCCAGTTTTCTCCTTCATATCACTCTCAGCATCCTGTATGACCACTGTATTCCTAATTTTCCTGGAGCTCTTTATTATTTACACAGTTAGTTCATCCACAACTGGTGCTTTTTCCTGCTTGAAATTAAAGCTGGCTTTTTTTTAGTATACCTATTTTGGTTAAAGTCAAGAACTTAGCTGAATTTTGCAATGTAAACATATTCTTCAAATTTAAAAAAAGAAAAAAAATATATATTTTGATGGTTAAATGCTCTCATTTTATTTTTGGAAATGTCTTGCATCAATCCCTTCACACATACCCTACCTTCCCCTCTCTGTGTTTACATTTAAAAGCCCTCCATTACCTCCAATTGGATATGAACTCTGAAATGTTTCCAATAGATAACTCTGTTTTACTTAATATTTGGTGTCCAGACATTTGGATCTTCTTTTCTGAGGGCTCAAGTTGCTAGTCATGCAATTTTACCTTGGGTATTATAAAATATTATGGAAACTTAAGTAAAAAGAAAATTACTCGATAAATTAAGGCTTTTATGATATAGATGTGCTTTTATTATTGTATTAATTCATTTTAAGTTTCTAAAGAACTATTGTAAGTATAAATTAATTTAGATACTATTACTTTGGATATGAGTGATATTCTGCTGACTTTATACATTTAGATTATTATTATTATTACTAGCACTGCACCTTAATACCCATTTGGGTACATTTAGATTAAATTGACAGTGAATGCATGCATTTTAATGTTCAATGTGTGAAGAAAGGTACTGGGAAATCTCTCTTTATTGATAGTTAGCACAGTGCCATAAGTAATTTGGTTAGTGATATTCATCTGGTGAATGAGAATTCTGTTCTTAACATTAAATTCCAGCACTACTCCAGGCCACATTTAACACTAAAATTAAGATACTATTTCTATGATCAATGTACAGCCCTTTACTCACTAATGAATGATAGGTAATGTTAGAGAAACTTTATAATTACTTTACTAGAACTCCATACATTGTTTGAATTATTGTATTTTTCTTCTGATTTTGCACATTTATATTGCTATGAAACACTTTGATAAGCTTTTATTTGGTTTTACCTACACTCATAATACAAATATTAATAAAAAACCACACAGTCAAAGCATGTATTTAATTTGTTCAAATTTGATTTAAATTTTCTAACCACTGTCATTCAAATGCGGTTCTAATCCATATTGACATTGTTTTAATTTTGTTTCTTAGCATTGTTCTATTCAATTTGCTGGAGTATCTTTTTCTAATATGGTTATATTTTTGTAGCTTCTAAGTTGATTTGTAGTTTTTTATGCAGTTTTCCTGTTGACATTGTTCTTTTATTACAGCTTCCAAGTTAACTCTGTTCTTTGGGTTAAAGTATTTTCTTAAAATTTGTTCTTTAGTTTGTAGTTTATTTCATTTTCCCTGTTTATTTTTTATTTACTGGAGCTTTTTTTCTGAAATTTTTATTTTGATTTCAGGTATGTGGGAAAGCCTTCACATGTGCTGCAGAACTCACACGACATGGGAAATGCCACCTTGGTGGCAGCATGTACACATGTTCTGTTTGTTTCCACGTGTTTGCCAACGCAGCTAGCCTGGAGCGTCATATGAAAAGACATGCAACAGACAAACCATATGCGTGCTCGGTGTGCGGGAAATCATTTGCTCGCAAAGAGCATTTGGACAATCATACAAGGTGCCACACAGGTGAGACGCCCTATCGTTGTCAGTTCTGTGCCAAGACATTCACACGCAAAGAACACATGGTTAATCATGTACGCAAGCACACAGGCGAGACCCCCCATCGCTGTGATATCTGCAAAAAATCATTCACTCGCAAGGAGCATTTCATGAACCATGTAATGTGGCACACAGGTGAGACACCCCATGCCTGTCAGGTTTGCGGCAAAAAGTACACAAGAAAAGAACACTTGGCCAATCACATGCGCTCCCACACCAATGACACACCCTTTCGCTGCGAGATCTGTGGCAAATCATTCACACGGAAGGAGCATTTCACGAACCACATCATGTGGCACACAGGCGAGACGCCGCATCGCTGTGACTTCTGCTCCAAGACTTTCACACGCAAGGAGCACCTGCTGAATCATGTCCGGCAGCATACGGGTGAGTCCCCCCATCGCTGCGGCTTCTGCTCCAAGTCTTTCACTCGCAAGGAGCACTTGGTGAATCATGTGCGCCAACATACTGGTGAGACCCCTTTCCGGTGCCAGTACTGCCCAAAGGCGTTCACACGCAAAGACCATCTGGTGAATCACGTTCGCCAGCACACAGGTGAGTCCCCCACAAGTGTCAGTATTGCACCAAGTCGTTCACGCGCAAAGAGCACCTGACAAACCACGTGCGTCAGCACACGGGCGAGTCCCCCCATCGCTGCCACTTCTGTTCGAAATCCTTTACTCGCAAAGAGCATCTGACCAACCATGTGCGCATCCACACAGGTGAGTCGCCGCACCGCTGTGAGTTCTGCAACAAGACGTTCACACGCAAGGAACATCTGACCAACCACTTGCGCCAGCACACAGGAGAGACACCTCATTGCTGCCATGTCTGCTCCAAACCCTTCACACGCAAAGAGCACCTTGTCAACCACATGCGTTGTCACACGGGTGAGCGCCCCTTCGCTTGCCAGGAATGTGGCAAGGCATTCCCACTCAAGGGAAACTTGCTCTTCCATCAGCGCTCCCACAACAAGGGTGCCGCTGCTGAGCGACCTTTTCGCTGTGACCTTTGTCCCAAGGACTTCATGTGTAAGGGCCACCTAGTTTCTCATCGACGAAGTCACTCCGGAGACCGGCCCCATGCCTGTCCAGACTGTGGCAAAACATTTGTGGAGAAGGGCAACATGCTACGGCACCTTCGCAAGCACTCTGCAGATGGCCAGAGCCTTCATAACCCACCAGGAGGTGTGGTGGTGCCACCCTCACATCACCTGCAGCAGCACCATCCCGTGCCCCCACATGGACCTGTGGTTGTTCCCACGCCTAACGCTGCTGTGCTTTCTACCTACTGAACAACTCATGTAAGATACCTTTCAAATTAATTTTAGGATATATCTACATTTATACTATTATTATGATTATGTATTTATGCTGATAGATACTAATGAAAGCATTTTAAATTATTTTGTTACGAGTATTACTATAACTTGAAAATAAAATATTACCAGATAAATCTAATAAAATAACTTATCTGCCAGACCGTTACTTTGTTTTAAATGATGATACAGTATCCATTTTTATGACGGTACTACACCTCTTTACATAATAGTACATCTTTTACCTGGCAATATCACACCTCATTAAGGTATGTATAGATTAGGAGAGCCAATCCTTTAGTGTAATGTACTCACAGTTCGCAGAGAACATCCGCGTGTAACAAGCAAGCACTCTGAAAGCATCCTCTGAACTGTCAGCGAGCCGATTCCACCACGAGCAAATAGAGTGATCTCATTTCAGTATTTTCGAGGGTGCACTATAGCTAGGACATGTTTGTAAACAAGGAAGCCATAGCTTTAATTCTGTGCAATGGTGATATACTAATTAGGTTCACTCTACTTAACATTCAATGAAAACTGTGACAATGGTGGCCTACTGAATTGAATATAAAACGGGCTCGTTCAGAACTACTGGGGGGCTTAAAGTTTCAGAGCATTAACGGACAGCACAAAAATTTATACCCAGTTTTTTAATTGGCAAATTTTAACAACTAGAACGATAAATAATAACCCCTTAATCTATTTTACAGCATGAAACATTGGTAGAACCTATAGCATTGTCTATACACACTTCAATAAGTTGCATGCTAAACTATACCAGTTTAGTTGAATATCACTCCTACTGGAATTTCACATGTCTTTGCTTGGATCAGATTTCTTACAATTTATTTATTGGTGTCGCATATTTCTTTGCATTGGTTAGTAGTAGATGAAATATATTGTTACTATCAAACTTTTGAATTTTGTTGCTAACTTGAGATTTATTTTTTAACTCATTTCTTCTTTTTCCTATTCTTTTTGTGTTTCTTTTTCATCTTGATTATTGCTATCGACTATAATTAATGAGTTTTTTTAAACTTATAGCTGGTTGAAAGGTGGGGGAAGTACTAGTAAAAATTTGAGTACATAAATCATAAATATTATAAAATTTAACTTTGTTATTAGAATAAACATGACAAAGTAAATAGCCACGTGTATATACAATACAAATTTTTTTATTTTGTCATAAGACAAGTACTTGTGCAACGGGATTATTTTTCTGTAAACAAATTAGCCAGTTTATTTTACTAGTAAAAACATGATGATGGCTTGTGCATGAGAAATATAGATCTGTAGCATCTCCAAATATATAGAGTATTTTGTGTAGAAAAGCTACTGATAAAACAAATCTAAATTTAAAATATGTGATATTGAATTTTAAAATGGCAAAGTGTTGTTTACACTTTAGTAATCAAAATTAAACTACAGCAAGCTGAATTAAATTAATTTCATTCTTGACATTAATTTAGTTAGAGATTGCCAGAATAATGATCCAGAGTTGCATGAAACGGGTAACAAAACGTGCAATGCAAGCTTCATTTTTCTACACACATTCATTTTCATCAAACTTATCAGTCAATTTTGTGAAAAACATATTTTTACACTTTATTATTATTATTATTATTATTATTATTATTATTATTATTATTATTATTATTATCATCATCACCATCTGCACGCTGCAAATATCTTAGTTTTTAATGATAATGGCACTTATTTTCTTAAAAATATTTTGTAAACGGATGTGTTTGGTTAGAAATATTAGGATTTATATGGATTTTTTTACTGAGCTACTGATAACCATGCCAAACCTATTCTTTTGCACATTTAATATATAAAAAAAGATGCATATATAGAACATTTCTTTCTGCATATTTTAAGTATTTTATATATTTTATTAATATTACTACATTTCAAGTTTTATTTAATTTATTTGCAATAAATAATATCATGCATTTTATATTCATAGTATTTATTTTATATTTTCTCTTTTTTCATACATTAGCAATGTTGTTTCACATCTCTTTCATTCTTGTAAAAATTAAGACATTTGAAACATCGAAACATGTGAAGGATACCTATCCTCTCTGGGAAAAATACTAGACTGAAATTATTTGAATTACAATTGGAGGAATATGCATACTAAAACATTCCCCAATCACTTCTTATGAAGTAAAAAGTAGTTTCATCTTACAAAATGTTTCTACAGAAGAGGCAAAACAAGGCATCAGAAAATTTGAAAAACTTTTTTTTTTACACTTATGAAAAATTATGAGAATGTTTTGAATTATTATTATGTTTTTTTTATATTATCATACTTACTGAAATGTGAATAACAAATGAACAAGTAAATCCTTATAGCATAGAAGAATATAACACTTAAAATGATTGTAGGGAGAAAACCCGAAGCGGTGGACTAATTATATTTGTAAAGAACGCTCACAGCTTCCATTTAAACCCACAAAACACTTTGAAAGCATTCAAGAGACACTGATAACAAGTAAAAATAAAAAATACAATATAATAGCTTTATATAAACCACCAGTTAGTAATAAGTGTGACTTTAAACAAGAACTTGACGAGAACTTAAGACCGCTATACTACAAAATAAAACCTCATTGTAGCAGATGACACAAACATTAACATAAAAGACAAATATAACCCAATCCATACTAGATATGAAACTATGATGTCAGAAAAGGGCCTAAAAAATGTAATTAATAAGTGTACTCAGGAAAAAGTTTCTAAAAACAATTTAGTTAGATCAGTTATTGACTACCTATACATATATTAAAAGATCACTATGCTGTACTACCTGGAATAATTAGTCTAAAATTGTCAGATCATTACCCTACAGCGATGAAAATAATGTATAAAAATACACCAAATAAATGCTCACTGTCTCCCCACTTCTCCCCACAACTCACAACCTAACTCGTGAACTCCGCCAAGCCATAAAATCCATACTAACGGCTGACAAAGGATCTACAGCAGTTGTAATGAACAAAGATGATTACATCGCATAAGTGCACAGACAGCTTTCAGGCTCATCCGCGTACCAACAAATTGAGTATGATTCCACTGTCAAATTTGCCAACCAGCTTCAAGAACTCATTACTAAAGAAACCAAGCGACAAAACCTTTCTCCACCCATGGTCCAGATTCTTCTACCAAAAAACCCCATAACGCCTAAATTCTACATGCTTTCAAAAATTCACAAAGATACCGTACCACCGCCAGGAAGGCCTATTGTCTCCAGCCGCGGATCACTTACAGAAAGAATTTCAGCCTATGTTGACCTACATATGCGACCATTTGTTACCGAACTACCATCCCACATCAAAGACACCAACCATTTCCTTCAAGAACTCGATAGCCTTTCCCAAACTTTACCTCAAATCACCATACTTGTCCCCATTGACATTGTGTCGTATACCAACATTCCTCATGTTCATGGCCTGACTGCAGTGGAACATTTTCTCTACAAGCGTCCGATCTATACCACACCTACAACATCATTTATCTTTTCACTAAATTTATACTAGAAAAGAACAGCTTTCAATTCATGGATCAGAATTTCATTCAAACCAAAGGCACACCCATGGGTACAAGGATGGCACCTCCGTATGCTAATCTGTTCATGGGCAAACTAGAAAAAACATTTCTTGACCGCCAAACCAACAAACCACTTTTCTGGCTTTGCTTCATCAATGACGTATTCATGGTGTGGACAGCTGGCCAAGACAATCTACCCTATTTTTAGACAACTTTAACTCCTTTTCGGCTCTGAAGTTCACCTCAAATCAATCCCACGACCAGGCGACATTCCTTTATGTTGACATTAGGCTGTCATATGGCCACTTCAAAACTTTGGTACATCTTAAACCCACTAATACACAACAATATCTGCATTTTGATAGCTGCCACCCATTCAACACTAAAAGATCTATACCTTACGGTCTTGCCATACAAGCTTACCGCATCTCCTCTGATCCACAAAGTCTTCAAAACCACCTTGAAAACCTTCAAGAAGCCTTTACAGAGAGAGGATACCCTAACCCTCTCATTAATAACTTACTTCGACTTGCTGAAAAACCACAATGACCCAAACCTGGAAAACCAGATACCATACTTCTAGTGACTAATTACTACTCAGGCCTACAAAAGATAAACAAAATATTGGCATCAGGTTCTCACATATTGGAAGCATCCAGCCGTACCAACAATACTCTCTAAAAACCACCCTTCATTGTGTGTAAACAGCCTCCATCACTTAGAAATCTTCTGGTACACACTAAACTTGAAACTGAAAATGACACAACCTTCATTCAACCACAACATGGCTCTCAACCTTGTAACAAAACAGCTTGCAAAACCTGCCAAATACATAATCCAGCAGCTACTTTCTCTAGCAACATCACCAAACTCCATCTATACCATCAAAGGCAGTCACACATGTGAGTCCAGTAACCTAATTTACCAACTAGAATGCCAACAATGTACTGCACAATATGTTGGTCTCACCACTGAAACTTTCCGTAAACGAATGAATGGACACCGCCATGACACCAAAATTGAGAATCCAAAGAAACCAGTTTCAGCATACGCCTCCACTCATAACCTCAACTTTGAGTACTGCTACACTGTCAAGGAGTTAAAATCATTCCACAAGACACAAGGTAATATGTCTCAGTTAAGAAGATGGGAATTGGCACATCAATGGATCACAAAGTCTAGAAAATCACCTAACCTAAATATTCTCTAATTTCAACCCAGAGACTACACCAGCACCACCTACCATCCATAGAGTAATAGAGAAGCATTCAGGAAATTTCAACTCCACCACAAATTCCTAACCAGTTTCACCCAGACCTAAAACCTTCTTAGTTCACCTACAAGAGTCACTTTCGAACAGCCACCCAATCTCCACAATATTCTAGTCCATCTCAAACTTCCTGAACCCGAGAGAATCTGAGAAGTAAAACAGACTACCAAAGGTTCATACCTCTGTGATGGCACCTGTTCCAGCACATGTGGAATCCACCTACCAGCTACATCCCTCTACAGCACATTAAGCAAATTGGAATACAACATCCCTGGTCATTAGAATTGCAAAACAAATAACTTGATATATCAACTACAGTGGAAATCATGTGATGCAGAATATATAGGCCTTGCTACAGATTTTCTCTGACAGCAAATGAACAATCATCATTTTGACACAAACCACAAAGATCCGGACAAGCCTGTACCCATTCTTGCTCGTACCCACAACCAGGACTTTCAAACCTGTTACACCACCAAAATATTAAGAGCAATTCCCAAACAGTGCAACAGTTCTCAACTTAGACAGTGGGAACTGGCCCACTAATGGTTACGAAACCAAGATTACCACCAAGTTTCAACAGAAGATAGTTTCTTTTTATCTATAATATTACAATTTTTTAAAATTATTATTATTATTATTATTATTATTATTATTATTATTATTATTATTATTATATTATTATTATTATTATTAAATCCATATGAGAATGTTAGTTTCAATGTAAAATATTTTTTATCAAACACTGTTAATCAAATTGGCAGAAACAACTATATATTCTACTCTTTAATGTTCTATTCTGTGCAAATTTTAATTTATCCAAGTATTATTTCTTACCACAATAGGATAGGTTTTTTTTGCAAACAAAGATTGGCAGCGGTGGAATTTCGGATATATCTGCATATTTCAGACACCACATAGGTCTATATAGTGACTTTAATATGCATGTAAATTCTGACACACTGATCAGGCTAGTTTCTATTAAATGCTAGTGATGAGCATTATTGAATGAAAACTATCGAATTATTCGATAGTGCAAAACTATCTAAATATTTGATAGTTTTAAAATCATTCGAATGAAAAGTATTCGAATTCATTCACATCTGTGCAGATCTTTAATCACCCATACTGTTCTCAATGTTTTACTTGTCATTATTTATACAAAATATTGATAACTTATTCCTTACGAATTCTGATGTATTTCTTGCTATCATTATTGAAAATATTCATTGCTCTTAAGGCTTTTATTATAAATCAGGCCTAAAATCAGTAAGCGGAATACTACTGGAGGTACATGAACACACCATTTGCAATTGAGTAAAACATGGCTTTCCAATTTTTTCGTCTGCTAGAGATAGATGAGACAAACCCTGGCTGTAATCTCGTTCTTATGGTGTCAGCATGTTTCTGAATCCGCTTTTGTTTTAGAAATTACTAGGAATCTACTATTTTGTCCATAATCCTATAGGTATTGAACATAATATATATTTTATACCCTGAGATATAATATATAAAAATTTAAATTCGTATAAAATAGTAAATTGTGTCCAAATATCTCATCCATGTTTGTGTGTAAAAGAGAGAAACAAATACCCAAAAGTTTATTTCCACCATTTTTTCACATATTGGTGTTTTCTCACATATTGGTGAACAGATGACAGCTCGAAAATTTCACATAATGTTCATATTTATTTGGTAAGGTGTAATAATAATTGATAGTAATGTTATATATCGTCTTTTTTATTCACTTCACCATATTTTATATACTTTTCTTCTATGACGACATATTTCGGGGATTTTTCACCATCTTCAAGTCTTATTTGTAATAAAGATGATTGCTTTTACTTCACACTATTAGAAAGTTAGTGAAATTTGATGGTTTTTTATGGAATAATAACTAAGAATTATTCCATACAAAACCTTAAAACTTCACTAACTTTCCAATAGTACAAAGTAAAATCAATCATCTTTAATATAAATATGAGTTGAAGATGGTGAAAAATCACAAAAACATGTCTTCATAGAAGTATATAAAAGAAAGAGAAGGGAATAAAAAAAAAGATATAACCTTACTATCGAAAATGTCAACTAAATGTATTCATCCAGTTATAATTATTATATAGCTCACTATTAACCAAAATAAACTTTAAAAGTCAAAATTGATATTCTATTTCTTTTCTGTGCAAAATTTTGTTTGTTTTTCCAAAATTGGTGATAAAAGCATTGTAATAATATAATTTTATGTGGCTACTCTTTTAAAATACCTAACTTAATTATAATATTATATTATGGGTTTCATACATGTCTACTGCAGCGATCACACATCAATGCTCTGATATGATAGTATTTGGGACTCATAATACACAATACATAATTTTGAATATGTCATTCCTACATCAAGATAAATTATTAACTTAATTTGTGTTTTTATTAGTTATGATTGCACTGCAAGGCAAAAGCAAGATAATAGCCCTTATTGTTTTGAATAGTCAGCTTTGTTAGCACTATAGATTATGATGCACGCAAGGTTGACGATCGATCAGAAGGCTAGAATGATTTTAGTTTATTTCATTCAAATACAAAAAACAAATGGTTTTGGTGACTACCGAATGATCATTATAGAGTTTGAAAACAATCTTATTCGTCATTCGATAGTTTATATCATTCGATAGTGCCCATCACTATTAAATACGCTTAGCATTTCTAAAGATTTAGCCGCCGACAAATGCAGACTATTTATAGTTTTTCATTTCATTCAATGCAATAAATATTTTGAAGAAAATATGTTTGGTTATAAATCTTACGCGGCAAGGAAATATTGTAGCTAACTTGAGTAGATTAATAAAATTTTATGGGAAACACAATTTATAAAAAGAAATACTTACAAAATGTATAAGTTTTTTAATTGCATAGAATCCAAAACTTCAAATAGGTATTTACACTATGAAAGATAATGTGAAACTGAAAGTAGAAATCTTCTACCTATGAACAGAAACAGCAAATGCGCTTTCCTAAAATAATCCCCACAATAGAGGCTACAAAAGGGGAGGTGAAAGATTAACATCAGTAAAATATTTGTGTTGAAGCCATTGTCTTGTCATAGGTATCATCAAATCTGCCGTGAAGCAAATTCTTGTAAAACCCAGTATAATACTAAATACAATACACTATACAGAGGCATAGTATCATCTAGCTCAATTCAAAATACAATACACTATACAGAAGCATAACAGCACCTAGCTCCATTCAAAATACAATACACTATATAGAAGCATAACAGCATCTAGCTCCATTCAAAATACAATACACTATACAGAAGCATAACAGCATCTAGCTCCATTCAAAATACAATACACTATACAGAAGCATAACAGCATCTAACTCCATTCAAAAAACAATACACTATACAGAAGCATAACAACATCTAGCTCCATTCAAAATACAATACACTATACAGAAGAATAACAGCACCTAGCTCCATTCAAAATACAATACACTATATAGAAGCATAACAGCATCTAGCTCCATTCAAAATACAATACACTATACAGAAGCATAACAGCATCTAGCTCCATTCAAAATACAATACACTATACAGAAGCATAACAGCACCTAACTCCATTCAAAATACAATACACTATACAGAAGCATAACAGCATCTAGCTCCATTCAAAATACAATACACTATACAGAAGCATAACAGCATCTAGCTCCATTCAAAATACAATACACTATATAGAAGCATAACAGCACCTAGCTCCATTCAAAATACAATACACTATACAGAAGCATAACAGCATCTAGCTCCATTCAAAATACAATACACTATACAGAAGCATAACAGCACCTAGCTCCATTCAAAATACAATACATTATATAGAAGCATAACAGCATCTAGCTCCATTCAAAATACAATACAAAATACAGAAGCATAACAGCATCTTGCTCCATTCAAAATACAATACACTATACAGAAGCATAACAGCACCTAGCTCCATTAAAAATACAATACACTATACAGAAGCATAACAGCATCTAGCTCTATTCAAAATACAATACACTATATAGAAGAATAACAGTATCTAGCTCCATTCAAAATACAATACACTATACAGAGGCATAGTATCATCTAGCTCCATTCAAAATACAATACACTATACAAAGGCATAGTATCATCTAGCTCCATTAAAAATACAATACACTATACAGAGGCATAGTATCATCTAGCTCCATTAAAAATACAATACACTATACAGAAGCATAACAGCATCTAGCTCCATTCAAAATACAATACACTATACAGAAGCATAACAGCATCTAGCTCCATTCAAAATACAATACACTATATAGAAGCATAACAGCATCTAGCTCCATTCAAAATACAATACACTATATAGAAGCATAACAGCATCTAGCTCCATTAAAAATACAATACACTATACAGAAGCATAACAGCATCTAGCTCCATTCAAAATACAATACACTATACAGAGGCATAGTATCATCTAGCTCCATTCAAAATACAATACACTATACAGAGGCATAGTATCATCTAGCTCCATTAAAAATACAATACACTATATAGAAGCATAACAGCGCCTAGCTCCATTCAAAATACAATACACTATACAGAGCCATAGTATCATATAGCTCCATTCAAAATACAATACACTATACAGAAGCATAACCGCATCTAGCTCCATTCAAAATACAATACACTATATAGAAACATAACAGCATCTAGCTCCATTCAAAATGTAATAGACTATACAAAGGCATAGTATCATTTAGCTCCATTAAAAATACAATACACTATACAGAAGCATAACAACATCTAGCTCCATTCAAAATACAATACACTATACAGAAGAATAACAGCACCTAGCTCCATTCAAAATACAATACACTATATAGAAGCATAACAGCATCTAGCTCCATTCAAAATACAATACACTATACAGAAGCATAACAGCATCTACTCCATTCAAAATACAATACACTATACAGAAGCATAACAGCACCTAGCTCCATTCAAAATACAATACATAACAGAAGCATAACATCTACTCCATTCAAAATACAATACACTATACAGAAGCATAACAGCATCTAGCTCCATTCAAAATACAATACACTATAATAAAGCATAACAGCACCTACTCCATTCAAATACAATACATATACAGAAGCATAACAGCATCTAGCTCCATTCAAATACAATACACTATACAGAAGCATAACAGCACCTAGCTCCATTCAAAATACAATACACTAATAGAACATAAAACATCTAGCTATTCAAAATACAATACTCATCAAAATACAGATCTTGCCATCAAATACAATCACTATACAAACACAACAGCATAGTCCATTAAATAATAATATACAGAAGCATAACAGCATAGTCTATTCAAAAATCAATACACTATATAGAAAATAACAGCTCTAGCTCCATTCAAAAATACAATACACTATACAAAGCATAGAATACATCTAAGCTCCATTCAATAAAATACATAACTATACAAGAGCAACACATCTAGCTCCATTAAAATAAAACTATACAGAGGCATAGTATCATCTAGCTCCATTAAAATACAATACACTATACAGAGCATACAGCATCTACTCTCCAAAAATACAATACACTATATAAAGCATACTACATCATCTACTCACAAATACAATACCTATAAAACAAACAGCTCCATCTATCATACAAATACATACACTATATAGAATATAACAGCATCTAGCCCCAAATTAAAAATAAAGAATATACAAAGCATAAAATACTACCCTTCAAAATACAATCATATAAAGCTAATCAATCCATCAAAAAATACACTATCAAGCTATTAATAGCCCATTAAAAATACAATACACATAGTCAATAAAATACTCATTCAAAAAACAAACATCATCAAATAACATATATCCATCAAAACATACTATACAAGATAAACACTTAGCCATAAAATACAATCAATAAAAACATAAACACTCTAGCTCCATTCAAATACAAAACTACTTACAAAACAATATATACATTAGCCATAATTAAAAACATAACATACAGAAGCTACAGCATCTAGCTCATAAAATACAATACACTATACAAAGCAAGATCTAGCTCCATTCAAAATACAATACACTATAGAAGCTAACAGTCATCTATACATAAAAAAACAAATCACTATCAAAGATAAAGCATAACCACTAGCTCCATTAAAATACAATACACTATACAGAAGAATAACAGCACCTAGCTCCATTCAAAATACAATACACTATAAGAAGCATAACAGCATCTAGCTCCATTAAAATACAAACACTATACAGAGCATAACAGCATCTAGCTCATTCAAAATACAATACACTTATACAAATCATATACAGCACCTAGCTCCATCAAAATACAATACATATACAAAGCCATAAACACATCAGCTCCATTCAAAATACAAAACACTAGCAAAATAATCTATCCATCAAAATACATAAAATAGAACATAAAGCACCTAGCTCCATTCAAATAAATACATATACAGAAGCAAACAGCTTAGCTCCATTCAAAATACAATACACTATACAGAAGCATAACACCTAGCTCATTAAATACATAACATAATAGAACATAAAACATCTAGCTCCATTCAAAAAATACATATACAGAAATAACGCATCTGCTCATTCAAATACAATACACTATACAGAGCATAACACACTAGCTCCATTAAAAATACAATACACTATATAGAAGCAAACATCTAGCTCCATTAAAATACAATACACTATACAGAAGCATAAACTAGCTCCATTAAAATACATAATAACAAAACACTATACCAAAGCAAAACTACTCATACAAAATACAATACACATCAAAGCTAAAAGATTAGCTCCATTCAAAATACAATAACTACATCTAGAAGCATAAACATCATAGCTCCATTCAAATCAATACACTAATAGAGCAAAACAACCTATCCATTCAAATATAATACACTATCAGAAAAACAATCTACTCCATCAAAATACAATACACTATACAAGCAAACAGACCTAGCTCCATCAAAATAATACACTATATAAACTAACACACTAGTCCATCATAACAATACACATAAACATACACTAAAAGCATCTTGCTCCATTCAAAATACAATACACTATACAGAACATACAGACCTATCCATTAAAATACAATACACTATACAAAGCATAACAGCATCTAGCTCTATTCAAAATACAATACACTATATAAAGATAACAGCATCTAGCTCCATTCAAAAACAATACACTATACAGAGGCATATATCATCTAGCTCCATTCAAAATACAATACACTATACAGAGCATAGTATCATCTAGCTCCATTAAAAATACAATACACTATACAGAGGCATATATCATCTAGCTCCATTCAAAATACAATACACTATACAGAGGCATATAATCATCTAGCTCCATTAAAATACCAATACACTATACAGAGCATAGTATCATCTAGCTCCATTAAAAATACAATACACTATACAGAAGCATAACAGCTACTAGCTCCATTCAAAATACAATACACTATATAGAATCATAACAGCACCTAGCTCCATTCAAAATACAATACACTATACAGAAGCATAACAGCACTAGCTCCATTCAAAATACAATACACTATATAGAAGCTTAGTAGCATCGAGGTCCATTCAAACTAGAATAGAGATACTTTGGGAAAATGATAGAAAAAACTAAGAAGTAGCGTTCTTGTGTGCAGGCAGAACGGTTTTAAACTTGTGTTGTATCAATCAGAATGCTCTTAATATATTTTCGTATCAACCGGAACGACATTATGGCCCAATTTGACCATTGTTTATACCACATCTTTCATAGAATTTAAAATTTGCATGATAAAATCAAATCAAAAATCTCCCAAAAGAAAACAAACAAATTTTCAGCGTCCAATCTTTTATGCCAGATAGATATGAAGTCAGAGCAAAAATTTATTTTATTTTTCATCTAACAATAAACAAATTCAAATATTTGGTTCAGTGTTATTTTTATTTTGCAAAGATCTTCTGTTTGTCCTGATAAGGTGGCAATTTCCTTACACAAATTGTCCTTCAGGTTCTTTTTAAATAATATATATCCTTAGGATTCCATAAACCACTATGATTTCTATAAAATTCTATCAACTCATAAACAGATTCTCCTCACCAGTTCTCTGTGCTTGCAAGGCCGCGTACTAATTAACAAACGACATCCCAACTAGAATGAAAAATCCCTCTGTATTCAATGCAAACAGTAACAACCTGTGGATCCGCATGAACCTATCATGAGTTGATTGTAGTATGTTCATGAGACCACCTTAGTATCACAGAATATGTTAAATCACATGTTATATTAGAGGCTCAGCTTGCTTAATTTATACCTTCACATGACAGTACAACACCTTGACATGGCAACACCTTATCTTCAGAAATGACACCACCACCTCTACATGACATAGTAATACCATATTTTGATGTAAAGTACCACACACACACTAAGAAAAATACAAACACCACTTTATTATATTAGAACTTCTGCTACCTCTGATAGAATAATTAATTATAATCACAATTTTTAATGTTTTAAAATCTTAAAATTAAAATAGTTGAAAGTTTACTTTTGAACAATAAAAAAACTCTCTGAGTTTTAGAACACAATTTAATAAATTTGTTAGGTACAAAGACATCCTGAAATGAAGTCACACTCTAAAGAGATCAGAGGTTTTCAGCCTGATGGGATCCTGCTTCAATATTCAGTTACATCCTGGCTTTGCAAATACAACTTCTAGATTCATCCAATATCTATACTAATCTAAGTGTACATAATGTTTTACATTTAGTATTCTATGCTTAGTATTTGCGTGTCTGTGACATTGGATGCCCAAGGTGTGTAAAATTAATGCCAATAAATTTTAGCTTTCCTAAGTTTGTTTTATATTTATATACTATTAGCGCACCACTGATAAAACAGATAAGTAGGCTTTCAAGTTATAGTTATGGTTTGAAACATTGCTCTGAGTTTAGAAACCAACTTTAATGAAACACCCACGTTAATCAATAAATCCAGTTTTCAATATTTTACATTTGTCTTAGAAGGATGAAAAATCCACTTCAAATGTACCCTGTTAAATTAAGAGCCATATGATGAATATTTATAGGTTAGTCAGTCCCACACATGGCCTGAACTGTTTATTTTTTCATACAGTACTAGGAGATTGGTTGACCTTTGAGACTAAACTATATTTAAGGCCCTTGATCTAAGTTAAATCCCAAACTTTTGGTTCAGAGTTGGCATGGTAAACCACCACATCTAACCTGCAAGAAGCAGTTTTTGGTACATATTCAGGTCTTGCATTTCCCATTACACAACTTTATATGTAACATAAGTCGTAAAGTTATGTAAAGCTTAATGCTTATAAAAACACCAACATGCACCACTAGGCTAGCATAATTCTATTAAGGCAACACAACTTGCTTAAATAGTGGACACCAGAAACATTTCGATTACTTTGAACTTATCAGATTTTGAACCATTAGTGACCACTTGCTTGAACTTAAGATACAAACCAGTCCCCACAAATTAAGTGACAAAATAGGTCCAAACATTGCTCATCACACAAAAAATAAAAAAATATATATATATATAATAATAATCATAATTGACCAAACACTTTTTACGTATTAGACTTTCTAAAAAAAAAACTAACTCAATTTTTGTGAAACTTGTTAGTTCTATTTTCACCAACAATCAAGAAAAAATAATGACATCAATATAATTATAGCTAATGTTGTGTCTATTTAAAGATATTTACTATATCTGGTATAAATCTACATTACTTATTCTCAGGCATTAGGAACTTAAAAAGTTCATTGCTGCACTTACATAAGTATGTCACCTATTCCTATCTTGAGCTAGCTCTCTATAGCGCTCTATCCACTCTCCTTAATTACATCCTATCTTTTACAGGTCCATTCTAATATAATCCTTCAGTCTGCAGCTATGTCTTCCCAATTATCTCTTCCCATTGAGTTTGACAGTCAATACTCTGAACATGATTCTAGATTCTTCCATTTGCACTGCATGATTCGCCCACCCACCTTAATCTACTAGACTTGATTATACTAACAATGTATTGTGATGAGTACATATTATGCAAACTCCTCCACTCCCAACAGCCCCATCTATTTTTTGACCAAATATCTTTCCAGGCATCTTGTTTTTGAACACACAAACATTTTTTTCATCATGTAAGGTAAGAGACCACGTTCTACACCTTAGAGAACATTTGTTTTGTATAGTTCGAGTTTTACATTAGTGGACAGTAGGTGAGATTTCACCAACTTACTGACTGAGTAATAGCATGCATTTCCCAACTATTCTTTTCCTAATTTCCAATCTAATATTGTTATTACTAGTAAAAATTGTTCCTAAATATTCAAACTCACTAAACTGTTCAAATGAACACATATTTAAATACAACACTCAGCACAAATTGAGTACATACTATTTTGGCATTGTTGCCTTTATCAAACTAAAAGAGAAGAGGGATTACACTAAATTACTCCATTTGAATTCAAAAGTAAACTGTTAGAAAAAGACTGCCATTTGTTGTAGGAGTAAAAAAATTTCTCAAAGGTTTAGCTGTGGTTATTTAGTATTTAAACAATACTAAATTTGTTAACAACATCTTGCAAACAGCAGTGGCGTTTCAAGCATAAAAAAGCCAATGATCATCTCCAAAAACTTTCTTAACATTGTAATCTCTCCCACCAATTTTTACCTCACTTATTTAATACCTAGTTGGAAAAAAGGTAATAGTAATAAAATACAAATTATATATATACACATGTCATATAAAAAAAAAGGAATAATAATAATAATTTAACTTTGTATTAAATAACTATATTTACTTATATTATTTAGCATGATAACTACAGCATTTCTTTTTGAATTTAAAACTGAGTAATTTAGTGTTTGTCTTTTTGTTTGATAAACGCAACAATCCTGAAATAATATTCCATTTGTACTAAAACCAGTGTTTAAATGTATACGTTACTACTTCTACTATAGAAGACAGAAAAAAGAAAGTTGTCACCTTCCACCTTTGTGCATTGGTTTTTTCCCAATTTTTTTTCCTTTTTCTTTACATTTAAATCAATAATATTCAACCTGGGGTACACAAATCATCTTAGATACATAAAATTTAAAATATAGGAATATGTACACATAATCTATATAATTTTTTGTCAAAACTTTCTTCCTTTGACTACCACATTTACGGTTTTATTCAAGCGATGGGAAAACAACGCAAATATGAATCAGGCTTTAACCTGTTCCAGTCATCAGCCAATGATTGACTCCTAAGACAACAACAACACTTATGTGCACTTAATAGGGCTGTGTTAAGATTCACACTTGGTTTTTTTTTCACACTATAAATTCTGCTAGGATTTTAACTTTACTCCTCTAAAATCCTTATAAATTTAAGAGATTTCAACCCTTATACCACTCACACATAGTTTGGGTTAAAGAGAAAATAGACCACAAGAAGAAAAAAGAGGTCATTCAATTTATAATTTAATACTAATATGTTAGTTTTCCCTTTAAGACTTAATCATCAAAATAAATTGGGATTGAACCATCCATTTTATTTCAAAGTCGAAAACTCTAGCCATTCAGACAGCTATTTTAGAAGTCACAATGCCTCATAAGCACATTACTGGCTTTGTCCCTTTTATTCTTGTGTAAATTGAAGCTATTATACAATGGTTATCTTCTTGGGAAAAGTTGCTAGAAATCTTGAAAGGTATTAAATTAAGAGTGGGAATTAAATGCTTCAATGGTCATATGGTCTATGGCATCACTCTCAAAAATATATAGACTGCGGATGATGGGGAGATTGGGATTCAAATCCTAGTTGGGTTTATTGAGAATGGTTTTGATTTCTCTTAAACGTTTTACACACTACCTCCACACAAATTCAAATACGTTTCCTCCAAATTCAACCTATCCTAATTTCTAACACATTAGTGAAAGTAATACATGTGTATAGCCCGAACGAGTTGTAAGACTTGATACCAAAGTAGTAGTGTTTTTTTTAAGCTGGTCATGACTTTATTTTATGTGTTGAGAAATGATCTTTCACTCCTTTGCACTTATAAACACTAGTAATTCTTAATTTTGCTCCCGCTCCCTGATTACATCCTAGGAATAAAGTGGCCCAGGGTGGACGTGGACATCCCTCTTGCTCTACAGCTCTATTGAATACGTTCTTAGTGCACCAATGCTCTACCACAGAGATATCATCCTGTGCTCAGGCTCATTCCTCATTCACGGTGAGCACGAGACAGTTTCCTGGATAGCTTACTGGTAGAACATTAGCGCGCTAAGCCAAGGTTTCAGGGTTTTATTATTGAATGCACGTGTTATTTTGAAAATGCACTAATATGACACTTGATACAGCTATATTCATAACTTAAAGAGTATTTCCATCTACTAAGCTTCACTATTCATGTGCATTTATTGTAAAGGCATTTCTTCACTTCCAAAACTATTGTTAGCTACGGTTAATTTAAAATATAGTATAGTTACCTAATTAACAATACAAAAGAAAGGGAATGTCATTATTACTTAGATAAAAATATAAACAAAAATTAATAATCATTTTAATTTCTTAAAACCCACTTCGGGGCCGCATGGTCCAAAATGCTACTCTTGCAGTAGACTTGACTGCGGATGTTGAGGAGATTGAAGTTTGAATCTTTGTTGAATGTACTAAGGGTGGTTTTTCCAAACTGGGTTTCCATTTTCCCTTCATGCAAATGGGGGTATATTTCCTCTGAATATAACTTTCCTAATCCCTAAAATCATTAGCTTAATTGAGTGTATAAGCGTGTAACTTGAACGGGTAGTAAGACTTGGTGCAAAAAAAATATATTATGGACAATTTATTTGTCAAGAATACATGATTTTTTTAATCATGTAAAGTAGGTATACTAGGTTTAAAACCATTTTGTTATTTATTTTTGTAAAACATTTTTACACCATTAAAGAAATATTAAAATTAATCATGATAATATAAATAGTAATAAATATAACGCCAGTGCTCAAATTTACTGATTAAAATTCCAATTAATATGTTGAAGAACACAAAAAATCAGGATTGTGATATTCAAAGGGTTTGCCAGCCCTGCATTGAATTAACTAAAAAGGTGGGCATTTGGTTAGGGGTGTGCGATAAGGTATTTTTAACTTAGTCAATTTCAAATCGAGTTTGAATAAAATATTGAGTTTGAATAATATGTAGAAATGTTTGTACTAGAAATATTTCGAGTTGAGTTTTTATAATAGCTCCATGCATAGATCATTAGAAGAAATGTAGATGTTTTAAGAATAACTTTTTTTTTTGCCAAAAAAGTTATGTTCATAAAAATTTGTATTTGAAAATAAATGTATACAATGGTTCAAGTTTTTTTTAGTCAGACAAAAATAATTATTGAGGGACCGTATTTGCTATGAAATACTATCTTTTAATTATATCATTTTAAATACACTATGAATTTTTAAGCTAAAATCGAAGTTTCCTAGTACTCATATATTTCTAGTTTTGTAAAAATCTTTAAGTCGAGTTTGAACAGTAACTAAAATTTTACTCAAACTCAAATTTTTGAGTATTTGCACAATAGGGTGGAATGAAAACAGGGGTTAAAATACTTTTTTTTTTAAATTAAGTTTTCTAATAGGGCACAGACTTTTGGTATCAGTTTAAATACTACAAAATTTTGAAGCTCTATGAAAATGTTTTGAGGTGCCTCAAGGTCCTTAAAAAATGAACTTTTAAGTAAAAAACACCAAATTTAAAAAAGAGTGTGGACTGTAATTTTTATTCCAAACACTTTAAATAATATTGTTGACAAATATAAAAGCATACTTTTCATTTAAACCGTTAAAAGTTTTCCAAGAAGATATTCATATTAGTGCCAATTATTTATATGATGCTTTAGAAATGTTCGAACAATTCATGTTCATCTAAATAGGACATTTAAAATCCATCTGCAAACCTTTTTACCATTCCTCTTTGTACAGTAGCGAGTTAACCATGAAAATCCAAACCAATAACTAACAAATTAAAATGAATTTAATCTTTGAAACAAAATATGCAAACTTAGTGCACAAACAAACTCAATCCATTGATAACGCCAAATTTCAATTTTCAACCCCCCGCCCACACACACACATCCCCTCACTTCCCCTTCAATTCACTAACTCTTGTTTTAAAATTTTAACTTTTCACTCTTACATACACTTGAACAGGAAGGACGGGCATGGCATCCTACCTACCCCAGAAAATCACTATCAGGAATGGTGTCAAAACCAGATTTTGCCCACAAGAATCTCTATAAAGGAGACAAGAAGATAGGGACAAAAAGTCAAAAATGTACCAGCCCCTTGTGTACCCTGTATAGGGACCATGACATTTGCAATCTGCACTAGCAGCACTTCCACATTTGTATCGGATGGATGGATGATTCCCAAGACCTCCTCAGACTCGATTGTCACCCAACAGCTTGTGGGGAATTCCCACTGGAACCATGATATTTCCCAGGGCTAACCTGTTCTTAAAAGAATGATCTTAACATTTTAGCACATCATATCATTATCAATTTATGAATTGGGTAGACAAGCCCAGTGATTTATAATATCTTGTTCTTTCATTGCCATACTTGCCAACAGTCCACCTACTCTACTGCCAGCCTATTTCTATTTAGGTTTCCCTTACAAACTACAGTTAATTGCTCTCACCCCAATACTTAAATCTCCTCCACTCTCCCAGAATTTTACAGTTGAGGACATGAATATCCAGGTTTCTTTGTCAGCCATGGGCTACTTCAAAGTATTCACAGCATTACTTACCAGAGCTATCTTTGAGACATACACCCTTACCACTTCTCAGCCAGGTTCAAGAAATTACGGCTCATACCGAGAATAACCCGTTAGCTCTGACTATAACACACTGATTGTAATCGGTGAAAAGGATAATGCAATCTCACTCTTTGGTGTCACTTATCCACAGTTTAATGCTACCACTATTTAAATCACTACTCTTGTTGTCAACTGACCTGACAACATGGTCTTCACCATTGTTTAGTTATGTTTTGCTTACCTAGGTGACACTATCATCCTTTCCTAGACATGAAAGGAACACTTCACATACCCATTGATAAAACAGATTGTGAGTATACCAGGATTTTTATAAGAAGAACAGTATCTGGTAATTACTAGTGCAACTAAAACAACTTTAATATATTCATACATCAAGTCATGTAATCTGCAGCTTTCACTTTTGATGGATATTATCAATACTATAAAATAAACACAAACAATATTGTAAAATGCTATCAATGTCGACCACAAAGAAATGTTTGAATTTTCTTAACTGTTCCTCCATTAAAAATTGGGGTATACCTGAACCATCATATTACCCAAGAAAATGCCTACAACCCCACGCGATCAAGGAAATCACAGAAGTGCCTTAACCAACATCTCTGTCACCTATTAGGCCTGTGCAAATGGTTGAATGAATAACAGAATTTAAAACCCGTTCTAATAAAACAACACCCTCTACCATACAAACATGAAGCACCTTGTGGCTTAATCAGCAATTACTAGCTAAGTAGAAGCCCACTTTAATATTCTTTGATATTGTAGAATCTGATTCTGTCCTTAATGTAAACTTGTACCAATCTTACAAGCCAAAACTTTTTTTTTTCCTTGTTATTTTAGCGATTTTAATTTTATCTAAATAATTATTAATTTATTACAATGTCAATAGCACTATACAAATAAGGTTCTTCTGATCTTACCATATTTTTGGTGTACTTAATGACCTCACATGTGGAGCTAAAAACAAACCTAGGCAAGTGTGTAATAACTAGGAGAACTATTCTTTATTTAAATTCTTATTTATTATTCACATCACCAATTCTTTAGCTAGTGTGTTAAATTAATTAACAAAATCATATATTTTAATTACTATTTATTATATTAGTTGGCTTCTAGTATTTCACTCATCTTGGTTAGTGTGAGAGTGGCCGTCAACAGATTTAAGATAAATTCACAATATCAATTGCTTTAGCCGTTATGTAATCTAATTACTATTGTTTATCACGCCTGTTTTCTATTCTGCTAACTTGATTCGCGGTGAATACCCGAGCGGCAAGCATGAGGTGTTGATCAGACCAAATATTCACAAAACTTGACTCTCAAGAGATGACCCGGGAGTGTCCTTGGCACAAGCTTGGCGAGACCAGATTAACAAGTCTCCTAATCAACTCTACTGATATTTTTTTAACTATCAGGAAAACACTCCCATTGGTCCTCAAGATCCAACATGGATGAAGTATCCTAACTGTCCGCCAGACCGTTAGCGTTCATATACAAGGAAAGAAAACCATCTCCCTTAACAGCTTTTAAAAAGCTATTGTTGGACCGACGGTGACTCGATCACAATATTTCTTAATACCTGGCTAGCAAGTTACTAATCTTTCCATCACCGTTACTGCCTACAAGGTTGCTAAAAACATATAATTTTCTACCATGTTAATAAAGAATTGTAGCAATACCCCCTTTGTCTACGAACTGACTTTCCCTATGGAAACCCAGCGAAGTAGACACATTCATTTTTCATTATTTTTTTTCACTAGCCTTAAATATCTCTGCGCCAACGTATTATTATCTAAAATTAATCTTACAACTTCATTGATTTTAAATCTTAAAACATAGTCAATTTTGCATTTTACATAAAATAAATAATAATCACAAAATACCCTTTAAATAATAATAATTAAAATTACCCTTTATAATATACAAATGAATCAACCACATAGTTACATAAAAACATAAAAAAATCTATACAACCATTCAGATCAAATTTTTTCGTCTCTTGCATCATTTCTCTCACCAATACATGTTCATTTGAGTGTACCTTCAAGCCTCTGTTCACAGGTATACAGCTTCCTGGGGGAGGAGGTTAAACCTTCCCACCCCACATACTAAAGCTGGGGTTTCCTCGGGTAGCGGCGCCGCAATCAAGCGGCCGTAATATGACGTTGAATGACATCACAAAAACGTTGTCCGTACAAACAATCGAGCGTGGTTTCCTAGATAGCGTTGACTGCCACCGTCATGCCAAATAGCGGTGCTGCCATTTGTATCACGGCCGTCATTACGGCCACAAACAATTTGGTACCGTTTTTTGAAGTCGTGCGGTGAACTTTTCACTAAAAATGAGTCAAAATTGGAGTAACGAAGAAGACGAAATATTAATAGATTTTTGCTCTGCGGATATTGGCTTCTTGTTTCTGTTGTATGGCTTTGAAGTTATGTCTTCTATGTAATTCAGTACATAATCAAAAAACACTTGTGTTAAACGAAAATTTCCCCTAAATTTTTCTTGATTGCAGTGCAGATGACGACGCACTAAAATTTCATATGCACCTTCTGTAGCACGGCTTTTATAAATTTTCCTTTCCTCCGAACGTTTCTTGTTGTCGTCTTCTGATGACTCTTCATCTTCCAAAAATACTAGTAATGCCAAATCAAGATCATCCATTTTCAAATTACAAATTCATACTTTTCACACCGTCACGACGACATACAAGGGCTAGGTTTACATAAGCTGGCCACCGTCACGAAACGGCCGCCACACAGAAGATGGCTAACGCTATATTACGGCCGCTAAATTACCGCACCGCTACCCGAGGAAACCCCAGCTTAACAGTTCATAACGCAGATACTAACAGGACAATGTCTTTCCAGGTTTAAACTTTCCTTATTTTGCAAATAATCAACTCACTGTTGTTACTATTTTCCTGGTTTGTTTACAAACTATTTCTGGGATATATACAAGCTATCCCTATACTATTTTTTTTTCTCTAATCCATAAATATACTTTTCATAATTTAAAAGATTACATACAAATTAAAACTACTTTTTTGATTTAACTAAAATTTTCAGTTTCCCAAAATTCACATGTACACTTCACCACACTCCACTGTTCATTCCAAAGTTAATTTTGAAGGTACTTTTTTAAATGAACGGTGTTGTAAGTTCCATTTAGTTCCTTGGACATTGGACAGCAAATAACATCATGCATTATCACCTTTGATACCCGTGATAAGACCAAGGCCAGAACAAAACAGAAGCAATTTGCTTGTTGCCTTGGAGAGAGGCGAAGACATTTTTCTGTGACTTTATTAACATAAGATCTCATTTTAAATCTTCGTCATTTGATGTGAGTCTTCTTCCTATCCCTTCACTCTTGCTCGTGTAGGGTGAAGTTCACATTCTCTTCTCTGTTGACTGTGCTGAAAGCCTGGCCAACCCTGTAGATCTGCTGACTTCACTCTTCTCAAACATCCTTGTGCTTGGTATTCTTCCATGAGATGCATCTGGGCCCAGGTAAATGAATCTTCTTTATTACACATTAGCTGTTGTTTTGAGCTATAGTCACCTGAACGTATCCCTTGAGTATCGTTGGTGGGTTTAAGGTTCTCTCCGTCATCTTGAAAAATTTCCTCTTCACTGCGGGGATTTGGAATAATTTCTTCCTTTTGGCGGTCTAGTCTTTTCCGCAGTTTTTTCCCGGTGCTGTTACCACAAATTTATTTTTGGATCCTTCTCCCAGCTTACAATTATTCTCACCAGGGTTATACTTAACAACCCCCTTACTTACTAAATTCCTTTTCCGCAGATAGCAATTTTCAAGTTTTTAGCTGGCTACTCGCACCTCTCTAGTAAAGGGTACTTCAATATCATCCTGCCCCTCCACAAAATTGACCTTACATGAAACATAATCAATGATGCCGCTCTTCAACCTCAGGCAGTCAGATCCAACTATAGCAGCAATATTTAAATTAGGCACTACCAAAAAAACTATTTACATAAACACATTTATAAATTGCACTTCTAACATCACCTATGGTCAAAACTTAAGGTTTCTGACACTGTTTGCACAAAATAAGCTGACTTCGTTCCCACATAATAAGCTGACTCCGTTCACAGGAAGAACAGGTATCTTTAATTTGGGGTTTTATGTTACTATTTCCTCGAAGCAATCTTGTGATATGGCACTTATGTCCAACCCACTGTTCACAAGAAAGATCAAAGTGGTCCTGCCTACTCTACCTCTTATCTCCGGGGCACGACAATCTACAGACCATTTCTTTAGTTGTTCTTCATATAATAAATCCTGTTTGGGATCATTTATTAGATTTGAACTGACCCCCTTATTGCCTAATGACTAGCCCTGTCTATTTCACAACTACTTGCATTCAGGCTGTGATGTGATGTGATGACCTCAATAGTTTTTTGCATCTCCCAGTCCTTTACCAGTTTCTCCTAGGGACTTAGTGTCACTGGGACACTCTGAGATTACGTTAAAATCGCTGGCTGCATGTACTTCCTGCAAAGTGGCTGGCTGCGTTCTCCAGTCGAAGTGTTGTATCAGGTGGGCTATGAACCTCTCTTCTCGGGTCGTCCAAATAGTCAGCTTGGTTCTTTAGGCGCTGTATATATTCCATCATCGCTTCATGACACGAGTCATATGTCCCATTGAATAGCTTTTGGAGGAATATGTCTTATTGGTGCATCAACCACCATTTTTCCAGGAAAGATTTCCTCACTGTTGCATAGTTTTCCCACTCCCATTCATAGCTTTTAGACCAACGTGCTGCCTTGTCTCTCAATCCACTAGCTAGTAGGTGAACTTTAAACTATTTGTTATCAACAGAACTTACTACCTAGTCAATCCTGGTGATGTATTGAACTACAGACAAGTTTGATATACAACCACAAACTTAGGCATTCATTGCTGACATCATCATTACTTACTGACAGCAGTGGTTCTTGTAGTGAGGTACAGTAGCCCCATGGCTTCTTTGGTGCTGACTGACAGCTCACAGCTGACAGCTTTAAAAAGTTACCAGACCAAATTATGTATCTATACGCCGAACCATATGCTTTGCAAAAACATGTGTTTAACAGCTGTCACTTCTGACAGTCAAAATTTAGGTATATACGTATATCCTAAATGTTGACTGTCAGAAGTGTACCAAAGAAGCCATGGGGCTACTGTAGTGTTCCTTACATAACTATTCCTCAAGTTGCTGGACCCTGCCTAGTAGCTCAGTGTAGTAATTTGCATTTGTCCCAGTGTAGTAATTTGCATTTGTCCCAACCTGGGTGGTCATTGTAGTTATATCTTGACTAATTTGTCCCTGGGTCTCAATCATGGCTTCCTGTTTCGATTTTATCTCAGCTGACTCGTTCTTTTGCCGATATTGTGTCCCTCTTAATACTTATGATCCACTTTAAGCAATCGTAGTTCTTCATCAACTGTCTGCCGATCTTGATGAAACTGGTCCATTTATATCCTCATTGTCTTATTTTCGTTCTGAACTACCTTCATTCCTTGTTCTAATTTTCTTTTGGTTCTTACTATCTGAACTAATACCACCTTGGTTTTTTTCCTGATCTTTCCTGAGCTCCTTAATTTTATCGTCTTGTTTTGAAATCATTAAGTCTAATTTTTTGGCCTGTTGAGCTATCTCAGCCTTAAGGTTTTTTCCTAATTTGCCCATCTGTTTAATTTGATTTACTTTATTAAATTCTATAAACCTTAACAATTTATCAAACATAGACGTTATATCGGCCGGATTGCCGCTAGATTCAGAAGCTGTTTCCTCCACCCCCTTAGCATCTAGTGGCTTGTTTGTCATTGTGGTAGTTGCATCGTTTGAATTGTATGTAAGCGTCTTAGTTACCTTTCCTTGTTTTGTCTCATCTTCAACCCTTAATTGATTCCCCAGTTCTTCATTGGTTTCAATTTCCTCAAATATGACACTCCTAAAATTTTCCTTCCAAGCTTCTTGAAAATATCCTTGAGACGTCAAAACTCCTTCCTCCCTTTCATCCAAACTAGTAGTCCCTTCTTCATTTGACTCAACCTGTATTATGCATATTAATTCTCTCCAAAGAATCTACAAATCCTTCTCCAACATTATCATGGACCAAGTCAAACACACAATTATGAGAATAAGAATCCATATCTTACTTACCTACGGTATTCTGCTTCACAGTTCCAATACCTGTAAATAATTGTCCTCATAATATCAAGTTCAGTCACCAATCTGGTGAATAAATTACCCTCCCTATGCTGAGTTGATTGTCCCTTGAAGTCAGCTGTCTGTAGATGTGTGGCTCAGTCCTATGTAGATAGATTCGTAGCTCAGTCCTCAGTTGATGAGTGACTCAGTCCTCCGTTGATGACTAGCTCGGCCCTCAGTACATCAGTGGAACATTCTCCATAGATTAGTGATATGGTCCTCCGTAGATAGAGAAGTGGCTTGGTCGTCCGTTGATCAGTGGCACTGTTGTCCTCCGCTGTTGTTCAGTGTGTTCTCAATGTTCACACCGTCATCACCTTAAAGATCGTTAGCATAAATTGTTCTTTATCTTGTTATTGTACACACCCATATGTGGGCACTAAAATGTTCACTTCGTTACTGTCTGTCATTGACAACTCTTTTCTCCTGCGCCCGATTATTTATCGTAATTAGTTAGATCCGAGGCCACCGGCATCAATTCTTTTGATAGCTAATTGACTTGTACCCAATTATTGACTGTAATTAACAAGATCCTGGTCACTTGCACCAAATATTTGTTTGCACCTGATTATTTACGGTAGTGTGTTAAATTAATTATCGAAAGCATATATTTAAATTCATATTTATTATATTGGTTGGCTTCTAGTATTTCACTTGATACACGTCACTCATCTTGGTTAGTGTGAGAGTGGCCGTCAATAGATTTAAGATAAATTCACAGTATAAATTGCTTTACCTATTATGTAATCTAATTACTATTGATTATCACGCCTGTCTTTCTATTCTGCTAATTCACCCACGGCAAATACCCGAGCAGCTAGCGCAAAGTGTTGATCAAAGCTTTTAGTATGGCAATTGAAAATTCAATAATTCAGTGGTTTATTGATATGACTGCCTGTTTTTAATTTCCCTACCCTCTTAAACTGCATGTATTCTTATGGTAAATCAACCAATCACAGCAAGGGTCATGTAGGACAAAAGAGGGATTAGAACTACAACACAGCAATTTTCAAAGCTAGGTAGCACTGATCAGCATTAATCAGTGTCTATAGGGATCCATAACCATAGTGCTACTAATACTCAGCCAGACTAAAGTCATATATACCATTCTCAAACTTTCAGTTTACAGTGAGCACTAGTGGTGTAGCTAGGTTTTATGGTGCTCGGGGTGAATGATAAAATGTATCTCCCCTGTAAACCCTTTCTCCCCTACACCTGCCACCCCTCCTAAATCACATTAAAAAAAGCTCTCAAAGATTATATGAAGCTTATTTTAGTTCAATTACTCCACTCAAATCTAGACCCCACCCCAACACATACGCAACCACAATTTGAGAAACATAATATAAATATAATTAGTTTTCTTGTTATTCAGTCACAATGATAAATATTCAATTATTTTTGACTCTTTGTTTTCAAAATATCCAAATCAAAGGTTAATGTGTGACCAAACAAAATATACCTTAATATTCCTTCAATCCACAATTTTTGGCAAACTGATAACAATCAGCCAGAGTTTGATGAAATTCTAAGTAAATAATGTGTCACTGCTGAGCATAACCCTGTTATTAATACGCAAATTGGTAATCAACCCTCCCCTGTGGTGGTAGCGTCCTTTCCCTATCTGACCAGAATACACCACAGCGAGAGCGTCATACAAAAAGAAATACGCTAGTAAATCATCAGGGATCGTTAATGACCACCACTCAACCCAACCAAACCCAGGTGTCAGCACCTACCCATTTTACACATCAGGGAATTAGTGTTGTAGTTAAATAAAATCAAGAGTAGTAACAATTAGGGCCTTTCGGCTAGTTTATTTATAACTGGTAAAAATATAAATTTATAACCTCATAATATGAAATAAGGACTGCGACTTCTACGCAATATATTAAACATTTAAACATAACATAAATTCTCTCCAATTAATCAAAATTATAATAAGTTTATAAATTATTAATTTTAGGACGAGCAGCAATATTATTTTACAACATAAAAATTTTGCTATAATAATGTCCGTAATATACAATCAGATAATAGGGATTCTATAAGAAACATATAAGAGTTACATCGAATTCAAATAACAAATGAGACTGGCTTGTCAATAAAGTGCATACAAAAAAGAGTTACAGTAATCTAGGCTGTTCCTTCCCTTTAATACTAACACTAACAGATTCATACCTACGAATAACATAAGTTATACGCCAGTGCGTAAAGGCCTAACCCTCTGACTAATACTTTAATCTCAGCTCACGAAATTAGCCGTAATAAATAGATATATATAAGACAATGTCCGCAACTTAGAAATAATATTGAAACACCCCCCAAAAAAACCTAATATAAATCAAAGACAACTTCTTACAATGCATAAAGAGGTGGCTACATATATATATATATATGAACGCAAACCCTTCCCACTTATGTAAAAGTTACAAAAAAATGATATGAATCCCCAACATCACGACTACTTATATCCTAATATGTTCCTTAGAACTATTGGCATCAAAGAGTACAAAGTATCACTGAGCACTTGCTTATATTCTTCTTGAAACAGCGGGGGAAATGTGGATGGATTGCCTGACGTAAGGTCATATCATTCACAGCCAATGAGTACTTAGATTACCTCATGGCGCCTGCACACAACCCCGATAGGTACAAGACAAGATGGGGGCGGGCACACTTAGCATACAGCTCCAATAACCTCCACAAGGCAGCGCTTGCGCATCAACCACTACATCGATTTAGTCCTGTGGTAACAACTGCACGTTCACGACAGGCTCCAGATATTGTTTATCGCTAGTGGTGATCACAGTTGTCGGCTGGCATGATTTCTTGCTCCGTATGTAGCGATTTAGCCATTAAATGGGATAAGGGCAGGATGTACACTTGGTGGCGGAGGTTTGATGGTTATAGTTTGTAGCCACGGTACAGTAAAACTAATACAAATCTATTTTACCACACTCACATAGAAGTAAAAAATATATAATTTAAAAAAGTCTAAAAATCTGTGATGCTTAGTGGAAGTTAAATCTTCAAAATCCTAATTATTAATAAAAACAATATTTGATGTCCACAGTCAAAGCACAGCTCACGCACAAATGTTGATGAGTTCTGTTTACTAAACTGTTTGCATCCATCTGCCCCACCCGATAAGGAAGTTGTTAGTTACTTAAGATGGAGATCATATAATATTTGCCAAGAGCTCACGATAATTTTTGCTTTCTGCATTTTGCCGCCCAGGGCTGGCACACCACTCATTCCCCCTCCCTTATTCCTCCCATCTTAGCTACATTCCTGGTGACCACTGACCACAACCAATACAAGTTGATGTTATACAACAACACTAAGTTACACTGGTTATATTAACTTGTAGCATCAGTGGGCCACCTAAACCAGAGTATCAGGAAGAGGAGGATATTGTTCTTCAAGCTATACATTTAGCACTGGTCATATCCTAAAAATATTCTTTGAAAAGGAAACCAAATGGTAAAGTGTGAGAAGTTCTGACTAATATAGTTGCTGCATTTGTGTGATTTGATCAATCTGTTGATTTCTGGAATAAAAGCAGGCTTATAAAAGGAAAGTGAAAAGTAGGGTGAGTAGTGGTAGACTAAGCTGATGATTTTTGGTATAGCTTTGTTTTAAGATTGAGATTGGGCAATACAAATGCAGCCCAAGTAAAAAAGTCATGTTAAGGAATATAAAAAAAGAAAACTAAATGTTGATATTGTGAGGATGTAAGGAAAGGGTTGAGAAAAAAGGAAATTTAAAAATACTACTATTCACTCTACACTAAACCCATTAGAACAATATGGTTCAGTACTTGATCAAAATTGGGTGGGCTCTCATATGAACTACATGTGGGTGTGGGAGGAGGCAGAGGGGTGTATTTTAAGCACAAATAATTTTATGAATCTCCATAGAACCTATATTGAAGTTGGGTTGCGATCAGAAAAGCCATAGCCTACATTCAGCTAGTTACGGATATTACATTGCATAGTGTTCTATTCTAGCATCTTTATGTCTTTATGAAGGTGAGATCTATCTTAGCATATGGCATAATTTCATGAAGGTTAAATTATCTGTCCTGGCATTTGTGGTATAATTTTATGAAGTCTGCATGATGATATAGCCTAACATCTGGCATGATTTTATGAAGAATGAATGGTCTATCCTTCATGGGGTATGATTTTATGAATGTTTGATTATCAATCCAGACATCTGCTTGATTGATCTGCTGGCTTGATTTTATTAAGGCTTAATGATCTTTTCAATTGTATAAATTTGATAGTGAAAATTGTTAATTTCAAAGTGAAGAGATTTAATTCCAAATGTTGGATGAAAAGAACACAGTTAAACCGATGTAATTTTGTTATGTAAAAATCCCTCTAGAATAATTATATTGTTTGGATTTTTATACCTAAATTCACACCCGTTGGAGTTTAACTTACATTACTTTCCTTAAGCATAAAGGAACTCAATACAGACACACCAAAGATATAAACTATCTTAAGAGTTTTTTTTACTTATTGCACTATTCTAAGATGGTTACAAAACAAAAACTATTATTTAGGGACTACAATGAAGGAAATAGACTAGTATATAAAGATTTGCATTTTAGCTATAAAAAGAGCCCTATACAAATGTTTTACAAGGTCTGCTTTTCATTGGATTGTTTGTATTTAATATCTCTCTGTATTTTATTATTAGTTCACCAATGGTCAACAGTAGTAATTAACTTGTGATATAATAGTACTAAAGTTGATTATTCTAAAAATTAGTGCAGTCATATACAGTTTTTAATATATTATTATTAGAGAATTTAAGTTTGTGACAATAAACTTAATTTCCTAATTACATAGATTAAGTAAGTAAGGTTAATTTTAGGGATTTGATTGTTTTCAAAACAAAAAGTTTTCTTAAAATTTCTTTTGCATGATAACTTTCTGTGAAATAATATGAGATTGTTAGAATAGTAAAAAGCTTTTTATTCCAATGGCCTTCCCTTGTAATACATACACTATAGGGCATTACACTATATACATTGTATAAAACTATATCATCTAGACATACACACACAGATGGAACTCACAGTTGCACTAGTCTTTATTTTGAATAGGTAGTGCTAAAAATGGAGACTGGGACAGCACATAAATAAAATAAGAGTTTGGTCAAATAAATTTATGTGTAATTTGTGAATAAATCTTGTGACAATTTTTGTTTATAACTGTAATGTGCATTCAAAGTGGATGAGTTTCTATAGTACAATAATTTAATTTGTTTCTTGTTTAGGGGAACTCATTCCAAGGTGCTTCAGCGCAAGTCAAGAGAACACAACATGGACTTGGCACAATGTTACTAACCTCCTTGCTATCAATGGCTGCAACCTTGTCAACATGCTTCTCAAGTTTTGTTACTAAAATATACTGAAACACACTGCACTTTTATTAATGATTCTGGACCCAAAACTTCTATTAAAAGGCTAATCAAATTTCATCCTCCGGTGGGTTTTTCTGAAAACAAGCTCTGGGAACAAAATATTTTATGAAGCTTGCCATTTGGGAGCTCAACCATAATTGGATGACATCCTTTAACTCATTGTTATAAGCGCTGAGATCCTAACCAGGTTTTTATGTGGGTGAAGAGGTGATAAGCTCTCAGTGCCAGGCTATACGGAGGGTGGGCGAACACCTCCCAACCACTGGCCCATTAGTGCTTGTATGCATGTAGCCATGTATATCTGTGCGCTTTCATGAAAGAGCATAGTGCCTGACATCAGAATTACACCCCTTTGGTTATGAATTGCCTTGTGCAATTTTCTTGGAATTTCATAAAGTCAGTCAGAAGCACTCCTTTATTATCCAAGAAAATGTTTGCCATGAACTTTTGGTTTTAAAATGTGTGTTTGAACTTATTGGTCTGGTTTGGTGAATGTGTATGCATCCACTGCTTTGACTGCTCTTTGATTTTGATATTCACAAATTGAACACACATTTCATCACCCATATGATATGGTCAAGAAATGTATCTTCATCTTTTCTCTAAGGCTTGATTCACACATTTGCTGAAATTAGAAAGCAGAATTGGCCTCAGTGGTGCAGCAATTCACATACTTTAAGTTGACCCAGGGTGCATTACAACGTTAACTTAAAACAGCTGATTATCAACATATTTTATCTTCTAGTAGGTAGACATATATTTTAGATCATTGTCTCGATGGATGTTTTATAATTATAATGCTGTGTCGTGGCACAATACAACACATTGATACACCCACTTTACATTAACGGGTTATTTCAAATCTCCTCACAACGGCCAATGAAGCTGTCTGCTAGCTTCTGGCTGTAGAGCGCATATGTTGTCAAATGGCATGCGTACTGATATGAGATGGTTGGTTCTGAGAGTGGATTGGTTCTACTGTGCCGAACATCTCGCATCTCGGGCAGAATGGACAAAGTAGATAATAGTTTAACTTGAGCAGAACAGCTGGCGCCGATTAAGCTAAATCTTGTGATTGACTTAGAGCTCATCACATTTCTGACCTGCACTAGTTTTTTGGCTAACGTGTGAATCCACAGTAACACTGCAAAATTGTCAAGGTTTATCCCATTATCTGCATTTTGTTCACACCAGGAAGCATTTTTGGAACCCATCTTGCACAAAACTTATGTTAGTCTAGTCTACCTGTATCGATATCACCCACATAAAAAAAACTGGTTGGGATCACAGCACTTCATTAACAATTAGTAGAGCCCCATAAAAATGGTGAGACAGGATAAAGTGAAAAGTTCCATACAATGATGGAATCAAGTACTTTTTCCTTTGATAGTTTTTAAATATGATTTACAATGTTTTTGAAAAGCGAAATGAAACGAAATTGTCTTGTTACACAAAATCCTCTTATAAAACGAAATAATACCGCTTTTACAAAAAAAAAAAATTTTGAATAAACACGAAATTAAGCTGAAATTTTGACCATGCTGTATATTGATTAGTAGTTTGTTGTAGTGTAAGATAACCTTAGGTTACAACACTCTGAAATATGCAGACAAACTTGACAAAGAATTTTAAAGCAATTAATATATAAGGTTTCAATAATAAATTTTAATTTTGTAAACATTGTTGCATTATGTAAATAATACTTAAACACTTCAAATAACATGTAATTTTGAATAAACACAAAAAAGTGAGATTTAACAAATGAAATTTAACCAAAAATGTAAGTTGTTGACGCAGTTATACAAAAGTTTTGTACTTCAACATGATAAGTGTCTCAATTCGAGAAGTGACTATGTTGAGAAGTTAGCCTAGACCTGTAAGCATCTTTTGCATATAATAAAATATTTTGTTTCATTCGCTTGTTTTCTTAACAGTACACCATGGGTTGAAATCCGAATTGCCATAGTATATTATTTAGTATTTTTATTTATGTATAAACAAATAGTTTAAATTTCTTTGTTGTGTACTATTTTTAAATGTTATTTCATCTTTATATAATTTTTGTTTCAGTGCCGCATTTTGTTACAGTACCTGTTAATTTATTCACACAGTAATTTTGTTGATTAATAGTGTTATCATTGGGCATAGTTTTCATTAATTGGGATATATTTCTAAAACAGTAGGCTACCAAGTCACACTGGCATTTAAACTTTTTCAAGGTCTTTCCAAATAATCACAAAAATATAATTTATTCATCCTTTTTTAAATGTGATAAATGATACTTTTTTCTTTTCATTATTTCCCAACTAATGTTGAGACTTAACTAGGCATGTGTCATTTCCGGTGAATTAAGTATTAAGATATTCTCTTAATTATCTACTTTGTTAAATTCTCGTCTGGTGCTTTCAACATAAATCTTTATTTTAATATGTAGTACACAATATAAAGTATAAAGGTGTATCTAGAAGTGGAATTTGCAGCAATTTATAAGGCGTTCATTGGGTTGAGGGTGTAAATTTAAAACAAAGAGCTGTATTAGAGAACAAACTGGATTGTTGTTGGAGAGCTAGTGTAGTGTAGTTGTGCTGGCTAACGCAAACTCATCTCTAAAGCTCCACTCACTCTCTGAAGTCATTCATGGTCAGCAAGAAAATTTCACCAAAAAAACTGCACCAACACTACAACTATACTCACTACACTATTTCTCAAAAAACTATCAACTTAGTTTTTTCAAACAATCCACATACTCTGTCATAAATTAATGAATTGTGTATAAATCTGAGCATTTGACGAATCTGAATATATCTGTGGTAGAGCATTGTTGCTCTAAGCATAGCTCCTTGATTCTACTCTAATGTTCAGATGTCATTTTTCAATGTTTATATATACATTTTAGTTAATTAAAATAGGTTAAAACTCAATTTCACTACACATGTTGCATTAATTGAATTTATCTATGATCTCAATTCTGTATGATTGCTTTTACATAAAATTATTATACCTAATGTCCTTTCACATAATCAGAAAGAAAATTCCACCTGAAAAATGTATGATAACGTCAATTCAACAAACATAATAAATGAAAATTTCTCTATAATTATATGTATCTGAAAATTCTATACATAAAGGAGCAGTTCAGCCTAAAATTAAGTTATCTTTAAGTAGAAGAGCAAACACACTCACATATATATTTATATATATATATATATATATATATACACACACAAATACAGCACAAATATTTTTTTGTTTTGACGTGCACTATATTGTTTTCGAGATACTGTGTGTGGTTTGCTAACTAGTGACATCATGAAACCATACGCACTAGTCACACAATGTCAGCATCTAATTATGTTTGAATTGCTGTGAATCAGTTTCCTGCTTGTTTTATTGGGCGATAGTGTACAGTTGTATTTGTGTTATTTATATGTGCTTCGTTAATTTATTTATATGAAATCAGCTATTTTAAATTTTATCAAACATATTTATCAGCTAAATAATGCCTTAGTAAAATTGATTAAAAAAATATCACATTACAAACAAAACAATAAATTATACATCTAGGCCTACTGCGTGTTTTACATTGTTAATGATTTTACTTATATTTTACTTGTAAGTTGAATATTATGATTATTTAATTAATTGACTTAAAATTATTTTGTTGATAAGAAGTTATTTATTTTATTCTTTATTTTTTCAGCTATTATAAAAAAAATTTATACCAAAACAAGCATAATAACTAAACAGTGTCGGGTTTTTGGATACTATTCATTGCAGAAAAAGAAAAAAAACCAATTTATCATTCTATTACTTCCCAACATGGGGAAAAATCTTTAATGTGTATAAGCAATGGTTGAATAGAATTAACGGCAAGAAATATATGTCGTTTGCATCCAGTGTTGTTTGCTCTAAGCATTTTAGAGAGTCAGATTTTGATTAATCCTCACTTTTAAAAGAAAAACTTATGCCTCAGATAAAAACCCATAAAAGAAAATTAAAATTTCAACCGTGTTCCTTTTTGTTTTTGAAATGTCCAGATGTATTGGTGATTCCAAAGTGTACTTCCTCTAACATAAGAAAACAAATTGTGAGGGAAATGACCACTACTGCTAGCAAAACATCTGATTACAGACCTACTGCTATATTTACGGCTGGTATGGAGATGAACATAAATATTGGCATGGATTTACAATCAACATTTGAAGTGTCCATTCACTGTGAAGCTGGAAATGAAATATAGAGATCAATAAGTAGAGATATATCAGATAATGAGGACATGAATTAAATGGACTCATCCTCTAAGCTTTTTAATGTGACAGCAATGATAAAAATGAAGAAATGAGAAGTACTGCATTAGAAGAGGAGACTAATAGTCAGACTTTGTTTCCAGAAACCCCTGTAAACACTAATTTTTACTGGGTAATTTTTCCCTTATTCGCAAAACTACAAAGGAAGGAATAATTTGTCTCACATTACAACCAAGTGTATTTCAAGAATTTACCCAGTAAATCTCTTTGTAGGAAATATGATACCACATAGCATTACAGGTTTTTTTAGTTTAGATTTTACTTTCGAATTGAAAACATGAGTAATCATATGATGTCTTGCAGTGGTTAAGGTGTCCATGTTGAGCACAGCAGTAGAACAATTATCATGTAAAGTTATGCATTCAGCACTTCCTCTTAAATTTCCTATGCTTTTGCTGGCTGACAACATACACATTCTAAATCTAAACCCTTTACACCACAGTACCCACATCAACAAACATTGGCTAGCTGTATGTTTTCATCCTGCTCATTATCACTTTCCCTACTTTTTCTTGGAACTGATATTGTTTCAAACTGATATAGATGAAAGGAACCACTCATGGTGCAGGAGGGATAAGTTGGTGTGTGCAACAGTTGAGAAGATCACCAGGAACAGAAGCAAGTGAGGAATAGATGAGATTGAATGACAGTCTGTTGTCTGGCGGTCACTTAGACTATGATTCATGACATCACACTCAGGTTGTCACGCGCTGGCTCCACTTTTCATTTAAAATGTTTACCAAAATGTTCCACTTATCAAGCTGAAATAAACATCATTTTTCTTAGAATCTGTTTCCCTATCATGATCTAATCTTAACTGAAAATGCGTTTTTGGGCCGAACGGCTCCTTCAATAGTTATAGTGTGAAAAACATCTTCTCAATATGTTTAAGTAGCTGGACATGCACTTCAACCAATTATGACCAAAGTCTTAATTACCTGTATCAGTGAAAGTACTGACTAGACAAGTCTTGTGAGGTCTGGTTTGCTGGTAACAAGGAGGTTTGAATTTCAATTGGGTGTACTCAGGTGGTGTTTCCTTAATTGTTTTCCACCCTCCCTATATGCAAATACAGGTACATTTTCTCTTAAATTTCACCCATCTCATCCTTAACTCATAAGTGTAAATATGCGACTAACCAGTACAGGTGTATATAAAAAAACACTTTATTAGCCAATTATTGATTAAAGTTGATTTTGAAAATTCTTTGATATATACTTGAATATTAGCTACATAGAAGAATTGTTGAGGGGCTGAACTTTAAAAGTTGGACATTACACTTTGATATTTTGATTTGTTTAACCTATTTGTTAAGTGTTAAATGTAACTTATTCTGCTTAGCTTAATTACTATAATAGCTATAGTTGTACCAATACATCACTAGAGTTTGTTAAAAAACAAACTGTATTTTTAAGTTTGATTTATATATCCTCCAATTTGAATATCTCCAGCCAAGACTAAAACAAATTGTATTTTAAATTCAGACAGACAGTTTAACTGAATAGCATTTCACATTTTTGTTTGTTTAGAAAAATCATTTAAATTACATGACATAATAACTATTTGTGTATTTTGAAAAGTTGCAATGTGAAAACTGAATATAGTATTGAAGTATTGACGAAAGTATTAAAAACAAATGAAACGCTAGCTTAGAATAGTGACCTATTTATCAAATACATTAACTAAAAAGAAAAAAATGCATTTTTTCTCTTGCCATATAATATTGAATCTATGTAATGTACAGTTAGTTAATGAATGATTTGTTTAGTTATAGACGTCCCTCATACTTTTGCGTTATATTGACATAGTTATCATGTGTTTGTAAATAAATACTAATTAAAATAGTAAGTTCATCATAACATTAAGAATAAAATATTGACATAACATAAATGTTTCACATCTTTAAATAAGAAAGTATGCTTACATGTAAATATTTCCACAAATTGTATTTCTGACATAGTATTATACATTAATAAGAATTTTGAGAGAAAAATTAAGTTGTGTATTTTGTAGTGAATAGTTTTGCTTTTAAGTGCAAAATAAATATGTATAATATTTGTAACATATATACAACTATACTGTGCATGTAACTTTTGTCAAGCTAGTTCTAGTGCCATGCATTAAAACTTTACTTTGTGATAGATTATTATAATTTCAAACAATGAAAATAAAATATCTTGATGACATAAGTATAAGTAAAGTCTGTTGTGTTTGTCACATCAACTTCAACAAGCATCAACAATTATTTTTCGACCAGTCCTGATATTTTTGTCTAAATGTTTGGAAAACCAGCTCAGATCATTTTATGTAGGTATACACTGTTCATAAACTTTAATAAAAAAAACGAAACTTATAAATTTGAAGGATGGATTGTATTATTTTCTTTAATCTGTGATGGGAGCAAAAATTAAGTTTGCTTAGTGAAAAATTTTATCTTGTATAGATCTCGGGCTTAGAAAAAATTATTCTAGTTTAATTTTTTTTTATTAGCTATCATATCCAGAATTATATTCATATGACACAAATGTTTTGATCCCATCGAGAAACTTTATTATATTACATGCAATTGACTAGGTGTATTTTCCTTGCAAAATCAAAAGATCATTTTTAGATTATATCCCTTGCTTAAAATGTGTAGAACAATAGACTTGATTGCTGATGAGAGGGAAGAGATTCAGGTGGTGGGGAGCAGTTTTCCCAACCTCTCACCACTCTAATGTGTGTTCTCTCCTTCAAAACTAACCTCAGCTCTACTCCTTAGATTAAGTTACTAATAACCACTGTGTTAAACATAAAAACAAATTAAAAATAAAATGTATAGAGTTAAACAATGTATTTAAACAGTTCTAGACAACGTTAAAATCACTGCAATCTTATAATTTCCCGTGTTTTTTTATTTGATTAAACCCATTTTATTTTGAAAAATCATTGTTTAATTTTTTAAATTAAATCTCAGTATTAATTCTTATTTATGGACTTATCCCTATTCCTTAGAAAAACAAATATTAATGTGTTTTAAATTAATTTAAATTTTTTACAGTCTCTTTGTATAGATAATCAGCATTTCTTTGACAAAAGCAAAATTGTTGGTATTAAATTTGGATAACATTGTAGTTAAATGTGAGGAGGAGGAGGAGGTACTCTATATTTAGGCATTGGTTTGAATATTAGTAAATCCTGAAGTACTGATAAAGTATTTTATACCCCTTTTCACTTATGTGTGCCAATATCTTACAGATTTGTTAGTGACTATTTATTGTCTGTACATCCCTTCACTATAAACAGTTTTCACAGTAATTATTGTTGATTCTTAACACTGAGTAGCGACAGAAAGAAACACTGCAAATTTGAAAACTATATATCTATATATTCTAATCACCCAGATTCATTTATCTGAGTTTAATTATAAATTTCTTTAAAGCTGTGCCACACACTAGATAAAAAATAGTATATTACAAAATAAAACTAATTTCATTTTTCTGTTTATTGTTCCTTTCAGGCATGCAACATTGGAGGGGGTAAGGAGCTAGATTCTGAGAACGTGAATACCAAACCCTTCCTCCTCCTGAAATTTTAACTAATGCTAAATTTAGATTATAAACATATTAAATATGAAAAATTAAGAAATGTTATTGAGTTGTAAATTTACTTCATATTATCTTTGAGTTCTTGTAATCCAAGTTTGATGTGATCATCTGAGGCCTGAGATGTCATGAAGAATGATAGGCTTGCTCCTATTTTAAGAACGGCAAGATTTTTTTATAGTAAAATGTTAAAATTAAAATGTCCCTCAAAATAGTACACTAAATACATGCCTGGGTTTCATTTTGTTGACATACAAAAAAATAATTGACTTATATTCAGCTATTACTTTCATAGTCACCAATCATTTACTCACGTTTGATATTTTATTTCACTTAGTAAATTAATAGAGCCTAATAAATTAATAAAAATATTATCTTACAACTTTGATGTAATTGTCTTAGTTTTTACAATATAATTTACAAGTTGGATGCTCCCTTGATTAGTTTTTATGTAAAAGTATACTGTTAATAAATGTAACACCATGTATGATTGGTCAATAAATTGCGTGACCTTAGCCTAGGGCCAGTCACAGCTCATTTTTGTGAAAATAGCTAATGATGAATAATGTGATTTTTCATTACTATAGATATGTATTTCACATTTGTATATAATACTATTAATAATAATTTATTAATATGTGTAATACATTAATTATTATTATTTATTTAGTTCATTACTAACCCATTATTTATCCATAGCGATAATTACTAGTATGTATACAGTTTTATCATACATAACATCATCCTTTTAATTAATAATAATTGAAGATAAGAACGTTTTAAGATGGGATTTTATTGCATGACTATTAGCAAGTCGGGTTTGATCAATTTTTTAGGGCCAAGTCATGTTTCTTGAGCTTGATCACTAAATAATTTAATATTTGAAATAAATACAGATTTTCCAAAAGATTGACTTAACTAAAAAAATATATATTGAGTGATTATTTCAATGGCAGTTTCTTTCATAAATCAGTGTACCGAGCTAAACGTTCATATGTGAAATTTAACCACTCAGACATCTTTAACGAACTTCACTCTACGCCTTTACATTTTGATAATAGCGAAAAAAGAAACTCAATTCCTAAAGACAATCTCTGGGTAATAACAAACTCTTTAGGCGAGAAGGTGACCTGGTGGTCTAGGGGTAAGGTGTCAGACTTCTGTGCTGGCGGCCGGGGTTCAATCCTCGGTCCCGGCACAGATTTATCTGATTACCAAACCCTTCCTTCACCTCTGACAAGACATCTTGTGAATGTGGGTAATGCCAGGCCTCCACCGTGGTTCGGATTCCACGTTAAGCTGTAGGTCCTTCATTTCATCTCACAATCACCCTACCATTACACATTAGCGTAAGTGCGTATAACCCGAATGGGTAGTAAGACGCGGTGCTAATAATAATAATAATAATATTTAGGCGGGAAGTGGAAGCAAGAAACTAACATTATACTAACTAGTGTTTGCCCTAAACTTATTATGCTTCTAATATTTAATTAAATAATTAAAAGTAGCTTGGTTATCTATTTTATGTGTACTATAGGATATCTTTATAAGGAAAAACTCTTTACGCTTTATGAGGTAATTGTATTATATTTGGAAGAAGTTACAGTAAAGGTCAATAGAAATGAGGAAATTAAAAAAATGAAAGGGAGAGAATAAAGAAAATTGTACAGAATGATAGGCCACTTAGGTTTTTTTTACATCTATTACAGTTTCCAGACTATGGCCTGGGTCACTTTTTTATTCAAGTCATATATTTTCTACACCAGCTGGATAGGCCTGTTGTAGCTTGATATGCATAATAATCTAACTTAAAGCTAGGACAGGCACAACATCCAATCCCCGGCTGTTAATTTATCAATGTTGTAGGGTAAACCCATGTTTTCATCTATGATAAATTTTTGGCCATACTAGGAATCGGAACCCCAGACCCTTAGCTCAGTAGGCACACACACAACTGACTGACCTATTATATTTTGAAGAAGGTACAGAAAGGTGGATAGACATATAAAGGAATGAACAAAATATGGCTTTTACGATAAAAAGAACACAGTTCACACTTTACATTGTTGCCATTAGACAAATAAGTAATGGCTGCCTCTTGAAGTAAATCGATCGCTACCGCCAAATAAATTACTCAACCTAGGTTTCATTCTATTGGAACTCATCAGGAAGGAGTGTGAAACAGAACTTCCTAACAGAGGAAATCATAAAATACAAAAGGTAGAAAAAGGAAAATTATAAAGAATGATAGGACACTTAAATAGGAACTTGTAAAAGGAATAACATAAAGTTGTATAGCACATTTCACAATCCCTGCTGATGAGTTCCATTAGAATAAAATTCAGGCCGAGTGTTTGAGCGTAACGATCACTTTTCTTCAAGAGCATTATAAAGTGTGAACTGTGTTCTTCTTTTTATTTTAAAAGCCATATGGTGTTTATTCCTTTTAAATGTTTCTAGTCACCTTTCTTGTACCTTCTTCCATATATTGATAAAATTCTAGTTATTTATTCTTCTAAGATCTGTTATAAAATAATATATTTTACATAATAATCTCTTATAAAATGCTTTCATTATAGAACATCACTAGAGTTTTATCAATGCAATTGATGAAATCTTAAAACATAAGCATTTAAAAACTTTAATTTTCCATTGAAAACAGAGTTTTTATCAGATGAGATAAATTCCACACTTGTTGCTTTTCTTAAATTTGTGTTTTATGACCCTTTTAATTCATGGAATAGCTTTAATAGCCAACTTTGTAAAAGTTTATTGGTCCATTCATAAATAGTTTTTATATAATTCTAGTTTTTTAATCTTTCAGCATGCTGTTTTTAATTCATACTCTCCTATGTTTTTTTTAAACCTGCAAAAAATTTTATGAGAATTTTTTTTTTATGTTTGTATTGTTTATTATTTGAGGTATTTAACATGCATTTTCTGAACTGACTGACCATATCAATGCACAACTTATAAACTTAGTTAATTCTAGAATAGACACACTATCCTGCTCTCAGCCGTTTGTTTACTCATCACTGTGGGAAGGGAAACCCTCATTTCACCAATGACTAGTATTTTGGCCATGCAAATGAGGCTTTTTTAGTTAAAATCATAGAACATATTTTATAAAAAATACTGCAATAAATAATTGAGTATAATACTGTAATTTAAATTATATGGAAGGAAGCTAAACTGAAAGGATAGTCAGGTTAGGCCTTAATAGGAACAAATAGAATTCTTAGTTTATTTATTCATTTAATTTTCACAACTTCAATTTTTTATTACTTTCACTGCTACACATTTATAATTTTCTGAAATATTTTTTTATAGTAAGAAATTAGGTGACCTGGCGTCTTAGGATTAAGACTTCTGTACTAGGGATCCAGGGTTCAATCTTCGGTCCTGGCACAGATTTATCTGATTGCCAAACCCTTCCTTCACCTCTGACAAAACGAGTATTAATCACAGCTTGTGAATGTGTGGAATGCCAGGCCTCCACCGTGGTTCGGATCCCATGTTAAACTGTGGTGTGGTGCTAATAATAACATTATGGTAAGAAATTGATGTTGGAATGCTCATATACATTATTATGAATACCTTTACTTGATATAACAATTTTAAGAAATTGGTAAAAGGAATCATATAGATTTGTGTAGCTGGGAGAATAATAAAATCCCCAAAAAAAAAACAATTTTTTTAATCTACTGAAAATGGGTTCTCTTTGTTTATGATGTAATGGACATATGAACAAAATAGCATTTATCAGCAGCACCAAGCCATAAACACATTTTTAAAGATTTGAATTTAGAGTTGATATTTGAAAGAAAATTTAAGATTCAAATTTGAGACATAAAATTTGACCCATCTTTATAAGAAAAATTTCAGATAAATTTAATAAAATTTAAAAATAATAAACTTATAGTGTTATCAGGTTACAGGTTGTCTAGTAATATTAATAGATGAAAGCTCGAATATATGCTAACAACACCCACTGTATATATATTGTGCACCTGAGGTACATTATTCTTAGCCTGGTAGTGGAAAGCCTAACTAGTACCAATGTACCATTGCCCAGGGTATGCTTTAATGTACTAATTGTATATCCTTTCCATGTCCCAATGCGATGATATGATGGTGCTATTCTAACTAACTAAACCTGGGTGACTGTTGGGGTAGTTACCCAAGGTACCAGCTGGGAATTGAACCAAGGACCCCTAGGCTTGTATATAGATGCACTGACCACTACACCACGGGGCTTTATAACACCAAAAGTGAATACTTTGAATCCTTCTATATCACCACAATAATAGGACCATTCCCAACAACTCTCAGCTCTGACAATGGGAACTTGCACATCAGGTGGTAACCAAATCCAGATTATTTCCTTGTTTAGACTTGAGATAATATTTTTGATTTGCTTAATACATAATATATTATTATGTTTTATTAGTCTTTATTATTTATATATTTGTCATCAGGCTATTATTGAAAACTCACTTGGGGTTGGCAAAATGTATCGTGCGAGGGAGCCGACAGTCTGGATGTGTGGTGGTGATGAGAAAATGGCTTATAAATGGGATTAACTGACATGAATAACGAACGATAAATGAAACTCGAAAATGTGCGTACTCCATCGTTACCATCTTGCCAGTGGTGAAAGCATATTTATAACAGTCATCTTAACTACAAATGATTAAAACAAAGGAGCAGTAAGCCATGAAGAGAAAGTGGCAGAAAATCACTCCAACTTTGTAATGTCAATACAGGATATTCTGAACCTCATTTCGGAAAGTAATTGCCAGCGTGACCTCAACAAGCTCTGTGACCATACCTGAAATGAATCATGACCCCTTGGTTGGAAACTACAACAGATGGTACTAGCTTTAAATAAAAATAACGGACGTGCGGCAGTGGACCTAAAATTATAAGACCTAAAGTCACAACTCCTAAACTAAATTTATTAACTTCATAACACCTAATTGTATAGCTCCTAACTTTACTAGAGCTAAAGGCACTGGACCTAAAAGCACTGGACCTAAAATTAATTTTTCATATATTACTCTAAAATATCATTAACTGTTCAAACAGGCAGTGGACCTAAAGGCACAAGACCTAATTTTATAAGACCTAATTTTACAAGACCTAACTTCACTGGACCTAATTTTATAAGACCTAATCTCACAAGCCAACAAGCACAAGACCTAACAACACAAGACCTAAATTTGTATGGCATGCTGGCATAAGTTCTAAAACAACATTCTTTTTAACACACTGATAGGAACACAAACAAAGGCGTGAGTCTTGTCTTGTCTAGTTTTCTGAGGAATGGGAGGTCGTAGTTCAAATCCTGCTGGGTGTATCGCTCTCGTCATATAAAACATACCTTTAGAGATCAAGTGTTTAATAAACACAGCCAAAATGCTTAGAATGTGGAATAATGTCAAGCTCATCAAATCTAGTTGGCCGCTGACAAGGAAGTTGGGATTATAATCTCGGCCGAACGTACCGATGTATTTTTCCTATGATTCCTCACTCTCTTTTCAAGCAAATGTGGGAACATTTCCCCTAAATTCTTCCTTTCTTAGTCACTTTAAAATAGTGAAATTAAATATGGATAGTTCGAACGAAAAGTAAGATGAAAATCTCTGAAAGGCAGGATTGCCTCATTGTTAATAATCTCGACTGACGTGGTCAGCTTTTATTTAGGAAGTTAATATTTGTCTATCCTCTTCAGGTATGCTAGGAGTGTTTTCCCATTTATTTGGCTACTCATTCTTTCTTCACGTATTTTACCATATTTAAAATAAAAATATATTAAAATAAGTATTGTAGGGACATAATTATTATTAACTAAAATAAAATGTAACTGTGCAATAATTGTGGCCCAAATTTTTATGTCATGCGTATCACGTATTTACTAGCACGCTCGGGCTCTCCATATATTTTCACAAAGGTGTAAGAAAGAGAAATGCAGAATTTAGAGGATATGTACTTTCATTTACGTGGAGGAAAAATAATAAACAATTTATTCAACTTCACTCTCAGGTCTCAGTACACTTGACAGCAATTTGTACCCGGTCTCGCTATCATCAAAAATTCAGTCTATTCTATGACTCATTCGATCACCGATTTGGGCTAAAGTGCAGTTATTTTTTCTAATGATTTACCACTACATTTACCATTTACATGCAAATTCGCGTACATTACATATAAAACTATTCTTTCCTCATCTCTACTTGTAATAAACATAATGTATTATAGCTCGAACGGGTACTTATACATGGTATAGCCATAAAAAAATTACCATGGGCGTAGTTTGGTTTGAAATATAAGGGAAACAAATTTTCTTGCAAGGCCCACTTGTTTGTGTTTGAGTCTACATAGAACGTAAAGTTTCATAATATTCTCGACGGTTTTTTTAATCAGGTCTTACTGCCTGTTTAGGCTATACACATATTATATGATAATTACTCTAATGGGATCGGGATGAGGAAGGAAATATTTTAGAGGGAATCCATCCGAATTTGCTTGGAAGGAGAGTAGGAAACAATTTTTTAAAAACCACCCTCATTGGACCCAACCGGGATTTTGACCCCAATATCCCCTTAGTACCAGTTTAACACGAGAATGACGCCTTAGACCATACGGCCATTGAGGCGAGTAATCTTGAAGATGAAAATGGCCTTCACCAACAGACGGCGGTCGCTTAGTCTATATGGCTTGCGTGCGGGCTTACGCCATTGATTATTATTGTTATTATTTTTTTTCTCAATAGCTCTTATAAGGTGAGCCCTATAGGTCGTTGTATCCATAGTGCCAATTATAGATTTGTCAAATTCGACTTCTATCATAAAAGAAAAACTAAAGTGAGCGAGCGCGCAAGCGACTGGGTGGACAGACTGGCGAGCGTGTGATTAGCAGATAGCTCTCGATAGTTGCTGACGAGGAGGCTCCGAATCTTTGCTCAGTGAACTGAGGGTGGTTTTTAACCAGTGATTTATTGTTGTGGTTTTCTCATCCTCTCTCCACGCTAATGGTGATTCTTATTTGTAAAGGCCTAATATTTTAACATATCAGTTTTACATACATATATATATATATAAATATATATAGGTATGGTTTATGATCTTACCAATTAATATAGGCCGTTAGTAGCAAGTGTGCTAAACCTATGGATAGTAATAAAAATGTCAAAATGAGAAGTTTTTCTAGCATTCAATGAATCAACACACAATAATATTGCCTAGCGCCTGTAAACTAGACTGTACCGGGTCAAGCGCGCTCGCTCACTCGCTCGCGTGTTCCAGTCTGGCCACCTTTCATTACAACCAATATGTTCTATTTTATATTTTAGTCGCTCGCTCGCTCGCCCAGTCTGGCCGTCTTCTTAAACGTTTTTCGGGGGGCTGAGGAATGAGGAAGAGGAAAACTCGCTAAGGAGTCAGTATCATTTGGCTTACTGGTGACGAAGATTTGGGTTCAAGTCCCGGCTGAAATCACCCACTTTACTGGAAAAGATTTTTTTTATCCTTTCTCCATGGATATGCTGGTATACTTCCTCTTGAATTAGCTCTTCATACTTAAGTAGGGAGATTCAGATACTTCTGGGGTGAAATTTTGATTAAAATGGTGAACATCGACGCGCTCCCCTCCCCCTGGCGTTGCGACTCCCACACCACCAACGCCACCACCCCACCTCTTAGTCCTTTATTAATTGCATTGATTAATTAACTACCCTAATTAATCGCTTTATAAAATTCAAAATTGCCACCAAAATACCTTAAAACGTTATGTGAAAATCCAAGAGCTAATAAACATTACAACTTTATACGAAAATCCAAAAGGACCGCCCTATACCTTACAACGTGATGTGGAAATTCAAGATGGCCGCCACCAAAATCAAAGATCACCACTCCTATACCTTATAAGCAGAGGTGGAGCCAGCCAGACCCCCAAAGCACATCAACGCGACCTCATGATGACAAATTCCCTACACCCAGCAACGATTTTTCATTATCTCTAGGCGAATGCTGATACACTTTACATATTCTGAATACCTCATCTACAGCAAATCCTCAACACCCTAACCTCATAGCGGTAAATTACCAACGTTTCCTCTTAAGGTTATGACATTTCTTCCCTTTGACTTACCTTTTTCTCCCTGACACCAATTTTTGATGCAAAATTCCCTTTTTGATATTATTAACGTTATTTTTTACAGGTTTTGCCCCCCAACACCCCCCCCCCCCCCCCCCCCCCCCGAGCCCTAGAGCCCACAACAATAATTACCCTTGATGCTCTGACACCCTCACACGATGTCTGACGCCAACACCGGACCACATAACAGTAATTTACCCTCAGTCTGTACGCCCCACGAAAACGACAATCGGACACTCCAACAACTCGAACCCATAGTGGTAAATCCTGGCGCCCTGTGCTCCCAGTAACTCAAGCCCATATCAATAACTCCTCATCCCGACCCCCTCTCCCAACCAGTGCAGGTCTCGACAGCTTTCCACCCCCTTTCCTCTAACCCTGGCTCCATATCCTCATCCTCTAATCCTCACAAGTTTAGAGATGCGGCATGGTTTAAATAGAACTAAAATCTATTAAATATAATTAAAGTTATATTTAACCTTTTAGCGTTATGTGGAAAATTAAAATGGCTCTACCACCACCCCCCCCTAACCCCTTGTACGCAGCCTACGCAGGTCCTGATATGCACCCAAAACCCCAGGTTCTATAGCCCTCAAGGCAAGGTCATTGGTTCTAAAATCTAGGAGGTGATGGATTATTTTAATGTTGTTTATTTGATGGTCATGATGGGACTGAATATTTGTAATGAGATGGAAGTTATAATTTATTACACCTAGCCTTATAAGACCTAACGGCACAAGACCTAAATGCTATAAGAACTAAACCCCATAACACCTAACTATATAACAACTAATTTTATAGCTCCTAACTTTACTAGACCTAAAGGCACTGGACCTAAAAGCACTGGACCTAAAATTAATTTTTCATATATTACTTGAAAAATCCTTAACTGTTCAAGCAGGCAGTGGACCTAAAGGCACAAGACCTAACTTCACTGGACCTAATTTTATAAGACCTAAAGGCATAGCTCCTAAACTTTAGGTCTTGTGAAATTAGGTCCACTGCATGTCATCCAAAATAACAATATAGTATTTATTCAGATTACGATTAGAATTTCTAATATTGTTTGTCTAAAACAATCATAAAAACGGTTATTTGGCATCATATGTTTATAACTATAATATTCAACAATCGCAACCCTAGCTCATGTTGCCGCAAACTAGAGTATGGACTTTATTTAAAAAACGTATTTGTGTTTGGATTGAGTTTTGCTTTTATTTGGGTTATATGCCTGATTGAGTTAGGGCTTACTAAATTGTTTAGATGTTTTACAAAAGTGCTATTTTTATTAAGGTTTTTTTCATATGTAGACCTATTTGGAAATATATTTTCTTCACTTTTTAATTTTATTGTATATTTGACTGGTCTTAATATGTATTAGTACAAATCATTAACCCAATAGGATTCAAACATGAATTATCTCAGGTGTCATAAGCTGGCCTATAAGACTAGCCTAAAGGTGCGTTAAGACAATATCTCTTTTCGTGCAACTAGCTGAATAGGATATGCACATTTAGGCATGTGCCCGCGCATGCCCCAAAAGAAGTTGTGCGCCATAATATTTTGGGAACATGTTAAACCCTGCCTCAGTCCCTTGAGAACATTTGAAGGTGGTGTCATAGGTTATTATAGTTGTTATGTATAGTTGTGTTTTTTTATGAAAATGTTTTGTGAGTTTTTTCCTGTGGTGCATTGGGTTGCCGAAAAAAATTGAATTTATCAATGCTTATTAGAGACATCCATTTCTGTGGCAGTCATCACACAGTACAGTCACTAGGTGAAGTGTATAGCATGGATCCTAAGGCTGTGTTGATTAAAATTAAGAGCCTTCATTCATACTTTCACTGGGAATATTTGAATATTATGAAGAAAAGTAATAAAAGTGGTATGTCTGTTGAGACTGTTACTTCATCGTAGTTTGCATACAAATATCTACGGTTTATAATTGAAGAATAAGGGGGGAAAAGAGGAAATGATACAATGACCAAAGGAGACACCACAGTAAGTAAATAAATGTATTCTTTACTAAATATGTACATATATCATTAATCAAAAATGCGTAAGCTGATGGATGAAAAACCAAATCTAACCTCGAACGAGTTTCGTAACAGAAAATCTAAAATTTTGAAACTGGTTTGGAAAATGTTTTTAAAAAAATTGTGTAGAAACCCTGTTTAAAATCCCCTAGTAAGTATCTTAAACGTATAAATGTTATAATAAAACAAAAAAATTGGGATGAATATTGTGCAAATAAAATTCTGTATATCAAATTAAAGTCAATTATTATTGTTGTAAAACATAAAAGTGGGTACAAATATAGAAAAGAACCCTATAACGTTACACCGCAACATCTAGTCTGGATGGCATACCGTAACAACACCACAACATCAGTGTGTCCCATCAGTTTGCATGATAGTGTGCAACTTCAGAACATCTCAGCTTGTAGTCAGTTATCATTGCTCACTTTTATGTAGTAGAATGAAAATAATACTACTATACATTTTATCAAACTTTATCAGGCAAAGGAAATATAATGGGATACTAAAAAGCATCCCACATATTATAATAGAATAAAATAAATGTGCTTGTATATAATTGTGTTTGCTACCATCATCTTTGCCTAATTTTTTTCTTGTTTACTAAATATTCAATAGCTTATACAGGATGTTACAGCAACAGCAACGTCCATCTTGCATTGAACAAATGCTACAAAATAATGGAATGGCATTATGTTTGTGCAATGTATATGCGGCGATGTTACATTATGATGTTCTGCATCACTTTCGGGAAATGGAGCTCGTTCTAGAAGTAGCTCACCTCTTTCAAGTGGGCCATATAAAGACATATCAACAAATATACCTCCATCTGAGGCTTTTCCTGGAGTACCAACATGTGCATACATGAAGCTATAATTTTCATTTACCATAACCATAAGTACAATACTAAATGTATCCTTGTAGTTGTGATATGAGGCTGCGCTATTGCACGGGCACTGAATCACAACATGTTTTCCATCAATGCTTCCACACAATGATGCAAATTCCATCTTTTGCCAAACTCTTGGCACACGGCTAACCATCTATCATCAGTTGATGGGGCCTGGAAAAATATTAATGAAATAATAATTTCATAATTAAAATTTTACCTGACTACAAATTTTATATGTTGCTCCTGGGCTTGTTATCTTACCATGTCACCAATGTAAATAGTTAACATTTTTTAAAGAAAATTTGCTAGTAAGCTTTTATTTGTTTATTTGAAATTATTTTACAATATAGCATATGTAGAAACATCAACATTAGCATGTATTATTTACAAATCAATAACTTTAAATTTAACTAAACGTCTTAGGGTTAGATCATTTAACAAATACAATTTAATTTAACATGAATAAAAACAAAATAATTAGACAGAATTTATAATAAATTGATATGTTGTAGGCCTCCAAATTAATGAGTTTATGAAATTTAGAAATTTTTATATTTATTTGATATATGAAAAATTAAATGGTTTATAATCATAGTTAAAAATAATATAATCACTAAGTTATAAAATAACATTCATTTTTGTAATAATTGGGTATGTTTCCCAGATTGATTACATTGAAGGAGGACGTTAATGATCCCAACAGGGAAGTGGACAAAGAGCTTTCGGATGAGACACAAAAACAGGATGGTAGCAATATGGAACCACCCACTAAATGGCAGAAGAGACTTTTAAAAAATAAAAAGAAGTGATGGTATCTGATGCTTATCAGTTTATGAAATCAGTGAAAGACAATAAGGTTGATCAGTGTACTATTTATGGTGAGTTAATAGCATCTAAAATAGGAAGTTTGACTCCCTCAGTAGGACCAATTGCTAAGCATAGCTTGCTTCAAAACTACTGGAATTTGAAATGCAGAATAACTCTACTGCTTGGCGCAAAGTACATAACAATGCAGCAACAATTCCAAATCATTTTTCGCCATATACTAGCCACAACCTCAATATCCACACAGACAAAATTTTGTAACTTGTGGCATTCACTATACACAATTTAATATAGCACTAATTTATTTAGTTAATTTGTTTGTAGTTAATGTCACACATATTTTAAATTAATTAATTTAAAACATTCACAATACATATTCATGGCTTACAGCATAATTTTTATATAGTAGTCAGTAGTCTATAGTGATTATTAACACATGAACATACAACTTGTAACCTTCTAAATACCCAAACATGCAGAAGGTGCAAAATACTAACAAAGAAAACATAAACAATCAGGGTGGGTTGTTCAAGTCAAACAAACAGATATAGTCTGAGGGCGAACTAGATATCCTCAGATGCACACAACCAACCTGGTTGCAGAAATAGAGATCACTTACAGCCTCCCTCAAGCTTTGTAAATTTCCAACTCATTCATTAACTAAATAACAGGTCTAAATCATAACCTAGAGATACTCAAAGATAGGTAGATTAAACTTACTAACTATAAAAAAAAACACCAGGAATTTTTGTATGTAACTTTAATGATATTATCTGAGAAAATATGAATATAATATACCAATGTACAAAAAATGAATTTGATAATACATATTAGTTCAAAAGTTTAAATTTAATTTTTGTTTAAAAAAGAAAATCCAAAATTCAGAGCTAAGTCTAACGGAATATCTTCAAGGAACTCTGCTGAGTCTAAAACGGAAGAACTATAAGGTAAATGAATTTAAATAATTTACTCCAAACAATTTTAAACTTATCATCCTTCAATAACATCATAATTTATTATATTTGATGAAGAAACATAATAAATTAATGTACAACTAGCCAAAATAAATGGAAGCTATTTCTAAACTCAATTAAAATTTATAAAAATGGTACCTCAGTATCACTACAAAAGAAAAATATAGAAAATTATCCACTTCAATAAGTAATACTTTCCATCAAAACTTTACATAACTTATCTACAAAGGAATTTTTCTCAATAGTATCTATGTCAAGCAATTCCCTTAAATAGTGACTTTAAACATTGCTTACTTTGGAAAAGCAAAACATTTCATCATAACTTTAGAACTCAAATAATATACAATAAAGTTTATGCCTTACTTCTCTTCCTAACATTATAAAAAAAGAAATACGCACTACATCTTATGTTCTTCACTATTGAGTATTGCTTGTTTTCAAAGTTAAATGGTTCTCACTAAATTCAGAACTCAATGCAATAAATATACAACAAAGTTTATGTCTTAAGTCTATTACAAAAAGGTAATACGTACTAAGTCTTATGTTCCTCACTATTGACATTTAATTTTCTTTACTTTGTTTTCAAAGTTAAATAGTTCTCACTAATTTCAGAACTCAATGATATAAATATACAACACCATTTTATGCCTTAAGTCTCTCAATAACATTACAAAAACAGGTAATACATACTATGTCTTATGTTATTCACAATTTACATCCAAATATTACTTAGTTTTCAAAGATAAATGATTCTCACTAATTTGTGAATTCAATTATATAAATATACCACAAAAGTTTATGTCTTACGTAACTCAATAAAAAATATATATTACTAAGACCTTGTTTCATATTTTGTATTCTAAAAAGAAATATGGTCTACAGCAAAAAGAAGGCAACAAAATTTATACATAGAAAAGAAAAACTAGTCCAAGAAGGAATTTTGAAAATGTTAAATGAAAGTAAAAAAATTAATTCAAGCCAAAACGTGAAATTTTGTCTTACATTTTTAGTGTAGTCGCCACTACATCCTCATCTAGAAAGAGATCACAAGAGTGCCGTTAGAGGTGACAAAGGTTGTGTTGTATACGATTAGACTCATAGAAGGAGCCGGGGGTAGGGGGGGGTGTAGGAACTGGGTGTGCCGAACATATTTGGATCATGTGGGACAGGAACACATGACGAAAAAATGCTTGCACAACTATTAGCATGTTACACAAAGTTTTAGCCAGTGGCGTATTCTGAGAAAAATTAATAGGTATGCTGTACTCTAAAAGTTGCAATGGATATTTGGGGGCTGAAGACCCTCAACCACCGTTGTCCAAGAACGTCAAGGGATATATTTGAAGATGTGTCTATATAGAACAGTGGTTCTTGAACATTTATTATTTCCTTTTAACTGTATGTTATCTTAGGAAATTTGAGCCCCCCCACCCCCTCTTCCACTCCCATATTTTCTTTTTTTATTTATCCATAACGATGATCACCATCCACTTAAAATGTAATAAAAGTAACTCCATGGTGTCAGCCCGCATTCAGGCTGTACCTACCGAGTGGCTAACAAACTGTTTGGCGAATTAGTGCCAACTCTTGTGGATAGAGGGTGTCATGTGGTGGGCATTACAATGAATCCAACCATTAAGTTCGGCTTTCTATACCAGAGCCACTGCTACTTTATTCGAGTAGCTCCTAATATATCCACCCTAGGCTGAATATAGCCCTTTCCAGACCCACTGCTTCCCAGATAACCTGGACGCGCCAGGAATCAAACCCAGGACCTCTGGGTCCATAGCCAGAACCTATGACCATGAGACCACATAGGTAATTATAGCTACATGGTTAGACATTTAAGTAAAGATAAATATCAGGGCTAAGAGTGGTATGGGCACATTTCTGAATGCATATGAGAGACAGATCCTATTCAATTAACCTAGTGTAATTAAAAGCACACAGCAATACTCAAAGCAAACAATGATAATAAGAGTAAAATGAAGTGATAAATCGATCAAAAGTCCATCAGATCTTGGTGAGAGGGAATTAGGTGGATTGTCCAACTCACGTTGCAATTTAAACTATTTCTTAAAGCCTAACTTTTCTCACACAATGCTGCTTGGAAACAAACGAGTCTCCCAACTTGAGAATTTATGCCCCAGAAGCTATTTAGATGCATAAACTCTGACTAACATAGGGGAGATTATCTCAGACTATTAATACTCTATCGTTACGTCATTGGTTTATTACTAAGGTATTTACACATATCTTTTGCTGTAAGCAGTGGTGCACCCAAGGGGGAGAGGGGCAAATAGCGTGTTTGGCCCCCCTCCCATCCTCTTTCCCCAACACCACAAATATTGTTAATAGAAATTTAAATAATATTAAGTATAACTAAAATATTTAGCATTGAAGATATGTCGAATGTATAGGCTACATTTTAAGACCAGGCTTCAAACTTAAGCCTAATATTCAAAAGGTTAGCATTACACACAAAATTGACAATTGAAAAAAACATATAAATAATAGCTTTAAACCATTTGCATTATTTACATATCTTAATTACTATAAAACTACTCCAAATGATTTATAAAAGCATTTAATATTTATAAATATTCTCGGTCTTTAGGGTTTAGGAGGCTGTGGAACCACAAACCTGCTCTCTCCATCAAAATGTCATTCTTGCTACAACCTTGATTGAATGCCTCCCCGCAAAGTAAATGGCTGGGTGTGCCACTGATTAAATAAATTATATGAAAATATCTTTTATTTTACCTTTTCCTTCTAAATCATCTTGAAATGGTGAAATCACACTTTTTTGGGATTCTTAGATGTATAATTATATACAATCACAATGACTAATAAGTCATTAATGTAAAACAAAAACTAAAAGAACACTATTAAAACTCCACGATCCTTTTTACTATAGAAAAACAAGAATTACCGTCAACAACAGTTAAAGTAGCCTCATCATCCGCCCCCCTCCCCCTTTTCCCCACTCTATCCATGCTGAAATACCTAAATTTGAAAGATAAGTTAAATGTGTTTGCCAAATACATGATAATTCATGTGACTAGAATACCTAAACATAACTCATTGTATTTAATTAGTGTATAATTTAAAGCTTGTTACGTATACTAACTATTATTTTACAATTAATTGTATATATATTTTATGTAATTTTACTTAAACTATACTAAATTAGCTTAGTAAATAAACATTGTGATCTTGAATCTCTTTTCAATAGGTGGCACAATGCTTAGCTTGCTTCACATAAACAGCATGATTACTTATGGGCGAGCGAAAAGGAATGTGTTGCAACCCCTTAGACACTGGGAAAGGTCATTAGAGCCTCCCTAGCTTGCCTTGCGTTTTTCAAGTAGCAAGCCCTGGGTTTCCTATTGTGTTAAGTAGAGCCTTTTGGAAGAAGATTTAGTTAAAACACAGTATTCTTGGAATATGAACCAATATTAGTTTTAAAATTAATAATTCATTACATGTATATTTATTAACAATTTAAACATTAGTGTTTACAAAGTTCACACAGACAGCATTGAATTAAACAAAAAATTAGTCCAAATCATTCTGGGTATGCGGTGCAGGACTAGCATACCCAGAGAATATGCCACTGGCTATAGCATGTCCTTCCATAGGCATGTGGAATGTGCCAGAACTCTCTTGGTCTTTGTTGAACTATCTGGCATCTGCGCACCCTCTACTGGTCCTCTCTCGAACCTCGCAAGCGTTGGTTAGTCCGTCGGACGGTGTGATGTAACTCGGTCATGTGTGTTGTGCCCGGATCCGGCGTCTGGTGCTTTGGTATGATAGGGCAACTAGGGTAAGTAGAACTTAACATTCTTTCTTTTACCAATTTGTATTTTGTAGCTAAGGATGACTCTACAAACTTTTTACTAAAGCCATTGCATCCTTTCTAAAATTCACCTTCACATAACCATCCAATGCACTGACAACGGCCTACATATACTTCCAAAATCGATGGTACAGATATTTTAAACTGACACATCAAACTCTGATAGCTGTCTCTTGTTGCCAAAAATCAAAGAGTGTCCGCTAATCGTGTACTTGCTGGTATGGCATCCCTAAATGTATCTTGTTTTTGAAATGTGTGGCTCAACCATGCTCATCAAAATCACTTGGAACATTCTTGACTCCTATATAATTTGTGTACTTCTGATAATATTCCTGCACTTAACGAACGTGATTCTAGAAACTGACTCATCCAAAACTGAGGACCCGTTGTTTCTTTTCACACTGTAAAATTACGATAGCTGCAGCAACGCCAGCAGCAAGTACTTTCCACGATGACATCTCTAAGCACATTGGCACATGGAAAGAGAGGCTAAAGTGAAAACAGGTCAGGTTGCATGAGGCAAGACGCAAGAGGCATGTTGCAAGTCGCATCTAAAGAGGCACGCCCCTTCACATATAAATTTGCATGAAATATGGCTTAAATCTAAATGCACCTTTAGCCTATAATACATTTTATTTATAATAATAGTTTAGCAGTTTGAATACTACACAGTGTGTATAAAATTTCCTCCCCTCCATTCCCAACCCTAGCACACACACTGCTCTGAGCTAAAGTTGATTAAAACCATGTATTAAGTGCATAACCAAGCAAATTTAAATTGCTGTGGTGATTGCTTTTATTACCTCAATTTTATTTCTGTTTGAACATATTTAGTCATTAAACTTGGTTTGGCAAACTAATCTTCATGGTAACTACTTCTATGACTTCAATTCCATTGTGTTATAAATATATTTGCTAGGCTTGAACTCACAAGTTTTCTTTCACTTATTTGAAGTATTTAATGTGCACTTTCTGAACCAATTGATTATATCAGCACACAACTAATAAACTAACTTAAATCTAGAACAGACACAACATCTAGCCTCCAGCGATTAATTCATCTGTGAGAGAGGAAACCCACATTTCGCCAATGATAAATTTTTGGTCATGCCAAGAATCGAACCCAAGACCCGTAGCTAAGTAGACAAACATGCTACACACGGAGCTAAGGTGTCGGACAATTCACAAGTTTACTGTAGCATTGTAGTGATATTGCTTTCTATAAATGCTTCATTTTATTGGAGGGTATATTTAAACATTATTGATGTGGAACTGATTAATAATTACTAATCTATTGGTATTCATTAGCACTTTGTTGCTATTTCCTGGTTTGAGTTAAAGAACGGTCTGAAAAAAAGGTAGTGCGCTCTCACCACTACTGTTCTTTGTAGTGATGGGTGAAATAATGTGTACCGCTAGGGTATCACTGACACAACACCCCATCAATAGCTTTATTTCATTAAATGAAGAGAGGGAAGAGATTAACATAACAAGAAAGTATTTCAAATGAATATGGAAATTCAATGAACACAAAGCTTATGATAAACATTTTGATATACACAAAAAGGTTGTTCGCTAACATCTAATAATGCTTAGAGTTAAAGTTAGCATCTGCCTGCTTAAAGCTAACTAACCAGTCAATCAATAAGTTATGTCCAGCTTTCAGACTCTATATACATAACCCATTACAGAAGTTAACATTACATGGTGGACTAGACCATAACAACGCTGCCAAACCTTTTAATGCTAGAAACTCCTTAGAGGAAGTCAGCTCACTACAATGGAAGACATTCGAATCAATATAAATGGAAAAAGTTACTATGAAATAAATATAGTGGGCCACTAGAATGGTTTACAAATGATAAATATCTGACCCTCAATGAAAACACAGATAGAATAATGTCTGGTTTATGAGACACAAAATTTTATATTTATACTAATTCAAATAGAATAAACTAAGCTCAGCTTTAAGGAGGTATGGTTGCAACCATGTAAATTATGTTGATGAATTAAGAAACTTTACAAAAGCCTTAACTTGAGCAAACTAATCACTCCACCAAGCGGGAGCTTAACATGGAGAAATCCCGTCATAGACCAGGAGGATTCTTAGTTCATAAATAAGTAAACGTTAGAACTTCCTTATTAGAATTGGACCTATGTTAGTAACTACAACCATCTCAAATTAAACACACAAAGGAAATCTAATTTAATGTATAAACAATGGCTGGAGCCGCAATCCCTAATAGTATATTAGGTATGCTGGGCACTCACAAAACAGAAATCTAATCATGAGCCACACCTGCCCTAATTGATTTCCACTAGTTGCACATCAAGCAAGGTAGGTGCCAACAACATGACCACATAGCAAGAATGAAGTAAATTACCTAATTTGGTCCCTAACGATAATACTGCAAATCTCATGTCTCCAACTCTGATTATTCTAGTACAGTGAAATATAACAAAGCTAATTAATCATTGTGTCAATCAGCTCTTCAGGTAAACATAACTCTATAGGTATTTAAGCAACATAAAACTATAATCACTATAGACTATAGAAAGATTACCTCTGAACAAATAAGCATTATTGAGTACTAAAAAAAATTCCATTAGGGATTGCAAACAAACAAAATTATGACTATTTGGTTATTAATTAATTATATCATACTCCCAAGTATGGGTCAAACAACTGATATTACTAAATCAATATTACATATTATCTGCTCCGACGTCCTGTCTTCGTCGTACAGGGGTAACTGAAGGATCCACCATATTGTAGCCTTGTAGGCAGTTATAGACCTCTACGTCGCTCTCATTGTGAACAAATAGAATATATAAGTATAAGTGTGTGTTTAAATATTACTTGGTTACACCTATATATATATATATATATATATATATATATATATAAAAATCCAAACTATCCCAAGACAAAGGAAAATAAGTGGGAGGGGGAAGCCAAAAAAGTACCAGATCCATCCAGAACAACATTTTATTGGCTTCTAGTGGAGAGTGCGCCGGCGCGCGTTTCATTTGCTGAGAGATGATAGATCTCGGATTTTTGATAGGCTGATCAAACAGAACTGTTTGTAAGTTGGATACGGATATCTTCGGTCAACCAGGAGAGCAAGACTTGTGGGCTGGTAAGTCAAAAGCAAAATCACCAAGAGCAGATAATGTTTGTTACAATTCAGTTTTCGTTAGCAAAAACTACATTTGTATGAGAGGGCTAAAAGTGAAAGAATGGGGGAGGGTAAGATTAAAGCAATGATGTTTGCAGATGACCTGGTGGTGTGGAGTAATTAGGAGAAAGAAGTACAGGAGCAGCTGTAAGTTTGGAAATAAGTGGTGGAGCAGTTTGGAATTAGGTTTAATGTAAGGAAGAGTTAGATGGTGATCACAACAAAGAAGAAGGATAGATATACAACGGGTGTGTCAGTGAGAGAAGAGCAATTGAATACAGTAAAATATTCAAGTATCTGGGCAGTATTGTATAGGAGAGTGGAAGGAACAAGAGAAAAATAAGTGGTAGAGTAAGGCAAGGGGAGGCATTTTTCAAAAGTGTGAGAAGCCTTATTTAAAGCAGAGACATGCCAGAAAAGTTCAAGGGAGTTATCAATAATGCCTATTACCTACCAATATTGACGTACGCTGCAGAAACGTGTCTAATGAAGGAACAGGGTAAGAACAAAATGTAGACGAGTGAAATGAGATATCTAAGAAGCAGGATCAATGTGACAAAATTTGACAGGATGGTAAATAAGAGAGTAAGAGGAATAGTACGGAAGATAACAGGATCGAGAAGGAACGATTAAGGTGGTATGACCATGTGAAAATAATAGAGAGGGAAAGGATTCCCGGGGGAATGTTGTATATGGAGGTGGGGGTAGGAGGCTGAGAATAAGACAAAGGGACAGATTACTGAAGGGAGTAAGGGGGAAAAAGAAAAAGGACTGGTCTAAGGTGGTGGGAGGAAAGGAGGCGTTGGATATACTTATGTTTCAAACAGATCCAGCCAGTGGCTGGAAGCTGTTTATTATGATGATGATGATGATGATCAGCGCTCTCCCGTGAAGGATCAGTTTTACATCACTTTTCTGAGCGACAGCACTCACTATAAGATATCTCCCATATTCGATGGGCAATGGGAATTCGCTCTTACTGAATACCAATACCCTTCCGCTTTCAAACACAGCACGTGTAGCTCAAAACTTTATATGGTACAACAAAGGGGGCGCTGATGGTAGGGATGTCATGTACAAGGATAATATCTAATCTAGACAATATTGCGGTATCAACGAATTGGTATTCGGCCCCCAACACTGTGAGAGTTTTTGAAAGTGAAGCCATATTTACGTGCTCAAACCAGAATAAAAAAGTTATAATACGCATGTCGATAAAAAAAAGTTGGCATTATCTAGTCAGCTAAGTCTGGAGTCAAGGTACGAACCCAAAATAGCTTGATAAAAGTCAAAGACCCTTCCTATATAGCCAACATATTACTTGGATTGCCCTCTTGGATGTACATTTGCACGGACATTGTAGATCCTCAACCCGTGGGCGACATCCAAACACCGCTTCTACGCATTGGAAATCAATATAAGAACAAATACTGGTGAGCCTGTACCATTTAAATTTGGAAAAGTGTACGTGAAACTTTCGACGCTGCTCGACATAAACTGCCCTTACCAAAGATACATCAACTGGGTGGAAAAACTTGTTCAAAGGTGTCGTACCGTTGATGACAAGCGGTGCTAAAACCATTGGAAAACATGCTTAGATGTGCTCTCTGACGTTGCAAATCAACGGTGCCCTTTCAGAGAGGCACTGCACCAGCGAGGCTGGAAATAACCTTAAATGAAAAGGTGTTTAAAAGATTGATATAATGATGACCACTCAGGTTGTAAAAGGCGTGTTAAGAAGCATCGATGTCATTTTTCTGTTATTTCCCAACGTAAAACGCTCACTAAGAATAGTAACACAGTAATAATAAAAAGGCATTGAATGTTTTCAGTTGAAAATGTACTTTATGCATCCCAGTCGTGCAAGTGTTCCAGCAGGGAACTTGATCTTTTTTCTGTACCTCTTACAAAAACCATTCTCAAAGGTGGCCAATGATTTCGGTACAAACCTATATCTTCCCTCATGTATGATTCTTCACCCATCGAATTTACCTTTACCATTCAAGGTGAATTCTATACGGATCTTTCACAGACCATGCTGTATTTCAAGGCTAAACTAATGAAGCCCGACAGTGGTGCTTTCGTTGACGTGGAACAAATAGCTCCTGTCATCAACTGGGTGCACTCACTATTCACATAAGTGGATGTGTTTTTAAACCAAAAACTACTCTCACCACCCTGCAGAACTTATTCTTACAGATTGTACATTGAGAAGTTGCTCAATTACAACAGCGAGTCCGAAATAACGCATCCAACCTATGGCCTATAGCAGTTGTGGGTAACATTTTTCAAAATAGCCACAAGTGTGGCGAATGAGAAGGGAAATTCGCTACACCATGTAAAAATTGAGAAATTAGGGAGCTCAAACTAGAATTTTAATCAATACACTCTTTGAATAAGAGTATTCAAAATACGTCAACTTTAACCATTCATTTAGTGTTGGATTAAACACAAATGATTAAAACCGCTCAAATAGAAAATGTAAAACAATCTAAAGTGAAATTTGGCAGTTCTTTTGTCTGGAAAGTTGCAGGGAATCGAACCCAGGACCTTCGGCTTAGTACGCCAATGCTCTTACCACTGAGCTATCCAGGATTCATCCCGTGTCCATGGTCATTCTTAACTCATATTTTAAGGCAGAGTCTATGATGGACGTGCGGAAGTCGTCAGCTTATAAACATGTGATCATATAAGATCACAGCCATCAGACAACGCAGCCACCTGCGACTCGGTAGTTGGCATGATTGCAGCCAATTGACAATTATATTATAATTGTACGGGATTGCATATATTAATTAATCAGATAGCCAGCCGAAGCTATCATATATGTAATTTAGTGAGGCTAGCTAGCACCTCTTAGATATCATATTCTTAAAATTGACAAATGACACCTGGACACGGGATATATAAAATAATTGTCAATTGGTGGCAATCATGCCAACTACCGAGTCGCGGGTGGCTGCGTTGTCTGCTGGCTGTGATCTTATATAATCACATGTTTATAAGCTGACGACTTCCGCACGTCCATCATAGACTCTGCCTTAAAATATGAGTGAATAATGACCATGGGCACGGGACGAATCCTGGATAGCTCAGCGGTAAGAGCATTGGCGTACTAAGCCGAAGGTCCCGGGTTCGATTCCCGTGTCCAGGTGTCATTTTTCAATTTTCAGAATATACTGTAGGTTCACCGGTAACCCGGCTCACTATACTTAACAGGTTTGCGTATTCGCTAAGCAATCTAAAGCGTTGCTCCCTCTTATACCTTAATTACTCTCGTGGAGGACAAAGTAGAAGGGATAATTTTTTTTTATGTATTTTTTAAGCTTATTTTGAGCAATTGGGTCACATACGACCCCACGGTGTGCTTTGTGCTGTGAAAATAACAATGTTAACATTATGCCATTTTATTTTCTGTGATGTGTTTAGTTGTTTTAAAGTTGTATGTAATGTCTTTTAATCAATTTTTTTGTTTAAAAAAATTCAAATTGGGTCATGGCGTCAATAAGTAAGCGACTGACATTGGAAGAAATATCTTTTACAACCGGCCAATTCTAGCACAGTATGTTTTAAAGATGACAAGAGAGTATACAATGTACAAATATAAATTAGATGGTAGACAACTGGTTACATCTTATGAACTATCTAACGAGATTTCTAAAGTTAATTTCACCGACACATGCACTATAAGAAAAAATAAAGCTGACATTCCACCTCAAAGGGTGCAAGTCTAAGGGAAGATGGTTAACTCATAGGAATTTGTGTTTTATGAAACGTCTACAATGGTGTCATTTATTCCTAAAAGAAATAAAGTAGGGATCCTACTGGCAACTATATATTTCCAGGCCGATGTTGACGAAACAAGCAAACTGCAAAGAATTGTTTTTATAACAGTACAAAGGGTGGAGTGGACACATGCGATCAGCCGCCACTAAAAAAAAAGTTGCCAGAAAGACTATAAGATGCTCACTTAGAGTATTGTATGACATTATAGATGCATCTTGTGTAACTCTTTGGTAAGGTCAGTACACTGTATCATCCTCAAAGCCTGTTAGAAGAAAGTTCTTGATAATGGAGCACATGAAGATGCGCCTTACTAAAAATATTCCAAAAGAGTTAAAAGACTCTCAACTTTGGAATTCTTGAGATAGATGATTCACAAACCATGAATCTAAAAGCAAGTCAAAGACCTGGTCGGTGTGCTTTATATCCCCGGAACAAAGACAGAAAAGAACAAACAACATGTGTGCTTTGCTTACGCAGCCTAGGCGCTGAACATCACTTGGGAATCTGTAGTAATTGTAAAGATGATATAAAATTACATCAATATTATATAATTGAAAATACAATATTTAAAGATTTATATTGTTTGTGTTGTATAGTCATGACTATGCTACTAATTTAAATTATACAATACTTTTTTTGACATTTATAAACGTCATTTATTAATGGGTCGTATACGACCTCATGGTGTGCTTCATGCTACGATAATGGCATGGTCTGCTTCTAGGGCTAAAAACCCTACCCACAAAGTCATTTCTCTTTAAAACGCAGCTCGTTCTTAAATAGAGCCCTTCGAATTGTTGGTAAAAGTGTGGAGGGGAGTATTGGATGGCAGTGTTGTATCTCAAGAAGGAATATTTCCAATGATATACAGTAAATATCAAGTTACAACAACGGTCCCACTATCAGGAAAAAGTTTATTTTTCTGGGAGAGCTAGCTTTTAGCCACACTTTTATAGACAATTCGCCACATGTGGCAATTGGTTACGGGGTTACCCTTCTGGGCCTATAGTATACACACATACCAACACCGTTTGATTTTTTTAGCAACAAGGTTATCAAGTCCGTCGTAATATTTGAAAAAAAATAAGACTGTGGTTGGAGTATTTTCACGGTAGCATGTTTAAACAAGAAAAATACCTTTTGAATAATACCGAACGCTTGGTCAAGTTGGTACGTTCCAGAAACGCATTCAGTCTTATGATAAATCCTGAAATCAACCTGTTAAAGTTCACATCTCGAATTCCGTCTTTTAGTAGGACGTGTCAAATTAACAACGTCTTTCCATTTAGCCCATGCTAAAGTATTAAACGTCAGTTCCACAAAGTATGCTATCAACCGAGTGTAAGTAAAAACGCTCACCATTCCTATGAGGGTGAAAATAAAATTACTGGACAACGTGTTAGCGGGACAGCTACCCCAACGATACATCCTGGGATTCGTATCTAGTATGGCGTTCAATGGAGATGCTGCAAGAATCCGTTCAATTTTCAAACGTATGGGATGAATCATTTCTCACTGTACGTGGATGTGGAATAAGTGTCGCAAAAACTTTTGCAGACCGATTTATTAAACGACAATTACCGTAATGTCCTACCACACACTGGTTTCGAGAACGGGTATCCATTTCATGAACGAGGGTAGGTACATCACGTGGGAAGCCTACCCAAATGGAAGTGAAATTTGATGTCGCATGGATATCTGAGCATCGAAGTGAATTTGCCAATATCATCACCATCGACAAGCACATAAATGCCAAGGCTGATTTTGGGAGTTGTATAAGAGACGTGTCATCACATTTTCTCGTCATTTAAAACATAGACGTCAATGTGGATTTCCATAGCTACATCGATGACGACAAAGAGTTTATCGTCAAGGAACTGAATGTTTTAACTGTGTGCAGTGCATTACTTCACCATTAGGTGTTCAAACCCCCTAACGATTATGAGGAACTTTCACCTACGGCTAAAAAAGCAAGCCAACTACATTGTCAACCAACAGCACGGCATTTCCTGGGGTAGTGGTGATGTGGATTACAATCTGCTCGAATCCCTCATCTCCCGTTACACACTGCTTGCAGAAACTGTATACGTCAAAGCATCAGAAAATAAAAAAATTCTAGTCTTAAACACACAAACTCTGATCGTTAATCTGCACGTCAGAGAATGTTTTCTTTGAAAGCTCTTAATTTGGGTCGAACCACATGGATGGCACTTTGTTGGGCCGCCGTCGTTTGGGGGCTTTGAGACTGACTGAAGATGGACACGCAAACTATAAGACATACACTGAAAACAAGCCCGTACTTCTGCTCCGTACGTTTGGATGTTTTCCATGCTGATAAACTGTGAACAATAACATTGCTTCCTATAGCCCTCTTCATCAACACAGATCCACACACAAAACCTGGGGTGCATTGTTTCGCCATCTTTATCGACAAGAATGGCGTGGGAGAGTACTTTGACAGTTAGTTATGGTTGTTGTTTTTTTACCCGTGGATAAACGTCGCATTTGGCATTTATATGTTAAAATGTTTCTCGATGATCTAATAACACAGCACAACTTCAAAGCGTATAATTGGACGTTTGAGGCCATTACGTTCTCATGTACCTTCTCTACCACGCTCAATGAAACCTTTTCTGGTCCTATTATCACCCACCAATCCTCCCGAAAACGACGCTAAGTTGTTTATATATTACAACTCATGTTTCAAAACATTGGCGTCCTTCAAAAGGCTGCATACAGTCAGCGTGTGCCCTTTCCTTCCCCCACACTTGCAGCGTCTATAAGCTAGCGTCCCGACGGTGAGCCACCTATAATCTTCTAGCGTCATCAGGGTTGTGACATTCTGGTGGGTCACTCGTAACCTACTTTAATCCTGTTTCAGCATTTATTGTTACCAAACCCGCACCGGGTTTGCGGCATATTTCCCTAGATAGATTCTGGCATAATCAGAGTTGTGACATACCTGTGGCCTATTCCTGCCTCAACGGTTGTCAGACTGGTGTCAGGGTTACGTCATATTTCCCTAAATAGATTCTGACATCATCAGGGTTGTGATATCACCCGTGGCCTATTCCTGTCTCGACATGTGTCGCCAATCTGGCGCCAGGGTTGCGTCATATTTCTCAACGCAAATCTGGCACCTTGGGGGGGGGAATGACGTCACGATGAAATCCCAGCACTTGTTGCAATGTTTTAAAGGATCTGACGTCACTGGTCGAGTCAGACTTGTCTAATTACGTTGAAAACTCCCCGCCAAGCTAGTGCCTCAAGGTCGTTAACCCCATGATGTCAGAGAAAACCCTCTACGACTTATAAAAGAGAAGAACGTTATCAGGGAAAACATGTTTTAGCACATCGAAAACACCTCCTCAATCTAATGATATCACTTAAGGAGGAGGATAGGAAATACCTTTTATAAAATAAAAACTTTTTTTTTGCAGTCAACGTTGATAACATTTTACTATGTTATTAGTGTTATTTCATAGTAGGTAAATTACATGAGTTGACGTATGAATACGTGAAAGTAGATCTAGTAACATTTTATAGCTGTCAGATATGTTCTTTCGTAAAAAAAAACGAAAGTGCTTTGCACAACGTTGCCAATCCACTCCCTCCCCCCCTCTTATTCCTAGGTCACAGACAAATAATATAAACAGACTTTCAAACTTACAGGAGTTTCGCTGCGCTCCTTTTGCCAGCTTGAGTCCTTCAATACTGGGCTTTGCTAGTGTCACTTCTGGGTGATGATAGGACTGAACGTGGCGATCCTAGTGTTGAAGGGCTCAAGCTGCAAAAGAAGTGCAACCAATTTAACCTGGAGGCTGAGTGTCTGGGTGTATTATTTTTCTGTGCCTTAGGGCCAAAATGAAACTATACCATGTGTTGGATCGTTGAAGTGTCACCTTAGTGCGAAGTGATACGCCATAAAACAAGGAGGAGGGGGAGAACTCAGCCTCTACAATCTACGGACACCCGGTGGTTAAGAGACATCGAGAATATTTCTAGAAAATGTATCCAACACCAGAAACTCCTTGAGGTGGTACCAGCATATAGTTTCGACCACAGGAAAAATATAAAGTATAAGAAGCAGAAGCTGGTAAATATAAGACTATCAATCACAAACTGACAAAATAAATTGTTTCATAGACAGATAGTCAACAAACCAAGTTCCTATTTTACCGGTGTTGGCCTTAAATTAGTTAAACATTACTATGATGGGGTGCCAGAGCGTTTTTTTTGTCCACACGATGGAATGGGGGCGAATAATATTTGTCCAGGCTAAGTTAGCTTGAGTATAAAACGGGGGAGTGGCGGGAGAGAATAACTTACATATAAAACAAATTAAATACAATTATACTGTAGGATTTATATTAGTTAAAAGAATATTATTGATGGTATGACATCTTATCACCGGGAGATGGAAACACATCGTATTGAAATGCAAAGAGGATTAATAACTTCAAACAATGCCTGAATTCACGAACGATTCAAGTCCATAAATAATTATTTCTTAACTTTAGTACTGAGTGAATGTCTCGCTAGTGATATTAATATGGGAGGGCAAGTACGTTTTGAAATGCGTTTTTCATGCAAAAGCGGTTTAGTTTGCTAAATTAAATTATAATTTCGTTCTATAGTCTGAAAAGATAAAATTATTTATTTCACTAGCAGTTACCACGTCGTGCGCTCTTTGTGGCAGTGTGGCTCACACTGTCTGGCTTTACTTAGTAACACAAAGCATAAACACCCCTTCACAGAATATATCCTAACTACGTCAATGTGTATTATTATTAATTGATTCGATATCATACAACCAGCAACGGCGATTTTCTGTTCTCACGTGCCACTCTCGTGTTGGACTGTATTTCCAACGACAGGGATATCAGGGTTTAAATCCCGGTCGATTATACTTTGTTTTGTCAATTTTTATGAAAAAATCAAAATGGTCTATTTGGGATTTGGCTGCAATTTGCTACTAACAACTTTGAATCATCAATATTCTAGTTAACATGGATAAAAATGATAACATGTAGATTTACACCCATTGCCTCTTCAACAACTTTCTTTTCATTTTATTCTATTCAATAAACATGTGAAAAATATACAGTATGTTTATTTTAAATTGGTTCAGCTACAGCTCCATTTGATTTGTTTTGCTAATTTTTCAGAATTTGTTGGTTTTTTTTTTTTTTTTTTTTGCAAAATTTTGCTCACGGAACTCACATAATTAGCTTAGAATTATGTTCCTATGCTCTAAAATTCCCTCCCAAACGGTTAAATTCCTTAAATTTTCTCGCGGGGGTAGGTGGGGGTGGGGTACATCCGCAGCAGATGGGACTCCAATCCGCCCCCATTTGGAAAACTCACATGAGCGACCTTGCTGAAGATTTTACCTAAATAGTCTTCCACTCCCTATATTCAATCTTTATCAGCCCTATTCTTTTAGCGTGTGAATGACTCGAACGGGCACACAAAAATGTGGTGGAAAAATATCCATACATTTAACGCCAATAACAGGTAAACCACAGTTGAGTCCTCGGCCACAGACAAGGTATACGTACACCAGAAACTCAAGTTTATGGGAGTTTCACCACGTTCCTTCAGCCAGGTTGAGTCCTTGGGCACAAACAAGGTATACGTACACCAGAAACTCAGGTTTATGGGAGTTTCACCACGTTCCTTCAGCCAGGTTGAGTCCTTGGGCACAGACAAGGTATACGTACACCAGAAACTCAGGTTTATGGGAGTTTCACCACGTTCCTTCAGCCAGGTTGAGTCCTTGGGCACATACAAGGTATATGTACACCAGAAACTCAGATTTATGGTTTACACGTTACTTCAGCCAGAAGTCCTTGACAGACAGTATACGTACACCAGAAACTCAGGTTTATGGAAGTTCACCATTTCTTCAGCAGGTGATCCTGCACAGACAAGGTATACGTACACCAGAAACTCAGATTTATGGAAGTTTCACCACGTTACTTCAGCCAGGTTGAGTCCTTGGGCACAGACAAGGTATACGTACACCAGAAACTCAGGTTTATGGAAGTTTCACCACGTTCCTTCAGCCAGGTGGAGTCCTTGGGCACTGGGGAGTGCTAGTAGCAGTTCTCAGTGATAACAACACTTGCTAGTGAAACAACTCACTTTCAAATTGTTCCTTGTAAAGGTGTGGCACTGGCGGTACGAACACAATAGATCAGTTGCCAGCAATCCCCCCTCCTCCCCGCTCGCCTAACTCACACTCTTACCAAATTTCAGTAATCATTTCAGACAAGTAATTAACTAGTCGACAGTATTTGAAGATTGTCTACAACTAGACTATTTTCAAACATTCATTCGAACAGAAAAATGACGATGAACATACGTTTTATTTGTAATTAGCAGTCTGAGTTGGCTCGTTTGAGGGGTTGGTTTGTCGGAAGGTGTGGGGACGCTATCTGAACCTAGTTTAGTGAAAGCCGGTTTATTGACACTAGAAGGCGGTTTTTGTTTATTCTCTAGTAAAATCAATTTAAAGTGAACTTTAAAAAAAATACCTGCTTGATAATGATGTTGCCACTTGGGAATGAACGAAATGCTCTCTGTGTTGAAAGACTCAAATTCTCCCAATGAGCGCAGCCGATTTAATCTAGAGGCTGTGGGTCTGGACCTGGTGTCTACCTTGCCTGTGGCCCCGGGACGGGGAAGTTCCAACAACACTACCCTGTGAAATGCCAAAAATTAAACGCGCTCCACCATCATCGACTTCTTTAAGGCCGAACGTTAATATAATGCTTTAAGGTCACGCACTTTGTCTATAGTTATAGACACTGACGTTTTCTATTATTTTTTTGTGAGAAAACAACGTGATTTTGTTTATTCCTAAATCAATTTAGTTAAAATATATTTTAAAATCACATAATTCAATTATATAGGTAAAGGTTTAGTGAATACATTGAAAGCAAAATCAAAAGTTCTGCAAGAAATGTGTATACAAATGTTCAAATATTGATTAGGCCTAATATTTTAATAAAATGCATGTGAATTCGGAAGGTAAGCAAAATAATTCCCCAGCACAATATGTTAGTACTTACTTTATGCTAGTAATTTTCGTTCCTAAGAAAATTAAAATTAAAATGTTTTAAATATTTCTGCAAAGTTTCTTAAACACTTACAAAAATATTTTGGCAACGTTTTCCCGCCAAGATTGAAATAGATATATTTCACGTTTTAAAAATATAAATGTGGTTGTTAATGCTTTTAATATTGTGTTGTTAACATTTAATTTATTTTAATTATTATCTCTGCCTACACATATTTTATGTTAATCTTTAAATTTAAAAATGACACCTGGACACGGGAATCGAACCAGGGAACTTTGGCGAAGTGCGTCACTCCATTAACCACTGAGCTGTCCAGGATCTGTCCCGTGCACAGGTCATTCCTTACTCATATTATAAGGCAGAGTCTGTGATGAACCTGCGGAAATCGTCAGCTACATAATATGAGTGGTAATATAATATTAAGAGCTATCAGATAACGCAGCCATCTTAGACTCGGTAGAGCTTTATGCTGCCAATAGTACAATGCCAATTGTACGAATGCACATAATATGAAATCATGGCTGAAGAAACCATTTATTTTCAAAATCATTGGTATGAAGATCATCCTTGGATTCATATTTTTAATATACTGTACATTATGAAAAAAGTATTTTGCTTATTTTGTGTACAAGCTCTGAATACAAAACTTGTTGATTATGAATCAAATATATGTTGCTAACTTCAGAAGAATACAACAATTGGAAGAAAGCAGTTCATAAATTTAAAAATAATTTAGTTTCACCTCATCTCAAATAATAAAAATGAAGTGGAATGGCTCTCACAAAAAGTACATCGGCAGTATCTCTAGTTTCTTAACAAGTAATCTTCAATCCATGCCCAGGCTAAAAATCGTGCTTCTTTAAAAGTGATAATAACTTAAAAATTATTTTTCTTTAGCACGTCAGGGATTAATCTTTAGGACTCGGAACAGTGACGAAGGAAATTTCATTCAGCACCTCCTCTTGAGGTAAAGGAACATTCCGTATTTCGGCGCAGAAAAAAAAAATTCACTTCATCTGATATCCAAAATGAAATTATGACAATAATAAAATAATAATATTAGCACCGCGTATTACTACCCGTTCGGGCTATACGCTTTAAGCACTAATTATGCTAATGGATTAGGAATTGGGAAGGTTTAATTAAAGGAAGTGAACCCGCAATTGCGTGGAGGGAGAGTGGAAAACCATTTAGGAAAAACCACCCCCAGTTCACCCGACCGAGATTCGAACCTCGATCTCCCCGTCCTCAGCAGTCGAGCTCAACACGACAAGTGCGTTAGCCAACTACGCCACTGTGGTGGGTAATTATGACAATAAGATAAGGGAATTTACGCTAATATTGGATGAAACGATTGTTATTAGATCACAACACTTTTTTTTCTAGCACCGTACCTTACTACCCTTCAGGCTATACGCATACATTTTATGAAAACCTACTCTAAACTTATTGGAAGTGTTTGAGATGTATCTTGTTCAGTTAAAATATCCGAGTGTGATGAATTATTATTATTATTTTGTTTATAATGGCCAAGGTCTTATAATAATGGTCAAGAAGTAATCAATACTTTGAGGTAATTCTAAATTTTATCGTTTAAAAAAAAAATCAGTCATCGTTTAACTAAAAGAAACAAAATATCCATGAGTATCATAACTTTCTATGTTCGATTTTTTTTAACGATCCTTCTGCACATTACATGAGATAGTAGTCTGCGATATAGGTGTATTATTAAACGCTAAATACATCATAAATATTATTTTAAAATATTGCCACGTTATCATTCTAGGTTAACATAATAAATAATACCTTTGTTATCTCTGTACGATACATCATAAATATTAATCTAAAATATGGTTGTTACGTTTGTACACTACAGTATTAGTAGTAGGGGACTAGTAACTAGTTTAGATATTCTTCAATGGTCACATGGTCTAAGGCAGAGGTCCCCAACCTTTTTGTACCTTAGAGCACATTCAAAACTAACGGTAGTGCGGCGAGCACCAATTATTTTTTCAAGGCAAATTTACTAACTCCCGCCAGACTCAGGTCAGCCTCAACGCTATACACACGACCGGTCAACTGACATGCTAAGTTTCGAACAGCGATTGTGGCGTTACATGTGGTTGTAGGTAATACTCAAGGCCGTAGCCATAGGGGAGACAGGGGGGTTTCAACCACCTCCAAGTTGACAAAAATAAATTTTAAAAATACTGCTTTATTTACAGTTTTAACAAGACCAAAATAAAGACACGCCACAAAATAAAGACTCACCACAATTTTGGTGCTTGGGTACATTTTAAAAATATAATTTATTCTGTTTTTATTCAGGCAACAAAGCTGGCCAGACCCATGCCAAGATATTTACAAAGGAAATAGGAAGTATTAAGATGATATTAGTGAGTGTGAAGAGAGTGATGGAAGGAGGTAGGTCTTTGAGATTAGGGAAAAGCAAAACCATTGAGCTTGAAAGTACTGTGGTTCCGAGTAAAAGTTAACTTTGTAAATGAGCCGGCAAAGAAAGAGGAATGACATGGAGGGATTGGAATGTGAGGGGGCTTTCAATCATTAACTTCTCGGCAACAGCATACCTGGAGATAAGCACAAACTTGATTTTTGTCGAAAAATTGACAGATTAAAATTATTAGTCCAAGAACTTTTCAGCTGTGGTCAAAAAGTGGCGGGCAAACGCAAAAGCCTCGGCGGGTGCCATGGTGCTCGCGGGCATAGGGTTGGAGACCCCTGGTCTAAGGGATCGCTCTCTTGTTAGAATAGACTGCCGATAACAGCGAGATCGGGGCTCGACTCCCGGTCGGCTGTACTGAGGGTGGTTTTCCAAAATATTTTCCCACTCTTCCTCTACGCAAATGCGGGTCCATTTCCTCTAAATTTAACTTTCACTATCCCTAATTCATTAGCGTAATAACTGCATATGCGTGTAACCTGAACCGGTAGTAAGACGCGATTCCAGAAAAAGTATAGATTACAATTATTTTCTTTAGCACTGTGTCTTACTACCTCTTCGGCTTATACGCCTATATACTAATCACGTTAATGGTTTTAAGTATTAGGAAGGTTATATTTAGAGCAAAGCTTATCCACATTTGCGTGGAGGGAGAGTGAAAACCACCCTCAGTACACCCAACTGAGATTCGAACATTGATTTCCCCGTCATCGCCGGTCTAGTCTACTGTGGCCACCGAAGTGGACTAGTGTTATATTATATCTATTCAATACATCAAAAGATAGTACTCCACAAAATTGCTATGTAACCATTACATATTACATTATAAATAGTAGGCCTACTCTACAATATTGTTAAATTACCACTATACGATACAATAGATTATAAATTATAATACACAATATTTATATGCTACCACTTTATACTAGATAGTAATTTACAATATTGTTATTATAGCTTTATTTAATTATAATTTTGGTATTATAGGCCTAATAACATTAACAATACACATTATATTTCATTAGATTTATTATTCATACATTTTTTTATGGCTGAGTGTTTTATTTAATAACATTAATTTTGTATAAGTTTTAACACAGTAAAACCATTTAAAATGCATTAACATTAATACATTTCAATAGCTACCGTTTTAATGTCATATTCTTAAACATTAATACAATTTTTGAATTTATTTATTTATTTTAAACATAGTATCCTATTCACCAATTTTACAATGATTTTCATAAATGAGTCTTCTTAATCCTTAAAATTATAACCAAAGATATTTTTAAATCTTTAACAACAATTTTTAATCAAGTTATATAACCTTAAATATATCGGTACCACTTTTCTTTCCCCCGCAAGTCCACTGACAGTATTAGCGAACATTCAATAAATATTTATTAATGCTAACAGTAGAGATATTACATTTTTCAATTGGACATGTAAGCGCAGGCGCGCAGGCCGACGCTTTGCAATGCCACTTGCATCGTGTCACACTGTTCGTTTCGCCAACAAATCACAAGTTCGTTCGTGACTACCTGATGTTTCGCTTCTGGATCATTTTTTCTGTGTTCCTCCATACGGTAACGTTTAACGATAGGCCTCCGTGAAAGGCCATGTGCTGGCGTCCTCTATTCATCGGTATTTACCTTTACTACAAATGTTTCCATTTATTGGACATTTAAAAAAATCATTAAATGCACCAAAATCAATATGGAAATAAAAAACATGATTTTAAAATTGATAGCCAAAATAAATGTGGTTGATAAATATATTAGTAAAACAAAATTTAAAAAATATATATATATTTGTAATTAAAAAGTATGTTTTATTACCGATTAGTTTATGTTTGTTTACCAGGTAGTTGATGTTTATTACCAAGTACTTGATGTTTAGTTAGTAAATAGTTTATGTTTATTAAGAAGTAGTTGATATTTAAGCACGAAGTAGTGAATTTTTGAGAAACAAGTATTTGAGGTTATAATACACAAGTAGTTTTTTAAGTTGTTTCTTAGCACCGTGTCTTACTACCTGTTCAGGTTATACGCAACCACGTAGTTCATGTTGAAGCACAATGTAGTACATTTCTGAGCAACACGTATTTGGGGTTACTTAGTAGTTGATTTTGAAGCACCAATTAGTGTATTTGGGAGAAAAGGTGTTTGACGTTAAAATATAAGTAATTGATATTGAAGTATGGTATCAATTTGTGCACTTTGTTGTAATACGTATCTAAGATTAAAGTAACAACTAGTTGATGTTATGTTTGAAATGAAATATATTATTTGAGTTTTTATTACTAATTAGTTGAGAGTGAATCAATGATAATTATTGTATTTTAGAATTTGGAGTGACAAAAATTTTAGGTTATAGAAGTAATAAGGTGATATTTACGCACTAAATAGTGCATTTTGGTGTAACATGTATTTGAGTAAAGTATCAAGTAAGTTAATGCATTTTAAAGTACCCAACAAGTATTTGAGGTTATAGAGTCTAGTAATCATGTTGAAGCAACAAGTGGTATATTTTGAAGAGGGAAGTATTCTAGGTTAGAATAATAAATAGTTTATGTTTAAATACCAAGTCATTAATTTTGTAGAAACAAGAATTTTAGGCTAAAATACCAAGTAGTTGATGTTAAAGCACCAAACAGTGCCTTTGAAGCAACGATTATTTGAGTTTAGATTACAAATTAGCACATTTTGAAGTAAGAAGTTTTTTAGGTTTTTATACCCATTAGTGCATTTTTAGTAACAAGTGTTTCAAGTGAGAGTAGGCCTACGAATTAGTCCAATTTGGCTTGTCAAATATTTAACGACAGGTTACCAAATAATAGAGGCTAGAATAATTGAAGTTGTAGTTGAAAGTAATTTACGTTTGAGTACAATATACTAACTGTTTGAAAATTAATTAATGTGGGTTGAAATGGTTGATAGCTTATGTTATTGTTGCACTAGCAAGTACAGAGTGTTGGCATATTAAGTATTGCCATAGCAATATCAAGTAGTGGATGTTGAAACAGTAGTTAATTTAGAGTCAAGTTTTGGATATTGGAGCACAATTTAGTGGATGTTAGAATATCAAGTATCATGTTGTATGAAGTAGTAGTAAAGTAGTATAAAGTAGTAGCCGTTGAAATATGAAATAAAATAATATAAGAATATCCCGCTTCGGTGGTCAAATGTCTAAACCCTAAAGCGTAGCTCTCTTCGCATTATATTGGATGGTCGATGACGAGAAGATTGGTAGGTACTCAAATATGGGTCATTAGAGTTCAAATCCCGGTCATCGGAGTTTGAATCCCAATCGAGTGCACTTAGGGTGTTATTTTCTAAATGGTTTTCCATTCTTCAGCCATGCAAATATGTATACACTTCCTCTAAATTCAACTTTCCTCGCCCCTAACACATTAGAGTAATTAGTTTATATGCGAACCCGAACCCGAACGTGTAGTGAAACGCGAGGAAAAAAATAGAATAGGAGGTCATATAGTTTTGAGAGTATGAAACAGTTTAAAATAAAGTTCGCTCGCTATTTTTGATTTTGGAATAGTAAGTAGTAATTAATATAATATATGTAAGATAAGTAGTGGATGTTGCATATCAAAATGTTTGTTTGTATGTTAAGAGTACCAAGATTGTTTTGTCCCCGTGTCTTACTAACCGTTTGGGTATACGTTTATATACTAATTACACTTGTGTGCTAGGGGTAAGAAAGGTTGAATTTTGAGTAAATGTGCCCGCATTTGCGGTGATGGAGAATATAAATCCATTTAGTAAAAACCACCCTCAGTATCCCCGACCGGGATTCGAACTGTGATATCTCCGTCATCGGTAGGCTGGTCTACTGCAAGAGTGGTGTCTTAGACCACAGTGCTTGGCAACTGGTTGATCTTATGAACATTTCTGTCGATCACGTAAGAAAATTACATCGTCATTAAACGTATTTTGAAACTTCTAAACTCGTAAATATAATAAGCTTCCAAATAATAGTTGAGTGTGACTAAAATAAACTTGATCGGTCATAATCGCTGATGTTATAAGAACTTTAAATGTTGTGAAAATGTACATTTTATTTGTCCCACTTTTTTTTTTTAATGAAAGGGTGGGTATATAAGTATTTGAGACAGAGTTTAATTATATGTAATAAATGTAAGATGTATAGACAAAAATCAAGCACAAGTAGAGTTGAGAAACTTTGGGTGATTGCGGGAGCGTTTGTAAGTCAATCGGGGACCCAAAAGGTGTGCCGACCCCTGCCTGGACCATTTGGCCACCTAAGTGGGCTACCAAGTAATATTCAATCTTGAAGTTACAACATCTTAATTTTGGAGTAACTAGAAATTTATTTTAAATTATTGTGTGGGAATTTTGCAGCATTAATAATAATAATAATACTAATAATAATGTAGGGTGGCGTTCAAGGTTCAATATTGTGTATGTTTATTTTAAAAGGCTATAATATTTAGTTGGAGTTCTCAAAAAAGGGGTTGTTGGAATATTAAGGAATGGCAGGGCCTTTGAGAGGAATTTTATCAGGGGGCATAAAGTTTGTTATGCCTCCTTCCATTTTACATTAATCTTGCCTAAAAAAAATCAATTAACTTCTCCGAAAATAAGACAAAAAAGATAAATAATTTTGGCTTTAATATATATAAAAAAAGGAAGAACAATAAGACAAATATTATACCTACATGAATAATTTAGTAATAGTACTAGTGGTGGAAATGTTACTGCTAGTCTTCAATATTATGCAAACTTTTCTGAGATCCTAGGAAATTCCAAGGCCCCTTTTAGTCTATCGGGCCCAGGTAAGATGTACCCCCTGCACCCTCGTCTAATGAAGTTGAGTACCGTGAGTGAATGTTGAGATAGTAAGCAGGACATTTTAGAGCATTAAGTGATGCATAATATAGTACATATTAGAACACAAATAATTGTGTGTGTGCTTGTCAAGTAGTTCATATTGGAATAGGTATTGGATGAGACTGAGAGAGTAACAAGTGATATATTAGAGATGTTAGAGTAACAAGTAGTGAGAGTTATATTACGAAATAATGTGAATTGGAGTACCTAGCATTAAATGTTGTATTACCAAATGGTGTATATTGGATTACCTTGCGGAGAACAATAACGTATCGAGCAGTGAGTGGGTGTTCAAGTACAGATTAATCGATTTTGAAGTAGATAATAATGGATTCTAAATTAGTAAGTAGCAAATAACGAAGTACCAAGTTCAGGGTTTTAGAGTACTAATTAATGGATGTTGAATTTATCAAATGCGGGATTTTATAATATTAAGTAGTTATTGTTGAAGAATCAATCAACTATTTTTGGAATTTTAGTGGATGCTTTAGCATCAAGTTAGCGATTGGAATACTAAACAGTGGATACGAAGTAATAAATTGTGGATGTTGTAGTACCAAGTAGTATAAGTGAGTGTACGTTTTAGTGAATTTTAGAATACTACAGTATCTTGGATATTGGAATCATAAGTGATTATCTTCAGATTAGTTTTTTTAGTACCTCGTCTTACTATTCGTTCGGGCTGTACGCTTATGTACTATACTAATTACACTAATGGTTTAGGGATAATAAAGGTTTAATTGAAAGGAAGTGCACCTGAATTTGCGTGTAAATAGAGTGGAAAACAATTTTGGGAAAACCACCCTTAATGCACCCGACTGGGAACGAGCCCTGATCTACCCGTCTTCGGCAGTTTAGTCAAACACGAGAGTATCGCGTTAGACCACGCGGCCACCGAAGAGGGATTCAGATTAGTTGATGTCTTAGTAGTTAGTAGTGTAGCCAATATTGGTGTGGTAAATATTGTGTATTGGAGTATTTATCTGTGTGTATGGAGTGTGTGCATATTGGAGTGGCAAGTAGTAATAAGTATTTTATATTGTAATAGTAATTAGTATGTAATGTCGTAATAAATAGTGTATAATAAAGTAGTAAGCAGTGTATATTGTAGTAGTAAGTAGAGTAAAGTATTTGAATTTAGAATATCATGTAAACAATAGAAATATTAATACACATTAAAAACATCCTTGTTTAAAAGCGTTTCAAATGGAATTCTCGAATTACGTATATATATTTTATAACATTATTAGAGCTATGTTCTATCTATGTTACTCAGTGGTGGCTCGTTACTTTCTGAGATAGAGGGCATTAAAGAGTAGTTGGAAGGGGAGAGCTAAGATGTATTTATACATTGATTTATCGTTTGAAGGTTATAAGCTAAGTAATAATTCATTATCTTAAAATAAATATAAGTAGTGGCCATATTGTCTAATACGTTACACACACGTTGAATATGGTTATCATTGACGAAGAACTAGGAGGGCGCTGGGTTTGATTTCCAAATGTGGTTTATCATCGTCGATTTTCATACAATTTCTCCACTCCTATGCAGGTACATCTCCTCTGAAATTATCTCACCCATGCCTTATATTTATCCGCTACTAGCCCGTGTTAAACGAACGCATAAAACAATTTAAACCAACATCATTATAAGAGATTGACCCAAACATATTATATACCAGTGCCAAGTATTTTAATATTTATCGGCACCAAAAATTCCTGATTTCCCCTAGGATCACGGGCTTAGAAGGAACCCCCCTTAAATTTGATGGTACATATGAACGTATCCAAACTTTTACTATCTAGAGATATAGTAACGATTTCAAACAGACCCCCTCTATAGAAATTAGCTTTCTATACCTTTTCCTGGAATCGAACCAGACTCTTAGTAATTGATATATAAGTTGCAGAGAACAAATGTTACAATTAATTATATCTATTTAACTAATTAATGTGGCGCCATAGATTAAATTAAATTAAGTGTATTGCAAAAATTCCAGAGTGAAATGTTTTATTTAGTATTATCTTTTATTTCTTTGGTGCTGCAACGTAATTACAGTTTCAATAGTAAGCTATTAAAATATTTGTATACTAGAACTTCAAACATTTTTTTTTACAAGCATGCGTCATAATACCCATTCGGGTTGTACGCTTATGTACTAACTAGGGGAGAATGGGGTAATGCTGGTCACCTAAGCGATATTTGCTATAAATTGTAGACATTTTATCGGAATTTGAATAATTAGGTTTATTGTAAATGATACGTAGGAATATTTACTTTTTCATACTATTGGTCAAAAAAATTATAAATATAGAAATTTAAATAATTTACACCGAAAAGTGAACTCATTGCTTCAACCGGTATCCCCACCCTGCGGGTAGTGGCGGTTAGTGTTCTTTCCCATATACTAATTATAATACAGAAAAACAAAACTAGTTGAAAACATACACACATATATATATATATATATATATGCAAATATTGAAATATTATTCTCCAATCTTGTATAAGCGCGTTATTAAAAGATACTATTTACTAAAATAGATCATAAAATAGATTTTTGCTCACAGAAAACACATTAAATGACATATTAATTACGGTCACAATCATCACACATATAGCCACCAGGAGAGTCCCATCCAGAACAGTCAGTGTGAGCCCAAGAACCACATCCAGTGCACCAGTATCACATCTCACCATTCCTGCCAAATTCTTCGCAAAAAAAAAACATTTGTCCTCACCTGTCTGTAGGTCATCTAGTTCGTCGTCATCACACATTTCTCGTTCACTTAAGCTTTCTTCTTCTGATGAACTCAATCGAAACATTTGTTCGAATTCCTTTTGCATATGGTTTTTCTTAGCATTTGTGTAATTTTTTCTTCTTGTTTTTATTGTTTTAAGTTTATTTTATCTTTTATTATTTCGGTGGCTTCTTGTTCCTCTTAGCCTCGAGTATAGTTTTCATCGGTGTAGCTGTCTGAATTTCGGAATGTTGCTTTGTTCGTTTTCCTCTTTTGCTGGTCTCATGACTTGTTGAAGGAATCGGTGATATTTCTCAACAGATATCATTGCATATTTTGGTTCAGGGAGCTTAGATTCAGAAGATTCTGGTTCAATGGATACAGAATGGCCTATTGTTAACAATTGACCTAAATTACAGGCTTGTTGAATTGAAGGTCTGTTTAACGTGGTTCCAACAATAAAATACTCTTCTGTGAAGACGTTAGGATTAAGGGGGTAAATTCCCGCTGTCTGAAAACCGGAGGTCCCTTCGGCAATTGTGACAGCCTGAGAATAAGCCCTGTTGAATAATCCAGCTACATCATAGGGAGCTATTTCTCTCTTTATTCTTACTTTAAATTTACAAATCACATTCTCTGCGGTAAGCAGCTTTCACTGTTTCATAGAGAGCTACGTCCAACGGTTGTAATCTGTGAGAACAATGTGAAGGCAAAGAGAGCATCACAATATTATTTTCTTTGCATTATTCATGTGCCTCCAGGGTGCGGTGGGTGCTGTGGTTGTCCTGTATAAAACAACACTGGGTTGTTTTGGCTTGATCTACCAGTCTTGACAAAATGCTTCATCCACGTCATAAACAGTTCATCATTAATCCAACCCGTTTTTGAACAGGAATAAATATGAACATTGGTAGTAGGAATTGAACCTCGGCACTAATAGCACTAATCACTGTAATATTTTTTCCACGCTCTTAGCTGTCACGGAGCCAACTCTTTTTTGTCCTTTTTTAGCTAAAATTAATCCAAGGTCTTGGTTAGTGGTAATTCCAGTTTCATCCATATTAAAAATATGGGTGGGTTCAAAGAGAGGCTTCTCTATTACTTCTTCCAGATTAGTGTAAAATATGTCCGTTTCAGTCCGATTGAAGCCATTATTCTGTGAATACTCGTTGCTTCTGGCTTACGAATATAAACTGTGGGATTTATATATATATATATATATATATATATATATATATGTGTGTGAGCGAAAAGCCATTCTTTTCCTGCCATGCGAGACTCTTTATTGAATGGGTGTGTTATTCCATTTTCTTTCCGCAAACTCGTAAACAATACATCGTAGCTGCACAGTAGTTAGACCATAAAAGAGTATTGCCAACAATATAGCATGAATAGCTAAGGTATCTTATTGTTTGTCAGTGAATACAGAGATATGTCCTAGTTTGACAGTTTTAGATTGACCTTTCGAAATTCTGTTTTGCAACGTACTGAATGGAATTTCATTGGTTTTAGCTGCATTACGGATAGAATGTCCATCTTTCATGACTTTGACTGATTTCTCAAGTGCTTCCGCCGACGAATTTCGCCCTTGAGTCTTTATTTTCCCATTTCTAGGCATCTGAAGCAACATATGCGATTAATATGACAATACACTTTAATAATAAGCCACAAAAGCTCAGAGTTTCCAATGGACTGTATTTTATTTTTCACCGAGAAAAAATAAAAATATCACGAGCGGGTTGCACCGATCACCTGACCGCAATTACCCCAAATTCACCTTCCATAGTTTATGTTATCCACATGCTAGAAAATTAATTTAATCGAAACAAAAACAAAGTAGCTTAAAAATATAATACATTAAGGCTTTGGAATTAAAATATTAATGAGCTAACTGGATTAGAATTAGACACAAACCGCATATATTGTGAAGATAAATTTAAATCAGAAAATAGTAAAGCACACTTTTCACAGTGAGGTCACAACGAACACTGATAAAGATGGCGGACCTGGCTACGTAATTATGTTCATAATTACGCTAGGAGAGAGCAGCACTGTACAGTATTCAATTTTTGACCACCAATTTTGAAATATGGGTGTGACCGGTATTTCCCGCTGACCGGCATTGCCCCACTCTCCCCCACACTAATGGTTAAGGATGAGGAAGGTTTAATTTAGTAGACGTGTGACCGCATTTGCGTGGAGATAGAGTGGGAAACCGTTAGGAAAACCACCAACAGTACACCCGATTGGGATCGAACCACGACCCCCTCTTACACTCCCATCATCGGTAGTCTAGTTAATTGCGAGAGTAACGCCTTATTCCATGTCTCACCGAAGCGGGTTTCAAACTGTAATTCTTTAGAGTAATTAAGTGCAATATTTAATATTTTTAAGTCTGGTATGAATACACAACTAATGGCTGACTGTGACTAAACAATAGCCAAATGTAGCTTCTTTCACATGTTTAAAACAAAGGAATTCTAAGATAAAAGCTAGAAACGGAAGGCAAAGTATTTTACTGATGTTGTCAAGCCTTTCCATACATTTAAATCCTATGGTAGGAGATAAGGGTTGAAAGGTTGGTTCAGGCCTGAAGGGTGAGGGATAAGGTTACTTACTCTATTCATATTGGGCAAGGCAAGACCTTGCTAAGAGTTTCGATTATTTCGAGAGAGAATTCTCTTGATTGTTACAGAAAAGGCATAAAACGTAAAACTTTTGTACAACTAATATAGCTACATAGTTTTGTAGAAGTTCACGAACTTTCGAGGCCTATGAACGAGCCGCCACTGATAACACTGACTTTGTTAACCTAAAATGGTGCACTTATGTTTAGAATTTATCTTAATGGAAACAAAGACTTGGGAGAGTAAAAGAAAATTGTGATAATTAAACCACGTTATTCTTATTAGTGAGTTATCAGAAACTAATTGAAAACAGGCTTGTAATATGGTCTATCAGTGAACCATAATGACGGTCTACGACGATGGCATGGAGTATTACAATCAGATAGTACAGTCTCCTAGCAAGTTGAACACAAGTGAAGGATCGGAGATCCAGAGAACTACAGCGAATAACTGGTGGGCACTTTTAGCTCTGGCATTGGTGGTGGGCACAGCTGCAGGCAACATCCTAGTGTGTTTGGCCATCACTTGGGAGCGACGTCTTCAGAACGTCACCAACTATTTCCTCATGTCTCTGGCTATCACTGACCTCATGGTGGCTGTCTTAGTCATGCCTCTAGGCATCCTCACGTTGGTCAAGGGTGAGTGCTTCTAGTTGAATTTACATGGAGACATTGTACACGCATACTTTGAACTTGATAGATACATACTGTACAGTAATTTGTTTGTACCGACTGACCCAAATTCTAAGAAAAAAAATATTTCCCATAGATTAAAAGGCAAATCATTTTATAATATATATTTCTATTGAAGTATATTATGAGCAGTTGGAGAACAATAATGTATTGTAACTCTAAGAAAATTCCTCCAATTTCCATAAAAGCGTCCTCTAAATCGCTTCTAGAAACACCAAATGCAGGGCCCTCATTCCGTTCCCCCTTTTCATACCCAGCTTCACCATATACCGATGTAATTTCAGCAACAATTTCACACACCTACACTCCGTTAACTCTGAAAGGTACCGGATTAGAATCATTATTTTGGAAAACCAAACATTCAATTGATATATATTTTTTTAATTGGCTACCTATCTAGCTTACCACTAATGGTTATTATACATTGTCCTTAACTATACTCATTTCTATTTAACCAAACCAACCGGACCAAAGCATGATATTAAACAGTAATGAAAATTGGCCACTCTATGATAAATTATTAAACTACAAGGACGTTTAAATAAATATTTTAACTCTTAAGTTAAAATTACACATTTATAGGTGTAGCCAATGTAAAGTGGGTATAAAGGTAGCGCCACTTGGAGGAATTTGATCATGTCACCCAGTACACACCAGCTATATCTTAATACGAAGACAACCAAAATATATATATATATATAATATATATATATATATATATATATATATATATATATATATATATATTATATATATATATATTTGGTTGTCTTCGTATTAAGATATAGCTGGTGTGTACTGGGTGACATGATCAAATTCCTCCAAGTGGCGCTACCTTTATACCCACTTTACATTGGCTACACCTATAAATGTGTAATATATATATATATATATATATATATATATATATATATATAATACATACATATGCTATGTAAACAGAACATTTTGTTTATCAAATACTTAATTCTTATTTGCTTCCCCACAAGGATGTTTACAAGATATATTTTGTACATATGCATACAAAATATGCTATTTCATTAGCCAACATTCCGGAATGATTGATGACAAAAAATCCTAATTGAATTATTTTGAGTCTATGCCTAATGTCAAGAGAATATAAAGTATCGTTAGATGGAGAAATACATTTGATTAGCTGATCTTGTGATGTCACTCTGTACACAAGCCAGCGGGTTACATACACAAAGCCATGTAGAATAAAAACTAGGTTGGTCACATTTTGGAACTTTAAAAAGTTAATAAATCTTTAAAATTTACACCAATGTCCAATAATTAAAGTAATTACTCTACTTATATATATATATAATAAGTAGAGTAATTATATATATATATATATATATATATATATAATAAGTAGAGTAATTATATATATATATATATATATATATATAATAATAAGTAGAGTAATTACTTTAATTATTGGACATTGGTGTAAATTTTAAAGATGTATTAACTTTTTAAAGTTCCAAAATGTGACCAACCTAGTTTTTATTCCACATGGCTTTGTGTATGTAACCCGCTGGCTTGTGTACAGAGTGACATCACAAGATCAGCCAATCAAATGTATTTCTCCATCTAACGATACTTTATATTCTCTTGACATTAGGCATAGACTCAAAATAATTCAATTAGGATTTTTGTCATCAATCATTCCGGAATGTTGGCCAATGAAATAGCATATTTTGTATGCATATGTACAAAATATATCTTGTAAACATCCTTGTGGGGAAGCAAATAAGAATTAAGTTTTTGATAAACAAAATGTTCTGTGTACATAGCATATGTAACTAATACCTATCTACGTTGACATTACGTGTATAAATAATGAAAACCAAAAGTGAAATAAAGAAGATGTTGATAAACAAGTAAGTTGGCCAGTTTGACGTCTGCATTGACTTTCTACAAAATGCGAAGCAGTTAAAGGCCGCATTACACGCAACGACTTCCTCATGGGCTTCTTTATGGGATGCCGAAGCGTGTAATACAGCAAAACGATGTGGTGAAGAACATATCGACTTACCCATGAATATTCGAAAGAGTGGATAGTTTCAATATATTTGTGGAATTTGATGCATTATCTATCAGCTTGGGTTTCTACACGTCAATTCATTCTACCATGCATGCGCCGGTCTCCAGTCTCACTTGTTTTCCTGCAGACTCTTATCAATTTTCAGTTGTCTATAGCTGCACCCATTGTACCCTTGTTACTAAGGGCTACTTCCGGCGTGAATTCAGGGGGCTCAAAGGATAAATTGACCCCCTTTGGTCAAAATATAAATTAATTCAAAAGCAAAATAAAAGTTCAAGATTTAGAAATAAAAAACAACTTAGATCAATCACACAATGTTGTAAGACCTTGCCTTTTTTTATACACGCAGGATGTTCACCAATTACACCTGTCTCATGACACAAGATTTGACCTCATTGAAGAGGGAGAGTGTGGTATTTTCAGAAAGGCTTACATCTGTACAGTGAAAAATACCCTAAGCATGTCTCAAACCAGTCCGTAGTAGTTGGAAACAGTAGTCTATAATGTACTTGACCGACTCTTTCGAGTGGTGGTAGACTTGGATCGTGCTGCCTATCATTAATAAACTATGGCTGACGTATAGTGGCAAGATGCCGGAGCTTATTGCAAAGCATGTGTACTCTTTGGATCAAAGGAAGGAGGTAGGAATAGAATATCTCTCAGAATTACAAATAAGGAATAGAAATGCTTCATGCACACAATTCTAATGAGTATCATAAAACTTCTATCATAAAATGTTTTGAATTTAAAAAGACATTTGAAAACACGACGCAATCAAGTGAAGTCAGATTAAACTGTGAGGTTAAAAATAAAATTGAAGAAAAGCAAGCATGTTTAGTACCAATAATAAAGACAGTTATACAATGTGGTAGACAAAACTTTCCTTTAAGAGATAGTGACGGCGGTGAGCTTACAAAAAACGACGACACAGAAAATGAGGGAAATTCCATTTATCTTTTGAGATCTCGTATTGATGCTGGCGATACCGATTTAAAGAATCGCCTGAAAACAGCACCTAAATATGCAACATTTATTAGTAAAACTACTCAAAATGAGTTAATTTAAAAAAAATTATAGCACCACGTCTTACTACCTAATCGGGTTATACGCTTAAGTACTAGTTACACTAATGGGTTAGGAATTGGAAAGGTTGAATTTAGAGGAAGTGAGCCCACATTTGTGTGGAGGGAGATTGGAAAACCATTTAGGGAAAACCACCCTCAGCTTACCCGTCTAAGATTTGAACCTTGATTTCCCCGTCCTCAGCAGTCTAGCTCAACACAAAACTAGCGCGTTAGCTAACTATGCCACCGATGCCGGTAAAATGAGTTAATTGAAGCTTGTGAAGAAATGATATTTAGTAAACTAGTTAACTCCATTAAAGCAGGGCATTTTTTCGGTAATAGCAGATGAAACAACGGATGTTGGAACATTTGAACAAATGAGTATTCGTATTAGATTTCTGGACATACTTTCATTGAAAGTCTGAGAGGAGATTTTAAGATTTGTGGAAGCTAGAGATCTTAGTGGCAAGGCTCTTAAAAACCTACTTATTGAAAATTAAATAATCTGAGACTTAAAATTGAGAACATGCGTGGTAAAGGGTACGATGGATGATCTAACATGTCTGGTAAAAGTCAAAGGTGTGCAAGCTCATATGAGGGAAAACCAACCTTTTTCTCTCTCTATGTATTGTGCTTCTTTCAAAAGAAATTTGTCAATTTTTAAATAGTGTTCTTTATCAAGTGTAAGGAATGCTATTGCAATGGTCAGTGATGTAACAAAGGAAGTAAGAATAAACTAACAGGTTTTGAAAGCCAAAATACATTCAAATTATTCTGGAGGAACAATATGCAAAATTAAAAAGCTTTGTGAGACGCGCTGGGTAGGACTATACAAAGCATTTTTATAATTCTTACACACTATTTTTGATGCATTTTTATGCTTTCTACAAGTATTTGATGTGGAAGCACCATCATAAAAGTCAGCACTTTTACTCAACTCAGCTCCAAAATTTTATTTTCATTGCATATTTTTTCATTTATTTTCAGCCTAACAGTCGGGTTATCTCGTCAGCTTCAAAACTCTTTGTTAGACCTCAAACAGTTCTATAGTATAGTAGAAAATGTTTTGGACATCTGGAAAAGTATTGGAATACTCCTTTGAGATACACAGTTTTCTAAACTGAATCAGTAAATTTGGCTGAAAATTATGAAGTTGACATCACAAGAACCATCCAGAGGCAGATTCATAGGCTAAATGTAGTTGCAACAATTCCAAAGGAATATAATATACTGATTGTATTTCTACCATTTATAGACCATCCATAGGTTAAATGTTGCTGCATCAAGCCCAAAGCGATATTATAAACTCAATGTTTTTTCTGCCAATTATAGAGTATCTTATTTCGGAATTATCAACTCGATTTTCATCAACTGACCACATTGAAGTTATCACATTACATGGGTTATTTTCAGCATATGCCAACCAAGACAATAAACTTTTATTACAAGCAGTTAAAATATATGCTAACGACTTTCCTGGGACTCTCTCAGAACTTCGCGGAGAGATTGACTTGTGGTTACAACCCTGGAAAAATAAATTTAAGGCAGAGTGGTCTTCTAGTGCAGTTGAAAACTTAGTATATGCTTCAGATGGATTTTACCCAAACATTGAAGTTCTTCTACACTAAGGAGATTAAGGACATACCTAAGATCATACGAATGAGGAAAGATTAAATGGTTTAGCAATATTAAATGTGCATCTAAGTGAAGAAGTTCTTACCGAAGAAGTTTTGGAGGAATTCGCTCACAAAAAATAACATGAAAAGGAAATGTTTGCATTTATAACTTAATAAATAAGTTTGACCGATTATGTTTTGTATTGGTTAGATGGTTATTTATTTGAATTATTATTATTGCTAAACAATAACTCCTGACTATTAACTTATAATATATAATTTTTGTGGTTTTCTAGAGTTAATTCATTGGATTGACTTTGAGAAACATCTCACACTAGGTGTGGCTTCTCTGAGAGGGTCTGTCACAGCCGGCCTTGCTCGGCTTCTATATTCAGTCATTAAGGCTGGCACAGTCCTCATGTGACGTTTGGAGGGGGAGTAAATATAATCTTAATTTGAATACTTTGTAACGAATTCAATAATTTACTGCGTGTAGGGAATGGTCCTACACTTCATATTCATATATTTTATGTTAAAAAAATGTTGGTGGGGCCTAATGCCTAAGGACGCCCCTGAATAGTCGGTGTGTATGGGCGCTTATAAAAGGGCTTTAACCCTTTAAGCCCTCCTTATCATTCTGCAATATTTAGCAGTTTTTATTTATTTTTTACTAAAAAATCAAAATGGTGTATTCTGGATTTGGCTGCAATTTGCTATTAACAACTTTGATTCATCAATACCCGAGTTAACAGAGATAAAAATTATAAAATGTAGATTTCCTTTAATCCCTTCATTCCCTCAACAGCTTTCTTTTCATTTTGTTCTGTCCAATAAACTTGTGAAATATATGTTTCTTTTCAATGAGTTCAGCTATAACTATATTTTATTTTTTGTTAATTTTTCAGGAAATTTTGTGCTAATACCGGCTCATGAAACTCATTGCTCAGAATCATATTAAGACGCTCTAAAATTCCCTTCAACCGAAGTTAAATTCCTAAAATGTATCTCGAGGAGTGAGTGGGGGGTGCCACAACACGTGTAGAAGGGACCCCTAATCCACCCCATTTGGAAATCCCAAACAGGTGCCCTTGTTTTTGTTTTTATTAGCACCACGTCTTACTACCCATTCGGTGCATACGCTTAAGTTCTAATTACGCTAATGGGTTAGGATTTAGGAAATTTGAATTTAGAGGAAGTGAACCTGCATTTGCGCAGAGGGAGAGTGGATAGCCATTTAGGAAAAACCAACCCCAGTTCACCCGGCCAAGATTCTAACCTCGATCTCCGCGTTCTCGGCAGTCTAGCTTAACACGAAACTAGCGCCCGGGTGGTACCCCTGTTAAAGTATATGCTATATAATAATTATATATAATAAGTATTTGATATAAAATTATGTATTACATAGGAAGTATGCTATAAATAACAATTCTAGGCCTATATTAAGTATATGAAATAGAGTAATTATGTATTAAATAGTAAGTGTATGACAGGCATATATACCTTATTAACTTTCGTATTTCCTCATAAGTGTTCTAAATTGTTTTAAACATTAATTTATTTACATTGTTGATAAGTGTGTTAGTTATAACTAACTATACACCTCCTATTAAAATTATCTGGATCCGCCCCTGGGCTACTTGTAAGATTGTGCCTGTTCATTTTTCTGAAACATGATTGATTTCAGTTGCTACACTAAGGAGTTCTTGACTGAAGTCATAGGCCTTTATATATCTATGCCGGGTTTTCTTCCTCACTACCAGATATATTGTCGCTATCTAGACAAGCAGTAAGATCCCACCCACCAATAGACATATTCTTGTAGAAAATGATGGGGAAGTTGCTACGTGTAATAGTTTACGATCTCCAGCAACTTTCCCACGAAGAAGCACATTTCAAGAAGCTCATGAGGAAATCGCTGCGTTTAATGTGGCCTTAACGAAGCCGTTATAGACAAAGATCATATTTTTAATGTTTACTAATAGCCTACATGAAAAATATTATAAACATGCCAAAACATTATTCAAAAACCAGTTAAAAAATACCTTGCCTCTATTGAATTAATAATTTAAATTATTAATGTACGAAGACAAATTAGTAATACAGTTTAAAAAATCCATTATTATTGGCTATTAAAGTTTAAAAATAATACATAATGTCATAATTTCCCCCTCTTCAAACGTTATTCTCTTTAATCTATTTGTGGTTTAATTATGGCGCCACTGTAATTTATTAAGCTACAGAAAATTTATATTTATACTAGCTCAGTCAAGGTGACGAGTTCTTTAAACGCTCAGGGCCACTGGGTGACTTCAAGGATACTGTTTTTCTGAAGGATTATCATAGAGTGAATCCTAACGTTTTACTTAGAGAATAGTCAAAATAGATAAAATGTAACAGATTGAAGTTATTAAAATTTATTCAATAAAATACATCAATCCTATTCTTTTAATTTTGATTACCAAACCCTTCCTTCACCTCTGACAAGACATCTTGTGAATGTGGGGAATGCTAGGCCTCCACCGTGGTTCGGATTCCACGTTAAACTGTAGGTCCTTCATTTCATCTCACAATCACCCTACCATTACACATTAGCGTAAGTGCGTATAACCCGAACGGGTAGTAAGACGCGGTGCTAATAATAATAATAATAATAATAATAATAATAATAATAATAATAATAATAATAATAATAATAATAATTTTAATTTTGCAGTAAATTATTTGTAAAAACCCTACCTGGGTGGATCCACTTTAATATTAGGCCTACAATTCTAATCATACAAATATTAAGCGTTTTTAATTAAATAATGTAATAACAAAAATTTAAACAGATTTTAGGTTAAAATATTTATCTTTTTAATATAAGTGTTTTTAATTAACAGGTCCAATAGAAATTAGTTCGAATTTGGATATCTCTTCTAAAAGTCACTATCAAAACTAGTGAAATCTCGATGTTAAACTACCACGAAGCATTCAGTTGAAAAAATGTATAAGGATCGACATTTTACCTTATACTCCAATGGCCAATGTATATTCCGTTCACGATAGGTTTTTACCTGGATGACAGTTCGAAAATCATATGTTTAGGTTTTGGGTTGCCAACACTTGTAAAAGATCACAGTTTTGTTATAAATGTAAAGATCTTTAATTACCTGTTATATATTACATTTAAAATAACGTAAACTTAAGTTTTTTCATATTATTTCATTGTTTTAAATAATTTCTTTTTATTCAACTCGAAACAATATTTTAAACATAATTAAAAGTACTTATTTTTCGTTTTGGAACGTTACTGATTTTGTGTAATATAGTGCATACATCAATATATTTTATTACAGGCATCGTATTTACTTGGAAAAGAGAAAATTATCATTTTTTTACATACAATAAATGATTTTATGATTATTTTATCGTATTTTGAAATATTTAACTGAATAAAATATTTTCATCAACTGCGTGTCTGCATCATTGTAAAAAACTTGTTTACCGTTATGTTCAATCATATGGTTTAGATTCGTCAGCCGCCATATTGAAGCTATGTTCGTTAGAAGTTTTTGTGAAAGTGGTGTTAATATATTTTTTAAGGGGAATAAAACTATAAATAAACTTTGTGTTCGACCTCAAATAAATATATAAATAATATTGGCCTAAATTACTGTGGTTAACTATCACATTAATAAATTACCATATGTTTTTATTACAGTGATCCAAAGTGATAGATGTCAGCTGTTGACGTAGTGATATATTATGGATTACTTCTAGTAACATTTCGAGCTGTCATCCAGGTAAACTTAGCTCGTGAATGCCTTATAGTATATGTTTTAACACATCTGGGTCTACTTTCCAGTCAGTAGGTATTCTGGTTATTGTGTAGTCCTACCTTCAAATTATTATTCCAACAAGGCCATAAGTCTAGTCCTCCTTTAGAAAAATATCTTATGTGATTTTTTACAGGATATTTCTTCATTTTATATCTTAATTTTTAGGTATTAAAATATATGTTTTTTCAATTCTGGTTAAACCAATAATCGAGCCTCCCCTTTTTTTCTTTGTTTACATCCCAAAATATTATAAGAATAAAGATAGCAAATAATTTTAACTAAGTCAAAAAATATGAAAGTGTTTTTATCAGCACACAATAACATATGTGAATAAAGATAGGGGCATAAAATAAATAAATGAAGAATTAAAAGAAACAGGGAATTATGGAAAGATCCAGAATATATTATAATAAATAGAAAGGGAAATTATTTGTAAGTGAGAATGTGTTTATGCAGTACTATATTTGAAATCATCGTGAGTTATCCAAGGTTCAAGATTTTTCTTGGCTACAATAATATAAGCATTATTATTATTATTATTATTATTATTATTTTAATATAATATATGTCCCCCTTTGGCTTGGATAACTTGTTGAGATCATGCTGGCATAGACTTTATTAGATTTTTCCTGTTTACCAAGATTTGGTCATTGCGAAACCTTATCTTAATTACTGTTTCTATCATTTTTGTTTTGGTTGTGCAGTCCGTACTATACGAAGTTTGGACTTAAAAATGGCTCATACATTTTCAATCGGATCTAAATTTAGTGAATTCCGTAAATTATCTGGCCAACCCAGTCACGTGATTTTTTTTATCTTTAAAATATTTAATCATAGCCTTTGATTTATGTCATAGGGTGGAATCTTGCCGTTCGGATTTTCTTTTTCCAGTTCTTTTGGAAATGTTTCTTCCAGTAACTCCTTCTACTTGTTACTATTGATCATTTTTTCAATTAGAACAAGAGATCCGGTGCGCACATAGGTAAAACAGCCCCAAAACATCGTATGTTGGGGATGTTTGACTCTTTGATCAATATTGGGCTACCGTAAGTTTTTCGTTTTCACTTTTTCTGAAATATCGTGATCACTGTCCCTGCACTAAAAAGTGTGTCTTATAAGAGAACAACCACTTTCTCAAATCTTCATCTCTCTAGCTGGCGTATTTTTTGACCCACAGAAGCCTTTTGTTCATCATAGGAGTAGTCGGCACTTAGCAGAGGCTTTTTCTGAGGTAAGAAGGCTTTCTTCCATGTTCTTTTAGCCTTTTCCGTGCCGCTGAGTCATGTATTGTGGGACTCCAGCTTCTGTCAAGTCTTGTTGGAAATAAATTTTTTTTCTGTGATCTCTTTTGTTGTTTCTGATTTAAAAAGGCCTCATCTAATACAGTAGTCTTCCTCGTTTGTTCACATTTTCCAAATCGCTTCACTTCAACTGACTCAGTTTCTCTTTTTTGCTTTAAAATTTTGTTTACAACCCCCAGACATGACACTTCTTTGCTATCTTCCTTTGTGTCAAAGAGGTGTGCAACCATAGTTTTAATATATTCTCTCGTTTTATTGGCGGATATCTATCTTGTAAAAGCTGTAACAGCAACCACCGAACACTGCATATTATGCTAATATTTATCTTGTACTCAGTAAAATACCATTTATAGCCCGATAATAGATAAGTAAACACATTCACAGGTGCTGATTTGAGTTTATGGCATATTATACAAAATGACCGTCACAATTGAAATAATTGTCTTGCCAGTTGCAGAATATATTTTTTTAAATGTAGCAATGTTCACATTATTTTCCCATAGGTACTATTTTTTAATATTTGTTCCTATAATAATTATAGAATTTTATCCTGTCTATAAAGAAAATATAAATCTTATATTTCTGCCTTTATGTATTTAAACACGTGAAGGTTATGTTTCTTCTTCCTCGTGCACGTAGAAGTCAAAATCATCAAATAAAACTATAAAGAAGAGTTAATGTCAAATTAAAGATGTAACCTCTACGTATACATCCAAATAAAATGTTTCTTGAATGCAACTGTAAACAGGGTTCTGTGGTAGTTGATGAAAAAAATGTCTTCCTCTTGCTCTTGTTTGATATCTCCTCAATGGGCAGAGTACAAGCGCAGTGGTCAGTCTTCCGTAACATTTGCCAACAGTTACGTCATCACGGTAGCCCAGGTGCCATGGTAACACGCCACGAGGTGGGGAGAAACGAGGGAAGAAATCGTTCCACTCGATTGAGTCGCTTCTCAAGAGACAACAAGTTGCTCACAAGACTTAGTCACATAACACGCTTTGTTGGGATTTTAACAAACAAGCATAGGGCCTTTATTGAATTGTTGGAGTGAAACATAAAATACGTGGCAGATTGACTTTGTTATTAGAAATGATTGGATACACGATTCATAGAGAGTGTTGATATTTTAACATTCACTATATATATTATATTGGCGTACAACCCGAACGGGTAGTAAGTCCTGGTGCTAAAAAAAATAAAGACATATTATAATTCTCTCGAAACCCAATAATTTTGCCCTATCTCACACTTAGTTAGTTCATTCCGTAGCTATTTACAGAATTTGCTGTTAAAATTGATTCACAAATTTCAAATACATGTTTAACCCTTTGTGGTAAACCACAGGGTTTCAATTTAGGACCACTCCTTTTAAATTTTTAAATTGATGATATTGTTAAATATTTAAACTAATCAAGTTATTCACTTTTTGAGGATGATCTCAAACTTTTTAAAACCATCAAATCAGTACTCTTATCTATACTTATAAAATAACATGTCCTGACTGACTGACTGACTGACTGATTCATCATCGCCGAGCGCAAACTATCAAGGCTACAAGCATGAAATTCGGACTGTATATTCATTTTGTTATGTAGGCACCCACTAAGAAAGGATTTTAGAAAATTCCACCCCAAAGGGGTCAAAATAGGGGATGATAATATGTATGATAATATGTATGAAAGTCCGTCATTTTGAAAGTTACATAAACAAAATTTTGTATTTCGGTTATTGACGTAAAACAAATAAATACGTGTTTCAGGAATTTTGAAAATTTTATTTAATAAGGGATAAAAAAGGGGGTGAAAGTTTGTATCGGACTTGCATTATTTTTGATCTGAGGTCAAGTTATGGTCATAAACGTAACGTAATATTTTAAATTAATCTGTAAATACATATGTATATTTTCGTATTTGTATATAATCAACTTCCACGCGAACAAAGCCGCGGGCAACAGCTATCTAGTTGTGTATTCACTTGTAAAATGACATTAATGGTATTCTACACGAGTCTAATAAAAATGGAATGTCCACTAGACAATCAAATACCAAATCCATATCTTTTACTAGGAAAACTAATCTTATATTTTGTATTTACAAACTTTTCAACGATATCATAGTTCTGTACCCTAAAACAGTATTAATGACCTAGATGTTTTCCTCGACACCTGGCTACTTTCACTGTTATGTTGACCTTTTTTTTGCTCATTGAAATTACTTGGACTTATTAAATTTATCACCTCCTTGTTTAATAAAGTATATAGTATTTAACACTCTTCCATGTGTTGGTTAGATCTAAGCTAGAATAGGCTTGTGTTGATTGGAATTCCATTACCTAAACAGACTCTCTCAGATTGGAAAACGTTCGAACTAAATTTGTGGCTACTTGCTATGATAAATTCTTTCGTAACAGGATTTATTATAACATTTTAGAAAACATTCTATTATGATTATGAAAAAATTAGAAACCCCATTGGGCTTCAAACTCTCTTTTCGCGTACACTTAATTGTGATGCCCTTTTTGTTTTTAATATTTTCAGCAACAATCTTACTCGTAAATTTGCCCTAGATCATGTAGTATTTGTATTCATGTCCTTTCTCGGGCTTCTCTATCTTTTATTTAATAAGTATATGGTTTCTCTAATATTGAAAGTCGCATTATTCTGATTACTGTTTTTATTTTAGTTCTTATAATCGATAGCAATGCTGTTTGATTTTCTTTACTTCCTTTTAGTATTGTAAATAATAATAATTATAATAATAATATTAATATTATTAATAATAATAATAATAATAATAATAATAATAATAATAATAATATAGGTATCACACTGTTAGCCAGCATTTTAATAGAGGAAATTGAAATCACCCTTTTTATTATAATAATTATTTATTTGTATAAATCATTACTTAGCTATGACTGCTTACTTTGTTTTCTTATGTAATTATGTTTCTATATGTACTTGAGTTATTTATAGTGCTGGCTTGTTAGAGGTATTGTAACTGTTGGTCAGCACAATAATAAATAAAATAGAAATTATTATTAATATTAATATATTATCGTAAACTGTAATGATTTGAAATCATTGAATCACTAATTATTGCTTATGAGCTATACATACACTTCTTTAAAATCGTAACTTAACATTTTTACTGTCGAGAGTCAAATCCCCATAAGATAGCCTCCTCGGTCAGCGAGAACGTATCATTCGCTGTTAGGCCACACAGACGAAAATACACTGGTCTGTGCTACTTTCTGGAACTATTTCTCATTCTGTCTACACTTATATTATTTTTCGACCGTCATCTATAACCACCCTTTGTCATATCAATAATCATGAGGGTGAATAAAACTATGATACTTCTTATCTCAATGTAAAGAGAAAAGCTCGATATTAGTTCTCAATTATCTTAAAAATTTTCTGTTGTCAGCCCATCACAAAAGTACTCTATTTGTCAGAGAAAGGCTAAATATAGAGCTCTTTTTCATCAAATTTAGTCTTATAGCTCCACAAATATGATTAGAAAGTCATTGAAAATGAGCTAAAGTCAAGTTTTCACACAATTTTTTTTCTATTAACCCTGGAATGCTACCCTGGACGCATTTTCACCCAAGTATTAGTTCTAATGTGTACCATTAGGTGGCAGAACTGACCAGGACTGTGTGTTTCAGTGTATTATCTTCTTTAGTACAGCTCTAACCACAGGCCTTGTCAGACGTACTGTACGGCTGTTGTGTTCTGTGCTCAGAAGCTTCCCCGAGTGAATATTCACCCATATTAGTGTTAAAGTAACTTTTCTTACAGTTTTTTGTGCAGTTTATTTTATGTATAAGTGTATTAGCTTTAACAGAATATTCAAGTATTTAATATGGATACATTAATAACTGATGAAGCTATATTAGATGCTCTAAATGAACCTTTTGAAAACTTTTCTGACTTGTGTGAGAGTGAAAATGATGATCCTGGTGAATGTGAGGTTGATGTGTTAGAGGAAGATGATGTAATGGATGATGAGCAGAATGTGTATGTTGAATACGATGCAGATTATGTATCAAGCTCTGAAAATGAGGACTCTGGAAGTGACTACAATATTTCTCCTCCAGCAAAAAAGAACAGACAAGATAATGCTTCAGCTGCGACTTCAGAAAATTAATTGTTAATTATTCCTAAAAAAATATTTGAAAGGTAAAAATGGGTATTAATGTTCCAAAAAATTTAAGAAAAACCCAACAAATAAGTACTGTAGCAGCCATGCCAGGTCCTATTAAAGCCAAACAACTAACGTCACCTCTCGAGTTAGGGGAGCTATTTTTCACTGATTCCACGATTAAAGATATTTGTAAATTTACCAACCAAGAAATTTAAATACAAAAATATGCAAGTGATCTATCTTGGTGTCGTCCTACAACAGTTTTAGAAATAAGAGCTTTGATAGGTATATTATTTGTGTGTGCTGCTAAGAAAGATAAACATATGCAAGCAACAAGATTATGGGATTCTACTACAGGATCAACTGTCTACATTGCAACAGTGCCTCTCCAAAGGTATAGATTTTTGACCCAGTGTCTATACCTTTATTCAAATCATTCTAAGAAAATAAGCTATGCTCGAGACACTAAGAAAAACAAAAGGTAAATTCCAATTGAAATGGTTCAAACAAAAGGACGCAAGCTCAACACATATGTTTTTTTTTCAACTCCCCTGATAAGCTACACTCCACGTCCTACTATTTTAGGATAGGAGGAAAAATTTTCTATTAATTTCAACAATGTATGAAGAAAAGGTAATATCTACTGAAACAAAAAAGCCAGAGGTTATTGAGTTCTACAACTCAACGAAAGGAGGAGTCGACACATTCGACCAGATGTGCCACAGTTTTACTTGCAGCAGAAAACCCCGTAGTTGGCCACTTCGGGTATTTTTTGGCATGCTTGATGCTAGTGGGATAAACTCCTATGTGGTTTATACCATCAACCTGACATCAAAGGGACGGAAGAAACGAGACTGATTCGAATTCTTTATGGATTTAGGTATGGCATTAGTTAAGCCTTTTATGCAACAACGTCTTCACATCCCTCAAATGAAAACCTCAGTTACAAATGAAATAACAATTGTTCTAAAAATAGAAAATGAAACTACCAAAATGGCCAAAAATAACAAAGTTTGACAGAAGTATACAGTATTCTGTCAGAAATGCGGAAAATTCGTATGCGATGACCATCGCAGCATTACTTGTGCTTCTTGTTTCAAGTAGCAAATTAAAGATAACTGTACTTTGTATTTTATAACCTTAAACATTATATAATTTCATTTGTCAACGTTCTATAAAACTTTCGAGGCAACAAAAACTTTTTTGAAAAACATGACAGTATATTTATATGTTTCTAAGAACATTTTTTTTTTTAAACTTTAATTTGGATTAACATTTTTGTCTTCGATAAAAAATATATTAAATTATTTACTACTATGACTCGCAACCTTTACAATATAACTAATTTCTTTAATTTATGTAAAAAAAACTGTGGGTGACTTTTCATACAGAGTAATATTGACGTAAGAAAAATATGAGAGCATTCTAGGTTAATAAAACTCAGAATATAGCGCTGTTAAGGAAAAATATCCCTGTTGGAATCTCTCAACTTTATTTTGACTAGAGGCATATTTTGAAATAACGCATCGTATGATAAAATCCTGCGTTAGAGCTGAATGGGTTTATGGAAATTTCTCGCTTACCGAGGCGACCCCCTTAAGTAGCGGAACGTGACTCTTTCTAAAGTGTTAACTAAGTGGCCGGGTATCCACCCTTAATCATTAGAGGCAAGAGAGCTCTGGGAGCCCTGACCCGTAAATTCTCAAATATTTGATCTTACTAGAAGGCGTTAAAGGGGGTGTTGATAGGTTTTGAGGGCATTCTACCCCACTGAAGGAACCATCACTAGTTTATTTGGTCCTTCAGCCGAGAATAATTATGCCACTCTTTAAGAAACGAAAAACTGAACCGACAGATAATAAAACTGGTCTAACTATTCAAGGGATATAACAAAATTAAAATGAAATAAATTCAACAGGAGAACAATTTATGGGAAATTAAGGGATAGGTGAAATGAACATTTAATATACACTGCCGACGGGCACTATTGTTTTGCTGCAATAACAGTTTATACCAGCTTCAGTTGCACCATTCTTGCAACAGACTAGAATACTGATGACTGGAAGGTCGGAGTTTGAATCTCGATTGGGTGTACTCAGGCTGGTTTTTACTAAATGGTTTTACACTCTCCCTCCATTCAGATTTGGGCGCACTTCCTCTAATTTCAACCTTTTCAATCCCTAACTCACCAGTGAAACTAATACATGTGCGTACAACCCGAACGGTTAGTAAGACATAGCGCTAAGAAAAAATAATACAATATAATTATAAATGATAAATTATATATATAAATAATAATTATTACATAAGACATTTATGTTTTAAATTTTATTTTAATTTTGACAGTTTCCTTTTATACACGTGAACTGAATGGGTCTAGTAAATGCTAATCAAATAATTGTTTCTTAAAGACTTTATCTTAAAACTGATTGTAAGCTAGACATCTGGAGTTATAATTTCTAGTCTTGATTTTTAAATATTCTCTATTGATAACTGGCAATCCCTAAGTCTATCTAATGTGGTACATGTCTTATAAAGTTATATTGGTACGGTATATAACTATTGCATCCCCTCACAAACTGTAATATACCAAAGTGAGTTTTTGACTCTCTGGATTTAAACCTTTCAGTAAAATTAATATAACACGTTTTAATCCAACCTATTATGCTCTAACTTAATATTATCAAAGCTCTAATTATTTATTTCATGATCATTTATTTAAGAAAAGTTTGGTTTGATTAAATTTGATTGTTAGTTTAAAAATCATATTCCCAGACTAGGTTAAGACTAATAAAATTTACCAATCAATCTAATTTTAGACTAACACCGATACTTTAGTGAAGACATAAGCTGTTGTTTTTTTGGCTAATATAAATAAACGTTGTTTATCAAATCTTAAATAGATTTAACAATGCTGCCCATTAAATTTGTTACTTTTATCTCACATTTATTTAAGAAAGACCAACCTGCAAGAGTAATTTGGCAAATTCATTAGATAAAAACTAATGTATACGGAAAGAGTTAATTTTTTCACTTTCATCCATATATAACATCTAATCGCAATTAGATTACCCACCCTTGTTCACTTCGCAACTGTTAAAACGTTAGGTTAAAACGTCGGGCTTACATATTATTTTGTCTCTCTCTCATAATATGTCCTGAAGATGTCGATTTCAAGTCTCAATGCCTTCCCTATAGAGCATTGTTCATCCATACCACATGAAAATGAAACTTTTCGTCAAAACTTTAGCCAAACCTATCAAATTTTTATGTTGCGCAGTGGATTTTCGTAATAACCGAGATTCAAAGGAAAACTAAATTATAACTTAGCCATTTGAACACGATACAACAATGAAGCAGTGATTCCGAACAATGCTACGGCCACTGTAATCTTTTTCTAGATCTTATTCAGCTAAGAATGTTTTCCTTTTCCATCTGGAGCGCCGAAAAAAATATATTTCCTAGGTTGTTTCTATCCACACTTAACAATATTTTCAAATATGCGTTATTTTTTTATTTTTGAATAGTTTTATTTCATTTGTCGACGTGGCTTAATGACTCGGATATGTAATATTACGTCTTTCTTAAGTATTCACTATTGAAAAATTCCGATTAACTTGTTAGGGATGGGGAAACTAAGGTCTTATTTGCAAATGACTGCAGATGCAGCCTATTTTCTATAAATATCAATCAACCTTATTAATAAATTCAAACGTTGTAAATAATAGACATGTCCATAAGCCATCGTTGTAGGTGATGAAATATGACGTATTATTGATACGGCTGTGTCTGCGGTTGTTACTAGAAAGTACCGGTCGGTTACTTGGTAAAAATCTAACATGGTCACAAATTAATCCCTCGTCATAGCAGATGATTTTAATACCACTATATCTAATAGCAACCATCGTTCTTCAACATTTAAGAGCAATGCACGTTGCTTGGAATGTCCTATAGCTATGTCCATGATGTCCACCGACCATTTTAAACAGTCAAATTACATTAGCCTTCGAATTTTACGTTAAAGCACTGGGAGCAAGAAACACCTGAGTTATTAGGATCAAGCATATTAGTTTTTCTAATGCTTGTAAAATTTGCCACAGCCTCTTCTCGCTTTTCCCAAATGAAATTTTTGTCGTACTAATTATAGTAGACAAATATATCGTAATATAGAAGTGTTTTAGCAAAGTTATCCTGGAAAAGGCATTTAAAAAAGGGAGTCATTGTTGTTTCCAATGACTCTTTGGAGACATAACCTTTGTTCTCTAGGTTACAGCAAAATAGATAACCATATTGATAAATGGTGAAGGATAAGCTTATCCAGACACCTTCTGTTGGATTGATATTTGGTATACAGTAAATTTTGCTATTATCACTATCCACAATGACATTGGCTTGGTTGGTGTCTTTGTTGGAGTAATTCAATATACCGTAATGCATAGAATTGCTAACGTTTATGTTAAAAGGCGGGCGAGTGCACTTAACTTCCTGGATAAAAGTGGAAAATATGGCTACCAAATGTGCAATATCTCCATAAATAGCCCTAATTTATCTGAAATACGTCTTTTATAATTATTTGGAATACCCTTTCTCTCTAGTTTGTGTCTCTTTTACAAGTGGTTAAGGAGACCCTTTAATTAATTTTCCTATCTACGTGATATAAAGGGTTTAGGAATTTCTCACGTCCGGAAATTATTAACATATAATGAAGTCAATTATTATATTTGTAGATTCTTTCCTCTAGCTACAGTCAAATTTATATATTGGGAAATAGCTGACTTGCTGATTCATCTACAATTTTAAGGAATCGTTGATATAAATTATGTTTTCCCAAATAATTTTTCACTTGCTATACATTTATTTCTCTTTAGTAAAATAATAAAGTAATGGTAACAGATTTAAAAATTGTAGGCAAATCAGAAAATCGGTTAATTCCCAATATACTAATTTGACTTAGTTGAAGGAAATAATCTTCAATTAATATAATTGAATTCCTTATATGCTAAGAATTTACAGACGTCAATATTTTCTAAACTATTTTGTATGTTCCTGTTGCCAGATGCTTCATTTGATGCTTCATGTAAGAGAAGACCAAGAACAAACTAAAACTGTGTACTGCACTTTGGTAATATTATGATTCTAGCTGTATATTGTTACAGTTGGATATTCCCACTAAATATATCTGGAAAATAATAGATTAGTCACAAAAATAAATAACACTAACTTTAAAGGCAATAAAAGTGTCTTATATACTGTGGAGGGGAAAAAGCGAGGACTGCCCCAAATACATCTACTGTTATTATTTCAGGAAAAAAATCATACCCGACGATATAGACTTAGTGATAAGTTCGGAGATTCAGAATTCAAACATTGAGCCACAGCTGCATGCAAGTGTAACTAGACATTTGATGGTACACGGCCCCTAAGGACTTTTGAACCGATCGTCCCCGTGTATGTAGCAAAAATATTCCAAAGTGCTTTCAAAGAACTAGGTTGATGAACATGACGGATATCCCAAATACAATAGGCGTAGACAGCATCCCGATGAGGAAAGGTGCTGGTCAATGAACCTTTCTTGAGCATTGTAGATAGTCAATTGTTCGATACTTACTTTAATGTGTAGCTGTGCAGTTTCATCAATTCCATTAAGTATGCACCTATGTAAGTAAAACAACAATGGCAGTTATCAAAGGATGCCTAGTATTAGCTTGAACAATGAGGGGGGACAATTTCAATTGGGACTATTCAAAGTGTTATGAGTCTAAAATTTTCGAGATGGACAATGTGTATATTTTAATACAAGTAGACCAATGAGGGATAACGATTTCAGTAGGTATTATTCAGGCTGCTATGCATTTAGCTGTCCATCTCGAAAATGGACATTGTTTATATTTTACAATAAATAATGTCACTGACCCCACTAATAAACCATGTGACACACCAGCAACAAGCTTATTCATAATGGGCACAGGAGATCCCTTTGCGAAGACACTTACGTGTGATGAGGTTTCTTCATACAATGCTTGAGATATTAATAATTTACAATGCCGAAAGCTAGGTGTTTCGTTTGAAGTGCCCTCCGGAGTAGTGACTGATGATTCCTTCAGTCGGTTATACATCGTACACCTAAATAACGTGGTCTGTTATTATTTTAGAATATGGGTCCATGCTATAAAACTTCATTTGGAAATTTACGCACGGTAAACGACGTAACCCATGAATCCTTCTAATTAGTTTGCAAAGCACTGGGACTCTTATTAGAGGATGAACCACGCTGGATAAGTACTTATAAAAAGCGGTTTTGTGTCGCTTTTCCTCACTCAGATATTTTCTCTCCATCATATTAATATTTTTAACGGGACAGATCCTCTTCTACTCTGGCTCACTCAGGAAAAGCGTATCGGATGATATTGAACAGAACATATCAATCAGTAGAAACTTGGGACTTCAATTAAGATATTTTAAATATGTATTACCCGTCTCGGTGGGGGAGTTAGCTAACGCGCTAGTCGTGTTGAGATCGACTACCAAGGACGGGAGATCGAGGTTTGAATCTCGGTCGGGTGAACTGGGGGTGGTTTTCCACTATCCCTCCACGCAAATGCGGGTTCACTTCCTCTAAATTCAACCTTCCCAATTCCTAGTTAATTACCGTAATTAGTACTTAAGCGTATTACCCGAACGGGTAGTAAGACGCGGTGCTATATAAATAAATAAATTAAATAAATAAATAAATGCGCATTTGACCAAACCAACCAAATTGTAAGATTTCTCTCGGACAAGACCATGAAAGACTTGAGTCTTTTTCTACACGACCATTCGTACTCTATATAGACTATATTTTGAGAAAGACAAAAAGTAACCCGCCATTATTACAAACTTTTAATGTAAACACGTGCCTATTAAACGCAGAATAACTTACCGAGGGTATAAAAATAATTTATTGTATTGAAGATCCTGTAGAAATAAAGTATTCTTTCAAGATGTGCCAGGAGATAAAGGAAATACTGATGTATGTAATTAATGTATTCTTTGCTAAGCTCAGATTTGAGGGATGTGTTGTATTTACAGTGGCTTAATCGGGTATAGCCATTAATTTGTTAAAAGGGGCCAGAACAATGCATGGGATATTCAAGTATTACCTTATAATCTATTAATTTGTTAAAAGGGGTAGAATAGCGTATGCGCCATTTAAATCACCTTTGCATTTTTCTAACGACCAAATTGCCATGTGCAACATATCGAATCAAAGTTTCACATCAAAATTACTGCAAAAATTATATCTTATAATATTATGAGATGAGAGTACAATGTCGCATAAGACATCAATTTAAGATTTAAATAGAACTCTGAGAGATCTCAGGAACAACAATACGCTCGTAGTAGGCATCACCATATACTTCCCAGAAGACTTCATACAAACTTTACACGTCAATAGAGCTGATGAGATCAACGCCTGCCTTTAAAGATCCTACATATGCCCAGACCTTGTGAAACTTTCTCCGTCAACCATCATGCACATCCGCCTGTGCGAAGATAAAAACTATACTCATTTGTCGATACTTTGCTGAACTCAGCAATGGAGTATTCGCAGGATTGAATAACTCCCAGATAAGCGTCGTGGTTAATCCAGTAATTAGTTTATTTTATATATCCCGACATACTTAATCTGAAAAACAATTTTCTGTCATGGTTCCAGTAGAAAAATATTCTAGCTCCAAATATGAATCGGCTGATAAAAATTATTGATTATATCTTAGACCAGTTCAAGAACCATACCGAACTTACATGTCCATAGGCACTATGCCCTGGCTAATTTTTTATTAGTACCTTAACCCATTTGGTTTAGCCATCCACACCCTTCAATTAAAATTTGAGTAGCCATAATTTTGCTGCGTAATTTGAACCCACCTAAAACGTGTAATGAGACTCGCTCGCAGGTAAACAGTCTGCGAAACTTTGTCATAGAGGTGACTGTCACGACAGGATGCACTGTGGGAGAATGTGTTTTGATATCAAGAATACCTATGGTGCCATCAGACCTCCACCTCCAGTTAAAATGAATGCAATTTACTATCAAGGTTTGCTATGCGATGACCATCAATACAGCACAAGAACAACCCCTGAAGGTGTCAGGCGTTGATCTCCGTATCAAGTGTTTCTCACATGGACAATTATATGCCAAGTGTTCCCGTGATATTTCTAGCAGCAACCTGTAACTGCTCGCTCCTGATGATAAAACCACCAACGTCGTTTACAAAGAGGACTTGCCTTGAATTTTATTACTTTATTTTATTCAATTAATACAAATATTCTGTGTGTCTAATCTTAAAACAGAAATAATTACACTATTTTTTTTTAATTCTGAAGATACATCTTTTATCAACACCAAAACTTTCATCATGGTAATCTGTTTACGGTAAATGAAAAACCCCGGGATTTAGAAAAGTTACTGTTTTAATGAACATGTTCAAAGTTAATATATTTATAAAACCAATATTATTTGAGAAATTGTCAAATATATATTTTAATTTAGGTCTGGGAAATTGATTGTTATGTCCCTTTGGTTAGCAAAGTTGTTACTTTTATCTATGAGTAAATTTCCCCATTTTTAGACAAAGGAGCGAGGAAGTCTGTGTGGTGCACCGTAATATTTATATTATAAATAGGTCAGGCATTTTGTTACTTCTCTTCCTTATATGACAATCTATTATTTAAATTGAATTCCAATAAAAAATATACACTAAAACAAATAAACATAATAGACCTAAAAGGTAACGTGTGAATTGTCAACGCTATTTAAAAAGCTTAACCAAGAAAATTAATAGTATTTAATAATCTAACGTAGATAATTAGAAACATGTTGATGCTATTCACGAAAATATAATTTTAATTAATTTATATAATATAAACGTAATTTTATATTTGTAAAGTCAAATCTCACAAATAGTTTAGCTGTAAAGAAATAAGTTTCGAAAACACGATAAATTTATATTGATAATTTAGGAAATGTGTCTACCTTTTATTCATGCTGCTACAAATTCTATATATATTTTTCCCTCGTGTAAGGTTATGTATGTGAATAAGATGTGATTAATCTTACAGGTGAACAGCTATTTAACCATTTATATTTATTTTTTTGAAAAGTACTGTGCACGCTGAGGCCTAATTTAAAGATATAATCCAAGGAAAGGTTGACTTTTTGTTTCCTTTTATTGAAAATCTCTCAGTAAGATATATTTCGATAAAATTATATATATAATTTTTCACTCTCTTGTAAAAGTTAGGGGCTAATACCTCTGTAGTAATAATTGAAGTGTGTTGCGCGAGATCCCACTCACAAAGCCCCATCCCAGGCTACGCCACTATAAGCAGGGCGGAATGAAGGGGAGGGAAGGCAAAAGATGCAAAAGATCAATGAGCGACGCCTAAAATAGATTAACCTCCTTCAATCACAATGCTGCGTGTGCGAAGTTTCAGGGGCCAATGAGTGGCTCAGTTATCTCACTACTATGTATGTCACAGCCTCTCAGCAACCCATCTTGCTTGAATAGGGCACATGAAAACACTTGAAATACAATTTACCTCACCAAGATACACCTAAAATCTTGTATTTTATCTTATTTTCAATCTGAAGAGCATCAATATTAATTAACACGTTGTGTTAGTTTAAAAATAATATCTACATTATTTTACAAAACCGACTGCAAAAATGTATCATGATATAAGAATCACGTTTGAATAAATTTAATTTCAAAAATTTAAAAAAAAAAATGAATAAATTTAAATTCAAAAATTAAAAAAATAATAATATTAGAACGTTTTATATTTGGTTAAATTATTTTAAATGATTTACCTAATCTTTCAATTGAAGTTTAACATTTATGCATAATAAAGATATGAATTAACTACTGAGATAATTACATTGTTTTCAATAAATATGTTTATTTTACATCACATATTATTATTCGTCCAGATTATATGCATATGTATACTAGTGAAGCAACGATGTGGTAGGTAGAATTTAGAGAAATTGTCCCCACATTTACGTGGAAGAAGAGTGAGAAACTATCTTGGAAAAACAACCTCGGTACACCCAACAAAGATCCAAACCCCGATCTCCCCTTCATCATTGTGAAAGTGATACCTTACAGCCCAGACATGTCAAACTCGCGGCCCTATCCATGATTTTGAGCGGTCCGCGAACCTCACAATGAACCATCATGCAGTACGACACCATTGTTCTTTTTATAAACCTTAAGGATATAAAAAATTTAGGAATGTGATATTTGAGAATCTTCCATGATTTGGGGAAATCTGGTATGTGAGGTTTGTTTAGCAAATTGGTATATTCTTTCTTTGACATGGGTCAATCACCTAAAATTGTTGAATTGGCGCACCAAATATGTGCAATGTTTGGCAGCACATACGTTTGTTGATCTGTTGTAGTCTCATATGAAATTGGAACCAAACACCCACGAGTTCTCAGTTCACGTATACACATTTGTCAACTTGTTATGAAAATAACTTCGGAACAAAATTTAAATCTCTACATTCACACCATTGTTGCAAATAAAGGATTTCAAAATGTTGGCTTAAATATTGTTACATTTCGCGTTCGCGGCAAGTGTTAATAGTTGCATATTAACCCCCACGTTGTGTCGCCATTTGCTATACTTCTCTTTTTATTGACGTATGATAGCCCCGTGATTGGGAGTCATTTGTTATACTTCTTTTCAGCCCCTCGTTGGACGTCATTTGTTATATTTCTCCTCCCCACGTTAAAATGCTATTTGTTATATTACATAACAGAATCATTTAAGAGTCACTCCGTAAATCATCGTTTCTATTACGCAACTATGTGCTTTACTTATAATGCCTCGTTCCTTATCATTAGACTTTAATAAATGATAATATATCACATAAAGTTGATATCTATTTATTCCTTAAATTGAAAACATATTGGTATTAATATTCTAATCGAAACACGATCATGTCGAGGGCCTAGCAACTTATAATCACCGATCGCTTAAAGCACGTCCATTCAAGACCACGACTGATTGCACAGTAAAATACGAAGTTTCAAAAAGTCACATATATCTGAGTTCAATAGAAGCTTCTCGAAGGAACCTTTCTAACGGTAAATTACACACCTACAAACTCAGAACAAAAATACCTATTGCGTATGGAAGCTTCTCGAAGAGGAAATACTTTAAAAGATCTTAACTTGTCTGGATTACGTTAAAAGACGTTAACATTTCTTAAGTTTAGCTCCAGTAGATGCTGCCATCGTACCACGAGGCGCGAACTAACTAGTAAATAATTTAGAGGAAGACGTGATTTAAGCGCCACGTAATAGGTTGTAAAATTTAAATAAAGTAAAATATGTTTAATTATATGTAAAATATTTTTGAATATTGAATAATTAGAATGATAAATGGTCAATGCTTTCAAATACTCCTTAGGGTCAAATCTATTGCATTACAATATTTAATGTTAATCTTATTGTTTTATCTAGAGGACCTACTTTTTTCTTTTTGTAATGACAGCATACTAAAATGGAAAAATTATTTTTACTTAAGTTAATGACAATACATAATAATTGTTTTCTTTAATGTGGCCCCCTAATTGTTTTTAACGGTCACTGTGGTCCTTGTGATCCAACGAGTTTGACACGCCTCTGTTATATCATGCGACCACCGATGAAGGGTTTTCAATAGATTATCACCCATAGGTCACCCTTCTCAATAATTTTGTGTCTCCTAGGTATGTTTTGAAGGAATTGACCCCCCAAACTTCCAAGGTATAAAGAGATACAGGGGTCCTCCTACAGCAAACGTTTGACAATTGGATGCCTTTAAGCAATTGGAATGGCCCACAGTTGGAATTTATTTGGAAATTTCTCTTTAATGAAATCTATTAGAAGTGATTTTAGGTTAGTTTTAAAAAAATGGATGCCCATAAAAGATTTTTAGAACAGTCCTAGACTAGTTTTTAAAATTTTAATTTGATGCATTTAAAAGCTATTTTAAGTGTGGTTTTAACCGTATCATATATATTTCAAATATATATATTTTAATCTTTAATAATATTACAGCTTTACAATGATAAGTTATTTCGAATATCAAATAGTTGCGGAAAAACCATCAAAATTGGAAAATTTATCTTTTTTAAAGTACCCTCAAAGTATTTTTGATGAGAAATCGAGAGTTGCCATTTTGTTTATAGTAATAAATCGTGTCTATATATAATATTTAAGTAAAATCGTTAAGGCGAATTTCAAGAAAATCTCTTTTTCCTCTTTTTGCCCATCAATAAATTACCCTTTAATTTAGGATCAGATATCTAATTTAAAAAATCCCTTGGGGGGACCTTATGAAAACTCCAGCTAGCAAGTTTTAGCCCAATCGGTAAAACAATTTCAGTTCTAGCCCCAGGTACAGACAGACGGACAGACAAACAGATGGCATTGCGAAAAACACTTTTTTGGTTTCATGTGATCATGAAACGTCTATATTCATCAAAATTTTGTGTTAGATTTTTTTTTGACAATCATAATACTTTCTCTCTGATGTGCCGAGAGAAATTAAAAATACCGCCCTCAAATCTATTCGGTAGTTCGGTAGTGAACATAATAAATTGTCACATTAAAACCAGATGAACCCATTTCACTTTTACTTGGTATTCAGGAGTGCTGAATTAAAGTAAAATAAAAGGTATTTTATTCATAGTAAAAGTGTAATAGACAAAAAATTAGTAAATCCTATGATTTTTTGTTGAAAAATTACTTTGTTATGGGTCGTTATATTCATATTATTTTAATATTTCATTCAAGATTGTGTTAAAAACATTTGTTTGAATCTTTAAATGGTAGTTACGTCTCGTTGACTCTAATCATTTTACAAATACTATTATTTTAGATCCTTATTGAAAAATAAATATAAACAAAAATAGAAGAGGTGAAAATACTGAACATTAGAAACAATTGAGCTAGAACAACAAATCCCTGGATAATGTTTTGTTGAACGAAGATGTTAAACATGGATTTACTATTTAAACATTCTTTAAAACAAGGGCCCTAGTTTAGTTTTGTTATTGTTTTGTTATTGTTTAGCTTAATCTAAATACTTTCAATGTAAATTAATGTAACGTATTTTTTAAATTATATAATAGTGTAATCATCGTCGGATGAAATTATCCATACGCCTCTTTCAATAAAACTATTGTAGAATTGATATTAATGTTTCTTCATCAAACCAGATGAGCACAGGTCTTGCAGATATTTTACCTTTTCTTTGTTTATTTGCAAAATACGATCGTATGCAGGTTGTAAATTGAAGGAAGTTGATGAGCGTCTTGTGCCTTTTTTAACTGTGAGAAAACTTAGGAAATTTCCATCATTATCATTCTTAAAATATACATGATGTAGGTCAGGTTTACGGATATGATACTGGACTACTTTCAACCACTTCACTTGGTCTTCATTTATGTCCATAAATTGTCCTATTCTTAACATAAATATTTTGCATTTCTGATATGTTCAATAAATCTTGATGTTACATTTCCACTACTTCATACTTCCTTTTATTTTGAAGCAGTTTGCACAATTGCATACTAACCTGAAGGATCATAAATGTTTGCATGTTTTCCAGCCCTTTCAATGTGTGCGTGAACAGTCACATGCCATCACTGAATGTTCTGTTCAAAAAACAAAATGATTGATTGTTGGTATGGTCAGGGTCTGAACTGCATACAACAGCATGATGCAAATATTTACATTTCTATTTTGTCCTCCACATGAATCAGAAAAAAAAATTGGTGGCCATCTGCTTGCTATGTTTCTGGGGTGTTTAAACAAACAAGTTACCCTTTTTATTGATCCTCGTTTGGCAATTCCTTCATGTCACATGTAGTTTATTGGGGTTTTTCTGTTGGCATCATAAACGAACAAATTATAAACTGCAAGTCTTTGCTTATAAAATACAGATTTAGTACTAATGGAAGGGCAATATTGAATTGCTTCAAGATCAAATTCTAGGAGATGACATTCTACAGATATAGCCTTTTCTTTAATTTTATTTTTCAATTTATGTGCAGTTTCTTTTCCTGCTAAAATGTTGATCATGGTCTTTTTTTTTTAATTGATCATCTAAGGAGTTATCATATCTAAATCAGTGATCCCATTGGACCTTACGTATAACATGGAATGACAAATTAAAGTATTTAGAAAATACATCACGATGGAGCCAGAGCTTCTCAGGAGCAACCCCCTCAACTTAATTCCCTTATAGAATGTGTAAAGCTACCACCTTGTGTGTTGAACTAATTTTGATAAGAAATAATATATATTTAGCATTACAAAATAAATTAAATTCCTTTACATTCATGAGAAAAACAATAATTGTTGTTGATATGATTGTTTCTAATAAAGCCACTTTGATGTAAGTAGATAATTATTTTTCTGATTGTCATTTTTTAAACTTTGAACATTACCTAAAGCCATAGAATAAAAACATAGGGACTCAAACTTCTCTACAAAATTGTAATTGAACGCGATATTTTGAAACTATAATAGCGTTTTTCTTTTGCTTCAAGTATAATAACTGGAACCAAAGAAGAGCCACCAGACCCGTGTATCTTAGACCTTGGCTTAACCTAAGCAAATGGATAGTGCACGGATGCTCCTTGGGCTTCCTGGGGTAACGCGAGGCGGTGCCACGGGTGACTATTTACACATGGGCTTCTTGTGGGAACTGACTGTAAACCAGCAACGTAGGCCTATTGCCAAACCCTAATCGGGTAAGGACTTCAAGGCAGTGGTTTAAATATATTCCTAAAAGAGTGAGGGTTCAGCTCCGATTTTTTAGAAATATTTTGGGTAGACGATAATTATACTTCTAAACCAATAATAAAAAATTTGCCCTTGAGGGAGTGTCGAATATGACCACTGAGTCTATCGTTCAGAAGAGGAAACTGTGTCATGGCATTATTTTTATACAAACTTATATCGCTGGGCAACCAGATATAATTCATACTATCACTAAAATTCCAATATATAGAAACACCAATATCTATAAGAAGGGGGAACAACACAGTTATATTAATGATCTAAATTTAAAGAACCTGCCCCTAAATATGTCAGCGAAGTGTATTGCACTGCAATATAAATAAAATGCCAACTAAAAAAATAAATTCAAAAACATAAACAATTGATTTTGTAACAAATTTCCTTCCAAAGGAAGTCCGAGCAAGTTTCCTCATGCTCAGGGTTAAGCCGTATGAATTAAACCCTCAGCGTTGCTTACAGTACTTATAATGGATATTTGTCGTACGAAACTGTGATGCAGGGGACAACCTACTTGTTCAGAAGGCTCACGAAATTCCGTGGGAATCTCCAAAGTGTCATATTAACTACATGGATCCACACTGCCCGGTATGGGTCTTGTCCGAAATGAAAGGCAGGAAAAAATATCTAAGTGAAACAGTTGACGAAAATATTTCCAAACACAGGCCCACAAAGAGAATTTGATATTTAAAGTTTCAAACCCCTGTTTTCCAAACTCTGTATAGCCAGATAATTGGTCAAAATATAAACTTACCAAATTTTCAATGAATAGTAAATACATCAAAACTATCATAAAGGCCTTTACCACAGGTTTCAGTTTGAGACGATTGTAATTTTATCGGTTCGCCACATGCAGTGGGTCTTACAGTACGCACCGAATGCCTACAGCATCGTTTCCAAAAGGGATACCAAAACTTATTCACTGCCCTTTCCGAGCTACTTTCCGGAACCCACATTGGTGCATCTTCTCAGCATCTCTTCTGGTGTTTCAAAGAAAACCCGGAAGGTACTTCAAGACATTACCAGCTAACACAAGCTACATTTAAATTGTTCCACAAAGACGAGGATCACAAATGATCTTGTTATTCGAGTGATCTGGTAATCTTAAATATTGGATCTTAGACACACTTATCCGCCTTTAAGAATAATTATGCATCTTCGCCATTTTCTGGTGTTTTGTAGATTTGGAATTGCCCCTAATTAATTTTGGGAGTTCTACCTAGATCTTCGAAACAGATATTGGTTTCCCATTTTACTATCTTCATTACACAAACCCACCAGTGTTGCACATTTACCTCGATGCGCTTTTTGTTCAATTTTATGAGATCGCCGTCTTTGAATGAGCATTTATCCTAACGGTCATAGTGGTGGTAGAGGCTTCCATCTCTAAAGCATCACTAAATCCACGTCACTGAACTGTTTCCTGCTGACAAGGATCATGGGTCAGCAATTTCTGACCATCGAAGAGAATTGATTCTCTTACCTCGACGTCCTACTCTGGAGGATCTAAAGTTATTCCAAATTCTATGTACTATAACTCACCGTACCTAAGCTAAAGATTCCTTCTGTTGGAAATTTAGAATATGGCTCTTTTAAACAAGAGACTTTGTTCTACTTAAATATAATTGCCGATTTTCTTGAAATGTAGCTTGTATTGTACCTCGCAACTAGGCATAATTTATAATAATTAATGACGCGTCTAGTCCACCACAAGATCAAAACTGTTCACAAGGATCGAGTGGCTATATCCCCGTGCGGTTATATACGAGTATAATCAACAGAGCAGAATTAAATTCATAGTCTTCACATGATTTGTGAAATATTCTAGCCACACTGCAAACAAATCCTCATTTACCCGCAATTATTTTTAACAGTAAAGATTATTGTGACTTTAGGACCTCCCTTTAACATAAAGTGACTCATTATTTCCTACTTCCAGATGTTTCGAATTTAACCTCCCTTTTTCATACTGTACAAACAATTTCAATTAGATTTTTTCAATACAAATACATGCTTTGTCTTGGTTACATATTCTTGGTAAATATGTAATTATTCTTTACTTTAGAGATATGTAAATACTCTAACTATCCAACTTCTCCTTTGTTAAAAGAAGTTAATTTGTTCAAGCTAGTCTCTTACGTAGGCTAGTTTCAAAATATATCTTGCGTGTTCTATTAAAATAGTTATTTCCTGCAAGTATTTATTCTTTATGGAATTTATTTGTAATTCCGTCCCTCTCTGATAATTCAAAAGCCAATTGGAAAATCTCAATTTGTTTAATACCAAAGAACATTCAAGCTTAAAACACGATGTTAAACTAGTTTATATTTTGAGATGCAGCCAATATTATAGTGTTTTATTTCCTAAACGAGATTTGCATATGCTAAAGTCTATCTCTGAATGGTGTCCTCTCAATAATGCTTCCATTTTGTGATCCATCGTGTTCTCTATTTATTTATTGGGGAAGTAGTGTCACCTTGATGTGATGGAATAATTCCCCGTGTACGCTTCCCATACCATATGCATTTATTTCTGCCTACACACATCATATTAATAGACAAATGCTTTTAACAAAACATGAGTTGATACATATACCTAAAAATACTGTAATATTTTTGTTAAATAACAAAATTAATCGCAGTACACTGACTGTGCTGTTTGACTTGACACATTAGAATGTATGTCAAAAGATGCTTAAAATCATGATTATTCACCTCAGACAAAGAAAGGCAAGCAAGACACTCCACTGACACCTAAAAGTGTTGTGTGTTGTCACCCATTATATGGCAATGCAAGAGAAGCGTGCCACCATAAAACAGTTAAAATACAACAGGGCTGGCGGCATTACCTCAGGCGGCGTCACTTCCCCCTCCACCCGCACAGCTTCAATCAATATGTTACCATTATCATGGCAACTTGAAACATATTCACGTAGATACAATATTATATTTGTATTATGAAAACTAGTAAATCAATACCACGTGACACAAGATTTACTTGTACTATGGTCGAATGGTTCACTGTAGAACTTGATAATATGTTATATTATTATCATCACTGTGACTGAAAGCACAATGTAAAAATATATAATAATTAATTTCTCATATAAAGAACACATTAGAAAAGATACAACCCATGTGTGATTATTTTTTATAATTTAGCACCGCATCTTACTACCCGTTCAGGTAATAAGCCTATTTATTATTATCATAACCACTTGGAACCCAGTACAAATAAACACTATTAAATTAATATCATTATGAGAACTAGAACAAAAGAAAAAGGATAGTTTTTTTAAGGGCCCTACTTCTCCTGGAGTCTCTACCAGCGCCAAACTTATATCTCTTACATCAACAAATATTGACGCAGACAGTGCACTTCAATAAAATACAATGTTTTTATAATGCTGATTTTCAGAACCAGGTTCTTTAAAAGGTGATGAGCAGCGTAATACTATAATAGTAATGTTTCTTTTTATGGAAGGAAACTTCTTACTTTATAGATAGTTTAGATACTAACAATTAATAAATAATATAATATAAGTTAAACATTTTGTGGAAAGGCCCCAATATTAGGCCTACATTGTACGAAGCTCCTGAATCCTTTGGACGAACCTGGAAGTATAATAAGACACAAACGGACGTTACCCGGGGGCTTCCAACATGAAGACACTCTATAGATATTTTGGGCGAGTAATTTGAGGCAGACAGACAAGCACACAACACAAGCACGTATTTCTCATTATACATACATGTCTAAATTTAAATAAAAACAAAATTGTAAAAAAAAAAAAGTTTGGTTTCATTCCACTTAAAGTGAATAGATTTAATTTATATATTAATTTATTAAAATAAAATTCACCTTAGCTCAGCTTAGCTCAGGTTCGAGTCCCGGTATGGCCGAAAGATGTATCATTAGTGAAATGTGAGATTACCCTTTCACAGTGATGAATTAACGGCAGGAGATGGCTGTTGTGCCTGTCCGAGTATTAAGTTAAATTACAAGGCAAATGAAGCTACGATAGCCTAGAAAGCTGATAGTGGAAAATATATGCTTGAATAAAAAACTGACCCAGGCCATAGGCTGGGAACCAAAATGGATGTTAAAAAAACTAGTTTCTATAACACTGCTCTATTTTTAAGGTTTTGAAAACAACATTGTTAAAAACCCAAAAAATTCACTTTTGAACAAAATCCGCCCATACATAAATGCTACGTTTCAAAAAGTGGATATGTCCGGGCAAAAGAGGACGTATTGTAGCCCTATGCTTCACGGGAGCTATACACACTTTACAACAATATAGTATACATTGCTATATTCCATCACGGAAACTATATTACCACCCACTTCGGTGGCCACATGCTCTAAGGGATCACTCTCACAATAGAGTAGACTTCCGATGACGAGGGGATCCTAGTTCGAATCCTGGTTGGATGTACTGAGGGTGGCTTTTACTTAGTAGTTTTTACTCTTCTTCCACGAAAATGTGGCTGCACTTATTCATCCCTAACACATTAACGTAATTAGTAAATGTGCGTATAGCACAAATAGGTAGTAAGACGCGGTGTACGAGCCTTACTACCTATTAGATTACACGCTAAAAACTATTTTGCAACAAAGAAAAACCATGAACGCGATGCGTGTTTCTTGATTATCTATAAAACAACAATCTCACACCAATACAAATCTCTAGACGTCATACCGTTCAACATAAACATAATGTGGTGAAGAAACACTTAAATCGGGCAAGGAATCAGGTAGTTACATATAAAGAGAAAATCATTTTAAATTATGTTATTTAAAACAAAGTTTAAATTGACAATGTAAGCTTATAGCTAAGTCCTAAGATTACTTAAAAAAAAAGCATAGATCAAGTTGCATGCGTCCATTGAATGGGACTATAGGAGTAACAACATTCAATAACATAATAATATATTATTATTAATTTTATAGTAAAGCAATAAGTTATTTAGTAATAATATAAAGCTCTAAGAACATTCCAAGTTCATGGTATCAAAATTATGTATACATACCCAAAATGGGCCTGAACTAGAAATATATATTCTGTGCCAGCAATGTGCTTTAAAGGTTAAGGAGATAGCCAATTGAATTGAAAGGCCATACACAGATGACACACCCAGGTTATTAAGTATAATTTTAAGAAGAGGCGATTGGGTATTATAGCCCCAATCAGGAATTCCTTAAAAATTCTTATTACTCAAGACCAATTAGAGTCCATACTAGGCCATACAAACGCCAAAAGGTCAAGAAAATACAGGATGGACCTAGTCTGGGCACTGAGGGTGTGAAACAATATATAGAAGGACCCAGCTATCAGCCAATGCTCTATAGGAGTTATCCCCACTGTCCCAAGTCAGAATGGTGGTGTGAAATCCACTCATATTAATAATGTAATAACCATTATGCCACTAAACAACGTTCCCTAGACCTCAACTACCACTGGGATTAACATAAGGCATTAATACACTAATTTCTATATTTAAGATGCTAGAAAAAAAGACATACTGACTCTTAAGGACACCTAGCAGTGATTACTTTAATTTAACATTTCTACACGTCCTAGTGGAAATAATTAGGTTGAGCTCCCTACATAAATATAATTCACATATACGCACTGCATCCCAGCAACATAAAGCAATACCCATAGTGAGTAAGCTACCGCCTGAGACTTAAGATATACGTGTCTGGCTACTCTTTTGTTCCATTGATCAGACATTTAAGCTAAATGGCGTTAGTGTCGTGGCGGAATAGCGCGTGCGCAATTTAAATTTTGAAGAGAAGTTTGAACCTCCAAGTTTACATTTTACTGTTAGACAGTAATTATTTTATCCCGAATGTGATAACTAGCGAATAAAAAGAACCACTAGCTCACAACAAATGATAACATACAAATTACAATTAATCATTTGCTCATCGATTTAAGATAATTTAAATTTGAAATACTTCATTATAAATCACATGGTAATTATTTGTTTGGTAAAATTTTATCATATAAACATGGCTATAAATTATTATTTAAAAAAGTATTGGTGTATAAAGGGACTAAGGCATTAATCAGTCTTACCATCTAGCTCATGGCATATGAGGGAATTATTGATTTCATCCTAATGAGTAGCATTGTCTGTTCACGGTAGGAATTGACTTCGGAAAGGCCTTTTTCCCTACCATAAATCTATTATATAGTAGGATATTGGTAGGAAAAAAGACCTTTCAGAGAGTAATTCCTACCGTGAATGGAATATAGGGTAATTCGTATGAATACGAAAATTATAGTTTTTCCTTCAAAAAAGGGATAAGGCAGCATGCAAGAATGAAATACGCAAACGTGAAGAGTGAATGAGAAGGGTTTTTTGAGTGGACAAAAAAATATTAATTCACATTCCAAAGTGTGAGTGTGTTTTTCTTAGAGGGTACGTTCTTGCAGAAGATTAAATACCACTCACTTTTCACTTTTACTCATTTCGTTCTTGTATACAGTTTATAAAGTTTCAATCAGTGGCAGCTCTTAGCTAAAACTAGTGGGGGTGCTGCTCCAGAATTTTTTTATCCTTTGTTTTAAAATTGTGTAAAAGGAAAAAAATATGTATAAAAAGAAAAATTAATCAGGAACTCGATAAAATCTTAACAAAAAAGACTTTTTTACTTACTTTAACCTAAATTCTTACAATTCAAGCTTTATCTATTCATTTAAAAATTAAATCCATTCTTCTTGTTTTAATTTGCGCAAAACGTTCAATAATTTTCTCCTTGATCTCTGGATGACAATTGAGGAAATTTTTTTCCATTGAAAGTACTGCAAGCGCATTTAGTCTTTCCAAATTCATAGTGATTCTTAAAAAAGTTTTATTCTTTTCAATGTTGAAAAGCAGCGCTCTGCCTCTGATGCAGTCATGGGAATTGTCAAGAGGATTTTTATCAGTTTCGTAATTTCACTAAAAACATCACCTAGATTATTTTCCAAGATAATTTTCAGCAGATCAATTAATTTTAAATATTCATGAATATTAGTCCTACAATAGAATACTTTTAGTTCAGTTTCAAGCTTTTCTTTGTCAATCATGGGATCAACTTCAGTGGTCAAAACTATCTCGTTTGTGGGATGTTCATTCTTAAATCTAGTGAAGCAATTATTTTTGAACAATTTAGAAGCTACTAAGTGTTTAGTAGAAGAATATCTGTCCATTATATCAACACATATATAGTCACACACTTCCTTAGTTACAATCAAAGAACTTATTTTTTGAGGATGCAAGGCCATGGCTAAAGTTTTCTGTTAAATAAAAGAACTGAAAATAAAATTAATCAAATATAATAGCTGGAAGCAGAATAATAATCTAATTCTATACTCTTCTACATTTTATCACATTCAATAATATAGTACACGGTTTTTAAGCACAACACACGCTGAGTAAAAAAAAAATCACTCCACCATCACGCCAGAGCCATCACTGCGAGAGCAGCAGTGCCCCCTCTACCTGGCAGTACCACCTTCCTCCCCACTCCCCTCCTATGTGCGCATGTGCACACCAGTCAAAATCCGCGTCAATGGCACTGTGAAGCGCACAGTTCTACACAAAGATTTTGGTATCTTTTTCATAAACTGGGGTATGGCTATTGAAGTACTGACATTAAGCTTAAGGAATATATATTGTACTACAAAAATAAAGAAAGAATTAAAGAAAAAAGGACTCATTATATTAAATGTTATCGATAATATCAAGTGGAAATAGGGGTGCTGCAGTTCCGCAGTGCCTATACACGAGCCGCCACTGGTTTCAAAATCATTTTATTATTTAAAAAATTAGATTTAAACATATTACTTTGGTACTTCCGACTTTATAATGGTCCCAGGTTTGTTTCCCGCCTTCAAGTAGACATTTTTCAAATACTATATTTGACTTAAGCGCCAAGAAAATTATTGATAGTGTTTATCACCCCTAAATATTATTTAATTAAATTACTGTAGTAATATTACTTGCAGCAACATATCGATTGTTACTACCAAGCTGTAGTACAATCATATTAAGAGAGTTTAACACGTCAGGATGTGAGCGGATTCAGTCCTCTATGAATAATTTAATACTTCTGTGGCAAGTGACATTAAAAATAACTAAACAAATAGTCTTACGTTTTAATGTGATGTTGTCAAATACTTTCGAATACAAATAACAGAAAATTTAGTTTATATCGATTCTTTATATCTTTGTGAGTGTATTGATACAAATAACTTTTTTAATAACTAACAAAAATAAGTGAAATATTTATGGGTAAGGTTTTTGAGCATCTTCCCCTTCTTACTTTACCTTTCTAACCTTTCATGTGCAAATAAATGTCTTTCATCTGGATTTTGATTCTAGTGAGATGTCTGAATATTACAAAATCAAATTATATTAAATAGGCCTATATATGATTATAATATCATTTGATTTGCCGTTTACTTGCAAGTATAAATGGTAATAGAAACTTTTTAATTATTTGCTATTTTGAGAAAATACAATGTTTTACTTGTATCAATTCTAGAGCACCACACCCAATTAAAAAATAAACATTTTTACTTTGGTATATAAATAATGTCTAAAGTTAATGCAGTAGAAAAATCCCTGTTATAATTTATAAATAAACATACAAGTAACCAACGACATAGGATTGGTGGTAACTGATATCTAGCAGAAGTTTATTTTATTGCAAACATTGATCAACCTATGTGTAAATAATTAAGAGAAAAACTAATATTAAATTATAAAAAACAATTACACACTTTCCTTTTGCAAAATTGTTTCATCATTATCTGCTTCAATCCACTCTCGTAGAATATCTTATGGCTAAATATGTTTTTCACAAAATCTTACACTAGATTTGGGTTTTTTTCTAAAGTTCTTTTGACCAGAAATTGTTCTTGTATTTTTTTCTCACAATCATGTCTCTCAAAATTTGAGGGCGTATAAACGTTGACACGTCAGTTTTAAAACAATCTGGAAACTTACATTTATTTTTATTTTTGACATGTGAAGCCATTGTGCAGAAATAAAATCTCATAAATCTGAACAGCTGTTTATATAAAACGTCACAACTATCCGCAACGATTACAACGCTTTCTCATGTAGTGGCAAATCGTGCAGCTAAAAAGCTACAAAGTCTGATCAATTTTTATATAGGCTCTTTTCTGTGCTGGCGGCCGGGGTTCAATCCTCGGTCCCGACACAGATTTATCTGATTTCCAAACCCTTCCTTCACCTCTGACAAGACATCTTGTGAATGTGGGAATGCCAGGCCTCCACCGTGGTTCGGATTCCACGTTAAACTGTAGGTCCTCCATTTCATCTCACAATCACCCTACCATTACACATTAGCGTAAGTGCGTATAACCCGAACGGGTAGTAAGACGCGGTGCTAATAATTATTATTATATAGGTTCTTGAGTAGAGTGTCTTAGGGGTGTTCAGCCTACACCAAACTTTAAGTTGTAGGCTAAATTGAATTGACCACTAGAACACGCCATCATCTTGCAAGTTGTAGGAAGGTTGTGCATGTAACCAAACTGTAGTTCACATAAGCTGGGTAAGTTGAAACATATTGTTGGGGGTGGGTTTTTTTATGGTTTATAGGCGAGATATTTAGGAACAGTGAATAACTGTACAATCCATTATTGTGAAGGGTTGAAGGTTGTCATCCCATCACAGAACTATGAACATATGACAACAAAATAAAAAATGATACCGCTATCAAAGGAAATTAAAACACTTAAGTAGCTAGCTGAAACTGACATTCATTACTTTGGACTCATGACCCTGCCTATTTTTCATATACTGCAAATCCGACTTATTTTGTTTTTATATTAAAAAAAAACACTACATGGCTTTAGCCTGCAAGCAAGCTAACCGACCGAACGGCTACCGCTGTCAGCGAAGATGTTGTCAATATTTACGGATAGAGTGTGTCATGTGGTCAGCACAACAAACCCTTCGGCCATTAATCTTAGTTTTTCTAGACCGGAGCTGCTACTAATCTATTCAAGTAGCTCCTCATTTGTCTTCACAAGGCTGAGTTTGACTCCGTCCAGATTCACTGATTTACAGAAGAATTCTAGAAGCTCTAGGGATCGAACCTGGGACCTTTAGGCCTTTAACCAGGAATTATGACCACTAGACCACAGAGACGGTCATGTATTAATACATACTGTATAAGAATAAAGATTATTTATAAATACAACACATATTTTTATATACTATACATCCCCAAAGAGGTAATTATTATTTAATTTAAAGGTAGTACTAATTTAAATGTGTGGGCGTTGATTGGTCTGGAACACCAACACTACCTTACATAATGTTACACTTTATACTAAGTCACTTGTTGTACACCTTTAGAACTTTTCAAGTGACGGGTAAAATATGTAGGTGTACATCAATAATCAATATATGATAAGACTAGAATCGATTGCTCACCACACAAGGAGCTTGAAAGTTGAATTTCCCGGCGTTGTTTGAGCGCTACTAGATAAACACTTTTGAATATTCCAAACAAACATCAAAAGATTTTTTTTAATATCACAAATTAATATAGATTTTACGTTGTATATTCTCTTTCACTCATTTGTATTACAAAATAAAGCATTTATAACATATATAATGTAAGAATATACAACATAATATTTGTTTATATTATCATTCTCTCCATTGTTAGTTAGAAAGACAATTTTTTTACAAAACAAAATAATATGACCCGCTTGGTGGCCGCATGATCTACTCACGTATTGGACTAGACTGCCGATGACGAGGAGATATAGGTTCGAATCTCGTCGGGTGTACTGGGGTGGCTTTTCCAAAAAATGTTTTCTACGCTCCCTCTGCGCAAATTGCGGATAGACTTCCTCTAAATATAGTCTACCTATTTCCTATAACCATCAAAGTAATTAGTACATAAGCGTATAAAGCGAACGGGTGGTAAGACGCGGTGCTAAAAGAAATGTACATAATCTTTGCCCATTTTCAGGGAGTACCAAAGGAGGAATTTGCACCTCCTACTAGCTTTCGCCCTTCCCCCAGATTTATAATAGCTTTAATAGACCGCTTCGGTGGCCGTCAATGATCTAAGCAGTGGTTTCAACCTAGGGTACGCGAAGACATCTTAGGGCTAAATAAAGTGTGTGTATATATATATATATATGTTTATATATATAAATGTATATATATATATATATATATATATACATTTATATATTTGTAATAGTGTATTAAATATTAAGTTTTAAATTATGTATATTGTATATACATATAAACATATTTGTAAATATATGTATATTGTATATAATATATACAATATACATATATTGTAAATATATATAAATATGTTTCTCATTTAAAATTTATTATTTAATACATTATTTTGGATGAATTATTAGCACCACGTCTTACTACCTGTTCATTCAGGTTATACGCATAGGTATTTATTACGCTATCATGAATTAGGGATGAAGAAGGATAAATTTAGAGGAAGTGTACCCGCATTTTTGTGTAAGGAGAGTGTAAACTCATTTTGGAAAAGACTACCCTCAGTACACACAACCGGGGTTTGAACACCGATCTCCCTATCATCAGCAATATAGGTTATTGCAAGAGTGATGCCTTAAACCATGTGACCACAAAAGTAGGTATTTTTTTAATTTTGAATGTAGATTACAAAATACATATGCTTGTACTATACACAAACAGCTATGGGGGTAAGTTGAAATAAATTACATCTGGGGGTATGCGAACAAAAAAGGTTTAATACCTCTGATCTAAGACGTCATTCTAAATAGGCTCAAATACTGGTCGTGTGTACTGAAGGTGGTTTTCCTTCCTTCCACGCAAATTTGGGTACAATTGCTTTAGATTCAACCGTCCTTATTATTAACACATTAACGTAATTATTACATATTCATATAACTCGATGGGGTATTAAGACGCAGAGCTAAAAAAACTAACAATAACCTAAACATATAATTGAGAATATGATATTTAGTTTGGGGCTATAAACGCATTTAACAGCTATAAGAACTCTGTTATTTAATCCATAATTTAAAGGCATAGGCTTCGCTAGCTCTTATTTATCGGGAGGAGGAGTTGGGATAAATTTAACAAAATCCGTAGCCAATTTTTTAGGGGTAAAAGGGTTAGGGTTAAAGGGTGGGAGGCAATTGCAGTGGCTCGTGGTGACGTCCCCAAATTGAGTTGTCAACTTTTTTGTATTAAATATGTTATGGATTATTTATATGAAATGTACCCTCACTGACGTTAAGAGAGTGGGGAAACAATTTTAGAAAATACCTCTCAGTACACCAATGGGATCGAACCACGAGCTTCTTGTCATTAACAATCTAGACTATTGCGAGAGTAGCGCATTAGACCATGCGGCCACCGTAGCTAGCCATATACATATTGCTATAGTGTAAGACCCATTTATTTAATCTTCCTTTTTTATAGCGAAAATGCTTGATCTTTTTTTTATATTTATTTTCGACACAATTTTACCCACTTTATTTCTCCTTTAGAGTCTCCTTTTAAATTAAGTAAAGCTTCGGTCGAAGTCCCGCCAACACTTGAATACATTCTACACTCATCTCATCCTTAATTTTTTCCAGAGTTCTTTTGTTGCATGTAGGACTACTGTGCAAAAAATTGGTTTTTAGATAGATGCATCGAATCGGTCTATGTTATCCTCAAACGGTAAGGTTCAGGTTGGATGTGACCGCAGTTTTCTTTGTAGTGCGCATGCGCTGTTTATCTCAGAGTCACGGGCCTCAGTTATACTTTCTCCCAGTTGTTCCTAGGCCTCCTAGCTTTGAGGTGTCCGAGGTGTCATGTCCTTTCTATTTTCATTTACGTATATGCATACACTCTCCCGGGTCGACGCGACCCAACTTACTGTTAATGTTTTAGATTATTTTTACGACTTTGATAGTTTTTTTGTCAGTAATAAAGGGATGGATGGAAAAACATTTGTCTCCACTCCCGAAGAGATTTTGCGAGAATCACAATGTCTACAAGAAGAATCTGATGATGAATTGGATGATCATCTTGATGAAACGCGCTCAGAAATGAATGACGATATTTTACATAGTGACGACAATGTAGATGGTATTTTTGATTCAGAAGAGGTAACGGATATTCATGAAACAATAGAATTAAACCCAGTTGACCTAGATGGTGACAGAAATTTCGTGCTCGGATGGACATATAGACAGATAAACCTATCTTTTCAAAATTTTCAAAATCAAATTCTACCAACATAGTCATTCATCTTCCGCGGCCTAAGGGTGAAGCGCGAGGGATAACAGATGAGATTAGGCCATTTTTGTTATTTTTCACAGATGAAATGCTAAACAAAATAGTATGCCATACAAACCAAGAAATTGAAGAGCAAAAATTAGGTACAATTCAGTGCAATGGTTCATATCTGCTACTAACGTCTTGGAGATCAGAGCTTTAATTTTTTCTTTTAATTCAGGATTAAACCCTGATGATCTCCCCCATATTTTTCGAAGTTCATTGAAAAAAAAAATTCTCCTCAAGAACCTTCGTGTGATGATAAAGATATAAGAGAAATTCGCAAGTTTAATGACAAGTTTGCAGCTTTTAGTGAAATGTGGAATCTATTTGAAAATTACTGTGCAAAATTCTACACACCATCAGAGTATCTCACAGTTGATGAGACTCTTCTTAGCTTCCACGGTAAATGCCCCTTTAAGATGTACATTCCAAAGAAGCCTGATAGATATGGACTAAAAATTATCTCATTTTGTGACGCCAGAACTTTTTATTTTATGGGAGGAATACCATATGTAGGGAAATAACGCGAGAAGAAAAAAGGTGATTTATCTCTGCCTACTTAATACGTACTACAGTTAACTAAACCACTGTATGGAAGCAACAAAAATGTGACATTAGACAACTAGTTTTCTTCTTATGAGTTGACTGAAGAATTGATCAAGAGAAACTTACCTTTGTAGAGACTCTACGGAGGAGTAAACCACAAATACCACCATCAATGTTGTCACATGCGGCAGATATGTCATTTAGCTTTTTATATCAACACGATAAAATGATGTTTCCCCCCCCCCCCCCCTTCCCCAAACTATTGATTTCATTTATGCATTTCATAGGGGAAATAAACGAAAACTCTAAGAAATCTGAGACCATAGAATTTTATAATTTGACAAAAGGAGTGGACGTCCTTGACAAGTTTTGTCATAACACAACAAAAAGGAAGAGTCACCGTTGGCCCATGCGTTTCTTCTATGGAATTTTAGACATTGCTGGAGTAAATAGTTTTGTACTTTACAAATGGAACTGTTGTGAGGACTCTTATTCAAACGATGCAAGATCAAATTTTCTAAAAAACCTAGCATTTGCCTTTACCAAATCATTGATGACAAAGAGGGTGCAAAACAAACACCTTCCGAGGGAACTACGGGCCACACGATTAGTAAAGTGTTGGGAATGCAAGAGGAAGTGAAAGTTGAAAGAAGGGAGTTACCATCATCCAGCAAGAGAAGAAGATGTGATTTGTGTGATGATAAAATTAAAGACAGAAAAGGAAATGAGTTTTGTACAAGATGTAATAGATGCTTGTGCATAAAATGATAATATATCATCCGTGCTATTGTTATATGGACTCTGATGAAGCAGAACAGTGAATTTATACTAATCTTGAGTTTTAGAATTGTGGTGTTTTATAATAATTTGATAGTTTATTTTTTATAATGCTTTATATAAACCTTTCTGATACTGTAGCAATTTACCCATTTAATACTTTGGAACTGAGCCAATTTAGTCTGTTTTCTCATATTAATTAGTAAGCTTTTTATATATTGTTGCAACCCCTTCGCCGATCTTATAGGTAAGGCCCTTAAAACTACAAGAAAGGGAGGGAGTAACAACTTTATAAAATAAGACAAATAGAAAAGCAAGGGATATGTATAAAGAATATTTTAATTTACTCAAATAAATGGTAACAATCAAACAATATGTAATGTGGCCTTAATTGACAACTTCTAGTAGCTACTATTGTGTAGAGAAACATTGCAACATCACGTGCGCCTGTTTCCAGGCAACCGGTAGAACTTCTACGTACAGACAACATGACTATCTGTATATAAACAAAGAGAAGACTTAAGGTCTTTTCTTAAACTGTTACAAAAAATTGGCCTAAATCTCAGCCGGTAATACGCTATAATAAGAATAGTAAATTTAAAGTACTTCAGTACGAGGAAATCTCTTTCTTTTACTTTACCTCTATTTTAAGCTTTACTTTTTATCATAAACCAAGGCAAAATCTTAACACACAACTCTAGAGATGAGATTGCGCGGCAGGTTTGAATAAACATAATAAATATTAAAATAACCTAACAACAATAATATTATGGATATCATCTATATCCATGACAAGCAAGTGCAAAGAAGTTGCGCTGCCAAACAATAGTAATTTTCAATTATTAACTTCACCACAAAGGATTACAACTCAATCAGTAACAATACCCACAATAACTAAGATGTTCCCAAATTCCCAAAGTTTAGCATAACTGTGAAACATAATTACATTAAATATTAATTTCCCTAACAATATTCTCAAGGCGACTTTGAATTTAGCATACAGCCCGCCCATTATCCAGCTAACAAACTTAATGACAATAACAAAATACTGAAGTGCCCAAGATTCGACGTCAGCCCGATTAAATTCAAAGTATTTAAATAAACATATCTACTGGGCTCTCTTTCATGACGCTAAATAGATGTCCACACAGATTTTATTACAAATTTTAAACAAACGTAATTCCTCCATGACGCTAGTTCTACAATATGTTACTTTTTCAAATTAAACTATAACAATGTACGTCTTTTCTCCATGACGCTGAATAGAAAAGTCATATTCTAAATTAAATTTCAAGTTTTAACCAAAGTGCTTCCTCCATAACTCTGAATACAAAAGTCCTACTAATTTACAAGTTTTAACCAACGTAATTCCTCCATGACGCTGATTCTCTAACAATATATTATACGAATGTACGTGCTTCCTTCATAACGCTGGATATAAAAGTCATACTTTTTCACATCTTACATCCATTTATATATTGAGTCTAGACCACATTGGAAAGAATAGGGGGGACAGTTCAATTCTAAGTCAGCCGCGCAGAAAGAAGGTATGACGTCATCGCACCATAGTCTCAGAAGGCTTCCAGGTCGCTGATTGGACCTCTCGTGTCGCATTGCCGTTGTTTACGATAGTTTTGTAGTCCATCTTTTTGACTGATGACTTCCAACATCAGACATCAGGTTTCTACAACCCTCCGCCAGAGGGCAATCCAGGACGTGTCGGTTTCTTGCCAAGTATTTTGGAACCAAATCGCCCATTACTAGTGCTATTCTCGGGACGGGTAGAACTTCAAATACGGACACCTCCAGCCGCTGTCGCCCTACGCCTCGATATAGGCCGTCTTGATCTGGGTTGATATCTAGTGAGGCATTCTTGGAGATCAGAAGGTACGTGTTGAACATTTTATCATGTAGAAGGTTGATGTTGAATTTATTAGAAATGCTAATTGTTGTATAATACTTGGAGCTACCTTGGACTACAATAGAGAAGTTAACTATTGTAGGATATTTGGAAGATACGTCGAGATTTCTCGGATCGGGTAGTATGGCTTAGGCGATAGAACGTGTAACATCAGGTTGGGTGGGGCATTAATTGTACAATACGAAGATTGTATTGTTACATTTTCTTCTTTAATAAACATATATTCAAGTTTCCTGTTATTATTACTTTTTTAGGTACTTTAACCAATGAAAAATTAACAAACAAAAATGGGTTGGATCCAACCCTACCTCACCACATACGTCCTTAAAATATGCCTTACTGTTGAGGGTTATCAAACATATCCGCATATACATTTTCTCTTTTCAGTTAATAACAGAAGGAATCTGTGTCTGTAAATACGAGCTTCAGATTTAATCCATATTTCTATTTAACATAGCTATATTGAAAATTGTAAATACTAATATTGTTCTGTCTAAAATTATGAAGCCTACATAAATCAGCTTATTCAAAAACCGGTTTATTTCCCCCATGTGCATCCGAACTAAATCTTCCGTAAGTATTGTATTAGCAATAAATGCTGGGGGAAGCAATACCTTTTTCAGCCTTTATTCATTGTTTAACAGTTGAACATTTACACTATGTGCAGTATTTGATTCTCCAATGAATTACCGAGTATGACATCGTTCATGAGTTTGAAAAAATCATTTTCAAACCCGTTTACTGCGTTTGTTCCTTGACTGGTGCTAAAATCACTATATGGCTCTAACCACTTGGTTAGTTGGTCATGCTTGAAAGGGAGGACACAATACACTCTTTGAAGTGTCATGCTCAAAGCCATATACACTTTAAATTACGGTAATGTACCACGTAATTTTGTTTACTGTTTAGGTTTGGAACCAACGTTTCTCCTTTTCCACCGACTGGAGAGTTCAGCTTGGATTGTAGATACTTAGAGAATGGTTATAACATCTCTGGTGGGGCTATGGATTTTTCATGAATATGTAGGTAGCCACTGTGTTTCTTATGAATTTCTTCTGGGTGGTCTAAGTCGATTTCTTAAATATAGCCCACAGGACAATAATTATAAACTGAGATTACATTGCACTCCTCTATTTCATCCGGGTTCAACCGACTAAGAAGATCACAGTGGGAGATGGACTCGTTCATCGCAGTTCCGTATAAATTAATTATTACAATCCCAGTATGTGAGGTACTTTACCTCATTCTCTGTGTCCTTATTCGAAGAATAAATGCATTTCAATGTATGTTAGTAACGTCAACTCAACTATGATCGTCCTTAAAATTGCCACCGATGCTAGTCCAGGACTTACCTAAAAATGTAAGCAGACTGAATTATAAAACCCAAAACATAAATAGCGAAAGTATTCGAGGTCGTTTGTTAAAAATGAAATATCCCTTACAGCAACAGATTCTGATTCTCTTCCATTGCCTTCACTTTATACTTTTCCCACACAGTTTTAACATGAGCGTAGTCATTTCCAGAAATGTTTTCTTCTATACTATTATTAAAAAATGCAGATATTGGTGGTAATTATAGAACACACCTTTTCTTAGAAGATTTTACGGGATATATATTGGTGAGCATGCAGACTAAACGTCAATCTCGTCTAGTCTGGTTTGTCAATGCCAGAAAAGTTAGAGTTAGAATCTTGACCGATCAAACTGAGGGTAATGTTCCTATAATATTTTCGACACTCCCTCAACACAAATGTAGGTACATTTATCTCCATTATACTTTCCACATTCCTACCTCATTCATTTGATTAAATTCTTGTATATGTTATAATAATCATAATTAAAACTTTAAATAGCTATATGTACGTACAGTACGTACTATCGCAAGGCATCGATAAATTATAGGTACCATTTTCTCACACTAGATGGCACAGATAGTATAGGTAGAAAGAAATTAAAAAACTAATATTATTTTGGCTTGTCATTGCATCTTTCAATTAAATCAGAAAAGGAGTAAGTAAAACTGTGTATGTGTATGTCCAAACGCATACTATATGTTTTGTCAAAATTATCATTGTTCCACAGCCATCTTTGGTTATTGCAATTCAAACACTTTTATATCAAAAATAGCATTTCGTCTTGATTTAGAGCAGTTTCATCACTTTAGAAATGAAACAACGTAACGTTATGAACTGTAACTTACAAAACTGGTATTTTATTGGTCGGAACACCTATTTGTATACCATGTAATTTTGTTTTTGTTTAGGAAGACTAATAATATGTGTGAAAAAACACCTATAAATTATAATAGAGATGTATAGCTTATAGGGGATAAACATTACGATGCACGTACTCAATAGAGATCCAACTCTAGACCTTAGATTTAGTTATATATACTTGGTTACTAGTAAATCGTATACAAATTTAATGAGAAATTCCATCAATTAACATATGCCATCTATTATAGCCTACTTTCTGGAGTTATGTACTGCCCCAGAGAAATCATATTATAGCATAGCGGGATTCTGAAACATCATGAAGAAGGATAGAGCCTGGATTCGTAATTAGAATACTGGATATATGTGTTTCTCCTGATGAACCATTGCCCAATTGGCGAGTTTCCTGGGCCGTGCATATGGCTTAGTTCACCGATGGAAAACAGTAAGCGAATTTCCTTACTGGCCACTAAACGGTGTCACTCCCCTGTGTTCGGGGTGTCTCCTGTCCAGGTTCCTTAGCTGGCGAATGATTCTATCTTAGAGTCATCCCAAGTTAGGTGCGGTGACTACCCCTAGGCTCTGGAAAATATTCCTGATTTTGCATCTGGTATGGCCAAAAATATCTACACATCCTTTGCAATGTAAATATACCTCCTTCTCCTTCAGGACTGGTCCATCAATAATTGTAGAATCAAAGTGAATCCTACCAAACCAGTGGCCCTATTTCTACCCAGAGGTAGAAAGCAACTACCCACACAACTCACCCTATTTGACAAAGAGATCTCACTCCAAGACGAAGTCAAGTATCTTTGGATTACAATAAGTAAGAAACTCACCTGGAGGAGGCACATTGAAATCAATGGCAAAGCAATAGGAAGATTCATTCAAACGTACATACTGTTCAAAGGAATACAGCTAAAAATTCCCAATACAGTATTACTTTATAGACAAGTAGCCCATCTTGTACAACTTTATAGTATGGGGCAATGCCTCCAAAACGGACATCGTCAAACTTCAAGTAACATAGAATAAAATCTAAGAACTCTCTCTGGGGCAAAGAGACGCACTGTAATAGCAAACCTTCTCACAATAACAAACTGCCGCCAACAATAATACATTTATAAAGCCAGAAACATAAAGTTTTACGACGTCAGAAACGCAAACCAACGAACTTGTTAGAGGACTCGTACAATATGACCCGACTGAACCACAACACATAGACGATCCAGTCTGGCATAGTTGAGCACTAATTTAGTCTAATGACCATTTACTTAATATTATCATTGAAAAAATATTAAAAACTAAATCAAAAGACAATTTAAAAAATGAAAAATTCCTAATTGATAATTCTATAAGAAAAAAATAAAAGTCTTAGATGTACCATTCATAGAAAAATAAAAAATAAATAAAAAATTTGACAATCGACTACGCCAGCACGATGGCATAACCGTCGGACCTTCTCATTACACCACCTATCCCATCCTAATAAAATCTTATCTCATCCCGACCTTCACACACAACTCACACATATAATCTCATTACAACATTTGTCACCGCCGGACGTCACTGGGATAATGGACTAGGTATTTTATGAGTCAGAGAATAATCTTGATGCGAGGGTCGACCCTAGATGGTGACTGGAAATAGTATCCCCTCTATACCAAATCCTAATAAAACAACTCTACCATACCCCTTTATTCTGCTCTGATTTGATCAAATAATGACCGTCATAATTAGACAGTAGACACCCCTGTCCAAATCCCCACAAAAAAAATCCTACCTGCACCCGAAATCCAGCGCTGTTATCACATTCAATACCTTTCACCAACCAAAGAGTATAATTAAACACAAATATAATTCACCTACAACCGCATTTCACTGGTTTAATCTCATACGGTATAACAATCATAACACGAGGTTAAATGGTATGCCTGAGACTCGGTACTCACACAGATAATCAGTCCTGTATTCTTTTACAGACCAGATGGCAATACTGTCGCTGGTAGGCTCCGAATGGGTAACAGTCTAAAGATATTTGCTAAGAGTCAAGTGAGAGGAAGAAGAAAATAGAATCGGCGTTGGGTCGGAGCACGCGATGAGGCGAAGAAAGTGGGAGTTGGCTAGTGGCCGGAGTTGAGCGTGCTACTGACGGCTGCAACAAAGATTCGCATGAATTTCTCAGGGTGGGTAACGATACGGCACTTTCTATGGCCACTGGGGCATCCCTTATGGCTTCCTCGGATCTTGGTTTGGGTATTAGTGCCAGCCTCTACAAAGTGTTGGCAGCAATAACCTCAAACCGCTCCCCCTTCTCATAAGGGTTTTCAGACCAGAAACTGGAAAATAAGGTTAAACCTCCCGCCAGCACGATGGGTGGAAACCTAACGGTGCCAATAGAAGTCCTAACCAGGGGGAACCTAGAAGTCCTTTGCTGGTAAAGACCGCAGTGGGGCAATGGCGTGCGCGTTACCGCAAAGGTTCAAAAGAACTGCATCAACGTCAGCACCTCTAACCAAGAGGTGTTGTGCAGAAAGAAGTGCCCAATTTAGTTATGGTTGAATTCTGAAGACCGAGTCAAGCAAGTTGACAGCTCGTGTGAGTCCATTGACGTGGAAGGGCTGAAATCAGACTCAAACCTCTCGTTGATGCGTGGTGAGTTGAGCTAGGGGATGAGTCTGAAATGTTTCAGACCCTACGCCCCCACTGAAGGGGAAGTCTGGCAACCCCAAGAGTCTACCATGGGGCAGCTATAACCATTTAGGTGGTACCTCTGGTGGTGTAAATACGAGTAAAGATGGCTTGGGCAATTGCGTGCGTGAGTTGGGGCAAGGTAGGAATCGGTGAAAACCTAGGGTAGCAATGCAAGCTGCTTCCTACACCGACCAGACCCAAGTGGTTCTGGGCCTGAACACAAGGCCAAAGGGAATATCTTTCCCATCATCCTGTGTCATGCTGAGGACAACTCCAAATTGGCGAGGGTCATTTTATCTTAGTTTCAAGAGCTGGTGGGGGCTTTTAGGTAACCAGGAGATCGTTTATTTCTCCAGTTTAGTTCAGAGGAAGCTTAACCCACACCCCAAAGGCTTCTGCCTAGTCTCGGGGTTCCACACTGGTCCTACGAGCTGGACAAGTATTGGCTGGTCATGATTGTGGTCAAGGAACTTTGACTAACACAAAGCTGGATGATATCCAAGGAGAACTGGAGTAGCTAGGATTCCTCTTGAAAACAATCACCCAGGTGCTCTCCTAATGGATACCGGATCAAAATACCAGAGAGTGGTAGAAATCGCCAAACCTCGACGTCTCTCTAACTTACAGAGATAATACTGAAAATCTGTATACACTTATAGTCCTGTGTAGACTCTGCCACTCAGTGGAGAAGTGTAAGTCACCCGTTGGTTCAGTTCAGTGCAATAACGGTTATCAGTCCGGTCATGTGCTAAAGGATTACCGCACCAATATGAGATGTGTGTTCTTTGGTGGTGATCATGAAAGGCCACCTGGGGAGCACGTATATGAGGGGTAGGCATGACTTTCAGAAACAAATTCTGAGGATCATTGTGGATGTACCAAGGGACCTTGGCGCATCATCAATGTGACTCTGCAAAGGGATTTAGAGATGCCCACCATCAAAGACAGCTTCCAGAAACTTGCACAAGCCTTCTACCACAAGCCTACCTGTGCTACAAACCTTTTATCCAGGGGTTTGGAAACTACGTCATTGACCCTAATCGATGTCGCTAACGTCCCAAATCCATGCTCAGATGAGCGATAAGTGTAAAGTGTGCTCAGCGAGAGGCTCTTACCCAACCACCCATAGAGTAGTGTTTCCGCTCGTAACTCTAAAAAACCATATTCGGTTTGCAATTCTAATTCCCCATACTAATTAAAATATGTTATCTTCTCATGTTAGTAGTGTGGTTGACAACCTAGTACTCTATTCTGATTGGATAGATCTGGTCACGTGACCACGCCACCTTTCTCTCTTATTGGCTGTTGTATTTTCCATCCCCTGCCCCCCTCCCCTCCCCCTGACCCCCTTTCCACGGTTTGTATGTGTTTAAAACTTGTATGTTCTTGTCCAAATTTGTTTATTCCTGTCCCCATTGGTTATTTATGTGTGCTCATTGGTTTTTTTATGTCTGGGTAGAATTGGGGCGGGCGTAGGAATTTATTGGTGTGGGAGATTATTTTATTTATTGGCGTGCAGTCCATGGCGTCGGGCGCTCCTCCCGTGGCGTGTCGGCATCACTAGTGATGGCGCAGCACGAACATCTCCCGGCGGCCGCTTAGCATAAAGTGTGAGAAATTGTTCCCAGATATAACACCCCTTTCACTTCCCCGATTGTCCATGGGTCTGGCTTTTCTGTGTCCTGACAATATTGTGTTTCTCCCTAGTAATATTTATAGAATATGCATTTTTGTCTTGTCCACTTTGACTAAGGTATGAGAGGTTCGGCTTCTTTCATTACCTTTGTGTTTAAGACAGGCTCGTGTAATTATGACAATTAATTTTAGTGGTTGTTATTAGGCTAATCTTCCGCTGGAACTTTTCTCCTAGCTCATACATTCCTTATGGATAATAAAACTTACGCATTATTTTTATGTATCTATTAATTGGGTTGGCCACCCATAGATTTTGAAACTACGGCTTAAAGTCATGTTTTGCCTTTCTTTTGGAAAGTTCCAATGTAATATCTTCTGTAACCTTTTACTGAGTATTTCACTTTGTTGAATATAATTTGAATGGTTTAATTATCTGCACCTTTCCTCTTGTTTGTATGTTCCTTGGTAGATAGCGAGGCTAGCGCTACCAGGTAACAATAATATACAGTGTATAATATATAAAATATATGATATAATATAATACAAAATATATTATACATTATAATATTATATTTGATTGGTCCGATACAAAATAACCAATCCATTATTTCAACAAATATGAGAGTAGCTTTTATTACGTTACTTATTGAAGACGTTACAAAATTACTCTTGAGTATATTTCTACCTCACTCATCACATTTCTTAGGACTAACAACTTAACATAAACTATTACTAACATAAAACATTATTTTAAAAATTATATATAATAGGCCTATATTATACATATAAAATAACACAATTGTTATACAGTTTATTTCATTATTATTTAAAGTTATAATATACAGCCGTTTATTTTTCTGTCGGTATATTCTAAAATTATACTTATAGTAGACCAAATTTTCATCCTCTAACTGCATAGTTTACTGTGATAAATAATAAGCTTGGTAAAGAAAATAGCTATTTTCAACACATTAAAAAAGAATGACAATTTACAACAATGATAGAGAAGTTGACTCCTGCAACTAACTTTTAAAATATATTAAGTGTCTAAAACTTTCCCGCGAAAGAAACCCAATAACCCTCTTTTAATTTGACTCTCCCAATTTAAAAGATATTTCCTAGTTCCTATATATACTGTATTATGAAGTTAAGAGTGAACGAGTGACATCATTAAAAATCTATTAAAAATATATCTAGTTAACTCTTTTTATATGGAAAGCTTATCCTCCAACAGTTTTTAACATTTTTAACACGCCAGCTCTTGCGTTTTAGCTCCTAGACTTTAATAAAGTGAGAAAAGAGGTTAATAAATTTAAATAGTTGTTCACAGGATAGGTCGGTTGAAATAAAATATTGGTCACTATGCAAGTGTCACTGTCTTGTGCATTGTATTATTACTTGAACTTAATATGTACTGGTATGCAAATATAAGTAAAATTGTAGCATAAGAAATTACAAAACTGACACAATAGCTTACTTTATTTTAAGAGACTACACCAAAGTATCGTAAGTGACAATCACTAATTGAATATACCAATCTATTCTAAATATTCAACTGTAAACACATGTAAACATATATACAGGTGTACCGTAACATGTGGGACCCACTTAAGTGGGTGGCAGAAGGCATAACAATAATGAAAACCGATCATAAAAACATGTGTCCCATTTTACCTTATTTACAAGCCAATAATGCGGAATTAATTAACACTATAGGAAGTGCTCGAAGTGGTCACCATTGGCTTGAATGTACCCTTCAGTTTTCGGGTCGTAGAATGCTGCAATCTTTCAAAAATACCAGGTGTTTGGAATAACCCCATAAAGCATAACAAGTCAACAGGTCGACATATATCGAGTATGGTACACAAACAACTTAGTGGAAGCGGTGGGGTATAACTTGGAAACAAGGTCGAATGGGAGTGCAACAGAAAGTTATAAGAACTTATTTCTATGAACAATGGCGCACCCAGAAATTTACTTTGGAGGGAGCATACAATTAAGACTGTAGCCAGGAATATATTTCGTTTGGGAGGAGGGGGAGAACTTGGTATCCACCACTCAGCTGACCGCCTGAGGCCGGGGAAATGTATGAATATTAATTAAAAGCCTCTACAACAAAGTTGCTCAACATTTCTAAGCTCGCGGCACCCTTATTAAAGGGATTTGAATCCTGTGGCACCCTTTTTAGAATTTTCGTGCGTTGTTTTTCACATTTCTTATTTAAAGTGGAATATATCAAAGTAGTATGTTAAACAATAAATAAGCTGTGTTTAAATCTTTAATTATTTTAAATTTAAAAAAAATGCTTCACATTCAGTTTTAAATTTGCAATAGTGTTTACTAGTTATTTTATAAGCCTGAATATGCTAAAAAGCTAGTTGTTAAATCTACATCAAAATACAATTAACCACACGGGGTAATAAATAAGTAACATAAATTATAGTTATTAATACAACTACAATTTGTTAATAGTTCCCCTCGTGGTGATTTTATGGTTGTTTAAAATATCCGTTACTTTAGTTACCTTTTTATTAGTCTGTCAGATATGACATGCACAACAGAACAATCACTCATAGTTTTAAGAATAGCTGATACCTATATTTGATCACCGATATTTCAGAATCGACTACATTTTTGTTTCTTACCCCAACTTATCAAGAAATTGTGATTGGTCAACGTTGGTCTAATTCAATGCCATAGTTGGGCTAATTAGAAATATTATAACAATAAACATACATCACACAAACATTAACATACATACAAAACATTAATACATACATACATACATACATTACATACATCTACATACATACAACATACATACATACATACAACACAACATTCACACATACATCACATACATACATACATACATACATACATACATACATACATACATAATACATACATACATACAACTACACACATACAAATACATACATACTAAACATAAAACTATAACTCAAAAACACACAACTAACAACACTCTACATACTACATACAACATATCATACATACATACATACATACATACAAAATAACGACATACATACATTACATACATACATACTTATTACATACATATATTTATACCACATACATACATACATACATACATTACATACATACTTACATTACAACATAAACAAACTATACATACATAATACTAAAACAACCACCACATACATTTACATACATAATACATACATACACTACAACACATTTACATACATACATACATACATACATACATACATACATACATACATTGAACATACATACATACATATCACATACATAAACATACATACTACTAATACAACCATACATAACTCATCATTTCCATAATACTATGACATAATAATACATAAAACATACTAATACACATACATACATACCAACTTACACTAACACATACATACACCATACATACATTTCAACAAATACACACATACATACCAAACACATAATCATACTACTACACAATATATACATACTACCACATACAGACTTACTAATAAATATTTTACACATACACACATACTATAACTAAAATTACAACTAACACATATATACATAACAAACAGCATCATCTACTCATACATACATATTCACTACACAAACCCACATACACCACATAACATATCATACCTCACACACCACCATATATACATACACACACAAATACATACACCTTACAATATACATACACACATACATACATTAATAATACATCCCATACATACATCTACATAAAATACACACATTAAAAACACATACACACTATATCATACAACACTTACAATATATCATCAAATACATTAACATAAAATCACAATAATACAATTACATACACAACATTCATTACATACATACATCATACATAACAAATACTACATAATACATACATAAACTACTACACTCATCACAAATTACATACATACAATGACAATACATACAAACATACATATCATACACACATAAATTCAAATACATCAAATACCATACACAATATCCAAACAACACAACATACACACATACATACATACATACATACATACACACACATATATACATACACACACATACATACATACATACATACATACATACATACAACATACATACATACATACATACATACACACATACACACATACATACATACACACATACATACATACATACATACATACATACATACATACATACATACATTCACACATACACACACACACACACACATACATACATACATACATACATACATACATACATACATACATACATACATACATACATACATACACACATACACACATGCACACATTCACACATACATACATATATACACACATACACACATATATACATACATACATACATACACACACATAAATACATACACACATACACATACATAATTACTTCGTTCCCTGATGGAGAAGGCAAGAAACTGTGCATATAACTCAAAAAACATCTCCGAACTTAATCAATCTTCTCTAACTTTCTCCACACTTTCCTATCCTTACATACCCCTTTCGCTTCAACATACACCGAGTCATATATCCTGTTTTATTCTTAAAACTCTTATTAAAGTTTTATTTTTCACATTCATGTACACGTGAGCATTGTGGTACATTAGTAAATAGTTTTTAGATTTTAAATATTGTAAAACAACACCCTCTAGTTTTTAGCTTTTGAATGTTGTAAAACATCCCCCTTTAGATTTTAGATATTAAATATTGTAAAACACTCCAACCCCCCTTTTTTTCAGATTCCTCAGCCTAATATATATATGCGTGTCTGGGATACATCACACGTAGTCCAGTTTGTGGGAAGATTTGCCGATAGTAACTATCTACCTTTGTCTAGAGGGACCCCGAATATACTAATCTTATATCCTTTCCTTGGAGGCTCTTTCCATGTCCCGATGAGATGCGGTGATGGTGATAGTGAATAATGAGGGTGTGAAACTACTGGAAACACTTAAACCCAACTTAAGCCTGACTATACAAACCCTAGCGACCGTTGGGATATTTCTCCTTTCAGGAAAATTAACCATAGTACTAGCCAGGAATCGAGCCTGGGATTCCTAGGTTCGTAGCAAGGTATACTGATCACTCTACCACGGGGTCGGTTCTTGGCCTAATAAATATGTTTGTATTATCTCTAGGTATACTTATGGAACTGTAAAATCTTAAATATAATGGTTTCGTGACCATGTTGAAAAGAGACAGCTATTCTTGTCTCGTCTGTCCTGGGCTACTTTGCATATTGCACTCGCAAGATCCCACGGGATTCCACCAGGGATGAAGGAAGACTACAAAGCCTCCACAGAAAGTTCCCCCCTTTAATTCTGAACGTGCTCTGCTCCAAATCCTCTACTTTCCTTTAACAAGTAAGTCGCCGTCTCCAACTATTTTAAAATATGCTGTCCTCACTGAAACAGAGCTTGCTTATAGAAACTTTACTGCACCTATTTAAAAACCCGCGTTTCTATTTATATTCGTAGATTAAACGGATTTTTTAACAGGTGATGGGTTATTAAATACAGTTGTTAAAATATGAAAAATCGTAAAGATAAATGTATCTTGAATTAAATATCACAACGTTTTCTTTACATGTTAAATATAATATTCAGTACCAGTAGACAAATACGTAGAGCATAGATACAGTACATAAAGACCTTCACTTTAGGGGCTGTTACTTCAATCTTTAGGTGATAATATTGTTTGACGAGTTTATAAAATAAATGGTACAACACAATTGCACAAACTTTCTCATAGTGTATTTATTGTAGCTTGGAACAAATGTTTCAAAAATAGGATCTCAGTAATCTACTCTTAAGTAAGTATTCCTCAAAAACACAAACAGACAATCTTGTTAAACATAATAAACACTCTTCATATATTAATTTTAAATATAATCGATCAAATATTTATATCAAGTATAAATTTTAAAAAATCAGTTATTTGTAAACTTACCTCAAACTATTTTTAATTTTTAAAAATTAAAATACTATCTTATTTATCTTGAACAACAATTCCCAGATAACCATTTTGAACTAAATATTCAATGGCATTTTAGAAAACATTCTAAAATATGAAATAAAGTAAGGAGCGTAATATAATAATAGATAAGACTTGACCAAATTGTTGTTAAATTTAATGTATATCAGATTATCAAAATAAATAATTAATTCTTTGAATTAATATTTGACAAATTAGACGATGAAAGAACGTGTCTGACAAGTACACAATAAATAAAATTAAATAATTAAAATTGATACAGTAAATACATGACTGGGATAAGCTTGTTATGTGTACCTCTTTAAGTTTGATATATTATTAAATTTTCAATTATATATTTTAAAAAAATTCTAAAGTTTGTTTTATGTAAACTACCTTTAAATTAATCTATTGAAAAATACGTAATACGTACCATGTAAAAAAATAGTACACAGAAACCAATTTTGAACAAAATTGCTGCAGCTAACATCACTTCATCAATATATTGAAGCCACATTTTGACAGTTAAAATCCTTTCTGATAATTCTTCACAAACTTTGTGTATGTCTTCCATCACTTGAGTACATGCCGTGGATGAACTACGTCTTCTGGTGATTTTTCATGTCTAAGTAATTCCTCACTTTGGCCCACCAGTGTCTTGAAAGAATTACTTTTAGCTTCATTATACATTCCAGCTAAGCACTTAAACAACGCGCACAGTGTGAGAAGATGTGCTCTCAAAGATCAAGAGAGAGAATGGCCTTATAAAAGATGGGGGTATTGTTTTCTTGGCAAACCCACTTCACGCTAGCTCTTCGATTCCACTCCCTTCCATGATGTTTCCTATTGAGCCTAACAAACCCATCAGTAAGTGAAAACTACCCAGTCGTACATTTATTGTTGAAAGAGGGCTTCCAGATTCTTCTGACGTCATGATTTCACTTGCCTTTTAAAAAGTGACTTGTCTAATGCTACAAAACAGGGTTTGTTCTTAACTTTGCTCTCTGAAGCAGCAACGCTAAGTTGATCGCACTCATGTTATTTGCCTCTAAATTTATAAAAAGGGACTGGTACTGATGAACTCCTGCGTCCTGACGAGTCTCTTGCATGTATCCACTCCAAAATGGTATTTGATACTCTGAGAACAAGAACTAACAGATCAAAGGTAGGTTTAACTGTATTTATCGCCTTAAAATTCTTTTGTTAATTTCTATCTTCATTTATTTCAATGAAGATGTAGCTGGTTTCATAGAATGCACAGTTGGTATACAGTTAATATTTCGGTTTATTTTCGTCTTCACATCTCGGAAAGAGGCATTGGAGTTGAAACTTTATGCCACCAAAGATATGGACAGTTCTTTTACCATAGAGTCCTTGGGTTCATATCTGCATTGTCAAAGACTAACCGCATAAGAGCAATGTATTCTACGGCCGTTTGGGAGCTTTCACTTGTACAGATCAGGTAACCAGTGTACCATCTTTCACCCTCATCTATTTAAAACAAATGGAGCGTGCAGGAGAGCAGAAGAGATACAAGAAAATAATGTTGACAAGTTTATTAGTTATATCAAAAATAACAAACATAGTACAATGTCAAAGTATAGCTAAATAGCTGAAAATATTCATAATGGGAATTTACTCTATTAAAGATATGACCCAGAGATTACAAAATTAAATTTAGAGTTAAAGTTCAGTTCAGGGTCCATTCAAGAAATCCGACCCGTGGATACCTGGTTACAAGTTCATTGGTGAGGTTCGCCTATAATGTCAATATTTCGAGATACTAATTTGTAGAGTCCTCGTACTAACCCTAGCAGCCCAAGCACATACATGCTATACATTTACCTCTCCACTCATTATCAATATGAAGTTAAGCCCTAACTGGCTATAGGTGACAATTCAGCATGATAGCCCAAAATAAAGTTAACTCTATTAGACCGCAAGGCCGTCACTTTCTTTACCTTACAAAACTGAGCTTAACTACATATAAACATGATTAAACATCATGGGCTGTAGCTTTAGTTTCATTTATCAAACCCTAAACTAGTAAACCTTATATCACTATACGTTACTAAGTTCAAATACCTATACATACAACTATGGTTAAACCTCATATGTTGTTATTTTAATAACCTTAACATCTGCTTGCCAGTATATCATAGACTTATAACTCTAGTCTAACCTACTATACAATTTTAGGACCAATTCTATTAATGTTTCGGCTAGAAGAATCCTATGAGGCACATCAACAATACATGGTGTCTGAGAAACGGCAATCCTACTCATTTAATATTTACATAAAGAACCTGATAATTTAAATTTAAATACAGAGCCATGTTCTCAGCCTAAAAATCAGAGACACAACCAAATTCCAAGTTAACGTCAGATACGCCGTAATGGCTGTCCCCATTATTTAACTCCAATGACTGCTCTCAATAACAATTCAGTCTAACCTGCGCTAACATAACGCCACCACGACGTGTTTACGCCTAACACATAAAGCATAATAAAGTACCAAAGTTAAGTTTCATATAAAGATTATTTTACACCCCGGTTGAATGCACCCCAAATATGACCGATTAAGGTAAGAGTGAAGATAGCACTTAAGGTGCACCAAAAGGATCTAAGTAAATTTTGACAAGCCGTGGATACGCCACTTAATTCCCATTAGTCATGAACTAAGTTAAATCTCTCGAAGCTAAGCCTAAACGGTAAATTTAGAAAACAGTTCCCCCCATAATAATGCCAAAAAGAATTTCAAAGAATAAGTAATCCCAGAAGAGACGTCGGAGAACACCCTCACCTTAATGAGCCTGTGGTATAGTTAGTAGAGATTAGAAGCATACAGTCCCTTTTATACGATTTGTGAGCGTCGATTCTGACCTCAGAGAGGGGGAAATGAGGGAAGGAATAAATGAACGAAAGGAAACGAGCAGCGCTCAGGTGGGAGAAAATGGCAGCTCTGGGGTTTTAAAGATAGCGCTGATAGCATTTAATTTTAGGTGCACCGGAAACAACTCAAGTCAAGTTCGACGATTTCTTCTTGGTGGGCGGGGCCTTAATCACAGTCGAAGTGAAGAGAGCGGCCCCACTCTCAGTGTCCGTTGGGTTTTCTCGAGTGCGTGCGTGTCCAAGGCGAGCGGAAAGTGGGCCCGTTCAACAGGCATGTGGTGAGTTTAGACCCATATTACTTGGCGTTGAATTGGTTGAGCTCGTACTCGTTTGTAAGATCGTTACACCAGCAGTCTCGTTATACGGAGCACAAACCGAGAATGGACAACATCGATGATATACCTTGATCTACATTCACAGTGAAGTTGCACTGCTAGTCCTAACTGGAAAGGAGAAAGAAATGACCTGAAACGGAAGGCTGATATAGAGTGACTGATGGCAGCTGATTAATTTGTTTTGTTGGATTTGTTGGTTTCCCTTCTATAACAATCTACATAAAAAGCTCTGGAACTCAGGCACAATATATAATCAGTGTTTGCCATCTCCTAAGATGAAGACGTTAATATCGCATATGTTTTATTCACGAATGTTCTATCGGATTAATTCAGCAAATTTTCTCACGATCCTTACTCTTTATTTTTAGAGTTTTTATTTCTCTCTCTACACCACTGGTTATAATGTAAATTTATAGTGGTTTTCAAAAAGCTGAACAAAGTTTTCTGTGAGCCACAATTTTTCTCAGAAACAATCAAATGTTCTTGGAAGTGACTCTTGAATCTAGTTTTAAAAATATGGTCTAATAGCTCAATTTCCTCTTCTCTCTCTCAAATCTTGTTACTATTTATTTAAGTCCAAGGAAGCAATACTGATATTAATCTAAATTTTCCCTCTGCCCAAAGCAAAAATCTCAAATATGGTTTTTATTATCCTTGATTGACAACTTACATTCCCTTTTGGCACGTTCCTAAAGCTGATAGAGCTATCATGATGGTATCTCGCTTCTGCTGTTGACATCCATACATACTACACCCTAAGCCTATTTTTGAACATTTTACTTAATTCATCTTTCCGATCATCCCATATTTCAAAATTTAATCTTTTATTTCAAATCCCTGCACTAATATGCTTTTTCTCCTTTGATTTTAAGTTTGGCTTAAGGGATTTAAACACCGCAAGAAAGACAGCTCGTTTTGTAGTCAAATTTTTAAGGCAGCGTCCTCGTGAGTGGTTTAGTCGGAGGAGATTCATAATTTTCTGTCTAATCAAATTAGCTTTTTTCAAGCTCTGATGGTGCTTGGCTTAGTATAATAATCCCTACAAGTCTCGTTTACTTTTATCACTTGAAGATCTGCAATTTTTTCCAAAAAATCATCATTTATTGATTTGCTTGTTTCTAAATCATTTGTTAAACCCTTTTTTATAACCGCAATGCGCTCTTTTCCTAATTTCCCTCACATCATATACATCTCTCTTCGTTCGTTTTGTCACGCTTTCACATCACAGTCGTTAATGGAAATGTGAAAACAAAATAAAATTCCTCTACTATATAAAAAAAACACAGTAAAATGACTTGAAATTGTTTTATTTAAAATGCCAAAACAACCACAGACTCTCCTTTCATACATACCAGACCCACAATGACGACGTGCTTGGTGTTATCCGTATGGGACTAAAGCTAGACATAGCTTTGTGCCTGCAGGTTTGGCCAAATAAAAAAGTAATGATGAATATTGTAAATAATTAACTAGATGCCTAACAATTTTTATTTGAATTTCTATTTTGTATGGTTTTCAAATAAATTGCCAAAGATGGCAGTATATAAAAGTGTGTTAACGTCAACATTATTGTATTGTTGTGAAATGTGGGATTTTCAAGAGAAACCCAAATGCAAGTTGAATGTGGTAGGAATGAGATATCTACGATGGGGACAAACTCGTGTGGACAGATTCAGTAACGAATGGGTGTTGAAGGAGTGCGTCCTGAAAGTGAATCCAATAGTTCAATGTGAAAACGAGTTTTACGTTAGTTTGGGAATGTTGAGAGGAGGGGTGTGAATCGGGTGACGAAGCAAATATAAGATTATGTAATAGTGTGTGGATTAAAAGGAAGGGGTAGGCCATGCAAGACGTATTTAAATGTTGTAGACGAATATGTGAATAAGAGAAACAGTGAGAGTTTTAAGAATAAAAGAGCATGCATGCTCCTGTAAATGGATGCTGTTGAAACGAAGGAAGTATGCAAGCATAGGGAAGTGTGGAGAAAGCTAGTGAGGATGAATAAGAACGGAACTGTTTTTTGAGCTACGTAAATGCACCGTTTTCTACCACCCGTAAGGGAATGGCGTGATTAAGTAGGGCCTATGTATGTTTGTATGGCAAAAACAACAACACATTTTAACCTCCATTTTCCAATATGGTGACTTGAGCACTACATTAATTTGGGGGTGGGGTAGGGGAAATTTATAGAATTGCAATCAAAGGCCTAGATAAAATAAGTATACTAACTCTCTTATATGAATGACTTTTTTTTAAAAAAAGTTATTTTTGTAACTGGCTTCAACAGATATTTACACAAAACTGGTTTTAGTTTAATTCTGATTGTAGACTCACAAGTTGATTTATAGCATAAGGGTGACCGTACATTCCGTTTTGAACGGGGCAGTCCCTTTTTTTACTAAGTTCCGGGCGTCCTGTCGTTTTAGTAAAAGTTCAGTTTTTGTCCCGTTTTTATTCATAAAAACTTTAAAACATGCTTAAATATTGGTCTCCATCATGACTTATAATTAAGTTCGCATCAATGGTTGCTATTTTACTATTAATTTATGTAACCATTGATAAAGATGCGTTGATCAAGATCGACAATTACCCATTGAATAAATAGTTTAACTTTGGAGTAGTCAAATTTCTAGTGTTATCAGGTAGGTAGCACGTTTATTAAGTCGGTGTTATTTTTTTTCATGAACTGAAACCATGATGCGAGATAATCAGGGGAATAAGCGCTAAGAATTTGTAGGACTAAAGTAAGAGTGTGAAAGGAACGTCGTTCTTTTAGTCGTAACCATTCAAGCTTTTTAAAGTAAGAGGATTAAGGTCAAAGTATATTAAATTGTAAATTAAGCGAACACATTGATTATGTACGAGTATGTTGTCTTCTCGCTTTGAAAACTTGTTATTCTCGGGTAATTTCCCTTACATAAATAATCAGGAAATTATCAGGGAATTTTCTTGAATACCCAACATAATTTAAAACTACCTAATAAAATTGTTTAAGTTATTAACGTTGCAAAAAATGATTACTAAACATTCATAAAATTATTCGAATTAGTTTTATTAGACTTAGACATTTATTTATCATTTGAATGCAAATTTTACTTTTCAACATGCCAATAAATTTTTTATTTGATCTCGTTGCGCATGAGAAAATGAAGTATTATTTACATATTATGCTATCGATAGATGTCGATATTAAATAGTGATATTTTTTCCAACTGCATAAGAAATTTCTATCAATTCATTATGAAATATTAAAGAGATCCACTTGAGAAAAATAATGCTTAATTCAAAGCTAAACTATTATTTTAAAGTTGTATTTTAATTTGTCAAAATGAAATAACGAAATGATTCTAAATTTGTATAGTGTGAATCAAGCATGCCGTGGCGCAATGAATATGATCGACTATTGAACGAAGTTCGTAATCGATAGTAATTCAACATTCGTCGAAACGCCAATTTGAACTATTTAAAATGTAAAACAGTCGTTTGGAAAGAACAAATGAGAAATAAACTTGTCCTGAAAAATGCTGTAAAGGACGTTACATTGTTGTATGAACAAATTGCTGCTGTGAAATATCCATCTTCACATTAAAAAAAAAAATTGATAAAGAATATTATACTAGCGTGTTCCTAATATATTTTTTGTTTTAATTTTCTAAATGTAATTCAATTCAACGTATCTCAAAATTTCCGTTTATTTCAAAGATTTTTTAGTGGAACCTATCTAAAACATTTTACCATCTCATTTGTATATATCGGTATTTGAAAGAAATTCTCACTCCATTAATCACTTTATTTGAAAAGAGTAATTTTTTTTATCAAAATGCCAACTGCAAGTAATTTTTAATCATAAATCATATGGATAAAAAAATATATGACTTTTTAAGCCTAGAAATATCTGAAAATCTCCTAGAAAAACTTGAAATATTCAGATTTTTTTTTTCTTCCTCCAAATGAGTAAACACCCTGACGCGTTGGACTTGATTAGACAGCGTCTCTGCCAGGTCATTGTATACACTGCCCCAGCAGTCAAATGAGGTAGAATCCAACTTTTAATTCAGGAAGTAAAAACTTTAGAAGTATTTTGAGAGTGTTTATTACAGCGTATATATTTTTTTAAATGTTGGTCACATGAACCACCCAAGTTAAATTTGCATTCATTATTACACTCAAGTTAGTTAGTTCCATGTGAAGTTAAAGGATTATAGTATCATTTAAAAATATATCTGGGACTAGTATTTAAGCCTGTATTCGCCAGGGAGCTTGTGCTCATTTGAAATAATAAACTAGCCTTCATGTATGTATAAATAATTAAATTAAATTATAAACTAATATAGAGACATACGTAATAAACTAGCATTATGGCTCACCAAGCTAGTCCACCAGAAGTTGTTTATTTTCATTGTTATGTCGTCCCTGTATTGGCAATAGTTTATCCATCAAAATTTAGGTATGTATAGCAGCCCCTTTAAGATAATATATATATATATATATATTTTTTTTATCTGCCTCTACAAAATTAAAGCTGTATACTCAATTAATTTTGTATGAGTTAAGCCATTTTGAGGCCACCCGGACCCATATTTTCTTATATACAAACTTTTCAACTTTTAGGCTATAGGCCTATGGGTTGATCTTTTTACCGATATTCAAAATTTAAATTTTCTTCCTTATTGAAAGGTATATTTTCTAATAGTTTTGTAGAGATAAGTTATTGTCCCTCCCACAACCCATTTCGGTTCCCACACTCCTATTTTGAAATTTTAAGACCTATTTGGCTATATGATAGTGAGCTTTTGCTTTCCTTCCTAAATACAAATTTTAAACGCCAAAAATAGTTTTTTTACATATTTATTCAGACATCATTCTGTTAACCGGGCAGAAATATGTACGTACATGCCAAATTTCAATTTTATTTTACACCAAGTAGTTTTATTTTCCATCGGCTTAGAAAATTTTGAGAAACCATTTCTTGAAACCAATTTTGAAATTTTGAAATTTTAGAAGGACTACTTTTAGATTTATCTTTATTTGGGGCGGTCATCCTAACGGATTGCAAGTATTTAAATTTTCTACCCCACTTAGAAACACTTTTTGAGTTTTTGAAATTCTTAGCTCTCCTTCAACCCACATATTAATTTTTTTAATTTAAAAAAAACTTCATACTTTTCTAGTTATTTGCAAAGTTTATAGCTGCATCATACTAAAAAGGTAATTTATTCTATAATTTGGAAATTTCTTTTGGATCCTAATTTTTTTATTTCAAATTTTAAAATTGTTGAGCTTTTGGTGTGGTCTTTTTTACCATATCGTCAAATCTCAATTTCTTACCTCACCGATAAATGGTTGATCGTTTTAATGTTGTGTATTTCCAGCCTCGACCATTTCTCGTACCCCAATTTAAATTTTCAATTTTCAATCTCTTCTGGTTATTTTGGTTTGACACTTTATATTTAACAAAACTCTTTCAATTTTCTACTTTACTTATATTTTTTAAAGGGAAGCCTCTTTCCATTTTAGGGTTCTTTATTTTTAAATTTAAAAATATTCAGACCTTCATTATTGTGTAGGGTGGTCCTCAAACCTTCTTTACAGATTTAAATCTTCTACCACACAGATAATTGGTTTCTTCTTTTAGTTTTGTCAATTTGAAAACCACCAGCACTCCCCCATTTCACCATCCCTCACTTATATAGATAACATATTTAACACTAATGTATTTATTTGGAGTGTTCCTTCTACATACCTGGAAAATTTATTTTTTTGCCTCCACTAAAGGTTTTTTCTAATTATATGCCTCTCCTTCACTCCCCTATTTTCCATTCAGGTACCAATTTAGGGTCAGTTGATTCGAATTTCAAAAAACTAATTATGGTTTCTTGAAAATTCGACGGAAAGTAACCAATATCGATTTTGTTTATAGCATCTAAGTAGAGATTGAGGGTCATCTGACTGGAATTTCAAAATAAATTACAACAGGGTTATGTTTAGCTGTGTTAAAAATCATTGGAAATCGAGTTACAGCGTGATCGGGAAAACCGGATTTTTTGACCCATAGAGTAAGCATGGGGACTTTTTGCCACCCCATATTAATCCCATTTATGAATTTTTCAGGTTTAAATTTTTTCCCATCATTCTCGGATTCCTAGGAAACTCATATTGAATTTCAAACATCTAGCACACCGGGAAGTATGAAAAAAACCTCTGGGAGGAAAAACAGACACGGCAGGGATTTGATATTAATTATAGACAGAAAAGCTATTTCTATTTGACAAAAGTATTTCCATCCCAATAATCATTGAGTGTAATTAAATGGGTTTAATTACTATACCGTTACTTACTGACCATTCACAAATATATTTCAAATCAACATTTATTTTATCAACAGTTATTATTATTATATTTATTATTTGTTGGTTTTTGCAATAAAAAGGCACTTTTGGTTTCACAATTATTAGAGTTTATTCAAAACGTTGTTTAGCGATAGGAAGCGATACATTCATTTTTTTTTAGTGCGTATGGTTGTTTACTTACAGTTGCCTTAGGGATTTTGATTTAACCATTGTTGGAGTGCTGCGTTAGCAAAGGATGAGAGATAAAAATTAAAAGTTATCAAATAATATAAAAAGATGTTAAAATACATCAACACTCTCCCTTATTTTATAACTTGTAAACTCCCATTTTGTTACATAAAAATTTAAAATGAACTGAAAACAATGGTTTTGTAAAAATGTCCGCGAGCTGATTTTGAGTGTCAACTTTTAAAATGTTGATTTCTCCATCGGTGACCAATTCGCGAACAAAGAAGTGTCTGATCCGAATGTGTTTTGTTCTTCGATGAAACTCAGGATTTTGTGCAAGCCGGATGGCTGCTTCGTTGTCAACTTGCAGAGTAGGTGTCGACTTCAGATGGCCAAGTTCGCTCAGAAGCCGCTTGGTCCACAGCATCTCTCTCGCAGCTTCACTGGCAGCTACGATTTCAGCTTCGGTTGTGGATATGGCAACAGAGGCTTGTCGCTGACTCATCCACGAAATAGGTGCCCCAGAGTACCGGCAGAGCACTCCTGAGGTAGAGCGTCCTGTAGTTAGGCAGCCACCATGATCTGCATCGCTGAAACAATCAAATACACCTTTTTCCAGGTTGGATTTGTAGATCAGTCCGTAGTCTGTCGTTCCTCTCAGATACCGCAGAATCCTTTTTACTTTCTGAACATCACGGTTGGTTGGATTTTCGAGGTTTCTGGACACCACGCTGACAGCATATGCGATGTCTGGTCGTGTGCCGCACATCAAGAACATAAGTGCTCCAACAGCTTGTCTGTAGGGGAAGTCAGGATTTGGAGGACTTTCTTCTGCATCGTTGTCCTTGATAATTGGAGTAGATACAGTTTTGCAGTTGGTCATTTCAAATCTCTCGAGTATGGTCTCCGTGTAGTGTTTCTGGCTCACACTAATTGATCCGTCCTTTTCTCGGCTGATTTCCAATCCTAGAAAATAAGACGCCGGCATGGAGGTGATTTTGAACTCCTTTTTCAGATCGTTGATGAACTTCTGAAGTTCTTGCTCATCTTCAGCTGCAATCAGTCCGTCGTCAACGTAAAGAACGAAAAACATCTTCTTCTGTCCTTTTTGTCTCACGAACAGACAGGGATCCGCTTTACTTCGCTTGAATCCCAAGCTGACGATGTAGTTGCTGAACTTTTTGTTCCAGCATCGAGGAGCTTGCTTCAGTCCATATAAGCTTTTCTTCAGGCAGCAAACCCGGTTGGATCCATCACTATGTCCTTCAGGTTGCTGCATGTAGATGGTTTCCTGGAGGTCACCATAGAGGAATGCTGTTGAGACGTCAATTTGTGCTAGTCTCATCTTCTCGTTGGCAGCAACACTGAGTAAAGTTCTTATAGTTGATGTTCTTGCAACTGGACTGAAGGTTTGATCGTAGTCCACTCCTTTCCGCTGTGAAAAGCCTTTGATGACCAGTCTGGCTTTGTATTTATCAATCGATCCATCGGCGTTGGTTTTGATCCGGTAGACCCATTTATTCGAGATTGCTCTTTTTCCTGGGGGTAGATCAACCAGTTCCCAAGTCTTGTTCTCTTCAAGAGCTTTCATCTCACGACTCATAGCTTCTTTCCAACGATCTTGCTGATCCGATCGCATGGCTTCTTTGTAGGATCCAGGTTCCTGAAGAGGGCTAGAGAGAAGCATCACGAAGTCCTGATATTTCTCTGGAGGTTTGAGCGACGAACGATTACGAAGGCGCTTGACGATGGCTTCTTCATCTGGACTTGGAGCACTATCTGGAACTTGTTCATCTAGACCTTCTTCTTCATCAACAGTACTCATATCCCAGAATTCATCATCATTTTCTTCGCTTTGCGTTTTGTCATCATCTTCTTGACTTTCTTCAGAAGTTGAATCCACTGGTTCAGCAGCAGAGTCGAGACTTTCCGGAAGATAGTTGTCGATTTTATGCTCTAGCACCTTTTCCTCGAAGATGACATCTCTTGATCTGATGAGTCTTCCTTCCTCTTCACAGAAGATCCTGTAGCCGTCGTCTTTGTCGTATCCGATGAGAATTCCTTTGATTGCTTTTGGATCCATCTTCTTCCTTTGTTGTTTTGGAATGTGTGGATAGCAGGTAGATCCGATCACCCGAAGATGTTTCAGACCTGGTTTACTGCCATGCCACAACTCGTAGGGAGATTTTCCATCAACTCGGGAAGGTCCTGTCCTGTTGAGAACATAGGCTGCTGTGTTGATCATCTCGGCCCAAAGCATCTGAGGCAGCTTTCCATGAGCATACATCATTGCTCGAGCAGTTTCAACCACGGTGCGGTTCTCTCTTTCACTGGAGCCATTCTGCTCTGGAGTGTAGGGCATCGTAATGCGTTGAACAATTCCTTCCTTTTGTAGGATTTTTCTGACATGCTTGTTGTCGAATTCCTTGCCACCGTCGCTTAGCAGCTCTTTGATGTTGTGTCCAAGAGTCTTGACTTCCGCAACGAATTGAGCCAACTTCTCTGCAACTTCGGACTTCTCTTTCAAAAAGTAGATGGTCCTGAACTTTGTGTAGTCATCCTTGAAGAGGACGAAGTACAAGTATCCTGACATGGACTCTTTGAATGGACCGCAAACATCTGTGTGGATCCGCTCTCCCGGTTCCGTTGTCTTAGACCTCGTACCGAAAGGCAGACGATGAGCTTTGCCATAGACGCAGCCTTCACAAAGTTCACTGTCCAAGTTGACATGAATTCCCAGCTTGTCCAGAAGGGATTTCACGTGTCGCTTGTTCTGATGTCCGAATCGTTCATGGTAAAGTTGGAGAAGATTGTTTGCTTCTGTTGCGTTGACTTCATTGGATGGAATGTCGTTCACGTTCTTCACATTCAGCCTGTAGAGTCCACCAAACCGCTCACGAACTCCAGTCAGTTTCACTTCGCCGTTGACGATGAAGTTGCAAACCTCTGGAGACGAGATGAACCTGCTTTCCTTGTTCTTATCCTGCGCTGCAAGGACTGAGAATAGATTTCTCTGGATCCCGGGAACACACCATACATCAGCCAACGTGAGCTTGTGCATCTTGCCGTTGACTTCTGCTTCGATGTCAATGTCGCCTTTACCAATAGCCGCAACCTTCACGCCATTCGCTGTGATCACTGTGTGGTTTGTAGAAAAAGACTCGAACGTCCTAAAAATATTTTTGTTATTAGAAACATGACTTGTTGCTCCATTATCTACATACCAGAACTTGGAGTTGCACTCCAAGTTCATCACAGTCGAGGCTACCGTAGTCAGGATCATATTTGCACCCTTTTCCGGATTTTCCGAGTTGCTGGCTTTGTTGCCAAGTGCTTCATCCGCGATTCGCTTCCTGCATACCTTTGCTAGGTGATTTTTCTTCTTGCAGTAGGTGCAAAATTTCTTTTTGTCACCCTTTTGCTGATTCTTGTGCGAGTTGTTTGGCTGCTTTGACGAATTAACATAGAGGGCTTCTTGTTGAGATGACTCTTGTTTGCCTTTCAGTGCATTCTCGTAGGCACACAGCTGGTTCGTCAAATTGTCGATTGTCCTGTCAGCTTTTGACATCAGCATCCAGCTCGACTTGAATGAAAAGTAATCTTCAGGCAACGTACCTAAAATTTTACAGATCATAAATAAATCTGGCAAATTTGAGGTTAGCTCGGCGTCGTTACTCATTTCCTGCTTTAGTTCGCTCCACAAATTCTTTAATTTTGAGACATGCGTAGCGATATCATCTTCAACGGCTTTTTCATAACTAAAGAACTTAAGGCATAAATTGTAAACCTTGTCTTCGGAGACGCCGTCGAAGAGTTTGTGCAGTTCGAGCCACACCTCCCGGGCTGACTTGAGACGCATTATTTTCTGAAGTGTCTCTTCCGTCATATTTGCGGTTAAAACGATCAACGCATGGCTGTCTGCCTTATTAAAAGCGTCGAGCGATGTCTGGTACTCCGCTCTTTGTGCCGCGGTCGCTTCATCTGACAACGCCCTTGGTTTGACTAACCTGCCTTCAATTACGTCTGTCGCTCCGGGGATACCTCGTAAACAAATGCTCAGTTTATATCGCCATGTATTCCAGTTTCCTTTTCCTTCCAGAAGTCCAACGTTGATAATCTTCGTCGAGTCCATTGTGAGCGTGGCGGCGTCGTCCTAACCTCAAAATGTCTCGTCGGATTTTCTCCAAAAATATCGCACCAAGTGAATTTATTTTAACAAAATCAATCACGCACTAATGTCGTTACGTGCCTGGGCCCATAACCTGTTGGTTTTTGCAATAAAAAGGCACTTTTGGTTTCACAATTATTAGAGTTTATTCAAAACGTTGTTTAGCGATAGGAAGCGATACATTCATTTTTTTTTTAGTGCGTATGGTTGTTTACTTACAGTTGCCTTAGGGATTTTGATTTAACCATTGTTGGAGTGCTGCGTTAGCAAAGGATGAGAGATAAAAATTAAAAGTTATCAAATAATATAAAAAGATGTTAAAATACATCAACATTATTATTATTATTATTATTATTATTATTATTATTATTATTATTATTATTATTATTATTATTATTATTATTATTATTAGCACCGCGTCTTACTACCCATTCGGGTTATACGCACTTACGCTAATGTGTAATGGTAGGGTGATTGTGAGATGAAATGAAGGACCTACAGTTTAACGTGGAATCCGAACCACGCTGGAGGCCTGGCATTCCCCACATTCACAAGATTTATCAACAGTTGACAATAAGTTGAAGCTACAGTCTGACAATTATACATGTAGATAGATCATCTGTTTATAAGTGACTTACAATGAGACAGGGAAGAAGGCCAATCATCAGTTAAAAAAAATGAAAATAAATTAGTAGTGGTCTCAGAACGGGTCCTTTTATTCTTTTTTTTTTCTAAAGGACACCATGTCAAGGCAGTGTAATTAATAATCAACATTTGAATGCGACCATATACCGTATTATCGAATCCAAGACGACCACTAATCTAAAATGACCCCCAATTTTTCAATGGTTCTGGATCTTTTTTTAAAGTTAAATTTATTTTATCATGAATGAAGCAAAATATAATTCTGGTAGGCTTATATTTGTAATGCTAACAAATTGTTTTTTATTTACAAAACAAAACACCTATGTTGATCTAAAATCGAATTAGGGTTGTAGAATTGCTAAGAAATGTCTTCTTTTTTTTGTCGCAAATATTGCTTTTGCATAAGAATGTTAACTATGAAAAAGTTTTATAAAAACAATGAGAGGTTAGTTTTTATTGTGACAAATTAAAATCGTTAGTGAAAATCTGAGTCTCATACATACCCTACTCCCCCTAAATACGAACATTGGACTGGACCATTAACGCCAGCTTCTAAAAAATGTCACTTGCAGTTTCACAATAAGATACAGAAAATAAAATAGTATAAAGTAAAGAGATATAAGAAGAAATCAAAGGATAAATATACAACAAACTGTTGATTTTTTAAGGAAAATATAATAAAACACATTCCCATGTTACAAAAAATCTAACCGATAAACACGTCTACTGTGAAATACCATAAATCTCAGCCGCCATGGCAGCCATGCGTAAAAAATTAGTGATATTTTATTCTTATTTCGAAACCGATTATCTAGGAACATTTTATCAAAGATAATAGTTTACTTGATATTATTCAAAAGTTAGATATTTTGTGGAGTTTCAAGAATTAAAACTAAAGTTTGGCATCGCTAAAATTTCCTAGGAGAAACTACGTATGAACGATTATTTGTTTAAAATCGATTCGAGTTTTCTCATCACGTTTTACTTGATTAGCACTAGCTATGCAGGCAAAGTTTTAAGAATTAAATATGTAAAATTTAATCATTCATTTTTTGTTTTTAAATCTATTTTGATTATTGTGAATGGCTGAATTTTTAATATCGTAGTTAAGTAATTGGAAAAGTAATCAAAACCAGCACAACTAAATAAAATTCCATTCGATTATGCCCATCACTATCCCCAACCCATTTGAGGAGTTAACCGTGTTAAATACTAAAGAGTGATATCGAGATTTTTTAGCGTATAGTATCGATTATTGCGATACCAGTCGATACTATGGGTATCGAGTAATCGAGTATCGTATCGGGCCACAATTAGATAGTTATTTTTTACGATACCCTAAAAAAAGCTTAAAAATCAGTGAAAATAACCAAATATCCTGTGATCTGTGTTATACCTTTAAAATATGCGAAAATAGAAAAAATCTGCAAAAAAAAAGGCAGCCTTGCACTATTGTATTATATTAAATAAAATTGAAAAATGTTACCTTTTGATGTAGGCCTAACCCAATACTTAGTCTGCGATTTTAAGAAGACCCCTAGACTTAGAAGCTACAAATTTGTGGAAAAAATCTCGTCTTAGATTCAGATAAATACGGTAAATAGTATCGCGTACAACAAATTCAGCTCGGGGAGAAATGAAACTAATAAGTAAGTTAATTTAAAAGCAAGATAAAATATACACTGTTAAGGGCCTAGCTAAAATCCAGAAGTATTAAAAAAAACATGATCTACGAATGTCTATAGCAAGTATAATATCACAGCAGCACTGAATAAAGATGTACGGTACGTACCTGCTAACTGCTCATTTTAAAGACAAATAAAACAAACAAACAAACTAAAAAAAAATAGTAACCAGGATGAAAGTCTAATACCAATACTAATTACCAGTTATGTTATTTGCAGTTTTTATTTACTCTTTTAGCAACAATCAGACAAAAATAAATATTTGGAAATTAAATAAAATACGTCAATTTTATGAATCATTATATTTTAAGAGTTTAAAAAATTAACATAATACGATACCGTACTGTTATTTTCGGGATAAAAAAACCCACATTCGTTACCTAACTTCAGAATTTCTTGTATTCACGTTATTCTACTTAGATAGTCTGTAGATTGCAGATCTCAAGTTTCTTCAGCCATCCAAAAATTATTTCCGTTTGGAATGCTAAAGAAACGAGGCATGCAATTTCCGCGCGATTAATGAATTCATCTAGCTTATTTTAGTATGTTTTAATGAAAATAAAATTTATTTTCGTTGATTTCATCTAGCATCTAACAAAATTGTGATACTTTTACACACAGCTTTTGACTTAATATTAATGTGTTTGTAATGATACAATTAGCCCATTGTATTTGAATTACACAAAATATCTGATCTGTCACAAACGATATGCTTATTAGTTTATTTCTAATTTTTAATGTTGAAGATATTATGATGATCTATATTTGATAACATTTATACAAATAGCAAAAATTAATGTCAATAATAAGAATAAAACATCTTTTTAAAATATAACTATTATTATAATTTGTGTAAAAACAAAATCACTATTTCAGCTGAATGTTTGATCTGTCTGATGTCCGATTTTTCATTACGATATTGATTTTAAAATATAGAATATGTAGTTCATTGATACAATTAATATAATACTCCTCATAAATATATTTAAAAATCCTTGGACAACTTTATTTAATAGGCTACACTACTAATGTTTTTTTTTTATTATTTTCTTAGTCGCAGCTTTGTAGCTGTCTGTGGAGGAGGGTGGGTTAAGGGAGGGGGGCACAAAATCGTTAATGTATCAGGCCTTAAACTTTATGTCAGTGGGCCTTAGGGTAAAGGGAAATGTTCATCTTGAATCCCCCACTGTGTGCACCACTGTCTTTATGTACCCACTTAAATTAATATCAGAAGGGACCTACCTACGATATATTTTTTGTCGAAACTATAATATGATTATTTTACTGACGTAATTATATGTAACACAGATTTTTTGGCTTATTGTATATGTTTATAGGTAGAAATGTTTAGTTCGAAGCTACACATTGAGATATTACCACGTTCATTCAATGGATGCACCAAATATCCACGGTCATTTCAGCATGGCGTGGCTTGTGTGAATGCTGTTCACGAAGAAGTCCATACATTCATAGATCAACAAACGATCCGCGTCGGTGGACAAGTAGTTTGAATGTCAAGTTCGTTTGAATTGGTATGCTGGTGATGGGAAGGTCGGAGTTGGGTTCCCGGCTTGGTATAGCCTAGTAAAGATGATTTCCTCTTAAGAGTTTCCCACTCTCCTTCCACGCAAAGGCTGGTACAGTTCCACAAAAATTCTACTTTTCTTATTCCTCATACATTAGTGGGATTAATATGTTTACGTATAATCCTAACCGATAGTGAAATGTGGTGGGGAACAAAATCAACCAATTCAAATATATCATAAAATATTCTATCAAGATATAATTAATCAGACTAAGATCCCCTTAACTATAATTATGGTATTTAGCGCGTTTTTAAACCTTGACATCTCTCCACAATTTTGACTCGAATGCGCGTGCTGCTGCTTTTGAAACTTTTTGTTCCTGACATTTAAAACGTTTATTATAAATTTAAAAGAACCCATTGAAATGGCTTTATAATTGTGCCTCTTTTAAGTTTCGTGTAGAACATAATGTAAGATATCTGTATATTTAAACAAAAGGTAATAAGTATAACCTGACCAGGTAGTAAGACGCGGTGATAAAGAATAAAAATTGTAAAAATAAAAATATTAATGTACACTTTGAAACAAACAGACGTAGTTTCTAATTTAATAAAAGACGCATAAAATGTAAGTAATTAAAAAACTTTCCCCGATCTTGTTTTTTAAAATAAACCAAAAATCCATTTTACTCTTGTTTGAAATACAAGGAAACTATTTTCAATTTGCTACATCATGATTACTTGGGTCGCTTATGAGCATGCTATTGTACTTATATCTCTGAAAACTATGACCTGCCATACCTGTACCAGATTATGCACAAGTTTCCATGATAGTTACTTGTTTTGCTAACAGTCACCGTGATAGTTGGTTGGGCACACGGTAACAGTTATCTTGTAGTAAATTAAGTACCTTTGAAAACATCACCTGTGTGGCCAGCGCTCCAAACTGGTGTATTGATTTGAATGCCCTGAACAAAGAGTAACCATTACTATGCAAATAGTCCACTCATTGTTCATACGTCCAGTGGCGCAGTTAGTAAGGAGGGAAGAAAGACAAAAAGAACTTGAAACACCTTACCACTCCCACCCACCTAAAAAAGAAGGCGAGTTAATTAAAACCAATATAGCTTTGAACCAATAAAATTAGGTCCGGTTTTGTATAAAATAGCCTCTAACTATTTGTTTGAACACAACATTGAGCACTGTAGACATGTACACGTCACGTTACTTGTATCACACAGTCATATTCACATTAAATAAACATTATACAATGTAATTACTATTTTTTTCGGAGTTTTCTAAGCAAAAATCTTACATACAGTATTAGGGACACCACACCACGACTAAATATTTGTATTATTGCAACACATTAATAGTAATAAATTTCTTCGTTTGGGTTGGTGTTTATAGTAGTCCCGCAGTATTCACTGTTTGATACAAGAGGGGACTAAAAGAGGAACCCTAAGCCTGTGTTATATTCAACCTGAGTAGCGTAGTGGCCCTGAGGTTCCACCCCTCACGTACCCCCACCTACTTTCCACATCCGGTTGATTTACCATTATTCCCCACCCACATCCCCTCTCCCCCAAGGTTATTTCCCGTGAGCAGTGTATTGTGATGTCAATTAACCTACTTTCCACTTCCGGTTGATTCCCCCACCCACATCCATGTCAATAAACTTACTTTCCACATCCGGTTAATTTATCGTTATTCCCCCACCCACATCTTGTGGTTGTGAGGACCACCTAGGCCCCTAGGCTATTTTCCGTGAGAGAGAGAGTGTGTGTATTGTGATGTCCACATCCGGTTGATTTACCATTATTCCCCCTCATCCCCCTTCCCAGGAATAGATCACGACCATGAATAATGTCACATTGGATTTTCCCTGATGACTCATACCTGGCTCCAGTTTGGTGGTTCGACAAGACAAGTCGAGACAGGAATAGATTGTGAGAGGTCATGCTTGTCGGCTCGACAAGACGAGACTCGTAAGGGACAAACAGGATTTGCGAGAATAAAACACGATATAACAATCATATATTTATTATACATTAAAGATTCCATTGAAATACATAATATTTATTATACACTTTTATAGGAATGACGCATATATTCGTTTATACGTTTTTCTAAGCTGTCTCTTAGATGTGTTAGTAAAATGACTTTAGTTCACAATACAACATGTAATAGTCCAAACCGACGACTTGACGTGTATAGTAGGTAGCACTGATATGATCCAGGTCTCTGATGTGCATTTCCACCGTAGGCTGTTCGAGATCGATGACATCCATCGATTCTGTTAGCGTGTCGCACACATCCACGGTGAGTCTGTCGATCAAATCGTTGCAATATCGTGCGACAGGTGTCGACCACATATCCCGTTGGTCGACGATGACGTTGATGAGGTCCCACACCTCACAAAGACGCGCCCAGCTAGGAGCTAGATAAACGACCCGTTTGAGTCCCGTGGCTTGTTTTTCGCTGATGACGACCATACGGTCACCACACATACGTCTCAGAGAGATTTTATGATTGGTTAGACTAATCTTCTGAGGAGGCTGCGTGGTGCTGAAAAACTTTGTTATTACCGACTTGTAGTTGCCCAGTTCATGCCACTATGTAAGGTTAAACACGGCACAAACCCCTCCGCGTTTTTCTAGTTGGATATAGGTATTAAAGTTGTTCTTGACACTCATGCCGACGATGACTCGCTTAGCGTCGACTTCGTCCAGTGGAAACAAAGTGTTGAAAATATTGGTGATGGCAAGCGGCTTCACTGGCTTGCTTTGCGGGTACAAACGTCTTGACCTTCCATGATGTATGATCACTTGGACGACTGTCGTGATTATGACCGGAACGCCATCGGGATGCCCCTTTTATAGGTGCACGCTGATTGGACGCAGCCTCTTGATGGGCAGAAGGACACTAGCATCTTGAAAAATGTGTTGTAATATCTCACCACCTTAGCGTCATTGCCTGTGTGATTGGTGGGTGAGAATAGGTCTAAGAAAGTTTTCATCGGAATGTACTGGGCGCGAAAGAGAAGGTGCATGAAGCAGTAATGGCCGCAAACAACTGAGGCTATGCTTTGAAGTTGTAACGTGTTATACGACGTGCGGGAAGTGTTTTTGCATATAAATGAGATTTTATACGGGGTGAAAAACCATAGCTGTCAAAGAATTCTTATATGCCATTCTTGTCAATGTTTCCCAGGCTTGTTGTGTGGATCCGTGTTGATGACAAGAGCGGCAAACTGTGGTATTATTGCAGGTAGTTGATCAGCAGGGAAAACACCCGATCGTACAGAACGGAACCACGAGTTTGTTTTCAGCGCACGTCTTATGGTGTGCGTGTCCAACTTCAATCATCCAATCTCAAAGTCTCCAAACGATGGAAGCCGAACAGAAATTCCAAACAGAAACTCCAAACAGAACTATGTGCCATGCACATGGTGTGGCCCAATTTAAATGTTTTCAAAGACGGACAACCTCTGTCGTTCAGATCCACGACATGCGTAGGAGTGTATTTGGCTAGAAACGATTTCTTTTCTGACCTCTTGACGTAGACGGTTTCTGCATGCATTTTGGCATGAGGGATGAGGGATTAGAGTAGGCTGTAATCCACATCACCGCTATCCCAGGGAATACCATGCAGTTTGTTGACGATATAGTCGGCTTGCTTTTTAGAAGCGGTGGAAAGTTCCTCGATGCCGTAACGGGGTTTTAACACCCCATTTTGATGTAATGTACCGCATACAAATTACACACTAATTTCCATTAAAATAAACTCTTTGCTGTCATCGATGAAGCTTTGGAAGTCTTTAATGACGTCCATGATTTAAATGACTAGTGTAAGGGGTGGGAAGTCGCTTATATTAACTCCCATAATTGGTCACGACATTTATGTCCTTGTCGATGGTGGTGATGTTGGCAAACTCCCCGTACACGATACAGTTGACGGTTTCAGTTAGAGCACTGGTAAAGCTCACTTTGATGCTCAGAGAACCATGCCTCATAAAATTGCAATGCGATGTCATGTGGGCGGACAGATTAAGTGTGAGATTGAAAGCCATGAGATGGTATCCCTTAGGGAAGTCTTCCAATGTGATGTCGCTACCTTCGTTCATGAAATGGATACGCGTTCCAGAAAAAAGTGTGTGGTAGAACATGACATATATGCCGTTTGAAAAATTGGGCTGTAATGGTGTTGACGGCACTTGTTCTCCGTCCACGTACAGCGAGAAATAGTCCATATCTAGGTTTGGAAGTTGAATGGGTTATTGTTAGCGTCCACGTCGAACGCGGTGCTTGATACAAATCCCACGATGCATCGTTTGTGTAACTGTCCGGTGAATACGTTGTCAAGTGATTTACCTTGCACACCCGTTGGAATAGTGAGTATTTTTACTTCCACACGGGTGATGGGATACTTTGTGGGACTGACGTTTAATGTTTTGGTATGTGCCAACAGTATAGAAGGTGGACTTTGACACGTCACACTAGAAGACAGGCTTTAACGATGTGAACCTTAAAATGTGGGATTTCAGGGACGGCCATAAGTCTAAACCCGTCTCTGGAACGGATCAACTTACTCTGAGTTCGGTGCCGTTCAAAAGGTATTTCTCTTGGTTAAATACATCACCATGTAGATACCCCAAAAGATCCACCGTCTTACTTTTTACGGTGAGACAGCGACCGGCCTCAAACCCCTTGTTGCCAGCGTTAACCTCCTCAAAGTTTCCGGGGCTCTCTGCGAACCACAGACCACAAGTAAAATGTGTTATTTTGGCTTCATTGTTGTAATTGAGCAACGTCTCAATATACTATCTCCAAGCATACGTGTTGCTGGGCGGTGAGACTAATTTTTGGCTCAAAAACACATCCACCTGTGTGAATAGCGAATGCAACCAGTTGTTGACGGAAGCGATTTGATCCACCTCGTTGAAAGCACCACCGTCGGGTTTCATTATAGCCACCCTGAGGTAGACATGGTCTGTGAAAGATCGATATAGAACTCGCCTTGACCGGTAATGGTAAATTCGATGGGTGAATCATCGGTAAGGGAAGAGACAGGCTTGTATTGGGGCCATTGCCCAATTTCAAGACTGGTTTGCGTGGGTGGGATGGAAAAGAGATTGAGTTCACCCCTTACACACCCGCAGGACTGGGGTTTAGAAACGACATTTCAACTGAAAATATCTACAGCTTCTTTCTTGACCTTTTTACGTTGGGAAACGACAAAAGACCGACGTCGTGCTTCTTACGACGCCCTTTATAGCTTGAGTTGGTCATCAGTGTGTTGATCTTCTGCTCCACCTTGCGTTTTAGGTTTGTTACAGCCTCACTGACACGCTACCGTAGAGCTTCTTTGAAAGGACGACGCTGATTGGCGACGTCGGAGGGCACGTTGATACCCGTAAGAAGTGCTTACTTTCCAATGGCTTTAGCGCCGCTTCTCAGCAACGGTATGACTCTCTTGAAAAGTCCGCTGATAAAATTTCCTATCCCGTGCCCGCGTTGATAGGGAACGCCGTGGTATATCGAAGATATTCCTGTTCCAGCCTTGTTGATGCAGTATCTTTGTTAGGGACAATTCATGTTGAGCAGTGTCGAAAATCAAGTCTCCCTCACAATTTTTCTAACTCGAATGGTACAGGTTCACCAGTGTCTGTTCTTATATTGATTTCCAGGATTTCAATTTCCCTTATAAGTACGGGCACCTAGTGCAACGGATCATAATTAACTGTCTTATTTATGCCGTAGAGATAGTTTGTGTTGTTGATACCGACTATACGTAAAATCGATGCCAGAATGTTACCCATGGGCTGAGGATTGACGATATCCGCGTAGATGTACATTTGCGAGGGCAAGCCTAGTAGATGTTGGCGGCGTACGGTGACTTTTGGACTTTTATCAGATTAGTCTTAGGGCCAAAACTTAGCTGTAGACTTAGTTGACTTGATAGAGTCAGCAGCTGTATATTTGGTGAGGAAGAAACAACGTCTACTTTTTTGTTGGGGTTTGTGTACTTGAATACCACTTCGGAATCCCCTTTAAACACCTCTACATCGTTTAGGGCTTTGATCAATTCAAGGATAAAGCTGTAATTTCCTTGCGGGATGTAATCCTAGAATATTTGTTCCACGCCGTTATTGTCCATCCAGTTGTACTATACAATGTTTTGGCCCTCGGAACACGGAAATCGGAATTCGGCTAGAGCAACTTCCAACTGGCCGTTGAGTGTAAGACGGTAGGGTAGTTGGTTGGTGATATTCGCGAGGGTATTTTTCGGGAAATATCCCATAGAGCTGTCGCTTGGCAAAGTGATGAAAAACTGGTCCTTCATGTTAGGGCACTGACATAACTGGCAGGAATCCAATAATTAAACTTGGTGGGTTAACCCTTCCACTGCACGTACACTTTCTTTATGCCACCTTTACCCTTGACACGTAGTACTTTATCAACTTTAAAAGTTTTGAGAAGACGTACGCGTTGAAATTCGGGTTTGTAAAACGTTCCCTTCACCTCCTCGCCATCAAGATCAGTCAACCTGTAGTCGAATGGTTGTCGCAACACATTGCTGACTTTGAAAATTTCTTTGCTCCAATTGCTTTTGCAACCTTTTTCAAACAACATTTTGGATTTGATAATACGCATTGTGTCACCGACTTTCATTTTTGGCTTATTATTCGAGTTTGCACGCCGTTTGCCATACAGATTATTTCTGATTTGAAGCACATTGGTTTCTGAAACGTTGGTAGGCGCCATCTAGATACCGGAATGTTTTGCGCCATTGTAACCGTCGACGAGATCTTGGAGGACGTCCACATACCGATACGTGCTATTTTTGCTAAAGTAGCGCCACATGCGCCCTTTCAGAGTTCTATTGAATCGTTTTACGATGCTTGCCTTCACGTCCAGATTATGAGTAGTGTAGTAATGCATGCCCTCTTGCTTGATAAATTTCCGGACTAGACATTCCGTGAATTCTGTCCCCTTGTCCATCTGTAAACTTAGAGGTTCACGGCTGCTTGTTTGAAAATGTCCTGAAAGGCGTCTCTCACGACGCTCCCCGTCTGGGATGGAAGCGTCCTCACCCAGGCCATCTTTCTAAACACGTCGATGACAGTGAGCAAGTATACGGAACCATCGTTGTTTTTTCCGAGACTTCGCATATCGTTGATATCGTCTTGCCAGAAATCGTAAATGTTTGACACCATGTACTTGTTGCATGGAAACTTTTTATAGCCAGTTTGTGTAGGGTGTAAGGGTCCTGCGCACGAAGCCAATCTCATACTTTGTCGGGATCTTTCTTGGACGCCTTTATGAGCGATGGCGCCCCTGCAAACTCTGCGGGATGTGAAGGGCGTAGTAGATGTCAGCTAAACGGGCCATTAAGCTAGGAACGGCAGCCACCTGTTTTAGTCCACCCTTTTCAGTTTCCTCTTCTTAGGGCGTTAAGAAAATGTAAGTTGTTGGGGTATTGGCGTCGGATCTTTAATGGGCGCCGAACGTTTCGGATTTACAATAAATTCTTTTGGAACGTTTGTTTTTTGAAGCGCTGTGAGAAACTCGTCACCCAGATGGCTCGCTGTGTCTTCTTGCTCTGACCAGATCATTGACTAAATCCATAATATTGGATCCACGGAGAGGCGTATCGTGAATACTCACTTCCCGGTTTTCGTCCCAAGAGATACCGCCTCGGGAAATAATATGTTCTAGTAAAAGTTCAGCTTTTTTACATGCCTGTACTGGTACAGTATTGAGTACAGCAATTATGGAAAGTAAAAAACACTTCAGGAGATGTTGTGGTGGTGGTATATTCAGGTGGTGGAGGGTGTTGACTAAAGTGCAGATAGCACTGTAGCACTTGTTGGTATAAAGTCCATTTATACTTGTCGTCAAGTTTTGAAGCGAGAATATTTTCCATTTCCTTGTCCAGCTCGGAGACCACTACATTTGTGGCCGATGCCACTTGTTGGTGGTGTTGCTTGTAAGGGTGTAGTGTTACTGAGGACACCAATATCATCTTTTTCGTGTGTTCCATTATCTACTTGTTGAATAAGGAACCGAGGACACTGCTGATTAAAGGGGCTAAAAGTAAGGGCAGGAACGCTCCATCTTTCAGAACGAGAAGTCGTCTCTTATTTTTCCAGGACTCTCCTCGTTTGACCAGTTTGCGCAACACATGCTTATGAGCACTTAACTTTATCTTCTGCATATTTTTCAACGGCACCCGCCTTTTTAAAGTGATGTAGGACACTCACAAACAGAGTCAATCAGTTTCTTGTCTGCCGTTTTAATCAAGGCGACACGTTGCTGTGGGTTCATGCGATGCATCGCACGTAACAGAGGAGCTTGCTTCAGCACTTTGTAAATCATGGTTATGAAATGATCTGTAATCGGAAAGTGTCGGTGTTTTTATAGCTTTTGCGTGATAGGTACACGCAGCACCCGACATTTTTGCGGGTTTTATATCTGAACCATTCGGGTGTACCTTGTTTGAAATCTAACAATATATAGTCGTGGGAGTAATTGTAGCATCAGCGTAAGCCTCTTGTAAAACACGGGTGGTGCAAAGTGTTGAATCTGAGCTTTATCCTTGGATTTTTAAAAAGAACGTTATAGTGCGCGTTAACGGAAATCTCTCTTTGACCCTTGCTCTGGTGGAATATCTTTTGTGTAAGAAACATGACATTATTTTTTGATGGGGCATCCTTTGGTGAAAAGATCAACGACCACTTTGTTGGCTTCACGAAACAGGTCGTCCAGGATAATGAGCTGTGGAGAGTCATTACATTTGTCATCAATTTCCGGCAAACCCTTACAGAATATAACGCGGGGATTTGACCCGTCCAGTCACTGTAACTATTCACACAGGTATAGTCAAATGCCCTGATGATGGCGCCGTAGACGTGCGAAAAATGTAGATTTCTAAGGCCATCTCAACGACGCCTATAAAGAAGCAAGGGAATTCAGATAAGAGAATAGAATTCAATTAAATGTCATATACTTCAAAATTCTTTAATTTTTTCTCCTAATAATTCTTTGCAATTATATTACAAACTTTACTCCTCTAGTCAATCATACTAATTTATACATATAGATTAATTTATGTTTAATTATTTGTGTTTCTTGTCATAATTTTACTTGTTAACATATTGTGACCTTGACTCTCATTTTTTGATGTGTTATTTTAATTGTGATTCTTATCCTAAATCATATTTGTATAGTCAACAAACTATCCATTTAATTAATTTATATAGACATATCAGAGTAAAATTTTGTAATTTCACATAAATTCTTTCTCATTACACGTTTTTACACTAATTATTTCATATTTAATTCTATAAAGATAGTTAACTTATATTTTGTTTTTTTATGTTTCCTCCCTCATTTTTTAAAACAAGCTGTGTTTAATAAGTTTTACATATCAAATAATAAGCTCATGTTACATAATAATATTACAGTTGATATTTTTAGTTCTATTTACAGGGAATAACCAAATATATAATTTCATATTTTTTATTCAAGCATGACCAATTTTTTTTAACATAAAATTTTATGAACTTTTGTTCATACTAGAATTTTAAACAAAGCTATTTAAAAATCACAACATGGTAATGTTTCTAATTGATAGGGACAGACATTTTCTGGAGCACGTTTCTGACACGTACACTCCGTTTATCCCTGAAAGGCAGCAGTATTTACGTGATGGTTTATACTATGTCCATATAATAAATGCTAAACCATAGTGTAAACTTGCAAGGTAGGCTTGCTATCTTTTAGAGCAAATGAAGTGTCATCGTATCTGGTGAACACAACAGCTGTTTAGACGTGATGATAAGTTTTAATGTCCCACTATTTGTGAGATAGCCATAGTCTGCGGGATCATATCTTATTACATTTTAATACACTCATTTGCATAAAGTACTTGAAAAAATTCCCTTTGTTGTGAACTAAAAAACTAGATGATGGAAGACACAGATGACACTGAAACACAATTTGATGTTGCAACAAAATTTTCAGCATTACCTATCATATCTTCATCAAGTTGATTAATTCAAAAATTAACATAAGTTTTCCAGATGATCAGGCAGATTTAAGTGTAAAATTTCATTAATTCAGTTCAAAGGAACATAACGTACAACACTGTAAGGTCAAAGAAGCATATTGTACAGCACCGTAAGGTCAGAGGAACATAAGGTACACTATTGCAAGGTCGAAGGCCCAAGGTATTATCACTATTTAATTATTTCACTAAAGTATTGCATGACTTCAGAGCATACTAATTTATCGTTCTTCTCTCGGAGAATAATGCTTTCTATCTAAACCACTAATCTAAACGTGGACCCGTTGTCTCAATTTAATCTAAAGTTGGGTCTACAAAGGCCTCGTTATTTTTCAAATACATGTATACTTTTTGAAGATTAAATTTTCCTAGATCAAGAAATACATTCGAAAATTTCTTTAGTTGAAGAAGTTGCAATTTCATAGCTAAATGGTTCACACTTTCATCACACCACAAATAGCCCTCTGGAAGATTTAATTGAACAGAAAATACTGAAAATTTACCATTGTTGTATAAATTGAATTGATATGAATTTTTTCCCCATAAAATTGAAAGAAATTATTTGTTTTTCCCAAAATATCTATTATACAAAGTCTGACATTTTCAATTATATTAACATGTTGATTTCCCATAAAATTGCGAGTAATTATTCGTTTTACTCTGAAATTGAACTTTTTGTTGATCCTGTACAAATTCTGAACTTTACAATAAATTCCTTTAAAATGACACACAACACTCTCAAATTATGCACTACTTTATTTTCAAACAAACAAAATTGAAAAAACATGGTGGTGGCAATTTTTTTAAATCACTATGATATACCGTGTGGACAAATTGTTTTTATTGCTATGGTTTGTAGATTGTATAAAAATAGAAACCCTCTGGACCTCGAAACTTCCACAGGATTTTCCTAGCTGCCGCACTATAATGAAAAGAGGAAAAACGGGAAAACGCGTTATTGAACGACATCAGGAAGTGGTGAGACCTCAGTCCCGCTTCCTGGTAATGTACTGAGTGGAAGGAGACGAGAATCTCAAACGCGCTATTCCCATTATCCTTGAAACTGTATAAACAGGACAACATAATCTTAAACATTTACTATTATCCAAATTAATACAATTTTGTACGTAAAATAAGTTACTCTAAATATTACTGCAACAAAGTGAAGGTAGAACCTCGCAGGTCCTTCAATATTATCAAGGGAGTGCTCATTTGCTTTGTACTTTTACTGAGAAAGTTTTGAGAAATCTACACGCTTGAAAGGAATAATTGTGTATATTTTAGTAGCATTTTCTTGAATTTCAAATTAAAGTTATCAAAAATATTCACTGGCCAAACACTTGAGACGTCCATAAATATGCTGACTCTCCTAAGAGGGCGATCCTAATGGAGACAATGGCTATAGCCTGGTCTCCGAAAGAGACCCATCTTCAAGAATATTCTTTGGGGCAGCATCCTGCGTACATCTCAGTGCACCTCCCACTCCCTTTATATCACATGTTAGGACACCTCCACCCTGTGAAGTAACCCCAGAGCAATCCCCAACCCTGAGTACATATGATAAAATCCCCCAAACCTACCTCGTAGTATCTCTCCATATCCACTCCATTTAGTATTTTGCCGTAGTTAGGTGTAATAAAACGAGTGTATCTTAAATTATGATCACTAAAGAATATGTCATAATATTAAAATGGCTAATATAAATGTTGCATCTCTTTATTGCTTGTTTATTGCCCTTCATTCAAATAGTGAACGACATATTTCCAAACCACTTACAAACTAATTATATATCAACCATAAACATCAAACAAATAAGTATTTCACAAACTCACTAGGAAATAATGGCCCTTCCTAGCTTGTAACCAAGGGAGTCTCATTAAATATATTTGGTAGGTGGGGGTGAGACGGTGAATTTCTCAACTCTTGGTGTTCTGAAACTAGAAAATTTCTCAGGTGACAAGAGCAACATTGAGAACACCAGAGGATCTGGGGTTTGGGGGTATGTAAAATAGAGGGCTATGGAGTTCTCCCCTGAGAAAATTATAAAATTTGGGGCGATAATTGGGCCTTGAATCAAGTTTTTAGGCAACTGTATTTTTTAAGTTATTTGTTAATAATGGATTTTTTCGACCTACAAGTGTTATTTGTTTTGACATCGCATGTAGGAAAACTAACAGGTTTTGGCTCATTAAGACTTCAGATTTTATCAAGTGATAAAATTCAAACATTACTTAACCTTCTTAAGGTTATGCGTATTTAGTAGTAGTAGTCGTAGTGTAGTAGTAGTAGTCTAAAACTAGTAGGTAGTGATAACGGTAATACTAGCCAACTTGATTAACTAATCTTTAAACTATACACTCTTTTACAGAAGGTGTTGGAAACTTTTGAAAAGTAGAGGTCGACAGTTGAGAAACTTGCCATTTTTCTGTACAAGTCTACTGTACAAGAACTTTCATGATCAAAGGCACTGTGGTAGCTACAAAGTAATTCTAGAATTTACCAAATAAAAATTTAGACTCTCCACAAAATTCCCAACTTTCAAGCTTTTCCCAACATTACCCCATATTCCCTTCCCAGCGTCACTCCCCTGGTCTTGTTTTGTTCATGCTTTTCTCTGTCAAACTTTATCTGTAGTATTAATATTATTTTTTTATTATTTAGCACCGGTTTGGGTTATACGCTTAGTATTAATAAATTAGCATATTAACATGAAATGCTTCCTAGGGTTGGTTAACTAAAGTGGAGTAATATATAAAGAATTCAATTTATTGAAAGTAATAATTATCACAAGCCACGCGCCCGGACAACTGCGTCCCGACACTCGAAAACTGAGGGGAGCTTCTTCGCTCCAAACATGATAAAGATATTCCAAAGCTTGATACCACCACTTACCAATTATACACCAATAAAAGCCTTTTCTTGGCCCCTGGTGTAATGACTAATGACCTAGCACAGCTTGGGCCGACCAACCCTCTTTGATGGGAGGGTGAGGGTGAAGGGGGGAAGCTGGGCTTCACCGCAGACATAAAGCGAAATACTTCATATATTAGCTAAGCCATCAACAAAATTGTGTCGTTAACGCCCCCCTCCCTCTTTCTTTCTTGTGGGACGCATTCACATTCCTCTTTAACAGCAACTTTACAAAATGTCAATAGTTATTAGAACATATATAGGTACATTACAATGAATTTAATCTAGCATGCTAGAATTCAAACAAAACCTCGTTATGTAGAGATAAATCCGAAAATATTTAATTATATTCCTTACAAATTAGTTTAAACAGATTAACTACAAAGAGTGTAGCATTATAAACTTACTAACTTGACCTATTAGGATAAGTAGGCAATATAAAATCCCGGTACCGAGTGCATTTGTCGGTAAGAAAATAAAAATACGGAAGTTTAAATCATAGTTCATTCAGTCGAGATTCAAACAAGAGCATCACAAACCGAACCTTTGTTTGATTTTTGAGTTGTATAAGAGTAAAAATCAGTCTCCCACATTCTTGTCGGAACAAAATAATAAAAAACATTGTCGACTCAATGACGGTAAAATACTCTCGATTCAGAAATACATTTACAACACTGTCGGACAGGGCCACGTCTATGGGATGGGGGCAAAGGGGGCAATTGCACTGGACCTCACATTACAGGGGATCACATTTTCCCAAAAAATTATTAAATTCAATTACAGTGATTATTCTGAATTTCGCATCAAATAATATACATATAATTAACAGCAATAAGTATTTGCTTAGTGATAGGATTACATTCCAGATTCCTGAAAACCCTAACTTTATGTATTTATGATTTACGTTATCCGAGTAATGTGCTGCAGTACAGTAGAATACATCACTATAATGCTACCGCTGTCGATCCACAGAAAATTAACAGTCAAATGGTGCAAAGAGGACTTTACTTTTGTTAACTTAATTTGTTTGCATTTAATAAAGTACAATTATTTAGTGAGTTGATCGATATTCCATAAAACGTAGGAAATTATCGAGTAACATAAGTAATGAGTACGTATCAATATATTATAACGGCTGAATGCTAAAACTGAAAAACTGCCATACAAAAGGGGCCCACACATTTTTTTCCCCCTAGGCTTCACATTTTCTTAAATCGGCACTGTTGTCGGATCAAAAAAACATAAGATACAACAAGGTAGGGTCAAAGGAACGTAAGATACTACAGGATTACTGTCGGCTTAGAAACTTGAAATAAAATATTCTCGGATCGGAAATATATGTACAACACCGTAGGGTCATAGGAACATAAATTAGCTCACTGTCAGGTCAAAGGTCAAGGGTTAAATCTATTTACAAATATTCTTTAAATTGAAAAATGACACCTGAACATGGGAATCAAACCCGGGACCTTTGGTTTAGTAATCAATGCTCTAACCAATGAACTCTACAGGAATTGTCCTGTGCCCGGGGTCATTCCACACTCATATTATAAGGCAGAGTCTGTTATGAACGTCTGGAAATCGTCGGCTACAAATGGGTGATCAATTAAGAATCACGAGCTATCAGATATCGCAGCCACCATCGACTCGGTAGTTGGCTTTAAACTGCCAATTGTACAATTATAAATGTATGAATGTGCAAACTACTAAGCCAAAGTCCCCGGGCTCAATTTTCGTGTCCAGATATAATTTTTCAATCCAAAGAAAATGATATTTAGATGTGGCTATAACCGTAATTAACAAAGATTAATAGCTTAGCCATTTAATCCCTCTTTCCAAATATGTTTTGATTCGCGAGAATCTGTCTGTATGGTCTATTCAACATGATAATATCAGTTAGTACATTAATATTTATTTGAACTTATTCATTCATATACACCTGATTGTTGATCTTGATCTGACTTAGTATTATAAGTTTCAATTTACTTCCAACAATATTTTGTGTGTATGTTCTGTTCAACATTATTCTCTTCATTGTTTGTGTAAGAATATTGTGCGACGAACTAACCCAACAGACTAAACTCTATTGTTGGACTTCAATTACCTGTGTTTGCAGGTTTCTTCCCCTTGCCATCAGTTTATTGCCTGGCGTGGATTTGTCTGGACGTCTTGTTCTGCACAGCCTCAATCATGCACCTTTGCACCATCAGCGTTGACCGCTATCTGAGTCTACGCTACCCCATGAAATTTGGCCGCAACAAGACTCGAAGAAGAGTTACACTCAAAATTGTATTTGTTTGGATTCTCTCAATCGCCATGAGTCTGCCACTCAGTCTCATGTACTCACAGGTGAGTTACACCCAGAAATATAGGCCTACTTCAAATGAAATTATTGTTTCTTTGACCAACCTCTTGGTCTAGTGGTTAACAACAGCCCTGACTACTGATATAAAGATCCTGGATTCGATTCTCTGTGGTACAATAGCTTTTTTCCCGAAAGGTAAACTGCTCCTATGGTCACCATGGTCTGGTTAATTAGGCTTATGCTAGGTTTAAGATTCCAACTTGCTCCATACCTTCATAATCATCATCATCATCATGTCATTTCATTGTGTGTATAGCTTGTAGACAACCTCTAAGGCAGAGTTTTTAACCTATGGGTCGCGACCCAATCGTGGGTCGCCATGGCTTTCGGAATGGGTTGCCGTAGCTTAAAAAAATTGTTTTTAAAGTCAATTAAAGCACTTAGTTTGAAATTATAAATGTTTTCAGAACCACGGTTGTACAAACAATCAAAAAAAACATGATAAGCTATGCAGATCGAGCAATGAGTAACTAAAGCAGAACAAGCTAAGGAGGAACCTTGAAACCAAGCATAGTGCTTTAGTTACAAGAGAACGGAGTTTATTTTAAAGAAAAGAACAGCAGTTGAAGAAGCGACAACGTCCTGGCACTGGAAATAAGGCTGTTTATTTTGTTCAACAAGCCATTCTTGCTTCTTGCAATGTTTCTGGGCGTATTAAAAACAGAAGAAACCAAATACAATTGGAGAAGAGTTGGTAAAACTGGCAGCAATAAACATGGTTCACATGACCTGTGGTGATTAATATGTAAAAAATATCGAACAAATACCACTTTCAAATGATACTATTCGTAAACGTATCTATGATATGTCAATTGATATTAAAAGACCAGTGATTTCAGCCATCAAAACTAGTGGAGGCATGGTTTAGTCTAAAACTGGATGAGACAATTGATGTAAGCGACGACGCTCAACTCATAGCCTACATACGCTTTGCTAAACTTGCCGAAATGGAAGGAGAAATTTTGTTTTACCGTCCACTTACTATATCTACTGCAGGATGAGACATTTTTTACTTAATGAACTCACTTTTTAAAGAAGAAGGTTTGTCTTGGAATCACTGTTACATCATCTGTACTGATGGTGTACCATCAATGCTTGGGGCACGTCCGGGCTTCTGTGCAAGAGTAAAGAAAGTTAACTCACAGGTAAAAGGGTTTAGTTGTCTTCTTCATTAGGAATATCTTACTTCTAAGAGGCTGTCAGAGGATTTGGATATTGTTATGAAAGAGATTGTTCAGCTCATTAATTTTATAAAAGCAAGGTCACTTAACAACAGGGTATTTAGCCAGATGTGCTTAGAAATGGGCTCTGAATACACCCATTTTTTGTATAATTCTGAGGTCAGGTGGTTGTCTTGAGGAAATATACTTCAAAGAGTTGTATCCCTACGCAAGAATATTAACATATTTTTGCCAGAAAAGAATAATCCTTTGATTTCCCAGTTCTCTAATGAAAAGTAAATATTGAATTTAGCCTTTCAGATATATTTTCGGAACTTAAGAAGTTTAATACCCAATGAAAGGTTGCGATAACATTTGGCCTACAGAGAAATTAACAGCATGCAAAAGAAAGTTGAAATTGTGGGACAAGAAAACAGAAGAAAATAAGTAGGCTTCTTTCCGACTTTAAACCTGCTTCTGGAAGACAAAAGCACTGAGCTGGCAGAGGTTAAAAAATCTAATAATTTGGCATATGCAGAAATTAAAGCTTGAGTTGGATCGCTACATTCCAGAAGATATGGCTAGATACAGTTGGTTGCACAGTTCATTTGACATTGACGTTGAATTCTTGCCCAAACATTTTTCATACATTTATTGTCTCGAGGAAGAGCTCATTGAAGTTCAAAGTGATGAGGCTTTGCGTCACAATTTTCAAAAACAAACTGCTTCTCTATGTCAATTTTGAATAAAACTGAAAAAATAAATACGTATTTTAGGGGACAAAGTTATGAAAGTGTTACTTCCGTTTTCGACTGCCTACCTATGTAAATCTGCCTTTTCTACATTATATCATGCAAACTAATATTAGAATCAGATTACAACCAGAGCATGACTGGTGATGCAACCTTTCAAAGACACGACTACGATTTTAAGACCTTTCAGCAACAGTGCAAGGCCAAGGATCTCACTGAACTAATGTAAATAATGATTTTTGGAATTTTGTTTTGTAAAAAGTTTGAATTTTCAATCATTACTACATATTATTTGTCACGATGTTAATACTTGTGCCTTCCCAATAGTGAGTAGACCTACTTAACATCATAATAATAAATAATTATTAATGGAATTTTCGTACATTACTGTATTTAATTTATTAAATTCAATACTGGAAATATTTTCTTAATTTTATTATTATAATTTGATTACATTTTATAATTGCTTATTAGAAAATACTACTGCTTTAATAATAATAAATAATAACAGCACTTATTTCAATTATTACATTGGCACTGTTTAACTTCAAAAGAGACCCATGGGTCGCCAAGTTGATCGTCTGTATAATTTGGGACTTGGCCAAAAGAGATTAAAAATCCCTGCTCTAAGGTATACCCTGGGAAACATTATGTTCCCTGTTTCTGCATAGTGGCTAAAGGTTTACATACACGGCGACAAAAAAAAAAGTACTTTGTCTTAAATCTCTTACTTTCCAGTAATAAAATACGGATTACACCTAGGTGGATATTAAAAAGACATTGATATAAATATGTTAATCATTAAATAGACTAATACATACAGTTATATATTTAATAACCGGGGTTTATTTTGGTCTAATCTTTCTCCTCAGTCATAAACGTTTGTATATTTGTTTAGTTATAAAGACATGGGCAGAAAGATTAAATAAAAGGCTCTGTCTGTGGAACAAAAAAAGGCTAATGTGGCTTATAAACAAAAATAGCTTATAAATTAACAAGAAAATAAAATAAAATTGATTGAACGCGGACTATGGAAACGTTTCTTACAATTTAAAAGTATTGTTTAGTTATTACTAGTATTTGTATGTCAGTAATTATTTGTTAATGTATCAATTTCTTATTTACAAATTGATACACATTTTTATGGGGGAGGGGGGAAGGGGTTAAATATTGAAAGTATATTGTTAAATTTAGGCAAACCCCCCTCCCCTCCCCAGTGGTTCCGGAGATAAGTCCGAGAGAAACCGTGAGTTGGGAGGGGAGCTGGTGTTTTAGGTTAAGCGGTATGTAAGTAATTTTAATGAGTATATATGATAATCGAACGTCTGAGTTATGCTCATGGGAAATTTCAGCTTAATTTATGTAGTGGTTTTTGAGTTACGGGAATTCTTCTGGGGCTGGATAGGGGGGTAGTCGTGGGTTTGAAGATTAGCGCCTGTGGGTACGGCTACATACCAACTGGGTCCCGATTGACTGTTGAGGCATAATGAAGTAAAATGTAAGCATACCAAGTGGGTTCAAGTCATATACAAACTAGGTCCCAAGGGCTGCACAAATTATAGGGGCTGGCTACACTGTCCATAAAACCTTTAGGTGGCGCTATCAGGAACTAACGATGACGTAATTACTTTTGATGATAGATTTCCTCGTAGTGGCAGTGTAACGTGCGTTGTCATCAGTGTCAACATAGAGTTTGAAATAATGAGGAGTCAAAGGGGAAAATACTTAATAGGTATTAATGAACACAAATATAGGTACTGTACCATAAAAAGTTAACTGATGGGATTGAACGTTGGAAATGTGTCAAAATGAACTATAAGGTTTTTTTGAAAGTTACGAATAAAAAATATATTGTTGAAAGAGTGATTGATCATGATATTGAACCATAATCAGAAAGTGTACTAAATCGACAGAAATTAAACAATACATATAAACGCAAAGCAATAGAAAATCCAATTGAGAGGTTTTCTAAACTTTTACACCGTGAATTACAAGTAAATCATTAGAATGAAACATTAACGAGCTATGGTATTCAGTTGATTCGTAAAAATTCAACGAAATAGATCATTTGTCATGCCTAAAATACTTCAAGATCTTACACAACTTCATGAAAGCTTAGAGAACCTCGTAGTAAAAACAAATAAAGAAGTTTTTTTTTCTAGCTAATTATTGTGAAAATAATATTGTGATGTTCTCTTCTTAGACTAATTTATAGTTATTATTACAATGTATGAGTGTGTGTTTATTGATAGGACCTTTAAGAGTGCACCAAAATGGTTTCAATTTTATATATTATATATATATATATATATATATATATATATATATATAATATATATATAATGATGATATGATGAACTATAATGTTATTCTCCAAAGCACTTGAGGCTGTTATATATGAATGTAGTAAACTACTCTCAGAGTTTATGCAGATTTTGAAAAGTCTATTTATATTGCAATTTTGCAAGTTTGGCCAAATGTCACTGTAAAATGTTGCAGATTTCACTAAGGTAAAAGTTATTTAAAAGAAATGCATGCATTGGTATTAAGTAAGAGTATAGGACAAAGCATTCTGAGAGTATGGCAACTTCTTAAAGCTACTTTTTTCGTTTGCCATTTCTTGAACCCAGTGATTTGAATATGTTTTCATGGATGTTTTGATAGTCATTCAACCCCTAACCTAGAGTCCAAGCTTTCACAGATTTAAGTCTTTAAAATTATGTTTCTCCTGATTGTGCTTTTCCTCCTCCCGTTGTAATAAGAACTACACATAACTGGTAGACCTTCCATTCGAGGTTAAACTCAATGTTTTATCATCACCATCTCAATATATTTCTTAGTAATAACTGAAAGAAATACAAAGCGAAGTATATGTCAAAATTAATAGTTCTTATAAATTGTCTCAAAGGAGGAAATTAATTCAAAGTAAAAAAATAATATGTGAAAGAAAAAATGCAACAGTTAATGGCAGAAAACATATCTGTTCTAGATTTCATGAAATGTGTGTTATACAAATTTCTGACTGTTCAATTTTAATATGAGTGTTAGTAATTTTGTTAATTCTTTAAATATACTAAAAGCGTTTGTTCAAGTTTCTTTAGGCCTACATGTATCTTAAAATTCAATAAATATAATAATAGTGCTGTTCAATTTTAACATTTTAGTGCTCTTAATATTTTAAATTGAATTTGATTTGGATATTCTAGTTTCAGTGTTTATTTTAATAGATTATTTGACACCCCTGAATTTATTGTTTTGGACTCAGATAGTACAATCTCTGCCTGGGACCTAATTGGGATAAGCATAAAAGTAACAGGGAGTGAGTTGGTAGGCAGAGGTGGGTACCCCTCACCCGAAGGGAGACTCCCTAGCCCCAGCCGTTCAGGAGATACGTCTGGGAACCAAAGGGGAAATGGATGGGGGTTTAGTGTTTTATGTTAAGCGTTATAAGTAAATTTAACTAGCCTATCCATGTATGTTAATCGAACGTCTGAGTTATGTCTAAACGAAATTTCAGCTCAATCGGTGAAGTGGTTTTTCTAAAATTGTTTTCCACTCTCCCTCCATGCAAATTTGGGTACACTGCTTCTAAATTCCACGTTCTTCATCCCTAACATATTAACTTAATTAGTACATATGCGTATAAGCTGAACCAATAATAAAACCTGGTGCTAAAGGGGGAAAAAAGTAGGATTTGACCGAGGACTACTATCGAACAGTGGTTAATTCTAAATAAAAAAATAATTTAAATGTAAATACATCCCGTAGTGGTTAATAAACCCTCTGGGATGCCATCTAGAAGTGACTAGCGTCACCAATCAATATGGGCATATTATTTATATGACTAATCTTATCAAAAACAGATATATCATCGATATTCTATTTTGCGCGTGGGAATTGTACAAGTGTCCAATCATTCCAATTTTATTGGTGGATAGAGTGTGTAAATACAGAACGATCCTTGTATGGGTGTCATTTTTACATACTTGTGGAATCACTTCATCAGAATATCTAATGAAAAGACGTATTGGTTTAAATGTAATATTCCTAACGTGGTCTAGCACACAACTCTTTGTTGCTTAAATTCAATGCTATAATCAGGGGTGGTGGGTCCTTAGGAGCCACAGGGTTCAGGTCTCATCAACATTTTTTTAACATAAAAACATATTTTTTCTTTTAGTATTTTTATTCATTAAAATATTTTGGGAAAAAACCTTAATATGAAGTGGAACACCATTCTTTATTTACACGCAATTAATTATTGGATCTGTTATACAGTATTCCAGTCAAGATTATTCATTCCTTGCTCCAAATGTCACGCAATGACTGTATCAGTGCTCTAATAACTGAATATAGAAGCTGACATGGGCCAACTCTGACAGGCCCTCTCAGAGAATCCACACTCGATGTGTATCTCAAGGCCAATGCACTATACTATTCCAGTACAAACTTTACACTAGCGAATGGGGCCAGTCTAAGTGGGTCCGCTACGATCAAGGTGGTCTATATTTTGTTTTTTCATTTACTTGTCTCTGTTTTAGAATGTGTTAAGACCCAAGAAGTAATCTGACGCGTGAAAATGATTAATCAAGATGAATAACGTGGATTATTTATTAAAAACTTTGTTTTCTTCATAATAAAGTGGATTATTTATTAAAAACTTTGTTTTCTTTATTAAAACTACAAGAAAAACTTAAAATTAAACGGTCAGCCAAATGACTTAATATTTATGCAGGTAGGTGGCAAGAAAAAGAGAACTTTTTCTAATGCTGGGTTTGGTAAACCATTCTGGTTAACTGTGAGAAAATAAAAAAAGGATTTTTTGTTTTGTTTTTATTGTTCATTATTTGGCAGCGAGAAGCTGTGACATCGGTAGGCTGTAAGGATATTAAACATTTAAGTAAAAGAATTTTAAAAAACATGAGGAATGTTCGAATTATTTGTAACAGTAAATATTGCATCATAGATAAATTCCGTGGTCAAAATTTCAGTTCAAAAACACAATGAATAGATGTCAAAAATGGCCATATATTAAGCAGATTAATAGAATGCTTATAATACTGTGACACTCATGAACTGACATTAAGAGACAAATGCACCCAACTTTTGTACAAGTAATATCATCACTTTGTAAGTTTGATTCAAAACCCGTGTTCTTTTATTATCTCTGTTAGTAGATTTGTTTAGTGATTTTATAATTCTAGTGATTTTTAAAAATGAGGAAAACTTAAATGGGCTAAGTTTAATATGTTAACACGTGGTGAGAAAAATTCATTATCAGTAAACCTTTGCCTAGACCTACCAAAAAGAAAGATCTCGCTCCACCACTGGACCTTCAATGTACGCGTTCTTCTAGAGAGTCTTGATACGTAGCCACAACAGTATGCCTCGATGTTTATATAGTTGATTGATACAATGGCATGGGAGGTATCTTAAATATCTCAGTTGCCACAGTGTTTGGTGTGTAGAGCCAAACAACTAGGGTTAACATTCCTGTCCTGGTGTCATATTTCTATACTCACACAATCACTTCCAGCAGGATGTTCCATGAGAATACATGTTTGTTCAAGAGAATTAAATGCTTTGATATTCTCTATGAGATCCTTAGTTAATAATGATTCGAAATTGAATTCAAACAATTCAAATAGTCTCAGTCTAGTTGGTAGCACTTATAAATGTACCACTGAATATTACCAACTAGGATTAAGAATTTTGAGTATCATTAACCATAAGGATAAGGATAATCTCACACACCGTATGACATCGGTAAGCTCTACCATATGCTTTAATTATTTCACTCCTTTCTTTTCTGTCTGAGGCATTAGTCAACTCCATCTCTAAGATTCCATTCCCTGATGGTTTCTTCTCATGTTCGTAGACTGGCCTCCATCTATTTTCCCTTCCTCTTCTCTTTTACACCTTATTAATAGCTTCCTCAACTTCTTTTTCCTTCTGAACTTTTGCTTTTTAGATACAATTCGGGGGCCACAAAGTTCAAAGTTTAGAACGAATATTGAATCACAATTATATGGCAGCTTGAAAGTATCCTAGTTGTGCACTGAATTGACGTATTGCTAATAATAGCAACCCATCTATAAGCTTATACAAGGCAGAGGCAAGTAGAATAGAAAAAAAGGGGCAGCTACTTCATGCACCTTTGTTCGGATAAGCTGGGGAGTAAAAATATTTATTATTAAGGTTCACAAATTATATCTCAAGCGTCTAAAATCAAGATGACTTAAATATTGTATCATCTTGATTTAAAAACCTGTATTTTTTCTCTCCACGCGTAGTATTGCAGCGCTAAAATAGCTGAGTTCCCAACAAAAATACGTTTTGACCAAGTACCAGATAGTGCCAAAGGCAGTGGTAAGCATTTAGCTAGCACCAGGTGATTTATAACTATAGCTTCAGGTATCTTAAATTATTGAATACATGATGAGACCGTGCTGTGTAATACCATATTATAAATATTTATAATTTTCACTATCAAAAGATAAGCCATGTTCTGTAGACGGGATATTATGGGAGAGAATAAAGGGATATTCACTACTATTATTTGTCTTGGGCGCACTTAAAACTTGGTATAAACTGCACCTCTAAAGCGAGTATACCTTTTATCAGATCACACACTGTCATGGTTTGGATTTTGCCAGTCCAGTCCTCTTATTCACCGATACAACACATGAATGATGGAAATTATGGGTCACATCACTAATCACGATGGAACGAAGATCGGATTTACCGAAATTTGATCTCAAAAATGTCTGTAAATATCGTCACTGGCATCAGCCTTGATTGCGACGGAGGTACGATACGAGGATATGATACAACTCTGGACAGATCGTGAGGCTTCTAATGGCAGAATTCATATGTTATGATAATGACTTAGAATAAGGGGAAAGTGGAATTTGGATGAATATCATGATTCCATAGGTCCTCAACCATAACGTATTTTCCCCCCTAAACTCAAGATCACAGAAACATCGGCGATCCAACTAGGTATTCAAACCATTCCAGTGCGTCTCATTTCTGTTTTCTTTCACCCTCACCCCTTAACTATTCAAATATTTAGAAAGGGCACCTTGCATGCCTACGTTTACGTGACACTAGTGAACCTTTGCAATTTGGTTTCACCCGAGGCAATATATCTTTAAAATATATTAAACTAACTGTACCTTCTCATAGTGGAAGAAGGTTAACCATAATCCACGTACACACATGTGTATAACGTATTCGAGGAACAGGAGAAACGTGAATAGCTAAAGTATATTCGAAAGAAGTAATGAGGTATAACGCAGACAGTGGGAAGAGAATAAGGTAAGAAAACAAGGAATATATTAGGTTAGAAACTATCTGAAACAGTAAACAGTCTATTGGGAAACAATTTTTTAACTCATTTACCTCTTTTTTTCATTGATAGAAAATGTGCACTGACATTCATCTGCGACAGTAATAAAACATAATGAATACTAAGTTAAGAAGTCAAAATTCCCAATTTTAAGGCTCTAAAGGGGGGAAATTATAATGGAAAAGGGGTTGACACATCGTACACACACAAGCGTAATTCATGTACTCGAGAGGTAGAGAAGAACTTCTAATTAGTCAAAGGGAAAGTCATGAGGTAGAGCGCCTACATACGATAGGAGCATTAGAATGTCTAGGGAGACATTAGTGCCAGAAAAAAGAAACAATAGGAGTAAACAATCAGTCTCTTTTTGACTAAGGAGGGAGAGGACTCTTAGGAAGGTAAAATTTACTCTTTTTTAAGTAATTTAGAAGAAAACAACAATCTTAGAATGTCTACTTTATATTTTAAATCTTTTTTGTTAGAAGAAAATGTGTTTTATAAGCGTATATTAAAAATATTTTCTCTAAACTATTTTTTTTATTGAGTGAACTCTTGGGAAGTGTGTTTAATTTTCAGTAGTTATTCCACCCTTAAAAACTACAGCTCCAAGCTCAGAAAGCTAGTAGAGTTCCCCTTCTCTTGTTATAGAATGTGCTATCTGAAGGAAATGGAAGGGGTAGGGAAGAAGGTAAAAGGGTGTATACCATTACATCGCAAGTCAAATAATGGTGCCCACCCGCAAAGACAGAGGTAGATGTAAGATGTAAAATATTAGTATAAACTTATGGTTCTAAGGGTTTGTGGGAACTTGTACGTTGTATTTTCTTCATCTGATTTGTCTTGCGTAAGTAATATACTTTTTTTTTAAATACTGCCTTAAATTTTCTTAACGAATTCTACAATGACCATCTAATCTCCCAGACAATAAAACGTTAGTAGCGTTTGTCGAGTTCTTCAATCGAAGCTTAGATCCATGATAAAATGCATTGGTTGATCGTAAAAAGAACTGCATAAGCCTGTAATAAAAGGGAGCTAACATATAAAAGCACACAGACACATAGAAAAAAAAGATTAAAAAAGGGACTATAGGTGGGTGCTACACACTACCATTACAACCCAATTGCCCTGTTGATTAGAGGAAAGTAGATCGACGCACTGTAGCAGAAACAAAACATGATTAGCTCGAAAGGGAAAGTGTGCAAACAAGGGTGGGGGCAAACCACTCTGCCACAGAAGATAAAAAAAGTACTGAAACACTATATAACTGCACCTGGCCCTAAAAGAGTAGTAGAGACAGCGTGGCTTATTAGTAAGTCTAACCATATAATCTGTATGGTACTGTCTGTTTTAGGACATCACTAGTTCATAAAAAAAGAGACTTAACGTCACATTTAAAAGGTACTGTTTATATACGATATTCCATACTTCAGAGTTCATTACTACAAGCTAAAATTCTCACTGTAAAGTCACTGTGCGTAGGTCCTCGTAGCTAAGTAGCAAAAACTTGATCTATCTGTGGCAAGGAACGTCTGTTTTGAAGTACTCTTATCTCAAATTAACCTTTTAGATGTAAGAAATTATATATACAGCTCGTTGCAGTTCAGTTACAGAGTTGAACGGTACTCTTTGTAGACAATATATCATAGTTAAGCACACATTAACTCTCTCTTTTATAAGGTGATGTATCACTGAGTTTAGCTTAGTAGAAAAAAACTAACCATCTCAGTTGAAATACAATGTTTTGTAATAATTTCCCATATATCAGTAACATAAACTAAACTGCTCAATGTAAGGGTACTTACTACATCTTCAAATTATTTGTAGCTCACTAATAGAGACTGGGCCTCTTAGTGGAAAGGTAACGTTTATGTGCAGTGCCTCCTAGCTCAGTAACACTTATTATAAACCTTTTAGTTAAAATCTAATGTTTGTTAATAGTTCCTCTTACATAGCCCAACACAGGCTAATCATTTCAGTTGGAAGGTAATTTGCATTATATAATATTAACTAGCTGGTGTTTCCGTTATTCACATGGGTAGTATATAAGGTAATTGTGTTCATTTTTTAGTTCGTTAAATTAATCACAGGGAAAAGTAACCCGATCTTTAATTATGTCTATCTGCTATCCATTATTGATTTAAATTGTGTTACAAAACCCTAAGCGTAGGCTGACTAAAACATAATATAATACACCCATTTCATTGGCCGAATGGTATAAGGCCGGGATGTGCAAGCTTATTTACAGAAGGGCCAAATAAATAAAATTAAAAACATTGGCATGCCAAAACTTTTATTAATAATTTTTCTTCAAATTTTTTAAAAATATATGATAAACACACATAATAAACTGACATGAATAAATTTAAATAACCGAGAATACAAAATAATCATAAACATCATAGTGGCTTAGCATATTTTTAAGTTTGCTCATAAAAAATATATGATGGGGTGTGAAATGGTAAATGAACTTGTACAATTTTTTTCATAATCTGGGTTAATCTGTGAAGATGTTATTCTTAAAAAAAAAAGACATATGCTCATCAATAAGTTGGTTTCTAAGATAAATTTTCCTAATGTTCATGGTTATAAACACTTTTTCATGGAATATGAGGATGCAAATATTGCCATATTTATTTTGAGCAAGATTAAAGTTTGGAAATGTTGATTTTGGCTTTTTTTATACATTACAATTTCGTTGTGTTAAAAAAAAGCCTGACTCACAACGAAATACATTTAAATGATTTAGCCCACGGGTCGAATTGAACACACCACCTCATTAACCCTTGATTAAAGAGGAAGATTAACCTAAGGGAAATGGCATATTCACGACTGAGTGTAAGATGGATTGATTAAACGTATGGAGATGATCCTAATGAGCTGGCCTATAGATTACTTTTCTTGAATGCCTTATTTAGTTATGGTCATTCTTCCCACAGCAATAGATCATCTCAATCATAGAAAATCTACTTGAGGCTGGTATAATTCTATAAATTGCATTTTCCATACTCCCTTACCTCACAAACAAGAGCGTCACGCAGGAGATTGCACGTGAACTACATCGTCCAGCAAGGCATCGTTTTGTCAGAAGTCATGTTAGTGTACTTGGACTGAACGAACTGATACATGATGATCTAGTTGAGATGATAACCTACTCCAGCTTGAATAAAGCTTACAAATATTTTCTTACAGTCATTGATGCCTATTTCAAACGTGTCTGGGTTTTACGCATCAAGGCTGATACTGAAAAGAAGGTTAATGCTGCTAAGGTACACGTCTTCGAAAGTAACATCAAACTGTTTGCCTCCCACCCATCATCTTCAGACTGATAATTAACGGATCAGAATGTTACCATGTGTATTTCAAGGCTTACTTGAGAAGGAAGAGGAATAACCATTGTTTTACGGATGGCAATGTTCAGGCCAGCGTCGTAGAACGATTCAATCGAACGCTCAAGAACATGATGTAGACACGATTCATCGCTAAGGGATTGTATCTGTAGATCTTATGATCGATTATTTACATGACGAATATAATCGTACAATACATTTCCTATTAATATGAGACCTATCGATATTAAAGTTGATAAGCCTTCTTCAAACAGTTTACCGATTATCTAAAATGGTTGGTCCTATTCCCATATAGTTTAGACTTTCTGATATCGTACATACCAGTAAGAAACAAGATGTATTTGCCAAGGGTATACAAACTAATTGGTCTACAGAACTGTTAAAGAAAAGCAAGATGGTCTAAAAGAAGCCTAGAATATTGTGACACTTGTTACAAACATTATTGTTAAATAATGGTAGCTCCTGAAAAGATTTGACCCACCCAGCTCTTTTAACATACTTGTTAAACTGAAGCTAGTTCTGGTATGAGCTGGCGTAGCATGTCTTGTCAGATGACGTCATGGTTTTCACGCTGCAGGTGCCTCAATACTCCGTTAAAACGATAAAGATGATTCGAGACTCTAGTGGAACCCTCGGGAAGATTCGGCAACTAGAACCTACTGGACAAGAGCCAGAAGTTCCACTGGTTATACGCATGCACCACGGTATAGGTATATGGTATAGGTTTGGTATTGGTATTGTCTAGGTACGGTAGAGTATTGGTATGGTGTTGGTATAGTATAATATAGGTAAGTCTATGGTTATCATCACCATCATAAACTGTTTCTGGCTTATGGCTGGGTTAGTTTATTAAAATGCCCCCATCTTCTTCTATTCTTACACCATTCTTCCTCCTTTAATTTCTTTCATTCGTCTCCTCTCCCTTGCACACTTTTTTATTATCTGCTCCTCCCATGTCTTTCTTGGCCTCCATTGCTGTCTTTTTCCGACATACTAAAAGGATTCGTTATATTAAATGTTATCGATAATATCAAGTGGAAATAGGGGTGCTGCGGTTCCACAGTGCCTATACATGAGCCACCACTGGCTGAACTTGTCTGCCAACAACAGGATTTTGCATAGTTATTACTGGATAGGTGGGCACGTAGGCTAAGACGCTAGGCAAGGACCAATCTAGCTGTCATGAGGATCATCGGTGGTCAAGTCATCTGCAAGAATGTTAGTCTTCAAGGTGGTGTCCAGATTTCAAGAAAGAGGGCTTCTAATATGGATGGCGTCCGGGTGCAGGGTGGGGTGAAGGTTCATACGCATGACGGGACATACAGGCTAAGGCGTCTGATTTACAGACATTCCCAATCAGGTTGTCAACTATGGGTATGGGTAAAGCTGACAGGCAGCCACGCATCTGGGGACTTGTAACCACTCTCTCAAACCCCTAATCAAGGTGAAGTCGGCACTGTCTGGGCATCCATATACCTACTCTCGCAGCGTTCACTGGCGAATTATTTTTGCTTTTAAATGAAACCGGCGCGTAGGTGAGTTTCCCCGTAAGAAAGCAGAGCTTAAGTCATACCCACAGCCTATTTTACACTTTTAGACAAAGGAACTGGGCAGGGTATCATGAAATAGGTGCTTTGTAACTACTGGTAATAGATGTACTCACTATACATTAGTAATACATATTAAACCTATGAGTTGGAAGGTAATCTATACATACAGCTCAATAGAGCCGTTGAATGTGTAGATATACACTCAACGATATAGCTCAATAACACAGACTAAACCTCCCATTTGGGAGAAAAAAAAATATATATATATATATATAATATATATACAGTGGAGGAGCGTGATCATTCTTTTTGGTGGAAACATGTCAAAGCTTACCGGTAATAATATTTTCTCACCACGTGTTAACATATTAAATTTAATTCGTTTATGTTTTCTTAATTTTTTTAAATCATTAGAATTACAAAATCACTAAGTAAATTTACAAACAGAAGAAAAAAAAATACAGGTTTTTAACTAAACTTATTAAGTAATGTCATTACTTGTACAAAGGCTAGGCGCGTCTGTCTCTTAATGCTAGTTCATGAGTATTACGATATTTTAAGCAATCTATTAATCTGCAATATATATGGCTTTTTTTTACCGGTGCTCATTGGGTTTTTGGAATACAATTTTGACCACGTATTCTATCTGTGATGCAATATTTACTGTTCCAAAGTTTTAAGCTTACATTCATTTTTCAAATGAATTGCACATTCCTCATGTTTTTTTAATGATTTACTTAAGAGCGTGCATCACATGCCAATAAACTCTGTGATACAGTAGGCTAGAAATAGTAAATTTACACGAATACTAATGTGCATTGGTTATTTCTGATTAAATATTAATGGAAATTAAGCGTTAATAGAAGTTACTAATACTGAACATTGTTGAAATATTAACTTATATTTGTATTATTAAAAAACTGCATCAATAAGGTGGTTTCGACTAATTTAGAATGGTCTCACATATAAGCACTATGCACAAATATTCATTCTGCGATAATAGGCACATGCTGCAAGAAACTTTGTCTCCCTGTCTCCCCATCGTCACCGCGGTAAATTTTGAATACTCATTCAAATACAAATGCATTGCATACATTTCTGGCATATCATAGGTATTTTCTTTTCCCTTTTACTCGCATACCTCACGCGCATACACATAATCGCATATATAAGCCGGAAGCTGAGTCGGGCCTACTATAATGGACGCTCTTAAAAGTTTAAGATATTTACAGACTGCTGTTGTCCACAACCCCTCACCACTGAGTAATAAATTATAATAACAAAATAAGCTCTGCTTTTCTTCACTTACAGTTAACAAGAATTGTTGAGCAAACCAAGTATTAAAAAAAGTTCTTTTTTTCTTGCCATCTACTTGGTTAAATGTAAAGTCATAAGGATGATGTGCTCCTAACCGTTTAATTTCAAGTTTTTCTTTTTGTTTTAATGAATAAAATTGAGTTTTTAAAGAAACAATCTACTTTATTAATTTTAACTAACCATTGATACGCGTCATTTTAATTCTTAGGTCATAGCACATACTAAAACACCGACACGTAAACGAAAAAAACAAAACATAGACCATCTTTATCGTATAGCGGGCCCAATTAGACTAGCCCCATTCGCTAGTGTAAAGCTCGTACTGGAAAGATATGGTGCATTGACCTTGAGATACATGTCACACTGGGTGTGGCTTTTCTGAAAGGGACTGTAAGAGTTGGTCCACTTCAACCTCTATATTCAATCACAAGAGCGCCGGTACAGTACTCGCGTGACGTTTGGAGCAAGGAATGAATAATCTTTACGGGAATACTGTATAATGGATCCAATAATTCACTGCGTACAGATAATGCTGCTCCACTTCAAATTCATATTTTTTCCCTAAATATTTTATAAAATAAATTGAAAAAAGGAAATAATAGTTTATTATGTTATAAAAATTTGGAAAAATGTTGGTTGGGCCTGACCCTTGTGGCCCCTGAGGATATAATATATTAAACCTACCAATGAGAAGCTAAGAATTTGTAGTTGATACATTATTCCCCCCTCCCCCCGTTCCCCCCTACAGTTAACTCCCGATTATCCGCAATAATGTAGGAGAGGAGTGCCGTGGATAATTCGCGTATTTAGTAAAGCAAGAGATTGGAGCACATTCAATTCAAACTAGTACTCACCTATCGTGACTGCGTCTATGAATACATAATTAGATCTCACACACTAAGATAATAAAAGAACACTTTAAACCAATGTAAAATATACTCCAAATAGACACATCACTTAAAAAGAATGTATTATTTTTCTACTTCCTTTTTCTTTACCCCGCAATGTATTTTCCGTAACATCAGCTTGTCTTATAGGAGTGTGTCATCTTCCTGTTCCAGATAATTAAGCAGGTACAACCCCGAAAGGTCTCATTGCCCTTAGCATTAACTTTTTACCTCTCTGGCCATTATCTCTTCCCTAAGAATTTACTGATTACAACAATCTGTCGCCCTGTATTCTCCATCAACGCGGCGTTTTCCAAAAATGTATTTCTGTTGTTGGCGATGTGACGGTTAGCTGCAAAGTGGATAATCGGGAGCTTACTATATTTATATATTGGTGGATAATAATATTTGTTCATGGTTTCTAGCGGCTAAGTAGCCATACCAACTTTCTAAGTGCAAGCAATATTTTATACAACAATTTATGGACCATTAGCCTACTATTATATTAGGTCAAGTTTTTTGTGTTCTTGGGTATTTTTATATCAGTAGCGCAACCAAACTTTTTTAGACATAAGATACTCTTTGCATTGAAATTTTTCTAGGCTAGTGCCCTATACTATCTCGGTTTGAATACAGAATTCGTAAGCTAGTTAATTTATTTAAAATCGTGATAAACTCTTCCAGCTGCTTGTACATATTTTTACGTGGCTTATATAGGCTCAATAGCATTGTTTATCTGTCTAATCTAAACTTAATATTCTTATGCATGTGTAATATTTAGTGCTAATTGTTAATGGATCAATGCATGTCCGCAGGACCACGACTCAGTGCTGGTTGAAGGGACCTGCCAAATCCCAGATCCTCTGTACAAGCTCATCGGCTCCATAGTTTGTTTCTACATCCCACTAGGTGTGATGCTATACACATATGCACTTACTGTGAGACTTCTAGCGTTGCAACAGCAGAACTTAGGAGGAGAGGGTGCAGGCTGGTCTAGTGGTTGGCTTGGCACACCCTCGTTAGGTCAGTAGTAACATCAATTACATAATGCATTACGATGTGGCAGAAAAACCTTGTGTAAGAAGCATAAGTATGTAGCTTGGCCCACCATTGCAAAGCCAGTAACAACAACACGACGTAATAAAAAAGGAATTTCATGCTAGGGTTGCTTGTATTTTCACGAAGTAAACAAAGATATATATATATATATATATATATATATATATATATATATATATATAACTGGGGTCTTCCTAGGAGGCTCCATATAATACGTATACAATATTTTATAGCCTAAGGGCATAGTACAATTTTCTAGCAGACCACTTCTAGAAAAATACCTTTCTAGGAATTTGGCCATGAAATATGTTTGCTCTTTTTAATCATTATCTTTCAGCCATTGTAGCTCTATATTTTATTTTACATCCAAAATAAAATTTCAAAATTACTGTGAAAATATTTTTTACTATTTCAACTAAATAAATTAAAGCAATTTTACCATCAGAATTTTCGTGATTTAATATTTCGTATTTTTCATCATTGGTATATATGTTTGAATGTTGAAAATAAATAGGTGTGTAACGCAGCGTGCATCACTAATGTTGTATAAGACTGTAAGTGACCATTTGACAGCTACCGAGCTGACAAGGAACCTGAACTATCATGGTATAGGGATTATACTTCTACATACTAGGGCCTATTTTAAAAGTACGAATATTTTTATCCCACTGCCTACCAAAACCAAATTGGTAATAGGTAATTGGCAGTGTGGTAGCTGTCTTCACTGCTCTATTGGGTTGCCTCCGGGAGAACGCGTTCTGGTCTGATTCAAGAGTCTCCAAGAGCCGAGAAAGCATGATGCGGGAGTGTTGTTGAAAATAACATACGAGTGTCCGAGAGAGATAATGGCTGTTTTTTCTAGAATGAAGAAGCAAGAAATAATCCCGGGTAATAAACTGGCTTTATCAAGGTTTCATAACCCATATTTTCCTTGGCTGCCTTACGCACGGGTTTTGAGTGGGGAGGGGGGGGGTGGGGGGGTGTACATCCAACAAGGAATGTGTTGTTATTTCCGTACACTTATGGGTAGATAAAGCTGTAAGGCAAGCCTAACACCACCGGCCAAGCAGCTTTCGGCACATTTACGCGCGCTGCGAAAGTGCGTGTGAAACTCAATTTAACCTATGGTATTGCTGAAATCAGTACATTCAACTGTTCTCCCATTGCGTGGAACCTATATTACCAGATGTAAACACTAAATTTCAGTACAGTATATTCAACTGTTCTCTCAGTGCATTAACCTAGAATACCAGGTGTTGGCACTAATTAACAGCATTTTTAACTTTCCCCTCATTACGGAGAACTGTGCCAGGTGTTGTCAGTTAATAACAATGCAATTTTGGTTTCCCGATGGTGTGGGTATTAATATTAACATGTGACGTCAATAACAGCAATTTCGTAACTTTCCAAAGTGCGTGAGCTCTTTGTTACCAACAAAGTTAAATTAAGGATAGGACTCATAGTGTAAGACTGTTTTAATTTATTTTTATCGTATTGGTATTTGTGTAAAATACATTATTGTGATTTTTTTATAGGTGTTCTGGCTAGTTAGAAAACAAATGCTAATGTATTCATCTACATTATTACTATTGTTATTACATATAATGTGCCTCTTAGGTAGATGGTCAAGCTAGTATTTCCCGGCGGACCAAGTGATGGAGGTTAGTGTGTTAACTGAGTATAGACAGGGGCGGATTTACGACTCTGCCGCTCATAGACACTAAATAATTTGCCGCCCACTTTTTCTACCTTAATTCTAAATATTGGTTTTCCCCCTACCAGTCCCCATACACCAACACACATATATCATATACACAAGTGCTATCTGTGGAATAACAGATAAAAAGTGCTTACATTATTTTATTATTTATTAAAGCGAGGTTTTAAAAGTAGTAAAAATCCAAGCAAAGATTTAAAAAATTGAAATAAATTCGCTTACACTATCACAACACGCAAATTCAAATATTATATTATATAGTTTAAAAATATAAAGTTTGCATTAGTAGACTGTAGAACATGTACTACAGATCAAATATTGGCATGTACACAATAAGAAAATAGTATACAGTAACTTTCGCCTTGCTTTCTGCTGAGTGAACTGGTTGATGATGCCAGACAACCATTTTATCCAATAAGTGACCTTCAATTAAGACGATGGTCAGTGAATTAAGTCATGTTGGTACACAGATACAGCAAACTACAACAATCACACACACGATGAAGCCATACAATTATTTTAACTTGCAGATATATATTTTTTTCCTCTTCATTCAAAATGTGACGCTCCTAAAATCTGCCGCCGTAGGCACGTGCCTACTAGGTCTATGCGTAAATCCGCCCCTGAGCCTAGAAGCCGAGGAACTCTCACGCCCACAGCATCATTATGATTTTCAGGACAATATAGTCGCCACCCTCTCTTTCCCCACTCTCTCTAGCGTCAAAAAACTTCATTCTAGTATTGACCGAGTGGCTGAACTAGTAGTAGTGTGATGGTGGTTGGAGTGACAGATAAGGAGAAATTTATTTTTAGCTGCAACCTTGTATTTACCCTAGGACAACTATAAGTTATAAGTGACTAGCTTGGAAATAAAACCATTACATTGGACATGCTCAAGATTCGAACAATAATAATTGAAGCCTAAACCAACTCACCCCGGTGGCGTAGTTGGCTAACGCGCTAGTCGTGTTGAGCTCGACTGCTGAGGACGAGAAGATCGAGGTTCGAATCTCGGTCGGGTGAACTGGGGTGGTTTTTCCTTAATGGTTTTCCACTATCCCTCCATGAAAATGTCAGTTCACTTCCTCTAATTCGACCTTCCCAATTCATAATCCATTAGCGTAATTAGTACTAAAAGCGTAAAACCCGAACGGGTAGTAAGATGCGGTGCTAATATTATTATTTAACTTAACCAAGAATAGGATGATTAATCCTTGACACTTAACCTATGTGGAGATCTACCATATCTGGTCTATTAAGAATCATCTTTACAAACAGCTTGTAAAATACTACCCATACTTAGAAGATATTTTACACCTCTTCTCTACTATTTACTGATAGGGTGTATTTTTTTACATTTGTTTATAATTTTTATTCTTTTTTAAATGAGAACTTTTCCATTGTTGCTTAATTTAAAAGTTAATTTGTTCAACAACCTACTCTATGGAATTAGGAACTCAAAAGATTATTATTATTATTATTAGCACCGCGTCTTACTACCCGTTCGGGTTATACGCACTTACGCTAATGTGTAATGGTAGGTGATTGTGAGATGAAATGAAAGGACCTACAGTTTAACGTGGAATCCGAACCACGGTGGTGGCCTGGCATTCCACACATTCACAAGATGTCTTGTCAGAGGTGTAGGAAGGGTTTGGTAATCAGATAAATCTTGCCGGGACCGAGGATTGAACCCCAGCCACCAGCACAGAAGTCTGACACCTTAACCCTAGACCACCAGGTCACCCAACTCGAACGATCATTGCTACACTTACACTCCACCTAACCCTATATTGAGCTAGTTATATTCACTCCCGTCTCTTTCAGCCCATTCTAATGCTATCCTCTCATATGACTCTAGGTCTTATTGTTGGTATTTTCCTATTAGGATTGCCAACCAATGCCTTTAACGTGGTTATAGTTTATTACATTCGCGCTGAAATATGGTCACCGTAATTTGCGAGCTTTGACTACCCTAACAATGTCTTGTGATGAGTACAGGGTATGTAACATATTATTATGTAACCTCCTTTACTCTTACCTTCATCTCTTTTCAGAGCTTTTTTTTTCAAGTACAGTACTTTGTTTACTAATACACTAACACCCTAAATTTTTTCTAGTAGTTTAAGTAAACTACCATGTTTTACAACAATAAAGAACCACCGGTCAAACCATCATATATTATATTCTGAGTTTTACTTTCTTTGACAACAGATGAGATTTTAACAAATTCTTGACCAAGTAGTAGCATTCAATGTCGAGCCTTTTCTACTGTCTTGCATTATCCTAATAGCATACTTTAATGTTAGACTAAAAAGTAATGGGGAAAGTGAATATCCTTGTTTCTATACATTACGTATTTCGAAAACCTCTGATAAGTCATATCCAATACATACAATACCACTTGTATCTGTCAAATATTATATTCATTAGAATTTATTTATAGAAGTAAATTATTAATGTTATTCGTTAAATAAAATAATTATGCATCCATTTTCAGGTTTTGTTCAGTTTTTATCTTAAAGCTGTAATTTAATATTTGTATTTTATTATATAAGTAGCAAATATTTCAGTTGTGTGTTAACTAATAAACACTGTCAAGAATTAAGACTATGTTCAGTTGTCACTATGAAAATAAAACATTGAGATAAACGACGCGAGTGTCCAATAAGACAGTGGTGTGTAGATTTAAATACTTTCTAGAGCTTAAAGTTTTGTTTTGAGTTTCTAAGTTGAGACTGTGCCAATTTATAATTATTTCCTAAAATAGGTTCCAAATAAATTAGAACTGGAAGGATTCACTCAAACTTTGGATCAATACTATCATCAAGAAATTAAAATTAACATTGTGGAATTATTTTAGTTCTTAATATCCTATATTGTATTATTATAAAGAGAAAATATCTAGTATATATTATCCAAATGACCCTTATAGAAGTCCCTGGTCCAAGATAACAATAGGAATTAACACTTTTATATCCTTTATGCAGGTGGTATTTTACAAATGAACCCTTATTCCATATACTTGATGATTGAAATTTGAAACATGTTTATCGTAAATACAAAAAGATATTCCTATAAAACTTCTTGTTGAAGGTGTGGAAAGAAGAAGCACGTGGCGGCGCCTACTCCTTCCTTCAAACAAGGTCCCTACATCTTCCTGCCACACCACTCAACACCAACATTCAGCGGGATCAACAGACACTGAATTAACGACACTTGACACGCACGAGCTGTGGCTTCAGGATTCGACGATTCCAGAACCAGCTCCAAGTACCATGACAGCGCTCCAACATTTCGGCGCTGAAATGCTCCGACTGTCTCGAGGGCTGGAGAACTTCCCTGTGACTTCTCCTACTCACTTCCACAAAGAGATATCACTCGTAACCAAGTAAGCAGTTAACTTGATCACCTACTGATAAAAGTGAACTCAACAATTTCCTAGATTATCATAATAATGATAGACGATACTTTGTTTTTTTTTATTTTAGAAAAATTAAATAGAGCAGACCAGAGTATTTTAATCTCTTTAAGACTTCATATTTTGTTTATTATTTAACTATATAATTCTAAATTACTTTTCTTAAATGAAATAATTTACCGGCGCTAACGCGAACTCCACTGAGATATTAAGGTAAGCTTATGTTATCTTTAAGATTCACAGTATCGAACACAAGTTAAATTGATTAGATGTTTTAAGTTATGTTGAGTAATTGTTTTGTACTTTGTCCAGGAGACGTGAAAATAGTGCCCCTGAGAGCTTAAGTTGTTCTCGCTCATCCTTGAAAAGGCAAGAATCGTCTCCAGTCTCAGATCGCAAAGGACGGGAACTGACCTTTTCCTTTCATGAGCAGTCTATAAACTCCTTCGGGAAGTCTCCTTCATTCAACAGGCACGTAACAAACTTCCTGGATCAACGTCAAGAAATAAACATCAGTGAGTCATCATCATCCTCTGAGGATCAAGATCCCACAGTGGGCCTTACTCCAATCGACCAGTACCAGTCCTTGGCTTCCAAATTGTCGGAGGAGTCCGATAGCAGTGTCCCCAATACAACAGAAGAGAATGACGTTTCACATTTTCAGATAATTATCTCACCTCATAAATCTAAAGAGCGAAAAAATTCACTTATGCCCTTCCCATTACCTCCTCCATGTACGTGTCCCTATTTCGGGGAGCAAAGTGTAGACGGGAAAACCAAAGTACCCTTGCCAAATATCTGCCGAGAGGAATGAAAGGATGAAGCACAATTGCATTATGTCTAGGATGAGTGAAAATGACAACACCTTAAAGGTAGAAATAATTAGTGAAGGCTCTTCTCCAACATCAAGTCTTTCCACGTCACCTACCAGAAGAGGTAAGTTGTTGGACAGTACCTTCAAGAGTAGAACTGGAAACGAAGGGTGTGCTATCGGTGGTAACATGGTGGTGACTTGGGAATCAGGCTCAAAAAGAGTGCATAGAATAGGTTCTAGTATTGGAACAAATTCTCGGATGGTTTTGCTTGACAACAACTCCTCGATAAACAATTCACTGATAGCTCACAGCGTGAATCAGGCACCGTTACTCCATCGTGCAGCAACGCTGAGACATTACACAGGTATTACAAAGGGTAGGCAACAGAAATCTAAGAGTGACAACACATCCTCGCCATGTTTGTTAATGGCGTACGCAGCCGGCAACGAAGGAGGAGGTTTAAGTCGGTCTGGTATGGTTAGAAATCCTCACAGTAGAAATTCTAGTGTAATATCCCGGACATCATCAAGGCACGGGAGGATAATCAGACTAGAGCAAAAGGCAACATACGTTCTTGGGGTTGTATTTTTCACTTTTGTGATTCTGTGGGCACCTTTCTTCGTGCTTAATCTCCTTCCAACGCTGTGTGCTGACTGCGAGAGGAACATTCATCATGGGGTGTTTGATTTTGTCACGTGGTTGGGTTACGCTAGCTCTATGGTTAACCCTATTTTCTACACCATATTCAACAAAGTGTTCAGACAAGCGTTCAAGAAGGTTCTCTTATGCCGCTACCGTAATAAAACATGGAGACCCACAAGATAGCGTGAATTAAATATAGGATAAAGTGTACGAGAATTATTTTTATTTTCAGAAAAGTAATTTATTCAAAACTTTACATTCACTGTTCGGTTTAATTTAATATTAATGTGTATAAATATGTAATATGTTGATGAAATATTTTTTTAAAAGGTAGGAGTTTTATGTGTGGTGTGTGTGCTATGTATTTACCCTTGTTAATGTATTTTATATTTATTTGTTGGCATTACATTTTTCTCACCTGAGGTAATTACTGTTTTGTTTTGGGGTAAGGTAGTCGTCTTCTTTTAACAATAATTGCCAATACTCATATTATTATAAACATAACATTTATATTATATTATTTTGTCTAAAATTCCTCTTCATATTAACAAAAGTTTTACTATTTTGAATTTTGGTTTTGTCAACAATTTAATAATATTGATCAATGGTATTTTTTTATAAACTGTATGATTTGAAATATCTTTATCAAAAATTTATAATTTTTGAAATTAAAAATATTAAAATAATATATCAATAGTGTAAGGGTTTGACTATTGTCACCTAAATTGTTTAATATGTGTCTATAGTTTAATTTCTAATCAGTATCTATGTTTTGGATCAAGCGGCCGTTAACGCTAAAGGGATTTTTCAGAGTGATTATTTTAAAATACTAGAAACCATGGTAACCCTATGTGAATAATCAAGGCTTGAAAGCATTATCTGACAACATTACATGGGATAATTTTTAAACACTTATCTGTTTCTTTTCACGTTAACCTTCATTTGAATCCCAAGGATCTTTAATTCATCGTTTATCTCCAAAGTCAACGGATAATTATCATAATATATAAATGATCAAACAAATAATATACTTTCTTTTATTTATATCATTATAACCCTGTTTTTTTGCTATATTTCAAATTAGGGTGTAAGTGCATTTCTTACGTGTTTTACCCTAAGCATTGTTGTCGACCAACTTCCTGAATTAGGTCATTATTGTATCATGTAAAATTTCTCTGACAACCAGATAAGCAAAGAGACATCGAAGGGCTTATTCCAAAAACGACACTTATCAATTTTGGTCAAAATGAGATTTATTTTTATACGTCATGTTCTTTAGAGTCTTGTCTACAGTTTGGAACAAACATTTCTCACAAAAATAGCTTTTGTCATATAAAAATTGTTAGGGCTTAGGTCAAAACAACACTTGTCATGGAGAATTCTTACAAAAACCTCATTTGTCAATGACAAGTGTTGTTTTTGCAGAAAAATTCTCCGTTTCCTCATACAGTATAAAATATTTTATATCGGTGTGAATTGTGATATGATTTCATCAATTTATTTTAATGTTAGCTGAACCATTTTAAGTTAATTGTATGTTTTTGTATAGTAAAAATAGCTTACAAACAATCAAAAATGTGCTTTTTACTATAGTATTCCTATAAGAACAACACTCGTGACAAATCAAAAATATTTTTTTTTGCTGAGTCAATAATAAATGTATTGAACTGAAATGCAACCAAAAATACCCCTTTCGGTAAGCCCTCTTAAAGAAAAAAAAAACAGGTTTATTGATTGCACCCACATGAAGGGACACACATTTTTGTGTTTCCTGAAAAAGTTGTAATTTTGACAAGGTGTCGTATTTGGAACAAATCCATCTGTGTTTCCTAATATATAAATACACAGTAGTCTAGAGATTATTAGAGTTCTCGTGCAGCTGAGCTAAAAGTTTGTTTTAAACCCCAACCCCATTTTCTTTAATCGAGCTAATAATATTTACATTATATTAGTAACTAGATGAGTTGACTTTCTATATATTTTATTTTTACTATAGTAATATCTGGGATATTTTACCTTTCCTTAAAAGTATTAATTTCCTTTCATTATAACATAAGTAACAAGAATCCACAATATAAATTAGGTAATTTTTCATGTAAAAAATGAATTAAATGTAGCGTGCCCTCACATTTGAGATAAAAAGTTTTTAAATACACAAATATAAGGTAATGTATTTTGATATGCTGTTGTTTTTATGAATTTCAAATATTGTAAGAGATCCCTCCTATTCTCCCACTCCATGTAAAAAGAAAGATAATGAAGGAATATAAAATACTCTTACGTTGCGCTCACAGTGAGAGACTGAACCAGCAGGATATGTTCCACAGGCTCTAGATAAACAGTATTAAGGCATGTAAATAGTTATTCAGCGCTGGTACACACTGACCTCTCTCAAATGATGAAAGAGGAAGAAGCTATAACTTATTGGTCACTATTATATACACCTTTGTATACATAAGCTAAGTCAGTGGCGAATCCAGAAATTTACTTAGGGGGGGAGGGGGAAACAATCATGGTTGTAGCCAGAATTAAACTATGGTTGAAGATGGTTAGCTAAATAAAGGCCTTTTTTTAAAAATAATTTTGCCTTCCAACACAAAGAGGAGTCCGAAGACTCTCACCAGTGAAAAGGTAAAAAATGTGGATGGAACCCAGAAGCTATTTGGAGTGTTCATTCATTAATTAATTTTTTTTAATAATCTAGATGCCTTTAAAGTTATTTGGAGTGGCCTTCGCTTGTCAAATCTTCTAAAATGAGCTGCCTCTAGAAGCTATTTGGAGTGTTGTTCGCTTGGAAAATTGTTGAAATTAGTTGCCTATCACTATTAGACCAAGAAATTTAGATTAAATTTATTCAACACAATCTTCAGTGCTCGTTTTTATAGTTCAACTTGATTTATTTTAAGTTTGTATTGAAATTATTTGGGCCTTGAGGAGGGGGAATCAACTGTCCCATCCTACGGGTGAGCCAATTAAATTGTTATATATTATTTTAAGGTTTTGTTAAAGAATGTTATTACTATTATTATTATTATCATTAGCACCGCGTATTACTACCCGTTCGGGTTATACGCACTTACGCTAATGTGTAATGGTAGGGTGATTGTGAGATGAAATGGAGGACCACAGTTTAACGTGGAATCCGAACCATGGTGGAGGCCTGGCATTCCACACATTCACAAGATGTCAGAGGTGAAGGAAGGGTTTGGTAATCAGATAAATTTGTGCCGGGACCGAGGATTGAACCCCGGACCCCAGCACAGAGGTCCGACACCTTACCCCTAGACCGCCAGGTCACCAAGAATGTTGTTAAATCAAGGTAGACGCAAGTGCACCAGCCAAGTTCTCCGGCAACATCGGACACATTTTCCCTATCATTAAGACGATTGTTTAAGATGTGGGATTACCCTTTCACAGTGATGAATATTAACTGTCGGGCACAGGGTGTTGTGTATGTTTAAGATTTAAGTTATACTATAAGACATATGGAGCTACAGGCCTAGCAAGCCGGTAGTGAAAAAAAATATGTGGCTTGAATAAAAACAACTGACCCAAGCCACAGGCGGGAACAGTATTGGATGTTAAAAAATAAGATATAATCTTAACGATGATAAAACAGAGACAACGGTTTAGTTTCTTTAAGAATTTCAAACAAACTCAGATATTTTATACCTTCGACTTTGAGTAGCCTTGAAGATAGATATAGCTCTGGCAGACAGTAAACTCTTGACACACACACATATGCACTTAATAATTGGTTGTATGCGAGATATCGTAGTCATATTAGCTCAAAATTTCGCAATCAGTTTTAAAAACTTTTACAAAAGGTGAATTTGTGTATACATAGTAAGTCCTCAAAAAATAAAATTTTGCTACGGCTGTCATCTTGGTAAATGGCCGCTTCTCCTCCTATCTGATAGAAGAAGTGATGAATAGAGTTACATATGTATTTAAAGAAGGATGGTAATGATCAAACATAAGAGAGATATACAAATTTAACAAATCAGTTTATTTAAATTTAAACAAGTTGAAAGTAATACAAATGGTTTGACGATATATATACAAAACATTCAATGGTTTACTGCAGGGAATTATATCTGTTACTTTATACATTGTTGCCCCAATTGGGAGCTCTAGTGTGACTCACCTAGGTTTGACCTGCAACCATGACAAGTATGGTTGTGTGTATATTAAAAAGGGTGTAACTCGTTTGAGTAGAACAAACCAGTGGCGTCGCGTCAGGGTAAGCAAGGCAATCACTCCTTGCCTTTGATTGAAGATAATTATGTGTTTATTTTATTTAATCTTTGCAAAATTATTCTTCTGGTAGTCATTTAAATATAATTCAAGAATCAGTGGGTTTGAAAACAAATTTCCTGCGTGGCAGTGACCGTAACATGCATGTAAGACGTGCACTAGTCCATCTAATGGCGGTGAAAAGTCGGTATGTGTCCGACTTTCATCCCATTGCTCGAGCTAGTGTAGTTCTTATTTGTGACGTCATAGATTTCAGAGGGTAGAGAAGGGGAAGAGCTGCGAATGCCAAATAAAAATGCAAGCAGCCGAGCTACGACTTCTCTTGCCCGAAAGGTGACGACTAGAACCGAAGTCACTACCCCTCCCTTTCCCTTTCAAAACATAACGGGATGTTAAGTTGTAAATCCCAGAAAAGAAGGACGCACAAAGCCACAACTCTCATAAAAAAAAATCACCCCCAAATAACTTCTTAAAGCATAACAAATTTTAAAAAAATTCCAGGACCTCCCATTTTAAGCTTGGGGGTACCCCTTCCAAGCTTGCCTAAGAATTTTGGTAACGAGACGCTACTGGAACAAACACACATTCTAATAATCTCTGCATTCTACTACGAATGTGTGTCTGCCTCATCACAACGGCAATTTAAATGGGAAGCAATTATTGATCTACAACAATACATAACATCGCTCCAGCCTTGTGGCTGCTAGACTTTGACCTAATGAGCATCTAAAATAATAATAGTTAACAATACCTCATCCTAAAAAGTCCTAGTTTAAAGAGTTACAGCGTTGTTAGTTAAATGAACTAGCCAGCATGAGTTAACTCCATATTGAGTTACTAGATACAAAGGTTAAGTTCCTAGAAAAAGAACAATAAGTTTACTAATAGTTAATGGTGAGCTACCAAGAATTCAGACTGTATATTACTCAGTAGTACTGACTGCTTATTCAATAGTATATTTAAATATCAATACGTCTGGATACAGGCTATAAAAACTGCAAACAGTTAAACATTAATACAAAGGTGCCTGAAGGTGGCCAGAAAAAATAAACAATACCACGTGGGCTACTACTCTGGACTAGTAGCATACCCACGAGTTTATCACAGTGCAAAGATATAACAATAGGAAGATTAGAGACTGGTATCATTCAAAGACCCGACTAGGTCATGGAACAAAGCTATATATAACCTGATATTCACCATTTTTCGATCTAAAAAGTTAGACTAGCCGTAACCTGGCTATACAGTATAGGGCGTCTGATTGTTGCTAATGTATTTAAGACTGTCTTAAGGACATAGAAAAATAGATCAGAAACACTGAAATCCACAACTATGTCTTATGGACAAAGTAAAAACAAGTCAGAAACTCTGACATTCTAAATTACGTCTTATGGACTTAAAAAAATAGAGCATAAACCTTGACAGTAAAAACTATGTCTTATGGACATAGAAAAACATATCACGAATACCCTATCAAAAATTACTAGATATAAATTCTCTTAGTCACAAACTTCACTTCATCTGCGGTGAGGAGGAGAAACCAACGCCTCAAACATCGGGATCAGCACTTTCTTAGTCCACTGGTCCTTGGTTCACTTCTACGCAATTCCTCCGACGAATCGTTAAAATAGAATACAAAATGTAAGTCGTAGTCGCAGTCACATATTAGCATGCTCTGATGCACCCTGAAGGGGAGCACGAGAGCAAATTCCAACACGTACCGACCAATTGGTCACACCGTGTGGTTTCGGATTCTAAAACAAACGGAATGTCGGATTTCGCGAAGTTTCTGAAACAACGAAAAAAACATTATTATTATTATTATTATTATTAATAATATTGGTGGGGGCATAAAAGTATATTGGGAAACCGATTAAGGGTTTTTAGAGTTACATGCGGAGAAACTACTTTATGGGTGGTTGGGTGAGAGCCTCCCAAACCACTGTTTGACACTTCTCCTTTATCCGAGCGGGGCTTTGGCATGATGGTACCATCCAGGGTCATGACGGAATTCTCAAGCTCCTGGATAAGAGGATTGATAGCACCAGGAAGTCTGTCATAGAAGGACCTCACCAGATTCTGGAAGTGGTCCTTGATGGTAGGCATATCCAGGTCACGATGCACAGTCACATTCCAAACATACCAAGGTGCGTCCACAAAGATCCTCAGACACCTGCTCTGGAATGCCTGCATCCTCCTCATACACGTGTCAGCCAGGTGGCCCCATGTGGGACACGCATATTTGAGGATCGGTCTTAGCAACTGCTTGTACAGTGTCAGACCGTTCCTTGTGGACAGGGAGCTGCGCTTGCCAAACAGTGAGCCTAGGATTCCCAGCCTTTGCCTCACCTTGTTAAGTCTCTCAGTGCAGTGTAATCGTCAGCTCAGTTTGGTGTTCAGCGTAAGTCCCAGGTACTTAGCACTGTTCGTCCATTTGATCTGCTCTCCGAACAGCCAGAGTGGGGTTGGCCTGTATAACTTTATTTTCCATGTGAAGAGCACTGCTGTGCTCTTCTCCACGTTAATACTTGTTTTCCAGGTGGTCAGCCACCTCTCCAAATGCGTCAGGTGCGTCTGTAGTCACCTCTCCACCCGCTGTCCTTGCCACGACTCTGTTACTAGAGCCGTGTCGTTTACATACAGTGCCAACTTGATGTCTGGGGATTTAGGAATGTCGTTCACATATAGACTGAAGAGCACCAGGCCCACGAGGGAGCTCTGCAGCACTCCAACCCGGATGCTTCTGACTTGGAAAGTGGCATTCCCAAATGTAGTTGAGAAGGTGCGTTGGGATAGATAAGATTGTACAACCTTTACTAGGTAGAAGGGAGAGAATTTTGAAAAAAAGACCTTCATGTCAAACACGATCGAAGGCCTTTGCCACGTCAAGAAAGACAGCACCAGGCAGCCTGTTGATGTTGAAGTTCCTCGTGACCTACTTCACGAGCCAGATGAGTTGGTGAGACGTAGCGTGTCCCGACCGAAAGCCGGACTGCTCGTATAACAATATGACCGCATCGCGAACATATCGGATCAGTCACGTCAGTAGAATTCTTTCGAACAACTTGCCCAAACAGTCGAGTAAGCTGATCGGTCAGTAAGAAGAAGCTAGGGCCGGGTCCTTACCCGGGTTTATGAAAGCAGAGGAAGTTGGTGTGCTTCCAGAACTCGGGAAAGTGACTCAGGAGCAGGATGGCTTTGAATAACTCCACGAGGAAGTTAATCGCCTCCAAGGGCAGCTTTCTAAGGACCACGTTATTGATACCATCGAGTCTGGGGCCTTGTTTAGTCTTAGAGCGGCTAACGCACACGACATTTCTGTGTGGACGGCCCGTGACCCTACCAGGTCATGCGCGCCACACGTTAAAATAAATATGAATACAATCTCAGGGCGATGTAAAATAAATAGATCTCGCAATATCCTCTGGGTTTTAAAAGAAATAAAATAATATGCACCTGATTTCAGATATAGAGAGAAAGATAATAGGAGTGTTCTCGTGGTAGGCCTAACCGTGTTCCTTTATCACATTAATAAAGATATACACCATTTTCATTTACCTTGGAAACAAACTTTGGTCTTCGAAGGCTGCCTACCGTCAGAGCTCCAAGATGAGACGCACACAAGTAAACAAAATAAACTAAGAGGGGAGTGAAAACATATGAATGAAATAATAAAAGCTGTTAACGGTTGACTAATTATTTAAAATGTGCAATTTCTCAGAGAGAATAATAAATTATTTGGCTAAGAAAATAACCTGCCTGCCAGACGTCATGAGGAGAAATACATCTCTATTCGATGCAATAGTGGATTACCAGAATATTAACAGCAATTAAATATTGGACAAAAAAAGTATATATATATTTACAGAGAACAAAATTAATGGATCGGATATAATACCTATAAAATGACAATCTTTGACTACAAATGGGACGAATTTAGATGAGTAAAGTGAATCTGCAGTAATAATAACAAAATAAATAATATTTGTTTATCAAAGAAAATTATATTTAGTAGATAAAGTGAAATTCTTTAATAATGAAAATAAAATACTATATAATTGGTCAACATTAATAAAGTAAACCTCTCATTAAATTTAATGAAAAAAAGATCAACGATGGGTCTTTGTTCCGTAAGTAGAAAAGTCTTGGAATAAAGTAGAAATAAATAGCTATTAAGCTGTACCTAGTATTTATTACACTTTAAGTACTCCCCTCCTGGTCAAACAAGGAGACATCCAGGGTTAGTAGCATTCGTTTTTATTTGAAACCAATCTTTAATGAAAATATTGACTAGTCGTAGAAAAGCTTGAAATTAATATTTTTATCTCGAGGATAACGAAGGATTGTTATACTGTACCGGCCACTTCTTCTTATAGCTACGGTCCCAATAGACTAAAAGAGCGTGGACGGAATCTAAGGAAATGATTACAACAAAAAGTAAGAAATTCGCAAGTTAAGGAAATATTTGAATTATTTATTCAATGTAATAAACAGAGGTAAAATAACAAATTACATGGCCTTGCAGGTCAAATTGAAGTGTGTTGGAAAACAAATCATGGCTGAGTCTACACTTGCGCAGTACGTTTGAGAATATATTTCAATCTCTCAAGGTATATTATTATTTTATTTGAACTAGTCTGGAAGAGACAAAAAAAAAAGGTTAATATTATAAAAATAATATTAAAGAACATTTCTTTAAATGATTTACAAAGCATCTGATTCATCACAGCTAATTCAGACAAATAAATTTAGGATCAAAATTTAAATTTAAATATCGAATCAGATATTTATTAAAAATTCAAATTACTACCTTACGATGATTACAAGCGCTTAAAGAGCCTCTTTTAAATGATCTAAAACGCATCTGGTTCACTACTGTGAATACTGACAAAACAAATTAAAATTTTAGGATAAAAATTAAATTTAAAGATTGAATCATATATTTTTTATTTTTAAAGATTAAATCTTTAATCCTTACGATAATTACAAAGAGCTTAAATAGCCTCTTTTAAATGGTTTATATCGCATCTGATTCACCACTGTGAACACAGACAAAACAAAATATTTAAATTTTAGGATCAAATTAAAATTAAAATATCGAATTAGATATTTATTAAAATCACAAATGTTCGACTTCCCGACTAAAACGTAAACCTTCGCGGAACTATTACCCTTGTCACTTTTAAAGAATTCGACAAAATTCCTACATTTTAATATTTAATATTAAAATACAAAACACAGCATTGTTACGTCAGAATACTTGTAATTTCACACTAAATGAACCGGTGAATTTTAAAGTCAAAACCTTATTAACCAACAAAAATAATTACTTTATTATTATTATTATTATTATTATTATTATTATTAAGCACCGCGTCTTTCTACCCGTTCGGGTTATACGCACTTACGCTAATGTATAATGGTAGGGTGATTGTGAGATGAAATGAAGGACCTACAGTTTAGCGTGGGATCCGAACCACGGTGGGGCCTGGCACTTTAATATTGATTCCGAAGAAGATACATCTACAAAAGTTATCTATAAAGGAAACGTTAGCAAATTAAGAATTTAAACCATTACTAGTAACCACGGGGGCAATAAATATTAATATTTAAACACAAATTTCAAGCAAGAAAGGGAATTAAAAAAAGTATCTACCTGAATATTTCAAGAAATTACAAAGATACTAGTGCCCAAGCGGCAACAGGAAACATTAAGTGTTCCATAAAAGAATCTACTTTCAAAAATAAAGCCTTTAGCGAAAAATTACAGATGCTTACACTGACTGATTTCAACTACATAATAAACCTAAGTGTTCAATTAATCAAAACCATAGTTGTAATATAAAGTTTATATAATCAATAAAATATATATATATATATATATTTATAACCATCCTGGCTAGGTAATGTTTTAGTCCTGAATAGGACTTCTCGTGGAAGTGTCGGATGTGATAGTCCACCATATTTTCTGAGTTTCCTCGTTATATAGGTCTAGTTGACGGGTAAGAAGGTGGGAGTGCCTTAGGATTTTTATTATTATTTATTATTATTATTATTATTATTATTATTATGTCACACGCCAAGCAGCTGGTGGATAAGCTACGTCTCATTAGTCACGTCCACCAGACTCTTGGTTTCTTGTAGTTCCACTTGACTTGTTCCCAAGACACGTACACCAGACCCATGGTGGGCGGCTGCTGTATCTAGCTACATTCATTCGGTAACGTACACCAGCCAGATGGTTAGTTTCAGTTCAAGAATATGAGTGGTCCTCCTTTAGCTCAGCCGGGCCAATCAGAGCATTTCTGGACTCCTATATCAGAACATTTTGTTTCAATGTGTGAGTACAACACAAATATTAGATATAGTACGATTGTGATATTTAATAATTCTGGATGTCTATGAGTATAAGTTTATTTGGTGTGGTAGTATTTAATTATACTAGCTAGTCTTGCTAGTATTTATATTGCAGGGTGTCTATGTGTGTAGGCTTATTAGGGGCGGGTAGTAACATTGTGATTTTAGCAGTATAAGGTAATGTTACAATACATATAGTAGTAATACAATTATTGATTCAGTTGTCTGGTGATTCAGATGAAAGGTGATGAAAAATATTGTTTATGAAATGGCTGGATTTCACCTGAATTTTGTAGGTCCAATTGAAAAAAAATTGAATAAAAAATCCTTTGTTCTTTTTTTTCCATTAGTTGTAGTCGTGTCCAATACTTGTTTTTTATTTTCGCTAGTCAATTTTCCCCATGTTTTGAGAACTAATTTCGGCACCATCTTTAACTTTCTTGACACTTAAAACCTTAAAATTTCTTAGAGAACTTTTAAAATACGCCCGTCTTCATTATACTTTTGTGCGGCATCTCACGTCCCAAAATCCTTTGCCGTTAGAAGTGGTCCGATGTCATCTCCCATTAATTTGAAAATAAGATATTAATTTGTATGACAGGTACATTTTTAGACAGAAGATTAATAAATAAAGCATAATGTAAATACACAGAAATGACCTTCTATAATTTTTCAATAAACGTCAGTTGGACAGTTCTTTATTTACAAACAATATCGGATTCTTAGCTTCTTACCTTAGTTCACCTCAGTTTTCTTAACCTTTAAAATAACGTCATAATGACGTATCCTCACCTCATCTGCAGTACCAATTTATCCGTTAGGTGGTAGCACGATCTTCTCTCTTATTTCTCTCTCTCTCTCTTTCCCTCTCGCCCAAAAGTGCGACGCTGAATTATAATGGCGGTCAAATGTTATAATTTTTCCCCTTATTAAATTAGGTTGAAAATAGGGAGTCTCATAGCAAAAGATGTCTTTCCCATTAAATTAAAATTTATTTAATACCAAAATAGTATTCAAAAATGTCACGCCGATATTTAAATCAAAATATATAAAGTATGGCTTGGATGAAATAAATAAATAGGACATAGTAGCTCGAGGTTCTCCGCCAGGGGCATAAAATAAAAGTCAAAGATATAGAAAAACATAGCCAACTTAACTAGAATCTTATAAAATAATTATATCCACCAAATTAGATATATGAGTAGTATAGAGCATTAAAACTCCATTACAAACTTTATGATAGTAAATATCAAACACACGGTATCGAATACATTTAAATAACACATTTGAAATCCTCAGCAGAACGGAAACAACATGGTCAGTAATTGCGTTGTTCAATATAGCAATGCTTTTATTTTTAGATATATCAGATTAGCAGTGAATCAGATTTGTATAGCTTTAAATTTAAAAGTGACGGCACTTAAAAAAAAGTATGACAATATTATATAATTGCTAGTTTTATATACTAGAGATGTGAAAAAGAATTTTTAAGTAAACAGAAATATTGGTCCTTCACAAATGATTGTTAGTAGTTCCTTCAGTAATATACAAAGCTCCTAGGGTAAAATGAATACTTTTGAAATCAAACGTATACGAGGTATTTTTGTTTAAACAGTAGAAAGGGAACTTATTTTAAACTGGTTTTATGTTGGCTATTTAATGAATTTACTGCTGCCATCTATGGTTGTGTTTTAATGCCTTTATACGTGATATTTTGAATTTGTTAAATTAGCTTATTACTTTTTTTTTAAAAACTAATATAGTCTAAATTAGTTTGATAAAACATGGCATTAAATCCAGCATACGAAGCTATAGGTAAAGGCTTTGTTCACCAATACTATGCAATTTTCGACGATCCTGTTCAGCGACCCAATTTAATAAACATGTATAACGTAAGTAATCTTATCTGTTAATCTTTTTAAAAAAGTTGTTGCAAAGTATCTTTGAGTAGTAGACCTAGCTAAGTTCCAGTAAAATTTAGATTTTGCGAATATATTAATCATGTGATAGTTTACTTATAGTGTGATTAATTTCATTAAATTATGAACATATTAGGATGAGTAAATTAGCTTAAGTGTGTTTAAAAAAATTATGAGACGAACCCTAAGAACTGTACATTTTCAGGCGAATATTGTTTTCTTTAAAATTCAAAAATCACAAAAATGTATACAAGTATTAGGCATACACTTAAAAAAAGTGGGGAATCCAATAATACTAAATCCAAGAATTTTTTTTTTTTGCTGTATCCAAATACTCTACTTATGCAGTGTCGCCTTGAATCGTGCCCTTGATAGCTGCATTGGCAATCACATGACCAAGGGTAGATATGTCCGAATAGTCGCGAATAATATCCATGCAGTCTTCTTAAGGTCTTGGTCATCATGGATATGAAGGCTACCAGCCGTGCGCTTTTTTCACGGTGTCAGTTGTAGGATTTGCCTGGCCATTTTTTTAGTAATATCGTTTTGTCTGCTAGAGTACTGACTTATGTTTGGCCCCATTTTAAATAAAGTTGTTGCCGTTTGAATAGTTTGATGTAGTCTTTGCTATAAACGGCGTAAGAAGTGTAAAATCGTCAAGAATGCATCAAGTCTAAAACTCAAGAGTCCGACTAGGGAGTCTTGGACTATTCGGATACAGGCATTGTCACAGTGAACAATTCAAAACCAAACTCACATAAGTGACGCAGAAACGCTCATCATGGAAAAATCAATAAAATAGAATGGCTGAAACATGGATATTAGGCCTATAGAGTTGATTAATCTGTAATAATTTTCTATCGACCACACTTTTCTCTCTTTTGCAACAGAACAATTTCTTGAAGATAGCTAACTCATGTTTTCCTATCCAATCAAAAACACTCTTGCACATCCACTAACAATTTTACATCCAACATACACAAGGCCTACATTATAACCAAACTCAAAATATTGTAAGATTCAAGCGGACACACCTACAGGAATTCATCCACTGAAAATCAATTATTAAAATAAATAATGTAAGTCTTTTAGGGATAAATTATGTACAGTATACATTTATTTAGGTTGGAAAGGAATCTTACTATATTAATAAGGTTCTTTTTCAACCTAGCTTGAAACCTAACCTTCATTATGATTGTTACTTTGCTGAATTGATCTCTCCTTGCTAGCTTTTTATTCACCATTAAATTAGAATTTAAATTATTATTCACAAAATAAACTAAGTATAGTCTGTTAGATTTTTACCTGGATGACAGTTTTAAAATCAGATGTTTAGTTTTTGGGTTACCAACACTTGTAAAAGATCACTGTTTTGTAATAAATGTAAAGTTTTTTAATAACATGTTCAGGGTGTCTACCATCTGGGAAAATCAGGGAAAGCTGGAATTAGTTGGGAATTTGAAGTGGTTGGGAAAAAAACAGGAATAAGGAAGGAATTTGGTACTAAGGGGGAATCAGGAGGGTGGGGAGGTAGAAGGGTGGGACATATTTTTGAGTTGGGGAATTTTAGGAAATGATCAGAGAAAATGTCGGGAGCTCCATTGGTAAAGTTGAGTAGACACCATGAATTGTTATATTCTACATTTAGAATAACATAAACATAAGTTTTATCACACTATTTCATTACTTTAAATAATTTATTTTTACCCAATTATAAACAATATTTTAAACATAATTAAAAGTACTTATTCTTCATTTTGGAATGTTAATATAATGTGTAATATAGTACACAAATTAATACCTTTTAATACAGGCATCATATTTACTTGGAAAAGAGAAAATATTGGTAATTTTTTTATGTATAATACATTATTTTGTTATTAATTTTAACATATTTTAAAATATTTAAAACAATAAAATATATTTATCCACTGCGGGGGTGCATCATTGTAAATAACTTGTTTCTGTCATGCATAATCACATTATTTAAATTCGTTGGTTGCCATTTTGAAGCTATATTCATTAGACCTTTTGTGAAAGTACTGCGAATAATAATTTTCTTTAGTGGAATAGAACGCTAAATAAGCTTTGTGCCTGACCTCAAATAAATATAAATGATATTGGCCTAAATTACTGTGGTTTACTATCACATTCAGACATTATCATTTGTTTTCATTACAGTTATCCACAGTAACAGATGTCAGCTCTTGGAATATGGATATATATTAGGGATTATTTCTAGTAACTTTTTCAGCTGTCATCTAAGGGAACTAAGGTCGTGAATGTACTATATTTGACTTTCATAATATAAAATGATGTCATATCATAAGGGATCATGGATCAAACAACATAGGCTCTTGGGCTATTATGCATACCTATCGACTTAGTTTTTATTGAGCTGTCTGAATTTGGTAAAAATAAAATAATTTCAAATAAATAGAATAAGTCATATTGTATCATTGGATTTGCCATTTCCTTGTAAGTATAAGGATAGTAATACATTTTTAATTATTTGGTAGACCTACCTTATCTTAAGTGAAATAAGCCTACAATGTGTTATAGTATGATAAGGTTCCTACACATCAGTCCCAAAATTTATTTCAACAATTGAGACCTTTAAAAGACATACCGTTTCAATAAACTCCCCTTGCCTTTCAACACACTTGCTCCAGTGTGGCATGTGCTTTTTTATGCCAATCAGGGGAAAAAAATCCTTTTGCTGAGAAACGAACCATTGATGCATGATCAGCTTTCTTCACTTCTTAGTCTGTGGTGATTCTACAACCTCTTAAGGTACTGTAGGTATTTTTGAGGTCAGGACTATAGGGAGGCTGCACTCCAATACAGTACCTCATATTCTGCTGGAGAGTTTCAACAGTGTGGACAGCAGTACGAGGAGGGTCATTGCCGTACATCAACTAAACACCTCCCAACAAAAATCCTTGGCATTCGCTTCAAATTTAAGGCTTCATCTAGTAACAAGTAGGCCTACTGTTTACTTTTGAGTGCCTCTACTGGTAATGTTCCAGTATTCACCTTTGTGATTCCCAAAAAAGTGGGCATTACTTTTCCATATGTTTATTGAGTTTTGAATTTTGAACCTACTTTTGACTGGTGATTTAGGATGTTTTCATTCCAAACTCTTGATATTCACTCTCCGTCTTGTAGTGGTAGATTCATATTTTGTCACACATGATTATCCTTTATTTAAAAAAAAAGCATCACCTTCATTATCATAGCGGTCCAAAAGGTATTGGCAGATGTTCAAACATTTGTGTTTGGGACCTATCTTGTACAGACCTTAATAAAGTCAAGTATGTGTGGATGATTGAATCTGCAGAACCATGACTAATTTGTATGTGATTTGCCACTTTATCAAGTCATTGGTCTGTCTCTCATAACCATGGTACAGACTTGTTCAATGTTGTCATCAACAGTGGACTTGAACAGAAGATTTCTCACACATTCTTAATATGTTACACTTGTGCAACTTCTTTCAAACTTTTCAATCTATGTATCCGTAGACACTCTGATTTGGCAAAACACTGTTTCCTTACTGTGCTGGAAGGAAGTCTGCCATGAATATCTGTCCTTGACCTTTTGCCCACCAAAATCAGATCACAGCTCACTGCTCTTCTTTGGTGCATACAAAAAGCGGAGTGGCCATGTTAAGAGCCTGATCACAAAATAATGGACCAATCATGGCTAAACTTTCACCACAGGGACAACAGAGGTTCCATGACTACACATGCGCACACAGAAAACATTGGACCTACAGCCAACTGAAAATAATTAGGACTGCAATAAATTGTGATTAATTGCGTTTTCCTAAGCAGTTTCTCACTCTCTCTCCATATAAATGCCAGTATATTTAGTTGAAATTCTACCTTCCTCATCTCTATCCCAATGGTGTAAATATGTGGATAGATCGATGACTAGTAAAGCACTGTATACAAACATAAACAGCCTGTTTCTAAAGAATATCAAAGATTGGTAAAATATATGTTTTTGCTAAAGTTTTAAATCATTCATCACTGTGAAATTGGAAATATAAATTTCATCAGCAATTATTATTTTATAAGCACATCAAAATTAAATCCCTGGATTCTTAGTTCACTAGGCAGAGGTGCTGCCAACTGAGCTAACATGTCAGGCATATCAATGTTGAATAATCTTTTGATGACATTACTGCTACAACTGTCTCTTTTCCACAATCATTTTATGATCATCTTTTACAAATGCATCAAAGTGAGATCTTTAGTTTTCATTTATAGAGATAAACATATTCCACTGACTTTGAATGAGTCTTCTCCATCTAATTATTCAATGCAAGTATAACTTGAGATATAAATAATAACTAAATTCTTAGGTATTCATTTTTTTAAGCACTACGTCTAACTTACTACCTGTTCGGGTTATATACGCCTATATACTAATTATTACTCTACTGTGTTAGCGATGAGTATTTTTTTAGTACCATGTCTTACTATCCATTCGGGCTATATACTTATGTATTAACAAAGCAAATATAGATTAGGAAGGTTCTATTTGGAGGAAGTATACTCACATTTCTGTGAAGGGAAAGTGGAAAACTATTTAGGAAAACCATCCCCAGTGCACCCCACCTGGATCGAACCCCAATCTCCCAATCATTGGAGTGGGCATTGTATATTTTATATCAAGGTATTTATTTTATGAGCAAAGTTTCTTGCTGTTCTTTCCATTTTAATGAAAGAGTTGATACTATCGTACAGTAAAAACACTGACTTGCTTCTTTAAAACTTTAAAATCAAGTTACATAAAGATTATTCAGGAGTACTATGGTATATTCAATCACTGCGCTATAAAAATAATTTTTGTTAAATTAAATATTGAATTTCACTACAGTTAAATGTTTCCGGGCTACAGCATGTTAAGTAGCTCTCAAAAACTTGATTAAATATATGAAACAATCACAATAATATATTTCATATTGCACCCTACTCACATTTATTTAATTTGATTTCAGACAGAGACTTCGTTTATGACCTTTGAAGGTCAACAAATACAGGGGGCTGTAAAAATAATGGAGAAGATTACTGTGAGTGTAATATTATTAAATTATTCAATATAATTCAGGAAACATTGTTTGTTTTGAAAACAAATTTTATCATTAATAATATTTGTGGGGACAGCTTATGTTTATTATTTATTATGAACTTTGTTTTATCCTTCTAACATAACAAGTTACGTAATGTTACAAGTATTTCAAATTTCAACATTGACAACATCAAATTTCGAGGCAAACAAGCTGGAACATTTCAAAGATATTTAGATCAACATTTTTATATTTCTTCATTTAACAACCAAGAACCCTTTTACCCATTTCTGCCAATACTTAAGAAATATCCTACAATTTAATATGTTAATGTTTTTATGATTATGAAGTGTTCTTATCTTTAACTTGTTTGTGTTTTCTCTGACAATTTTAATATATTTATAAACAGCTTATTTGTGTTATTGATTTCATGCATATTATGTTATGAACATAGAACAAAGTTCAGAATAAATAATAAATGTAAGTTGTCACAGTTATTATTGATCAACTGTAAATTTACTAGTGCTTAAGTTGTACTTAGAGGAAATTGATATGAATTAATTGGAATATAATTTTTATATTTTCTTTATTGTTTTTCAGAGTCTAAGTTTTCAAAAAATCAATCGAATTATTACAGCAGTCGACTCTCAACCCATGTTTGATGGAGGTGTTCTTATAAATGTCTTGGGGCGGTTGCAAGTAAGAATCTTACCTTGTTTAGTAAAAACTGCAAAGGACAGCTTATTCAAATAGAAATGAGCTATCAAAAAATTATAACGGTGCATGCAACCCACTTATAATTTATTAATTGTAACACTTTAAAATTTGGAGTAAATAAAATTGATATATTATGGTAGTTATAGTTTTCCTAGCTACTTAAAAGCTAAAGAAAAATATCTTTATTCACTTATCTAGGCATAGATTACAGTGTCAGATTTTGTCGAAATGAACTATAAATATAAGTAGATCTCACAAAAATCTGACTGCGCAGTAATCTTGACTTTAATGTCAAGACCCTTGCTGTGGAGTTTTGAGAAATGAATTTATGGAGAAATGCACCCCAGTCTTGGACAAGTCCCTATATAACTAAGTTAGAGTAGTGGTGTATCAAGTTAAAAGTCTAGGCTTTTGATTCTAAGCTTGGACACTTAGTTGTCTAATAAAGTAAATGCACCAGTATGGATATAACCTGAACTAGGTTACATACACAAACAAAGAGATGGCATATGATATAACTAAGGAGGCACAGGAAGTATTGTTTTTATATTTATATGTGGTTCAAATAAACTATATTTAGACTGAGATGTTTTTAAATAAGTTTGTTAATAAAGCAATAAATACGGAACACCATGTAATTGTTGAGTGATTCTCTTCAGACGGACGAGGATCCACCCCATGCATATATCCAGACGTTTGTGTTGAAGCCAATAGGGACCAGTTTTTACGTCCAACATGATACGTTTCGCCTTGCGTTACATGACAGCATCTAGTCTAATTGCAGGCAAGATTATTACCTCACTTGATCAAGTCTGAGTTTGAACTTGGCCTAGCTTCAGCTAAAACTTGGGCATTTTAATATGGGAACAAGTTTCTGTTTTGATATATTTACAATATTTGAGAATGTCTTGACACTGGTCTTTCACTATTGGAGTGTGTTTGATATGAATCCTGGCTGATGACTTGAACTTGAGACAGATGGTGTGGTTCCAACTTAGGAGATTCCAGTATCAATAAAGTACCATTTGAAGCTTTCCCAGTGAGCTTAGTGCCCCACTGTTTTCAGCAGACTTGATTGGGTACCCTACCTCTTTTCATGTTATTTGGGCTTGTGCTTGTGCACTGCTTAATATGCTTTGCTGCTAACTCAACAAATTACCTTTTTTGGTTAATATTTCAGAGTAATTTTGATAATCATAGCAGACTTTACTGCACGATGGTTTGTAATAAATATAATAGAGAAGTATATTTGGTCATCAGCTGAGCTAGTATAGGTATACCCTGCTCAACTATAACCTGGGAGGGCATTATTTGATGAATAACATCATGGCACACTAGAGAGGTTTTTTTTCATTAATGGCTTTCCATATTTTCTCCAGATTAATGCTTGTGTATTCCTTAAAATTCACTTTCCTAATTCTGTATAATTACTTAAAATTAATTTGAGCTGTGGACATTCTGAACATCAAGTAAGACGTGTAATGCCAAAACACTATTTTACTATGTGCAAAGTCATGTAGAGGCATGGAATTTTTGCATGCTTTTTGGAATTACATCCCTCCCTATAAAATTATTGTTGGGGATTGAACAAATCCAATAAAACATGTGAACTCGGGCATACGTATACAAAGAATATCAATTAAATGTTGTAAGATATTTGTCAAAATTGGATTTTACATTATAAAAATCAGCATGAATTATTGTTGCAGCCTGTGGCTGGTTCAGCTTGGTAAAATTACTCTATCTTTCCCTGTCTTTTCACCATTCTTTTCCTTTCACTTGCATACTTGCTATTATAGCTCCTCCCAACTCTTTCTTCAGACTATTTTCTTTTCCATTCTCATTATGTGTCTCATCTTAACCATTGTAACAATACTGATTTGGGCCCCTCTTATATATTTAAAAAGCCATGGATGAAGTGCATTTCTCTTTACTGTATGTAAAATATCCTTTCAATACGTCATCCATGGAGAATCACACACTTTTCAGAACTGATGTCAATATATTGCACCATTAAAACAAAATCAATTCCGTAGTATTTACCAAAAATGCAAGTGATGCTAGCTCCCTTTACCCAATAGGAAGCTAGCCTTCATAACACCTGTTGCCAGGACTTTTTTGATTTGTTGGTTCTGACACTGGTCACGAGAGGTCCAAGGGGCAAGGGGTAGGTCATAAATAAGCCGCTTATGCGTATGAATACACACATTGCCAATGACATAAATCTACAGAATGTTGTAATAAAACAGTGTCGGTCGCATAGATCTAACAACTTATATCTTAAGTGCCAGTAGCATAAATATATCATTAACACAAAATATTGACAGTGCTGGTCACATAAATCTAGTAAAACAATTCACAGTGCCGGTGATGTAAATCTACAGAACGTTGTAATAAAACATTTCCACTGACTGAAATCCATATAATACACAGAAAATGTTACAGTGAAATAATCTGTAGTTCAACGAAAATTGTATCATTTTACATCATATCTTCTTACCGAAGATAAAATCACTTTAATAAATCGTGTCCAACACTAAAGGTGTTATTTATTAAATTAATATAACTGGTAATAATTCCGTGTCCTAATAATTGGTGCTTGATCACTGGGCTGTAAAAACCAATTCTCTCACAATAGCAAAATACCGTACCTCTTTAGTTAGTGCTCGATCACGGAACAATTATCAGCTAAATAAACGGTATCACTTCAACCGGCACCCATCACAGACACGTAGCATTTTAATTGCCACCCAATGCGGACCAATTAATTCTATAGCACTTTATCGTGCTTCTCTGACTATTTAATCTGCCCCCTGTAGCCTAACTCTAGTCCAAACATCTTCATTCCTAATCCTGTCATATAATAAAATAACATGAATTGCTGTAAAATCGAAATATTTAACAATGACATAATAATTTTACTATAGAAATTGATGGAAATAAAGATAAAAGAAACTAATAAATTTAAATTTAACTAAGAAAGCCCACCTATAAAAAGAGGAAAATGTTGGAAAAATCCAATAAACAAAGGTGACATCTTCTTAGTAAAAATAGTCCAACACACATTTAAACACAAAAACACAAATTGAGCATTATTTTGGAATTGTTTCCTTTATCATTATTATTATTATTATTATTAGCACCGCGTCTTACTACCCGTTCGGGTTATACGCACTTACGCTAATGTGTAATGGTAGGGTGATTGTGAGATGAAATGAAGGACCTACAGTTTAACGTGGAATCCGAACCACGGTGGTGGCCTGGCATTCCCCACATTCACAAGATGTCTTGCCAGAGGTGAAGGAAGGGTTTGGCAATCAGATAAATCTTTGCCGGTACCGGGGATTGAACCCCGGCCGCCAGCATAGAAGTCTGACACCTTACCCCTAGACCACCAGACCACCCGTTTCCTTTATCAAACAGAGAGAGGATAGAGAATACACTTTACACAAACACTAAATTATTCCATTTTGAATTCAAAAAGAAACTGTTAGAAACACTTTGGTAAACTGTTGGAGTGAAAATGAATTTCTAAAAGCAATGACTGGGGTTGAACAATATAAATAATATTAATATTTAATAATTAATTGGAAAATGGTAATATTGATAAAATATAAATAATAATACACAAATCATATTAAGGATAATAATTTTAAAAAGGTGTTAATCTCTTAGGAGGAAACTATCTTTCGTTAAAGCCTGGTGATAATCCATTGGTGGGCCAGTTCCACTATCTGAGTTGAGTACTGTTGCACTATTTGGGAAATGCTCTTAATATTTTGGTGGTTTAGCAGGTTTGAAAGTCCTGGTTGTGGGTACCAGCAGGAATGTGTACAGGCTTGTCCAGGTCTTTGTGGTTTATGTCAAAACAATGATTGTTCATTTGCTGTCTGAGATAACCTGTAGTAAGGCCTCTATATTCTGCATCACATGATTCATACTTTAGTTGATATACCAAGTTTTTTGTTTTGCATTTGTAATAATAATAATTATTATTATTATTAGCACCGCGTCTTACTACCCGTTTGGGTTATACGCACTTACGCTAATGTGTAATGGTAGGGTGATTGTGAGATGAAATGGAGGACCTACAGTTTAACGTGGGATCCGAACCACGATGGAGCCTGGCATTCCACACATTCACAAGATGTCTTGTCAAAGGTGAAGGAAGGGTTTGGTATTGCATTTGTAATGACCAGGGATTTTTGTATTCCAATTTAGTAACTTTGCTGTTAAAGGATGTAGCTGGTAAGTGGATCCCACATGTGCTGCAACGAGGGTTACTGCAAAGGTATGATCCTTTGGTAGTCTGTTTTTCTTTTAGGATTCTCTTATGGTTAGGAATCTTAGAACACACTAGAATATTGTGGAGATTGGGTGGTCGTTAGAAAGTGACTATTGAGGATGAACTAAGGTTTAGTATGGGTGAAACTGGCTAGGAACTTGTAGCCACTTTAAAGTATAGTGCTTATTTGGTGTAGACCAGGAAGCTATTGTGTTATGAGAAAGAAAGATGTCTTCCAACTTAGCACATATACTTATTGCTGTTCACACATTCTCGCTTAAGCACGTACTTTCCGCTGCGAGAGTTATTTGTCATCAAAATAGTGTAGGTCAAAATGTCAAGCAAACAGAATCATAAGACTTAAACAGTGAAAGACAAAATGGAGATTTTAAAGAAGTTAGATAGTGGAGAAAACATGTGCAAACTGAAGAAAGAGTATGGAGTTTGGCGTGCTACTGTGGACGATTTTAAGAAAAACAGACAGAAGATAGTGGAACACGTAAAGACAATGGAGTCAGGACCAGTAAAGCGTAAAATATTACTAGTTGGTGACTGTCCAAAGATGGAAAACGCTCTCTAAATGTGGTTCATGCAAGACCATTCTAAACACACCCCTATCTCTGGAGAAATTTTGAAAGTGAAGGCAATCAAGCTTTATCAGAAAATTAACAAAAAAGATGATTTTTGTCCCAGTATTGGGTGGTTGGATAAATTTAAAGAGATTTGGTATACATTTGTTATCCATATCAGGTTAAAAACTCTCAAGCAACGAATCTGCCATGCAGTCATTTATCCAACTTTTTAAATAAAAAGTAGAAGAACTGGGTCTTCTTCTGGACCAAGACTACAATGCAGACGAGAGCGGTTTGTTCTGGAGGATGTTGCCCAATAAAACATTTATATCCTCTCAAGAAGCGAGTGCACCAGGCTGTAAAGTGAGTAAAGACAGAATCACTTTTATGCCATGTTCAAATGCTACCAGAGGGCACAAACTTGATTTGTTGGTGATTGGTAAAGCTAAAAAATCCCAGAGCTTTCAAGAATGTTTGTCTGCTACAAGAACCAAGGGAAAAGTTGGGCCACAAGATAAGTGTTCAGTCAATGGTTTCATGAAGAATTTGTCCCAGAAGTGAAGAAAGTTTATGAAAAGATCCAACTTGCCCGAAAAGGCTTTACTTGTACTTGACAATGCTCCAGGCCACCCAAACAAATAATAACTTAAATCAAGTGATGGGAAGATCCAAACCATGTTCTTACCACCAAACTGCACACCTCTATTTCAGCCTATGGACCAAAATGTCATCCAAAAAGTAAAGTCCTATAAAAATAAGTTGCTCCTTCACATCATCTCTCAGGGTGGTGACATAAACATGGTGGCTACAGACAGGAAAAACAGGGAAAACCTGGAAAAGTCAGGGTATTTTTGGATGACAGGGAAAGCAGGGAAATGTCAGGGAATCTAACTAAAAATAAGGAAAAGTAAGGGAATTAAAAAATATATCTAAAATATCCCATTAATTTCGCAACAAAACACTAAAACAAAAGTTAATAATACCTAAATAAAATAATATTTTAATTTTTAAAATAACCTATAAAACTGTTTATGTTTAGTAGATACAAACTTTTTTAATATGTGGTCAATAATAACAAAAGTCATCATCCACCATTAAAACTGGAAAAAAGTAATCAGGGAAAATTGAAAAATGTTGCCTGGAAAAGTCAGGGAATTTTGCAAAATATGTTTGTAGCCAACCTGATAAAGCAGTTGTTCAAAGAATTGAACTTGAAAGATGTTGTATTCGCCCATGCTCACTCATGGGACTCTATTTCACCTAACTTAATCCAATCATCGTGGAAAAAACTATGGCCTAGGATGAACACTTCACAAGAAACAGAAGAATGGGCTGCAGAAGAAGATCTACCTATTGCTGATTGGTTGCAAAGTTTTTCAGAAAGAGAACACGAGATAAGCGAGGCAGACTTAAATTCTTGGTTTGAAGGGAACACTGAAGAAGGAGAGCAAATGATGACAGATGAAAAAATATGTGAAGAAGTACTACAAGAAGAGGAACGCCTTACAGAAATATTAGAGCCACCAACTACTCGAAAATAAAACCAGATATGGCATTCAACTGTTTCAATACCTGTATAACATGGGCTGAAAGAAACTTATCTGCTAAGAATGTTATAGTGCTTCGAAACCTCAGAGAAAATATTTTTAAACAAGGACTACAAGTTGCAAAAAAATAAATAAATTAAGAACTATTTTAAGATAAATTAGTTAAGTAAGATAGTTGTCTTAAAGAAATATGTAGTATGTGAATACATACTACCTACATATGTAATGCTTTATTTTATTTACCTTGAATTTCCCTATATAATCCAGTAATCCGAATATTCCAATAATCCGGTACCTCCTAGTCTTTAACAGTGCCAGATTAGTGAGAGACTACTTTATTTAGAAATGTGTCCAAGGAGTGAAGCAAGATCATGAAATTGTTGTCAATGTAGTGCTGCCATACAGAGGGTTTGATGAGCTGAAATTGTTAAAAGCATTCTTCTAATAGTCCTATGTAAAGATTTAGGTATGAGGGAGCCATGCTTGTACCCAAAGCTATCCCTAGTGTTTGTCCAGAAAACGAAAGTTGGTGAATTGAAGGATCATCCCAGCCAGCTCTACCAGTAGAGAAGTGGTTGTTTTAGACCCCAGAGGTCTGAGCTCTAAGAAATGCTCCATTGCTGACATACTATGTACATTGGAGATGTTAGTGTACAGTGCTGTGATGTCAATAATGACCAGAAAACAGTTTGGTAGAAGGTTTTTAATTTTGTGAATTTTGTCTAAGAAGTGTTTTGTAAATTTGTATGAATGAGGGATGTTGTTTTACAGAGGGTTGTAGTTGTGAATCAAACAGTGATAACATTCTCTCAGTTGTCTGAGAGCCGCAATCAGAAATGGCTGGATGACCAAGTGGAGGGCTCACTTCTTTGTGGATTTTAGGGAGGAGATACTTTGGATGAAGAAGTTTGGGAGCTTGAGGGTTTTGTGAAAAGAGAAGTTGAAGTGTATTTGACTATTTCTCTTATAAAAGATAGAAGAAAGAAAGATGTCACCTTTGTGTATTGAATTCTTCCCACATTTATCCTCTTTTCCAAGGTGGACTTTCTTAATTAGATTGATACTTATTAGTTTATTTTAGTATTTTTTTTATTTTTAACAATTTCCATTATTATAAAATATATTATCAAAATAGCATTCAATATATTTAAGATGTTATAAAACTAAATGAACATTCTATTAGTTTGTATTTAAAAAATATTTATGGAAAAGTAATTGATAATTTAATACACATCTATAAATATTGAAATTTCAACCTTTATTAATATTTTCATTAAATCTGTTACTTCAATAGTTATACTTGATACTTTAAAAGTGGTATCTTCAAGTTTCAACAACCCGCAAGAGTTGTCACATGTTCAAGGGCATCACTCTCTCAATAGTTTATACTGCTGACCTTAGAGGAAGATTTATTTTTGAATCCTTACCAGGTATATAAAGGGACTTTTTTTACAATTGTTTACCTCACTATCTTCACATAAATGTGGGTACATTTCCTCTGAATTCTTACTTTCTCATCCCTACTGTAATAGTACCTCCGCTTCATTTGTAATTCATTTTAATTATTACTACATTATTTGTGTGTCGTCATTTAAAGTTGAATTGCTACAAAGGTTGGCAGAGGCAGAAATGTAAATAGGCCATTTTAATGTTTGCTTGGAAGTGCACTAACTTTAATGTAATTCACGGCAATATGGTTTAAAAATATTTATAATCGCAGAAAAACTACTTAATCATAAGTTTAAAAGCTACAATACAATTATTTACCATAAATACGAGAAAAATCCTCAGAGCTTCTGTAAAGTTCTTAGCTCAAGTAGAGTTGAGTGGCTTTTGTTAGGGTTGAGAAGAGTCAACCGCCCAATTTACATTACCTTTTTACTATTGATCCTAAAATCAACTTTGAAAACCATTGAGATTCGCTGTGACCGGTGACCTTGCGAATATATTATTTTTTAAATTCTCATGCTATAACTGCTTCATTTTAAGACTGTATTCATTGTTATGTGAACTACAATTTTGATCAGTTTGTTTAACAAATGCAAAGAATATTATTTTGATCAATCCAAAGAAAAATAGCTTTCTCTATGATTAGAACACAAGACTTGAGGATTGTTAACAAATTAAAAAGGAATTCCAAGACAGCATCCTTTTTAAACAAAAGCCTTTGTGTCTATTTTTTAAATTTATTTGAGGTATTTAACATGCACTTTCTGAACCGACTGATTTATTTGTTTATAACATGTATGGACTTTAAGACTATAAGTCAGGAAGAACAAATAAAACTAATTATATTTACCTTGACTAGAAGGTTAGTCTCCACTGTATCAGGTGAGAGGATTCTGATTTATTGTATTAATGTTTTATTGTTTATATAGCAAAAGGACTAAGAGGAAATAACCAGTAATGTTTTTAAAGATTAAAATTTCCTAGATTTATGATTATTCAGTGCATTAAAGGCAGGTCATGGTTTGAGATTTTTTCCAAACAATTTATTAATTCTACATGTTGCTTCTGAACATTATTTAAAATAAAAGTCTAATAAAAACTTTTAGTCAATATAAATAGTTTTCCTTTCATAATCCAACAAGTTAATACCTTTTTATGAAACAATATAGTTCTGTACTGACATTTAACTTCATATAAAAACAATTGTTTTCACCAAAAATTTGGCAGGAATTGAATTAACAACTTTTCTCAATTTATAATATGCACTATTCATAATGCTTTCTTAAAAATACATAGTTGCTAATAAGAGATGAAGGGAGTGTCCTTTTCACACAAATAACTGACTTGCGAACATGTGTACCTTCAATGCCAATGAAAGAAAATTTTTGCTATAGTCAAATTGTATTTTTGAACTAACATTTTTAAGCATGTATACAATTTATGTTCAGTGGTTCCTTTGAAAGTTAAAATTGTTCTTTATTAACACCACAGCTATCAAATATTATCAAATATTATTCTCACAAATACCAAAAGCTGTCAAACACACACCCTTTATTGAAAAGAGAAAAGAAAAACAATGTTTAATTGTTTCAATGATCACTCACATGTTTTGACATCAGCTCTATTATGTCTTGGTTTATATTCATGCATCACACATTTTTAGTAGTGAATAGTGCATAAATTTTGTATGCATTATGCATAGACTTAAACATAACCAACCCCTGGACTCGGCCAATGAGAATGGTGAGAAGAGGCTCTAGTCAATCAAAGGCCAGTCAGTATACACAGAAAACGAAAAATATCTTCTGTTCATGATTGAAATGCCTTGTATTAGTCATACTTGTTTTTTGTCAACAGATTTTCTTTGTTTTAGCATAATTGAATATGATTGTAAATATGATTGATAAAAAGTAGAAATATTTAATTTTTGATTATGTAATTGAAAAGTATTTATCCCATAATATTAATGACAATAATAAAAGGGAAGGTTGACTTTAGAGGAAGTGAACCCGTATTTGTTAGATAAAGATCGCCGCGGGTCAAGTAAACCGAACAAACAAGATAACACAATTAAAACAAACATCAGTCAGCACAATAAAATTACAAGTGATGAAGTCACGATGAACGCTCCAAGCTTATAACGGGCATGACTCGACTTTCTAGTGTTTGTTAAAGATTTGCACTGCGCATGCTCAAAGATGGCTACACTAAACAACCGCAAATCATCATAAACGAATACCAACATTCCAACACTTCCCCTCGAGTAGGTTGTCGAAAGAACGTCACCATTGTGAATCACCCAGTCTGGCAGATCCCATGCATTGCATCTGTTTAACTTTGGGCAGTCCTTTAGTTAAGAAGTCTGTGACTTGATCGTCCGTTGAGATGTGAAGTACACGAAGTTCCTTGCGTTTGAGTACATCCCTCACGAAGTGATGATGGATGTCGATGTGCTCTGCCAACTTCAATAAGCTTCTGTTGTCACAGAAAATAGCCATCTCGCCCAAGTCGCCAAAATTTATCTCGACAAGGAATCGTTGCAAATAGACGGATTCCTAAACGCTCTCTGACAGAGTTATGTATTCTGCCTCTGTCGTCGACAGGGCAACAGTTCGCTGTTTTTTTGATTCCCAGGATATCGGTCCACCATGTAGCATGAATATATACCCAGTGTAAGACCTCCTGTCTTCAGGACAACTTCCACAGTCTGCATCTACAAATCCTTTGACTGGTCCTGGATCCGAGCCATAAGTAACCCCATTTTAATGGAACCCTTTAGATAGTGTAATACACGCTTGGCGGCCTTCCAGTGATCAGTCCCATAGCAGTTGTTGAACTGTCCCAAATGGCTTGCAGCAAATGATATGTCGGACCTTGTAGTCAATGCCAAGTATGTAAGAGCTCCGGCCAGCTCGCGGTACAGAAGCTTTAGATCATCTTCTGACTGCTTTTCGTTTCTCCTCAACTTCAAGCTTGTATCCACGGGGGTGGCAACAGATTTGCACTCGGATGTGCCAAACCGCGAAAGCAGATCGCGTACGTAGCCATGCTGATGCATCGTCACATGCTCTTCTGTCTGATTAAACTCTATCCCCAGACAAGATTTAGCATAGCCTAGATCCTTGACTTCGAAGTGTTTGGCCATTCTCCTTCCAAGTTCAGCAATCCCCTTCCGGTCACGAGAAGCAATTAAGATGTCGTCAACGAATGTCGCAATAAGTATAATGTCTTCCCCTGAACCAATATGGAACAAACAAGAGTCTGAGACTGATGGCATCGCACCCAGGCTTCTCAAGGTTTCGACCAGCTTAAGGTACCAGCTCCTTTCAGCTTGTCGTAAACCGTAAAGCAATTTCTTCAGGAGGCAAACCTTGCTCCACCCTACTCAATTCTTCAAGCATAATCTTTGCCTTCATCCCGATCTGACTCTGGCCTTCAGAGTCAACAATATCCTGAAGGATTTCTCGTAAAGTCTTCGATGGTTCCATATAAACCTCTTCTTCTAGGTGTCCATTCAAGTATGCAGTTTCCACATCAAATTGCCTAATCTTCATTCCGTATTGGGCTGCAATGGATGCCAGGAGATGATTGGTACCTATTCGAGCCACTGGAGCGAATGTTTCTGTGTAATGAATGCTGACTAAGGCCTTGAGTGACCAAGCATACTTTTTTCTTTCAAGCTTCCCATCCGATAGGAACTTGTTCCCTAGAACAATTCAGCTGCCGACAACTTTGTGACCTCTAGGACGATCGAGTATCCAAGTCCTGTTCCTCATAATGGATTTCATCTCATTGCCGATAGCTTGGCGCCATTCGTCCACATCGAGACCGCACATTGTTTCCTTTATGGGTATTTCCAAGAGAAACGCCTGCTCCGCTTCCTCAGTGTTTTCAGCCAGACTTGAAATGACTTGGTACTGCTTCGGTCTTCCCCTCGAACCTAACCTGACCTTCCTTGGCCAGCCACGGCCCCTTGTGTGATCGATTTCCTGACGCACATCTACGTCAGGTGCTGTGTCATCGGGGATGGAAGAGATGTCTCCATCTACACCCGATCCATCAAGTGATGGTGCATGCACTTCAAAGGTGTTGTCAAAGACAAGGAATACCTCGTCTTTGTCATCCTCATAGTGTGTGATTGGCTGATTTGACGTCATGGCTTATCACCACTTGACACTTCCTGGTTGACACCACGCGGTATGCCTTGGACTCTTCCACGTAGCCAAGGAAGAGCCCATCCTGTCCATGAGAGTCAAACTTTTCTCTTCCAGGTTCTCTGTCCAGGTAGAGCACTTCACTTCCAAATACCCTAAAGGAAGACACGTCCGGCGCTCCACCGGTCCATTTCTCGTACAGTGCTCGACCAGCCAAGCTCTTTGTTGGTGAATGTGTGGAATGCCAGGCCGCCACCGTGGTTCGGATTCCACGTTAAACTGTAGGTCCTCCATTTCATCTCACAATCACCCTAACATTACACATTAGCGTAAGTGCGTATAACCCGAACGGGTAGTAAGACGCGGTGCTAATAATAATAATAATCTTTGTTGGTAGACAATTTCGGAGGTAATTTGCAGTATTAATCGCCTGAGCCCAGAAGGAATCGGGCAAATTTTCTTCCATCAGAAGGCATCTAGCAACGTCAAGAAGAGAGCGATTCTTTCTTTCCGCTGTGCCATTTTGCCCCAGGTTGTATAGGACATTCAACCTTCTAGGGATCCCTCGCCTTTTAAAGTACTCGTAAAACTCCTTGTTAGTGTATTCTCCACCATTGTCGACTGCAAGCACTTTACAATTTTACTCTTTTAGTTCTCAACGAGGGTTATGTACTCAATAGTAGCATACATCTGAGTGTATCACATCCAAGACGTCTGTGTGACGGTTTGATTTGCTGGAAAACAGGGCCCTTGTCATTCTTCCTCGTATACAAATGTCACAGTTCATCTTACTTGCTGAATCCGCCAGCACAACTATCTTCACGACACCTTTACGAATTGCGTCCACAATGTCCTTCACATTAATGTGACCCAGGCGTTTGTGTAACAAATCAAACAGAACTTTGTTTTCTTTCAAAAGTGAAGTGACTGTGCACGTGCCCTGTTTGAATTCACACACATAGTACAAATCGTCGACTCTAACAGCATTTAGTACAGTATTCCCATTCGAGTCTTGTATAGTGGCACCGTCTTTTTGAAACAAAACATCAAATTCATGATACGTTATCTTACTGACGGATAACAGGTTTGTTTTCAAGTCAGGTACATACATTGCATTGTCTAGTGTTACGTTCCTTTTATCACTGAATACGTTTGCTACAAACTGTGCTTTGCCTACGCCTGCCGTGTCAGCTGTTGCGCTGTTCACAAGGTTTAGCGCACCATGCCCGGTGTCATGCATCTCACGAAAATGTTTTGTTTCATTGCACAAGTGCGTTGTTGCGCTGCTGTCTAGACACCACTTCCGGTTTAGATTGTTTAACTTGCATGCCGAAACATTTAAGCATATGTTATTCGCACATTTAGCACTTTCTTTTTTGTCCTTGCTTCGACACTCATTCGCCTTATGCCCAGGCTTTCAGCACTTAAAACATCGAATTATGTGCACACCTCTCTGTTTTTCGCAGTCACTTTTGTTCACTTCGAGTTTGTCTTTCTGTTCGTGCCAGCCACCATTTTTTTTGCAAACATGGCACCCGACATCCTGTTCCGTGCATTGCTCTTACAAGCATAACTTCTATAATTTTAATGCGAAGCGCATCCAGGGTCGGCAATTTGTCACACAATTCAATGACACCTAAAGTTCTCAAAACTAGCGGGTAGGTTGCAGAGTAATAAAATCGTCAACAAGTTGGGTTGATCGCGACCTCCATGTCATCATCTTGTCTACAGAGTTGAAAAAACTGTTCAAATACGCGCGCACATCACTCATATCCGCAATTTTCTGCAGCGTTAATCTCTTCAAAAGGGTTGCCTTTCTTGCCGGACCTTTGGATTTATATATATCTTCCAATTTCCACCACATTTCATGCAATGTTTCACAATTTTTCACTTGCTTGAGTTCACTTAAGGATATAGACAAAATTATGTCCAACCGCGCCTTCATATCATTCCGCACCCATTCTCGCACATTGGCTTTGTTGGCACAATCGTTCATCAACTGAGGTTTTAACGCGCCACCGTTCATGAACTCCCATACATCGGCTTTAATTAACACAGCCTGCATTTGCAGTTTCCAGGTATCATAGTTGTCTTTGCCTAGAAGTTCAATCCTTGATACATATGCGGTGTTCATGGGTCGATCTCGGAACTATCATGCATCCGTTTATCTTTTATGTTAAACTTGCTATTTTACACGACACTCGCAAACCTGGGCCCATAACCTGTTAGCTAAAGATCGGTGCGGGTTCGAACAAATAAGATAACAATTAAAACAAACATCAGTCAGCACAATAAAATTACAAGTGGTGAAGTCACGGATGTACGCCCCAAGCTTATAAGGGGCATGACTCGTCTGTCTATTGTCTGTTAAAGATTTGCGCTGCGCATGTTCAAAGTTGGCTACACTAAACAACCGAAACTTGTCATAAAGAATACCAACATTCCAACAGTATTTGCATAGAGGGAGAGTGGAAAACCATTTAGGAAAAACCACCCCCAGTTTACCCGACTGAGATTCAAACTCTGATCTCCCCAACCTCGGCAGTTTAGCTGAACATGAAACAAGCCCGTTAGCTAACTACGCCACCTAGACGGGTGAATTTACTATAAAATATAAGAAAATAGCTGTACTGTACACAAGGCACAAGGTGACTGCTTAGAGCTCATATAACTACTATTGCTGTAGCTCAACAAAATGTACACTGAAACCTGCCATATGTTGCATCAACAATGGGATTCTGATTGTAATACCATAGTGGATTTTTGTTTTCAAATACTAACCAGGCCCATAAAATATCATTTTGTTTATGTAGATGTAGAATATTGTGAAATATGATGAAAATATAGCATGACTGAAAATGGCCACAATATCAATCGAGTATAACTTCATATTGTGTGTCCTTGGCTTATACGAGGTTTGGCTATTAAATAACTGGACTGATGATCTAAAAAACTGTATTTACAAAATTACTCAATGGACATGTTATCACCTTCAATGTAGTCCCTTCCCTGATCCCAACACCTCACTCCACTGTTGGAAGCAATGTTTCAGGCTCTCTTCTGAGAGGCTGTTCATGAGCTTCGTCTCTTTTTCCTTCACAGCATCAACAGACTCGAAACGGGCACTTTTTAGTACAAACTTTATCTTGGGAACAGAAAAAAGTCCCACGGGGCTAGATCAGGTAAGGTGGATGTTCCAACATGGGAATCTTGTGCTTCACTAAAAACCTCTTGTTAGACAGCAATTTATGTGCTATCATAATTGCTTTGAATTTGGACTAGCTCATTAGTGCTTTCTTTTGTCTTGGTGAACTGAGACTCTTCCAATGCATGGATTGACACTTAGTTTCAGGTTCAAACTGAAAAAAAACCATGATTCATCACAAGCTATCACATTTTCTAAAAAGTTTGGATCATTTTCGATGTTATGAAGGATTACAACACAAATGTTCTTTCAAGTTTCCTTTTGTTCAAGAGTGAGTAGTTTTGGCACCATTTTAGAGCAAACTTTTTTCATGTGTAAATTTTTATGTAAAATTTGTAGAACAGTTTTCTTTTCAATGTTATATAAGTCGGCGATGCTCAAATGCTCAGGTGTTAAATTTTTCGAACAATTTCACTCACCTTTTCAATATTAACATCTGTTTTTGATGTGCGAGGAAGGTTGGTGTGCAAATCCTCTTCGATCTCTTTCCTCCCCTCCATCAATTTTTTAAACCAATCTAACCACGAGGACGAGATAAACACGGATCATCATAAACTTCCTTTAACAAATTGTACGTTTCTGTAGAGGATTTATCAAGTTTTACAAGAAACTTCACGTTGACACGCTGCTCACCTTTTACACTCAACATAATTCCGATAAAGCTCAGATACTTGGTCCACTTCGAACAAAGGCTACGGCTGAACTTTCGGTTGCACAACCTTGAAGTTTGGAAGGTAGAGGGAGATAAGAACATAGATCAATACCTGACCCTGCTGGCTGTTGCTGTGACCTCAGGTAAGTGGCAAAAAAAATGAGTCCGGTTATTTAGTAGCCACACCTTGTATTCTTGATCTGTTAGTTTTTATCTTACATGCTAGTGTATTTACCAACTTATGTTTATTTTGCTTATTGCATGTTCACTAACCTCAACCAATTTCTTCTACTTGTTGGGTTACAACTAATCCAAAGAGGTGTCTGTATTCTTCATTGCTAGGAAAGTTCCTAAAAATGGTCAGTTTTCAAACTATGAATGCTTTAAATTAAAGTTCCTAAATTAAAAATGACCAGTTTAGTTCCTTAACTACATTTACCTTATTGATTTATACATTTACAGGATGCTACTTTATTGAACAACCAGTAATTTTCAGGGAATTTTGGGCATGACTATGAATTTTTGAGAATATCTAACCGTTTTTTAACAAACTAGTAAAATATTTTTTATTAACTAAATTACCTAGATTAAATGTGTTTTAGCATTAAAAGTTAATTTGTTTAAAAAAAAATTAAACTGCCAAATTCAGGCACATTTTAATTACTTAAAAAATATGGGTAGAAGTATAGGATTTTTTAAGCCCAGAAAAATTTAGAATTTTCAGGGAATTTTTCCCAAGATTGTGTCGACACCTTGATTAATAAAACAAAATTTGAAAAAAAAGTAAAGTTCTATGTGATATAATAATATAATAAGTATTATTTTATTTTATAGTTATAACTACAAATTAATAATAAAACACCAAAACATTAACTTCTCATAGTATATGAAATAAATACAAATATATTGAATGCAGGAAATATTTCAACAAAACTGTTAATTCAAGATCAGGCTCTAAGTGACAACTCTCCTGGATTGATGTGTTTCTTGAAACTTATTCATCTTGATAGTTTCATAGTAGAATAGCAGTATCATATCTCTGGCGAGCATATGGCTTTGGATTGAACATAGGACGCCAACACACAGCAAACTCTAGGAAAGTCATCTCACACCCAACAAAAAGGCAACCCACCATAAAGTGTAATATTGTACAAATGATTTGGATCTATATTGTAACTCAAATTGCTATTTTAAAAAAAATTGCTTTGTGTTGTATATTTACCAAAGTCACTTAATTCTTCTGCATACTATGGAAGGATTTGTGACAGTATGTTCTTTGAAAAACTTTCCATTTCACTAACATTGGTAGAATGGCCATTTAATCATCCTTTATCAGGATCCAACAAGACCAACAAACAAAGAAATTTAGATAAATGTGTAACAACACACATTTGAAACTATGCAATATCTGGCTGTTTTTAAAAAGAAAACTCATTGATTTTATTATTGAAAAAAGAATTTACTAGGCTTTCCAAAGTATTCTTGCTTCTCTGAGATCTATTAGCGAGGAAGCCAAGTAAACTTTCATAATTTACTTGACTAGAAAGGTTATTACAAATATATTTAAGCTGGATAGCTTAAAAATATTCATTTGAAATGGTAAATATTCACTTGAAATGGTAAACATTCAGAATTATGTTTTAAACAAGCGAATTCATTGTTTATGAATCCTAATAGTAATCCACTCTGAATGATATTCATTTAACAAAATTCTTAAACAATACAAAATAAAAATCTTAAATGGTGTCCATATCTGAATTTAACTAGAAACATGTATTTTAGTATGTAATATTTTGTGTCAAATCCCATCACAATAGCTTAGCTGTTTGATGGGTATGCCGGAGAGATATAATTTAAAATATAGAGTACACCAAAAGTAGTGCGGGGGGCTTAAAACACTTCTAAAATATCGAAAAGCCAATATATGTTTCCAGTATATTTTAGGTTATTATTTGGACTTGCAGATTTATTGATATTATTATTTTCTAGTGGTCACAAATTGTTGAGCTGTATCTAAAAAATAATTGCTCAGTTATTGCAGCTCAAATATTATACCATTGTGAAAACAATGTAAATTTCACACCTTCAAAGCATGTCATTTGTCGCTTTCTAGCACAATTTCATGAAAATGATAAAGTGGAGAGTAAAAGAAGAATAGGCTGACCTTAAACAGCAAAAAGGAGTAAAACTGAAACAGTGTGAAGTTGTGAAGTCCATAAAAATCTGCAAGGTGGCATTATTTAGATTGTTGGATTTCTGAAACCTCCTTGATGTGCATTTTAAGAAAGGAAATCAGCTGTCATCCATACAAAATTTAGTTTGTGAAAGGACTTTGGCTGAACAACTATGAAATCCAAATTCACTCTGCAAGAGTTTTTGGATATATGTTTGCATATACAAACAAAATGTTTAAGCTAATGATGTCTGATGAGGTGCAATTCACTTAGGGAGGTTTGTTAATGTAAAAAACTGTAGAATTTGGTCTACAGAAAACCATTAGCAATGCACCCACACACAGAATTGTCAGACCTTGCTTTTTTTTTTTTTTTAATCCCTTGTGGTTTCAACAGGATATTGTATGTCACACTCAGGAATACCATGAACATGTTGCGTGGAATCTTAGGAAATCGAATCATCTCACATAATGGTGAAATCAACTGACAGGCAAGACCTTTTGACTAACAGGCACCTAATTGTTTCCTGATGGGGGCTACACAATAATTGAAATAAATTAACCCAAAATACTTCATAAGTTAAAGCAGAATATAGGAGAAGAAATTCATGAAGTTGCTTAGGGAAGAGAATGTAAAGGTGCACTTGAAATGTAAACTCTTATAATTTCAGGTACATTATCATCATCATCATCATCTGTTTCCAGCCTGTAGCCGGGTCAGTTTAGTAAAATGCCTCCATCTTCCTCTCTCCTTCCACCAGCCTTCCACTTTTAATAGCTTCCATTCTTCTCCTCTCACTTGAACACTTTCTGTACTCTTCTTCTCCCATCTACTTCTCAAGCTCTTGTGAATTTTTTTTCCTACATACTTCGTTTCCAACATTTTTTCTTTAGCATCCTCTTGGCGACCTGGTGGTCTAGAGGTAAGGTGTCGGACTTTTGTGCTGGGGGTCCGGAGTTCAATCCTCGGTCCCGGCACAGATTTATCTGATTGCCAGACCCTTCCTTCACCTCTGATAAGACGTGTATTAATCACAACTTGTGAATGTGTGGAATGCCAGGCCTTCACTGTGGTTTGTATTCCACGTTAAACTGTAGGCCCTCCATTTCATCTCACAATCACCCTACCATTACAGATTAGCTTAAGTGTGTATAACCCGAATGGGTTGTAAGACACGGTGCTAATAATAATAATCAAGCATCCTTTTTCCGTCCTCATTACATACCCATACGATCTCAGTCTTGCTTCCTCTACTATATCATGTACTCCCTGTACCCTACTTTTTTACAGATAATCTTGGTTCTCCTTGTGACAACAGACATGCTCCTCACAAACTTCATTCCCATGATACGCACCTTCCTAGTCTCTCTTACATTCACTGTCCATGTTTCTGCTGCATATGTGACAATGGGTACAAAGTACGCCCTGTAGAATACTTCCTTACACCTCAAGGGCACTTCTCTTCTCTATAGCAGGTCTCCTACACACCTTGTTATCCCTCGCTTGTGGCTTCGGGGTAACTGGTAGTGTCTAGTCAAAGTACAGTCGCCAGGGGAGGTTTGTTGTTAAGCACCAATCTCGTGAGTCTAGTGGGTGAGAGTAAGGAAAAGAGATGGGGGAGAAAATGTAGGCGAGTTGGGGAGTGGCTAAGGTATGCAAATGATAGCCCTCAGGGTTTAAAGGAGAACTTTTAGTAGGTGGGATTCAGGTGGTTGGTGAGAGAGGAAGACGAGGAGAGGAATTAGATAACTCAGGGGTAGGGACTCTTGGAGATGTTGGAGCGGAATGGGGACGTTTGGGGGTCCAGGTGTTGCAGTCGGGATAGTAGAAAATGGGCCAGCGGGAGGAATACTGATTGGTCGCCAATGTCCTCTTCAAGATCTTCTGTCGTGGGTCTTGCCGGAGCGGCGGGTTTAGCCCAACCCGTATTTCACCGGTGAAAACAACAACCAGGTGGAAAGGGTGGAGTGGTAGAAGGAAGGAGTCGCAGTGGGAGGTAGGGATCAAGCTCCGAGGTGGGGAAGCTAGGGTGATTGTCCCGGCAACGTGAGTCGTGGTGGTAGGTAAGGTGATTGTCCCGGCAACATGAGTTGCGATGGAAGGTTGTCCTGGAAACGTGAGTCACAGTGGGAGGTAAAGGATGATGGCGAAAGGAGAGGTAGTTAAGACAAATAATGCTTTTTTAGAAGAAAAAAAATGACAATTTATTAGTGATCATTCGAATTGGTGGTACACCAGGGTTGGGTCACCACTGAAACTGTTTCAGGAATCACCATGTTATATACCCTCTACTGCTGCCTAGCCTTGTCCATTGGGAGGAAAAGGGGGCTTCCCATTGGTGTATGCAAATGTGAGAGACAGTGGCCATCACGCGAGCCAATAAAAAGAGAGCGTTTATGAGCTCTGAGTAAAGTGGGGAACTCATCATGGACGGCTCAGGAAACATGAACTAACTCTCCCTGCTGTCCTCTTCTCATTACATCCTCTCTATTTTCACCTTTCGCCTCAATCACTCTTCCATGGTACTTAATGTTCTGCACTTTTCTAAGCTCTACTCCATCCAACTTTATTGATTTATTAGGCCTTATCCTCTTCATTTTCATTACTATCACTTCACACTTTGCCATGCTAAATTTCATTCCACTTTCTTTCACAACCTCATTCCATTCTTGTAATTGTTCCTGCTTCCTTTTCCTTCTCCCTCTATACCATCAAGTCATCAGCAAACAACATGGCTTTCATTCTCTTCTCCCTAAGATTTCCTACCACTTTGATTCATGCTGTTCCTCTCTCCACCTTCCTTTCATTTTATTTCTTATTCTCTTATCTAGCATCTTTTCATATTTTTGTACAGTGGCACATCAGCATTGTCCCCCTATATTATGTACACCTCTTCCTGTCTCCTTTCTTGAAAATAGGAATTATAACGCCCTCTTTACAGTCTTGCGGTACCTTGTTCTCCTTCCAAACCACTCTCAGCATCCTTTATAATCAAAACATACCTACAGTAGCCCCATGGTTTCTTTGGTGCTGACTGACAGCTCACAGCTGACTTCTGACTGTTAACATTTAGGTATATACCTAAATTTTGACTGTCAGAAGTAACAGCTGCTAAACACATGTTCTTGCAGATCATATGGTTTGGCGTAGGGATACATAATTTGGTCTAGCAACTTTTCAAAGCCGCAAGCTTTCAGCTGTGAGCTGTCAGTCAGCACCAAAGAAGCCATTGGGATACTGTATTTCACTTGCTGCTCTTATCATTTCCACTTCACTTCGTCCACACCCGATGTGTTTCCTTGTTTCTTCCTCTTTTGCTATTTATTCTTGCTCCTCTGTTTCACTTTCATCCCTTTCCTCTTCCGAGTTGAACAGTTTATCTATATATCTCATCCATAGTTCCATTTCATCCTCTCTTGTCTTCAACATTCTTCCTTCTTCATCAATAATTCAAACTTCTTGTCTTTTCTTTCTACTGTTTCTATTCCATTTTTATTATAATTGGTCAATATTGTTTAAATAATGCAAATTGGCAAATGAAGATTTTAAAAATAAATTTTGATTTAATTTTCCTTTAAAATTTTATTTATTTTACCCCGTCCTCTCTCTCTCTTCCTCAAGGTGAATAAGTGGTAAAATTTTCAGACCTTAATGTCATGTGGTTTTTGTAGTAAGTACTTAAAATAAAATATCTGTGATAAAGACCGTTTTAACATTTTTTTTTGTATTTTCAAAATAAAAATACTTTCTTGAACTCGCAACTAAAACATTCCAGCAAAAAATTCTGGCTCCGGTTTTTTGTACTGCAAAACTGCATCGGCTGCTTTTGAATGTGAAGGATATCGAGTGTTCTCATACCCCTTTCCTTGTTTATTCCAGGTTGTATACCCATTGATTTGAAAACATTACATTTGGCATTCGCACCATCATTGAAACAAATAATTGCATCTATGACACTAAATTTTAATGTTTGTAGGCATACAAACACAGTTTTTAGAAGAGGAGCTCATACAATTGTGTTTAAACTTTCATTTGGATTTTGTCTTTTGCCGTTCAAGTACTATTTCAATAAATCTTCCGATGATAAAGCCCTATACATTGACTTTATCTCTTCCATTACTACAGTTAGCATTGAATGTTTGTGTGAAAATTTTGCACTTGTTCTTGTTCAGTTGAATTTGCACCAAGATTCTTCACCTTTGGGGAAGAGACCATATTGTAGTCTTTTCATCCGCCGACATCATATAAAAATATATAGCCCACACTGCTTTATGCATTTTTCAAATTAACTAAGTTGTTTCACTCAAATCATAGTAAACTTATATTTTATCAACATCATCTGGGTTGGTTGGCCTCTACTTGGATGAAGCTTTAGTTATTGGCCCCTCTTTAATTGTATTTGATTACATAGCCAACCACCTATTTTCTTTTGAATATGGCTTATGCATTATAATTTACTGATTTGTGTAGTGGGACAGTATGGTTTCTCCTCTTCTAGCTTGAGAAATTATTAAGCTCCTCAGAGTTGTGTGATACATTGCAAGAGCCTCAGCTACCTTCATCCCTCCATTTTATCCCTCATAACTAGTACATATATGGTATTTGTTGATAGACTTATTTCCTTTGCACTTATAACAGTATTTACTCATTAATTTAACAGACTATTTTAACTGTATCACAAACAGAAGCAGATACTAATGCATTCAGAGATGCGTGACCTCTACTTTTGCCAGCCTCCATTAAATTGATTTATTTTTGGCATTTTCGATGGAGAATTTGGAAATAGGAAGGATGTGATGTGAACATTGCGGGTTTAAGTGAAGTTTATTGGAAAATCAAGGCAAAATAATGTCTGAAAATTACATAATGTTGTAGTCAGGTGGAAAGATTGCAGAAAAAGAAGTAGCAATAGTGATGAAAAATAAAGTGGTGAAAGGTGTTACAAAAACGATAGATTAATGTTTGTGAAATCAAACTCTGAACCAGTGCATATTTTGGTATTACAAGTGTACAAGCCAACAACCGATCTCAATGATATCAGGGTAAAAGAAATATATGGTGAAATTGAAGTAATCTTTCAACACGAAGGAAGAGGGAAAGTGATCACCATCATCATGGGTGATTGGACCAGTGTGGTTGGAGAAGTACAGGAGAAGAAGAATAGGGCTACATGGAATTGAGAAGAGAAACAACAGAGGGCAAGTGCTCATCAAATTCTGTCAGCGAAATGACCTGGTGGCGACAAACACTTGGTTCAAGAAACGGAAGACAAAACTATACACATGGAAGAGCCCAGGAGATATCAGCAGGTACCCACTATACTATATTCTTGTCAGAGAGCAATTCAATAATGGAGTGAGGAATGTAAAGACATTGCCAGGTGCCGACATCAATTCGGACCTCAACCTGCTGATGGCGTACATTGAAACAAGACTGAAAACAATCAGGAAAACGAGCACAAGAAAACATAGGTGGGACTTGAATAAATTAAGAAGCAATAATGACATTGTGAGAAATTCACTAGAACAAAATTTAATTGAGGGGACAGAAGAGAGTATAAGTGCAGAAGGGAAGTGAAATAGTGTTGTCATTTTTTTGAAGGTGCTAAATGTTGGACAAGGGAAGAGGATTGCAGGAAAGCCATGGGTAACAACATAAATACTCCAGATAAAGGAAAAACGTCAACAATGTAGAATATATGAGGCTAAACAACGAGTTAAGGGGAGAAACAGACAAAGCAAGGAAATACTTTTTAGAGAAAACATATCATTGAATTGCAATGAAAAGGAAGATATGACCCATGTGCCAGAAAGCAAGGAAGGGAATGGAAACAAAGGTGTGCAAACAATAGGAATAGGAAACCCAAAAGTTCAGCTGTTTTCTGATCATAAAGAGGTTCTTTTGATTTGGGAAAGATATATAGAAAAACTATGCAACAAGGAAAATTGACCAAGGATCCTGGAGATTGAAATAGAAAATGAAAGATGACTCACCATTTTAAAGAGTGGAATGGAGGGAGCCATAAATGGTATGTGAAGAAGGAACACTGCTGAAGATGATGACATACAAGCTGACCTTCTCAAGGAAATGGGAAACAACGAATTGATGGCTTTGACAAAACTTATAAATAGGATATACGAAACAGTAGAATGGCCCAAGGACTTTTTAGACATAACCATGGTGGCCCTAAAGAAAAAGAAACAGCTAAGAATGCAGTGAATCTCAGGATCATCAGCCTCATATCTCATGTGTGAAAGATTGTGGCAAGAATATTCAACAAGTGTCTGGAACAGAAAATAAAAAGTGTGATGGAAGAAGACCAATTTGATTCTGTAAAGAAACCAGAGATACCATCAGAATGCTGAGAATAATTTAAGAAAGATTGCTGGAAGTCAATGAAGAAGTCTACATTAGTTTCATTGACTGGCAAAAGCCATTCGATAGAGTGAAGTGGAAGAAACTTATGGAAAGACTCAAGAAGATCGGCATTAACTGGAGGGACAGACGGTTGATTGCAAACCTCTGGGTTAGTGAGTGAAGGTGAGGCTGAATGATGATGAGACGAACAGCATAGAAATAGGAAGAGGAGTGAGACAGGGATTATTTTTATCTCCCATTCTATTCAACTTGTATGGAGAGTGTTTGGTCAGGGAAGCCCTGGAGGGATGTGGCAATTTCAGGATAGGAGGATGTGTCATCAACACAATATAAAATATGCAGATGATCTAGCATTGCTGGCCAAAAATAAAGAAGAGAAACAGGAAATAGTTAACCAATTGGTGGAAATAGAAAGAAGATATGGACTGGAGAGCAACGTTGAGAAAAGAAATACTTGGAAAGTTTTGAAATATGGGGCTGGATACGACTTGCAAAGATCAGATGGACTTACAAGGTGACAAATGACGAGGCCCTAAGAAGAGTGGGTGTGGAGGGAACCATTTTGGATGTGATTCTTCAGTACAAAGCAAACATGATTTGACACATTCTTAGGGGGATTGCCTTCTGCATGACATAGAAGGAAAGATTTAGGGAAAGAGGAACTTAGGCAGGAAGATACAACTAGTGAATGTCTTGAAGGAAAGTATAACTTTTGGGAGCTGAAGAAGAAAGCAGAGTACAGGGTGCATTGCGGTTTAAATTTACTGACAACAGGAAAAATCTGTCATAAGACAGAACACCTAATAAATAATAATGTTCAAGAACTAATGTCAAATTGGCAACAGTTTCTACAACAATAACCATGACCATCAACCCTCACTTTTGGTGTTGTAGTGTAGCCAACAAAATGAATAAAATTCTCAAATTTGAACTAACATGTATTTAGATGGGTAATTGAATAAAAATGAATCAAACATAAAACAAACAGAATTAGTATTAGAATTAAACTTGAAAACAAATAACATTCACGTGTTTGAAATATTTATTTAAAAAATAGGTATTTTTCAGAAAATAATGAAATTAGTTTTAAATAAGAATCAGCACAGTATAAAAAATAAAAAATAAATTGTTTTAAAGCACCATCATGACCTCTTTTCCTCATACTCTATGCAATGTATTGGCCAATGTTCTTTTCAGGGCACATTTGTAGATTGCTTCACAAGGCCAATGTTTAGATGATAATGTATTTCATAAATAAATCTCTTTAAGTTAGCACACTCAATTAAAAATCCCTACACGACTTTGAACTAACACTGAAACTCTCCAACATATAACTTGAAACAAGAGATTATTTGTTGGATTACTCAATTAAGTTAAGAAACATTGGAAATTAAACTCCTTACAGTTTCATAGATTTAGATTAAAAAGAAAATTCTGAACCAGTCTTAAGAGTCCCTAGACGGGCCAAGAACATTTAGGGGACCTTGCTTTTATCTGGGTGTTTATATTAAATAGTAGGCCGTTGGATATTAGTAGAAGTGAACTGAAGAACTAAGCACTTTTATTCAATACAACTTGCCCCTTTCAGCCCCATCAAATATTGGATTGCATAATAGCTGCATAAATGTCTTATTATCGTAAAATAATCCACCACTAAACACCCAAGACAAGACTTTACAATAGTCAATTTTATGAAAAATGAAATTTATTTACTCTTAATTACGTTTTATAAAAATGGGAATTCCTTCTGTAAAACCTGAGTAAAGCAAGAAATTTTGCATTAAAAAAATTAGTGACAGCCAAATTATAGCGCCCAATACTATACTTGGTGTCTTAGGTTGAGTTCATTGGTAAGTCATGTTCTAAAGTAACTCTTTGTTCAATAGTATATAGTGTTCCTATAAAAACCTCCACACATTGATAATAAGAATAAATGTTTGTTCTCAGGCCGACGATGATCCACCCCATGCATACTCCCAAGTGTTTGTGCTGAAACCATTGGGCAGTTCCTTTTACTGTCAACACGACATCTTCCGATTGGGCATCCAGATACAGCTTAAAGGACAGGCCTTCAATACAAACTGATCACAAAAGGCATCGTCACAGTGGTTCTTGTGAATAGACACAACCAATGAATCCTCACAAATGTACCATTAAGTATAATAATAAATTAATTTGTTAAAAAAATAATTTGATAGTATTCCATTAAATGATCTATTAATGTTGAGTAAAACAGTTGTCACCCATACATTCTCTCAACGTTGAATAGTCCCAAAGTTGCTACCTCATCATTTCCGCGACAAGTAAATTGTTTTAGTGAGTTGTTATTGGAAAACTTGGATTTTTTCCTTGACTTGAGCTTGAATAAAGTAGTTGCTGTTGAATTTTGGAGAACAAAAATGGTGGATCCAGCAGTTATTTATATAATTTGTTGTTTGGGATATTTCTGTGCCACACTTTTCAGGTTTGATTTAATCTTTGTAACTTGTGGCTTGATGTGATTAATACCAGGGAGTCGAACCAAAATGTTTTCTCGGTTCTGGTTCCAGTTCATGTTTTCTAGACAAACATTTTAAAGGTTATAGTTTTTGTTAGAAGACATTAAAGATTATGGTTCTCTTTGGTTCCTGACAGTGTTCCGGTTCTTTGATTATTTTTTGAGCACAGTGTTTTCGTTTTTTATCTGTTTAAGCTACTAATTTTGTTAGAGATGGTTTTTAATGACTGAGGAAGGTTATATTTTTATATTTAGAAGGAGTGTATCTGCATTTGCATCAAAGAAGAGCGGAACACCACTTTGGAAATAACACACTGGATCAAAAGTATTGCTAGATTAAAAAAATATAACATACCTTAATAACAATAATGCATCATTTTAATTTTAATCTGTCACTGTCAATCTCATAGTCAAAAAAACTTCTGAACTGGGTTTTCTCAACATGCCCAATCAATAATATTATTTTAAACCACTTACTAACAACAAAAATAATCACCTCTGCACTGTATACAAGAAACACATTTACTAAGCTACTTCCTAATTTAAACTTGAGGGAAAGAATTTGAAGTTTGCATTTTGTACCCTCCATCACCCATTTCCCCTTAATATAAGCTGTTAAACCAGCCACCAGATTATCAGTTTTCACTTACACTAAGTACTAAGTACAATAGGCTTTGACTGTGTGTCCAAAAGAGATGATTTATTGATTTCATTATTTCAACTTCTAAGGAATGTGGTGTTATCTGCTGTCTATAAAGCTAAACACATCTTCTTAAACCTCTATGTGAACATTAAAGTGAGAAAACAGTGAACAATGTGACAGTCATTACATTCCTCTGGAATCTAAACTCTTTAGTGTGTATTGTTAAGGGCTCATTAATAGACACTAACTCATTAACTCTTTTTAGTCACCTTAGAAAAGAGGGTTCAAACAACGTACTAATCTAAAATATATCAAACCTTTTTATTAATGAAAAATGGGAAAACGCAACATTTCAAAATTAAATTAAACTACAGGGGGGGGGGGGGGGGGGGGGGGGGGCAAGACCTTTTTAAAACCTTTATGAACCTAAAATTATTTAACGTACCAATTCCGGTTTGACTCCTTGATTAATACAGACAATCCATTTTTTCTTATATTTACAATATACATTTATATTAAGCCTAGTACTGGTTAATTCTCAAAATAAAAAGGTATAACCCGAATGGGTAGTAAGACGCGTTGCTAAATATTATTATTATTATCAAAATAAAAAATATCTTAAAATTGTATAATACTCTTCATTTACCCTGAAAGGTAGCAAGCTTACCTTGATTTCACTATGATGTAGTTTATAAGATAGGATGAGGCTGAATTGAGTTAACATCCTTATTTTAAATTGAATTAATATTTGGTTTTATTACCTAAGCCAATTTGACACTTTTATTTTGCCATAACTACAACAAGAGATAATCCTATTATTTTATGATGCTTAATTTGGGTTAAACGTCTTACAAACATATGTGAAATTAAAAGTTAACTTTTATTAATTTAAGCCTAGTATGAAAATATACCATCTCAGAATTTTGTTGGTGCAGTGTATTGCCCTATTGGTGAAACACAGGCCTTGAACATGTCATGTACTGGCAAGATTTTGAAACCAAGAGGAGATGGTAAAAGAAGTAAATTTATTCTACGCTTCATCTAATTATCTTGTTGATATTTTCAAAGTATGACAGTTTGAGCTTTAACTGATTGAACACATTATTTTATTAATAAATGACCTACCTTAGCCATTCACTTCACTATTTCAGGAATAGAGAGGATCTGGAAACTAATTTTTTAGCAGCTCGTTTTACTTCCCTTTCAGGTTATATGCTAACTATTAATTAAATCTATCGTGCATATAACCCGAACGGGTAGTAAGACGCGGTGCTAATAATAATAATAATAATAATTAATTCTATCTGAGTTCTTGGTTGATGTCATATACTAAAATAAATCCTTTAAATAACCATAGTTTTACATGAATAATTTGTGTTATTTCATTAAACATAATATTAAAGCAGTACGTTAATAAAAAAAATCTGTTATTTATATGTTTTAATAGGCTTAAAAATAATCATTCTTATGTATCGGTAATACAAAATAGTTTATATATGATTTAAACCACAATGGTTACTGATAAAATGCACATTAACAAACACAAATTATCTAGATTCAAATACAATATAAAGTGTTTTAACTTTTTTTTTGTTAGTTTGTTTTAAAGGTAAAGCAAAGTAAACTTAATATTTATATTCATTAAAATTGCTATTCTAAAAAAAAAAAAAAAAATCTGGAAAATAACACAAAACTCAACCCAACTTTAGATAACAGAAGAACAAAATATTAAATAAAGACAATAGTGGAAACAGTATACTTGTTATGCAAGGTGATTTCCATTAATGATTAGGTGACACTTATTTGCCAATAAAAGAGAGCAATGAAGGGACCTTTAAAAATAAGGGAAAATGCTTCTGTAGATATGATGTACCATGAAATAGCATTGGCAGTATCATTGAAACCACAAGTGTTGGTCTTGTTGTTTTATGAAATATTTTAATACAGTATGTAATTTTTATTTTTTATTTGAAAGGGGCTCATATAACTTCATATTTAACCAAGCTATTACCTTGCACCTATTATGTCTAGTGAGAAATATAAATTAGACTATACAGTAGGACCCCGTATCCGCAGTTTACCGCAGCCCACTTTTATATATTTTTAATCAAAGAAAAAACTTGTTTATAAGTTTCAAACCACACACCAAGCGAGAATTGGCTGTACTATCAGCAGCACAAATGCACCTACTAGGGACTTAACTATTGAATGATTTTAGTAGAAGAACGGTAGAAGTTCGATACTAAAGTTACTAAAATAATTTTATCATATTTATACATTAAGTCATGTTATCTGCTTTGTCACTTTTGATATATATTATCAATAACTAAGAATAAGACATAAAGTAAAGTATTATCAATGTTGGCCACAAAGAAATTTGTTTGGATTTTCTTTACTGTTTTTCCAACCGAAATCAGGGTATAGTTACACACCACCCCACCACCACCACCACCACGATCATCATCATAATATTGCCACAATCATCACCACTACCACAAGAAGAATGGAGAATAGTAAGTACACTGTAGTGTATAGTACACCTTATTATTACTTTATTTAATATTAGTAATGTCTTACTGTGAATAATTTGTCAATTAAACTTAACAGTATTTATGTATGTTACATGAATATCACATTATATAATATTTGATATTATCTGCGGTTTCGTGTAACCGCGGTAGATCTAGGAATGTATTACCAGCGGATATGGAGGGCCCTACTGTACTCTCAAAAATAAATTCACTTGGAACTTTTCAATATTAATGTTTTGTTTAGAGTTAATTGTTTTAATTTTGATGTTTAGTAAAATCATTGAATATTTATAATGCTTTAGTTTGTGGGCACTTACTCTACATGCTTAAAATTAGATTTAAATAAGAAAAATCCTCTCAACTTTTTTAATATTTCTGTAAAATAAAATTGTATTCTAAGCTTATGCTATTTAATTATGTACCTCAAAATCATGGTAATAAATTGAAACACACTGATGATAGCGACCATTATTAAGGTTATATTGGATAAGGGCTATGCCATTTTAACATCTTTGGCAATACAATAATTCAGTTTTTAACGTTTAAAACTTAAGATATGTCCACACACATTGTCTATGTAATCTGATTGCTATGTTATCTAATACCATGATAACATGTATGGAATTTTAAATAGCTATATGTGGCACATTCATTTTCGACGCTCAACATTGTTAAAATATGATTTTTTGTTTGTTAGATAAGTGAATCTTTTATAAAATGTAAATTACCAGACATGCCTTTTGTAGCATTATATCTCCATACAATTAATTTGTTATGTTTGTAAACATTTCAGTTTTGAAGGAAAAAAACTTGAAATGTGATAACAAAAATTACACCTGTTCAAAAATGTTGGTATAGTGAAACGATTTCAATTTCTTACATAAATTATGATTCTTTTTAATTTCTTTGCATGACCATAAATCTAATTCATGTGGGCTTTTCTATAAGATAATCATGTTAATTATCATAACATTTCCTATAATTGAAGCCTTCTTAAGAAATCCAGACCTTGAAAGGAGTTAAAATTGGTTGTTACTTGCTATGTTTATATGATAATACCGAACATGAATTGTTAAATTCGACTTAATCCCATTCAGGGGGAAAATAAATATTTGTTTAAAAAAGATTTTGTTGTCTTAGCTTTCTCTTTAATATCTTGTAATTATCTCCAAATGGAACCTAAAACATTTGTTCATAAATTGGATTATTAGAAGACTTATAATTGTATTTTCTTAGCATTCTATTAAACTGGCAATAATTGTAGCTCGAAAGAAAAAAATTTGTTAAAAATGTTTATTTAAAAATGGTCACCTATATTTAAAGTAAAAATTGTGCTGATATTAGTTAAATTAAAATGATAACACATGAGAACAAATCAAATCACTTTGATCTTATATTGTATGGTGACACCGCATGCCAGTTTTGTCTGTATATAGTGAAGTGCTTATTACATTTATTTTAATATAATATTCATAAATATAATATAATGTTTGTATTCCCTTATATTTAATAAATATTGATTAAAAATTGGTAAATTAAAGTAGTGATGCTAGTATTACATACGAAACATAAGATTTTTAAACTTAATACAGTTGAGACAAAGGTGAAAATCATTTAACCTGAACTATATACTCGTTGGTTTAAGTCTCTTGACTGTTCAATCTTAAATGGAATAGAAAGTTATATAATGTGTATGAAATGCTAAAAAATATATAACAGGGGTATACAAAACCAATTATTTACGCATTAATTACAGATTACTTCATATTTATCAGTTCTATGGATATGAAACCCTTCTTAAAACTGTGTTTGACCTCCAAACACGTTTTTAATAACCTTTTATGTACAAAATTAGGAAACTGCTGTTCCTGTGTAATGATTGGACTCAAAGAAATGCTGATGAATGCTGTGTGTTGAACACCATACAATAAGAGGAGGTAGGATGTCATATTTATATTGGTAGGTCATGCTTGTGCAGTATTTTGCAATTAAACATTGATAGCTAACTAATATGTTATGATTGACAAACAATTTAAGAAGCAGCAGCCTTATGGCTTGCTAAACCGTGTTTAAAAAATATTGTTTTGACTTGAATAAAATCAAAAGAATATTCTTAAACGCATACATTACTTTTACAATTATGTCAAATATTATAAGCAAAATCAGTGTAACTCATAATTTTTACATATTGATAAAATTACTATGTACATGTTCAACTTGTTATAAAATATATCAGAATAATTGTTTTTAGTCCACAAAAATTATATTTATTGGTGATACATTAAAGCTATCTGCATATTTACACTATTTGGGTAGGTAGTGATGAGAAAGGTATCATTTTGGGAAAATGTACTCATATTTGTATGCAGGTAAGGAGGGAAAATACACCTTTTATACACTCGACTGGAATTCAAACCTCATTCTCTATGTCACTTTCAATTCAGCCTAATACAAGAGTGATGCTTTGACTGTGTTACCACAGATGTAAATTATAAAAGATATTTATTAGAGCAAGTATAAACATCCTTTAACACCGTCGGTTTGTTCACTATTGAACTCCAACTAAGAGTGGAACATCATCTTTTTAAGCGCTCAAACCATGCCCTTGTGTGCTTCTTACACCCATAGTATTATGAGGAATCATATTGTGTGTTGATTGCGCTACAGCCTTAAGGAAAAATGTCTACTTTGTTCAAGAAATAAAAAGTTTTATATATTTTTTGTGATAGTATTTTTGGCCATTGAGTGTAATTTGTTCATCATTCTAAAGTATGGTACACACTTGGAAACCTTTCCCTGGAAACATTGTTTGCAAGCATGTTTTTTTTTTGTCTGTCATCTGTTTTAAAACTGTTTGCAATAATTTTTTTTTTTTTGCTGTGTATTTCCTAGAGAGAAAACAAAGTTTCTTATCATCCATTTCAAATTGGTTATGCAAGAAACAAATTTTGCTTGTCTAGATGTGTTTGCAAACATTTTTGACAACAAGTAACATGGGCTAGTCTGATTCTACTTTTCACACAGAGAAAATCAGTTATTGATTTTCCTGTTTCATGTTGCGAACAGCAATTTTCACATGTGTGACATGATTATTCAGAAACTTTAGCATCGGAAAATTCCTTCATTTTCACATGTGGCCACTGTAAAACTCAAAAGAATGGATTAATGAGCTAGACAATGAATGGATAGAATAAGATTATAAAAAAACGCAGTACAAATCTGCGCTTTTGTCTAGCCCTCCACCTCTTTCTTAACTCACACATTAGTTGCGGGTGGTGGAGGTATTTAAAAATAAAGTAGACATATTAGCAATCAGTTGAATACATTTAAAAAAAATGAGCTATCTATTTTTAAGCAAATCAGTGACAGCACATGAGTAAACCCTAAGGGAGGGCACTCTCTTAAAAATTGTTAAATTAGGTAGAAAACAGCTTACCTTGTATCACACATATATCATCCTATATTTAGCTGCTGACAAACTACACTATAAAAAGTATAAAAAAAGGTTGAAGTCATTCAATGTCTATAAAAGCTATATATAAAATTATAACTCGTGTCATTCGAAGTCGAAAATTGTCCATCGTGGAAAAACACACACACACACACACACACACACACACACACACACTTGGTCTGGTATCTTGCGAATCATTGACTATTCTATAGATCTCATGGCCAAAGCATTTAATCTCTTCACCTAGGGTGTTTCTTAAGTAAGATTTGATTACTGGCCTTCCATTGTTTTTAATTTCAATCTTTTAGTGATAAAAAACCAAAATTCAGTTTTTTAATATCGGAAACTTTAATTATTCACTAAAGTAATTGAAAACACGTCACACTTACACACTAAACTAATCAACGACTTTACTTATCTATGATCCAGCTAGCCGACTGCAGCTGGTGCTGGTAGCAGTCCACACTTTAGCTGAGCCCCAAAAACTTATGAAGGTCAAAGAAAGTGACATCAAGTTGTCATGGCAACCACTCTCGGACTCATGCAGAGCTTGGGGGTGCTTCTGGACAAGTCCAGCACAGAGCTTGTCAACATACTAGCGCTTTATGTCACGCGCTGGCGCAATTATGATTTTACATCAATAGAATTCAACATAAAAATTCTTGGTGTAATTGAATATAAAGTTAAAAAAAAATTTATGTGAAATTGCAAATTTTTAATATAGTGAGTGTATATGGATTGATTAACAATTGGACCAAATTGATAATTTTAAACTAACATAAGATATAAGATATCAGAAAATTATTAAAATGACACATTAAAAATGTGAGTCAAGGTCACATACATGACTAACAGATAAAAATATACACGAAAAGGCACAAACACTTTGAATTGCATAATTTAGACTATATAGCTAGAAAATTAACTTTGGTCTAATACTTGACTGTATAAAATTAGAAAAATATTGAAAAAATTGAAAATAATTTGACCTTAGATTACATTAAGTTTGTTGATGAAGAAATGTTAAATTATATAAATTGATAATTGAATTATATTTCTTATCTGGATAATTCTCTTGCTCCTTTGTAAGTTGCTTAGTGACAGCCTTAAAAACCTTCTACATGTTTCAGCACATCAACGGCGCCATCCTCAGGACTAATAAAAGAAAAACGTGCAATAAGTTATGGTATGGTGCAAGTAACTAGTTGTTACCCAAGTAAGAGAAACAGACTGTAAAGTGTTGAAAATAACTTTGTAAATAACCAATATAAAAATTCAACCAACCAAACACCCCATTAGTTCACAAGTTTTACCCTAAAATTTTAAATCAAACCAACCTTCAACTCTCCCAGAATGAGGAGTCAATGCTTCTCAAAGGTTTCAAATTCAATTGCAATAACCACTCCATTACTGACAAAGTCCATTCCTACATCATTGATTGTGAGGAGGCCATTAGACATATTGATCCTGATTCTAAAAACCAAACAAGACACCTAATTGCCAACCAAATCCACAAAATCATCAACAACAGCAGTAAAAACAAATCAAACCTTAAAGAACAACTTATCCTCAAACATCTGAATAATTAATTTAAAAAGAATAAGATTGTAAATTTCAAGCCAGACAAAGGAAACACAATTGTCCTTATGAATCGTAATGATTACATCTCCAAAACTATGGATTTTTTAAATAATAGGTGACCTGGTGGTCTAGGGGTAAGGTGTTGGACTTCTGAGCTGGTGTTCGGGGTTCAATCCTCGGTCCCGGCACAGCTTTATCCTATTACCAAACCCTTCCTTCACCTCTGACAAGACGTGTATTGATTACAACTTGTGAATGTGGGGAATGCCAGGCCTTCACCGTGGTTCGGATTCCACACTAAACTGTAGGTCCTCCATTTCATCTCACAATCACCCCACCATTACACATTAGCGTAAGTGCGTATAACCCGAACGGGTAGTAAGACGTGGTGCTAATAATAATAATAATATAAATAATAACATTATTGAAATGAAAAATGATCCTACTAATAAATTTCAAAAAACATTAAAAACCTCGCTCAAAAATGCACCTTTTATTGTTTCTCCCAAAGACAGTTTCAGATTCTTCAATATGAACCCCAAGGCACCTAACTTCACTTCTCTCCCCAAAATTTATAAACCCAACATCCCCATAAGGCCTTTGGTCAACTATCAAAACGCTCCAGCTTACAAGATCACAAAATTCTTAGCTAAACACTACAACATAATTTACAACTACCCTACACACACAACGTAAAAAGTTCTTATGACTTAATTGTCAAACTTAAAAATGTTTCCCTGAACAGACAGTCCAAATTTTTATCACTTGATATCTCCAACTTATATACAAATGTTCCTGTAAATGAAACTATCGATATTACTACAAATATCTTAACGAAAAACAATGCTTCCCTTGAGTATGTCAAACAGATCATATCCATTCTCAGAACAGTTTCAGACCAAAATTATTTTCAATTCAACAACAAATTCTACTCCCAAAAGGATGGTTTAGTCATGGGCTCTCCCATCTCTGTTCTAATGTCTGAAAGCTTCCTACAACATTATGATAACAAAATATTTAATGCACTCAATACCATTTTTGACATAAAATTTTACTGTCGTTACGTCAATGACATCTTAGTAATTTATGAACAACTTCCTAACTCATCTTCAACCGAAAAGTCTAAATATGAATGCCATTCATCCCAACCTTAAGTTCACTGTAGAACATGAGGATAATGGCAGCATCAACTATCTTGACATTTCCATATCCAGAAACAAAAACAACCGCTTTGATTATAAAATTTATAGAAAGCCCACACACACTAATATAATTATTCCCAATGATTCTAATCACTCCTCCACTCATAAAAGAGCTGCTTTTTATAGTCTTATATATAGATTACTTCACATACCTTTAAACAAAGAGAGTTATGAACTAGAACTTAATATCATCAAACAGCTTGCCATCACTAATGGATACTCTCATTCATTTGTATACCGAATCCTTAGAAAAACTAAAAGCTCAGTTAAAATACACAACTACTTTAGTTCATCCCAATACCACGACAAGTAGTAACACCAAATGGATTATATTCAATTACACCGGAAAAGAAATCCATTATATCACCAACATCTTCAAAAAACACAAACTTAACATAGCATTTAGCACTAATAACAATATCAAAAAATATATCAATTCCAATCTTAATGAAACCAATCAGTATCAAAAAAGTGGTATCTACCAACTCACCTTAGAATACAATAGTGTGTACGTTGGCAAAAGTGGTAGCCAAATATCAACCAGATTTTCTGAACACATAAGTGACTTCAAATATGACAGGTATAAATCTAAATTATCCAAACATATTAAAATTTCTGCTCATCAACCCAACCCCATTGAAAAATGCATGAAATTAATTTACAGCTCTTCCAAAGACACTACCATGAACACCGCGGAAAATATTTTCATCCAAACTGCACTACTCAATAACATAAGTGTCCTCAACAAACAATTAAATTTCAAAAACCAAACCCTTATCAACACTTTAAAGAAACTCCCCCAACAAACCAGATTAAAAATAACCTCTGTTCCTGCCCCTCCTTCCAGTGGTTAATGACCTGTTTGGGCCAGTGTCGAAAAGATTTGTACCTTCCGTTTCCCGTTTTCAATACTCTTTCTAATTCTATTTTACTACTAATTTTGTATCTCACTGCATCTATCTATCAACAATTTCAACCCTTAAATACCTTGGTTTCACACCTCCTTGCAGTTTTTCGTTATCTGTGACTTCCAAATGTTCTAGACTATCATAACCTCACTTTTCATTTACACAACTGTTCCCATTTTCAATCAGTTTTATTCTGGTATTCACTGGAGAAACTCATACAGGAACATCAAAATGGTAAATATGATATTTCATTTTTATATTGGTTATTTACAAAGTTATTTTCAACACTTGACATTTTGTTTCTCTTACTTGGGTAACAACTAGTTACTTGCACCATAACTTATTGCAAGTTTTTCTTTTATTAGTCCTGAGGATGGCGCCGTTGATGTGCTAAAACATGTAGAAGGTTTTTAAGGCTGTCTCTAAGCAGCTTACAAAGGAGCAAGAGAATTATCCAGATAAGAAATATAATTCAATTATCAATTTATATAATTTAACATTTCTTCACCAACAAACTTAATGTAATTCAAGGTCAAAATATTTTCAATTTTTTCAATATTTTTCTAATTTTATACAGTCAAGTATTAGACCAAAGTTAATTTTCTAGCTATATAGTCTAAATTATGTAATTCAAAGTGTTTGTGCCTTTTCGTGTATATTTTTATCGTTAGTCATGTATGTGACCTTGACTCACATTTTTAATGTGTCATTTTAATAATTTTCTGATATCTTATGTTAGTTTAAAATTATCAATTTGGTCTAATTGTTAATCAATCTATTTACACTCACTATATTAAAAATTTGCAATTTCACATACAAAATTTTTGACTTTATATTCAATTACACCAACAATTTTTTATATTGAATTCTATTAATGTAAATTAATATTGCTTCCTTTCTACAATTTCATCATGTTTTTCAAAAATTATGATTTTGCTCATTTCCTCAATAAAATAGGGAAAAAGATCTAAACGATTTTTTAAAGTAATTTGTGTTTTTCACTATGTAATGAAAAAATTTGAGAAAATTGCTATGAATTTTAAAATATGTTTTGTTTCTCCTTTTACTTTATTTTGCGCCCCAGAGCCCTCATTCACCACCCGCCCCTGAAAGAAATCATACTACAATTTAGATCTATATCTGTCTGCTAAAAGCTGAACTTTGACTGATTTTTGTAAAGAATCAAATATACTACATGCTTTGTAAAAATACCTTAGTTTTGCAGTTTTTTGTTCCACATTCTTAAATGTGTCCATTGATGCAAACTGAGATACAATGTTTAGTCTTCACTAAAAGATAGAGAAATTTCTGGAATGTCACTTGGAATAATACACTCCCTGTCCACTTACAGAAAGGTACTGAAGAGTTAAGTGTAGGGAAGTCAAAGGAATATTCATAATTTTAAAAATAGTTTCTTGCGGATCTCACAAGCTATGCACACTTTCAAGCTAGTGAATTAGATTATTTAGAATGCTGTTGTCTGCCTCAATGGTATTGGGGTAAATTGCTCGTCTCAGAATCATATGTTCATGGGTTTAAGCCCAGCCGGTGTCAACAAATTTTTCTTGAGCTATAAAAATCCATAGCACAACTTCCTTCAGAGAGAAAGTAAATTTGTTGTTCCCATGCAAAATGTGGCATGTAGAAGAAACTCGGAATGTATGTGAAAAAACCTTTCCCGACAAAATTGATAGGCTCATTCGCTCTTGCTCATATAAATTCACGTGTGCTGATATAATCAGTTAGTTCAGAAAGTGCCTATTAAATACCTCAAAATAATAATAAAGTTTTTAGCTTATAGGTCTAAAATTTCAACCCAAAGAGTTGCCAATTTTTGGCGTCTTTGGCCCACTTCCTGTGAAAGTTTTTTTTAAAGAACGATGCCTTTTCTTTTTCTTCTGGATGGAAACATTGTTTGAGCATTGAGGGCTAAACATGGAACAAGGATTGTTTAACAGTTTAAAACAAGGTATCTCTAATTCCCATATTTGCAAACTGTTTCCCTATGTGAGAAATAGGAAACATCAAGAAACAGTTTCTGATTAATGTTTGCAAACAGTATTTCCAACATAGTTTAAACATAGTTTTCTTCCAAAAATAAGTATATTCTTCTCATAAGTTATAAAGAAATAAACATTTTTATGGATTTTTTGTGGACAAAGTTTTTTCCCCAAATGGCAGTTGGTAGCATTTAGTAGATTTTAGATTAGAAACCATAAAATAAACATATCCATTAATTTTCAGCTTCTAGTTTTCAATGTCAATAGACTCAAATACATGTGTATTATATTTAAAAATACATATTTGATAAAGTATATTCAAAATTTGATTTTGTATATAAAATTAATCCCCCTTTTGAATGAAATTTGGAACCCAAAACTTGTATTTATCTTTGAAGTTCAATCTATAGAGTTGTTTATCTTTAAGCTGATAAAATTTATATATTAAACCATCATACACATGGTTCCCACATTCAGCAAAGTCGGAGAAACATTTTATATATAAGTAGTTGAAGTACCTGGCATTGTCAGGGAGAAATGTTCTTACAGTAACTACAGGAATTCACCTTTCAAATTCCCTGACTTTTCCAGACAAAAATTTAATTTTTTACCCATTTACATTACTGTAAATTATTAAGTATAGATGGACCATCATTGTTAGAGCCTGGATTTTTGTTTAGTATCAACCCACAAAATATGTACGGTATATAGATATGTAGCAAAATCAGTTAAAACATGTAAAGTATGTTAGCTTATATATAATTTGATAAGCCCATTTCTACTAATTGAAATTATGAAAAAATTTTAAAGTTCTCATTGTGGCATGAAGGGGAAAAATACACGTTTTGTTTCAAATTAAACATCGAAAGCTAAAAATCAATGTAAAGTTGATAGCCTTTGATGCATAAACTTTTGATTAGAAAGTTGAGTGAGAACTTATTATGTAGAACTTTTCCCAATAAAAAGTTAAGAATACGTTTGAGTGCAACAATCTACCAGTAATGTGAAAATGTAGAACATTGAATAAACCATCTTTCCACATTTCCTGCTGCACACCTAGCTTAGATATATGCATAGGCGGCAGTCATTTTTCTACTGGTATATCCATACCTGACAAATATTTTCTCATTTATTACTTTAGTCATAGTCCAGCATGAAACTGGTAGCTCCATCTATCAGCTTTGATACAAAGTATTCAAACTGCCTAAAAGTTCAGTGGCTCATTGATAGATGTCATTACAATATCCTATTGCAAAGTAATGTTAATTTATGTCCACAGCAGGGAATATTTGGGCAAATACAGATGTTGTTCAACACCCACACCAGGGAAAGGGTTAATAATATGTATTATTGAAACAAAATTTAACTTTACATTATTTTTTTTAGTGAGTTGTATTGTATTATTTAGTTTGAATGGTCCCAAGAATTATTTTTTCGGTCTGAGGTTGGATGTTTGATCTTGACATACAAGCCAGTATTACACTTAAAAGTGTATACATAGTTGGTTTGGTTTGCTTTTCAAAAGCTACATATTAGTGAGACAAACTTTAAATGTTATTTTCTTTAATTATATTGGGTTACATTTTTGTCATTTGTTCTTTGCCTCCTTGCTTTATATGCATTTCTTATCTCAAATAAGGAACCACTAGAAAATAAGCTAATCATATCCAAAAGTTGTTTTTACAAATTGATATGCCTCGCAAGACACGTGCTGCTGAGACCACTATCTGGAAACGCTGCACTCTCTCCCCTTCACAGCACAAAAAACATCAGCTACACAGTTATGTTATGGTAATTGTAATCCTCTCTGAAGAGCCAACATACTTCACTTGGACTTTGCTCTTTGCCATCGTTTACTGGATAAATTATTTGATGAAAGTACAGGTTGACTGAAAATTTGTGACACATAATTCAAAAGTATTTTCCCCAAAAAAGACAAAAATGATACAATGATTAAAAAAAACACGCTAAAATTGTAATTTTATGTAATAACCTTTAAAAATATGTAAATGTAAATTGTGTGTTAAAAATATGTATGGTTAAAACTGAAAATACAGTCCCAAACAACATAACTCACACACATTTCACAGTTCTAACTGGCAGGATTAAAATATGTAATTACATAAAAATCCAGGCTCTGGTCATTGACTAACATTGTTGAGCTAATATAATTTATCCGTGACCTGTACAGATAAGTACGTTGACAAAGGTGTTAGTCTCACCTATGGTTTCCTGGTGATGAGGGGGCCAATGCTCAAATTGTGACTGAGTAATGAGTTTAATCCTTAGTGGTTTTGCACTCTAGCCCCACAAAAACAAATGTTCATTTCCTCCTAACTATCCATTGCCATCCCTACAAAATGCTCAAAAACTAAATAGCAGGTTGTGTTTGACTTGACTACCAATGTTAGCAATTTTTATACACTCTCTTCAATCAAATATGAGAAAGTGCTATTTGATCAGTGATTTGGAAAACATGGAAAAGTCAGGGAATTGGATCAAATTTCTGGAACTTTTCCCATATCCTTTGGAAAAAAAAATGCAACTTTTTTTTTTATAAAAGTTAAAATAACACTTCCCACCCCATCAATACACACTGTGAATTTCTTTAAACACAGTTGAGCATATTATTATCAAAGTCAACATGTGATTTTCGTGTTTCTTTTCCACCCCTTATCACACATCTTTAGGCCAAGTTAAGTCATGGTTAAGTGCATGTGTTAGAATTTGTTTACACTATAGGAGAAGAAACTTAAAAAATGTTTTTCCCAACAATTTTAAAACAGTACTGGTGCAAGGCGATCTTTTAATAGCTCAATATGCTCTCAATGAAATCTAACTTGGATCGCACTATCCAATAGCTTATCACTTTAAGCTGAAATTCGTTAATGTTTCATAGAATGACACCATTTCATAATGTATGTGTCTAAAAATATTAATATATTAAGTTGTGATCTTAATAAAATAATGCATTTATTAATATTTATACATAGAGAATATATAAATATACGTGGAAGGCTATGGGTCTGATGTCACTTATCAGATACTTTCAATATACATAATGGATTGAAACAAAAAGATGCACTTTCCTCTAGCCTTAGAGTATGCTATTAGGAAAACGCAAGAGAGTAGAGAAGGCTTGACACTAAACAGCACAACACAGCTAATATTATTATTATTATTATTATTATTATTATTAGCACCGCGTCTTACTACCCGTTCGGGTTATACGCACTTACGCTAATGTGTAATGGTAGGGTGATTGTGAGATGAAATGAAGGACCTACAGTTTAGCGTGGAATCCGAACCACGGTGGTGGCCTGGCATTCCACACAGCTAATAAGATTCACAGATGATTTAGCTTTGTTAGGTAATAGTAAGGAAGCTGTTGCAAGAAATGCAGAAATTAGAGTTTAGTAATGTAATATGTTTGGAAGTTAACGCTGAAAAGACTGAATAATAGTATATGATCACACAGGGAGCACAGATTCAAAATGGAAATTAAGAGATATGTTACATAATATTTATTATGTTCACAATTTAATTAGGATTATTAACACCAAAATTATTCAATAATCGTATAGTTGACTAATTATATTAAAAAGATAAGTTTGCTTCCTTAGCTTTTTAATTACTTTATTTCTTGCAGTCATAGGAAATTCACATTAACTATAAATCACACATTTATAAATTCATACTTCCAGAAAAGTGCTTTTAAAACATACAAAATATGTGCTGGTAAAACACACCTACACTCCATAACAACTGGCCAAATATCAAGAGCCCATATGACCAACTTTAGGGTTGCCGGTCACACAAACAACATACCTTGATGTAGGATGTAGGAATTTCATCATTTGAAATTCCTACAATGAAATATGCAGCTTAAACAACATGCTCAGCTTATTTTTAGCACTGAACAGGTACTTACATTCCTTAAATATAGCTTCCTTACAACGTACAGAAATATTTAAATATTACAGTTACTGCAAACAACATATCATTTAACATAGTTAATGGGTTTAAATATCTAGGAAATTTTTAATTAACAATAACGATATTAGAGTGGAAATTATAAAAAGAATAGTCAAGAACTGAATGTTATTACTCAGTTAGTAGTTGTTAACATCTTGCTGCTGTCAAAGAATGTATAACTCAGAATATACAACATCATGAAAATAATTTTAGGGTATTCGAAAACAAGGTGCTAAGGAAAATATTTGGTTCAAAAAGAGATGAAAATATTGGAGATTGGAGGCTACATAGTAATGAGTTGCATACACTACTCATCACCAGAAATTGTGAGGGTAAACAAATCTCGCAGATTAAACCCAATGGGAAGAGACCATTGGAAAGACCTATGTACAATGTGAGGATAACATTAGGATGTACCTGAAATAGATGGGGTGTAATGAGGTCGACTGGATAAAACTTTGCTCAAGATATGGATAGGTAATATACTTTTGTAAATGTGGCAATGAACTTTTTAGGTTCTAATGCCATAGCACAAGTATGGCTCTGTTGGGACATCTGTTGATACACAATCTTCAGAGTTGTGGGTTTTAAAAACATGCAGCATTTAAAATGTTTTTAGTTTTACATCTTAACATTTCTATTATAACAGCTGTTGCATTATTTTGAAATTTATCATAAAAAAATCTATATCGACTTTAAAAACTAGTAAAAGTGAATGTCAACATAATTACATGAAATTTATTAAAGACAATCACAAAAAGTATTTGATAGTCAATATAGTTTTCAAAATATAAAGATTTGATAATTTTAGTGAGGAATGAGACTGAAACGATTAAATCAAGGGTAGTGTTGTTGCTTTTTGATTTTTGTTAAATTACTTTTGCAAGCAAATGTGGCCCTATGCTCAATAATTTTGGGGACCCTCCATTTAGAGTGATGCCAACATTTATCACCCTTTAATTGTTCACTTTCTTGAAAGAAAAAAAAATGTTGGTAGACATTTTTCACTCTAAAAATATTGATGGTAAACGCACAAAAGAATAAGCCCACATTACATTTTATACAACATTAATTGTTAACTCTTACATTAAGGTGATTGGCTCACATTACATTTCATACAACATTAATTGTTAACTCTTACATTAAGGAGGTGACTGGCCCTTTTCATTTGGCGTGGAAATGCAGAGACATGGGAACAAACAGTTATCTTCAAGAATGGTTTGTTCAAGAATAGAAGCATGTTGATTGAGTTATACTTTTTATATATACACACTTCCTCTATGATTTTAACAGTGATCAAATATTAATGAAATTGACATTTTTCAATAGAAAACTGCCGGCTTCATAACAAAAAATAAGAAATGTAACAATTAATAAACATCCATACATTATCTTAGAAGGGGCATTGAAAATATTAACATAAAAATTTCACTCGTTCTCGAGAAAATTGATATTTCCAAACATATGATTTTTCAGAAGACCTGTTCGGTAGCTAGCGCCACCTATGTTTTCTGTGATCAATATGTTCTTGTTGGCACGGAAGGATACTTTGGTCGGGTTGTGAAGCCACACCACACCTTTTACCCTCCCGCCCAACATCCTACAAAATAAGTTTAAGACTTGCACTCGACAGGGCCAAGGACCTTAATACTTAAAAATCACATAAAAGTTGGACCATCATATAAAACAACAAAATAAATAATTCAGCTTCATTCACATCAAATTAGCTTGCAGCCATATTGTGTGAATATTATGAATGATTCAAAAAATAGAGGATTGTGGTTCACATTGGATGAACAAGTTATCTTCCTCCAAATTAGCTGTATGTATCAAGTAAATAATCAGAATTTAGATTTGATAAATATGACAACTAATTAAAAGCAAGAGTTAGAGAGATTATAAATTTCCAGGACTATTTTGTAGTCTTCAAATTACGTAAATCAAGAGATAAATATTTGCAGAAAATGGAGGTACATCTATAACAAAATTCAAGTAAAAACAGAAAATTTGAATGTTTGCATCCCTTTAGGTATTTTAGATAATATACTTTAGTGAAAGTTTGGAAATTTCACGTGTCATTGGATACATTTGTGTTTGTTTAATAGTGGGACTATTACATACTTGTTTTGTGATTTGTTGTATGCCATATCTTGACGTTCTTATAATCGAAGATTAAAATTGTCAACTTACTTTATGGTAATAAAAACTCCAAATTCATTGCCACACTCAAGTCCGCTAAATATTCCTACCTTGAGCCAGTTTTAACCAGTCCACCCCATTATACCCTATCTCTTTCAGGTCTATTCTAATTTTATCCTCGCATCTGTATTTAGGTCTTTTCAATGGGGTTTTCCAGTCAGTAACCTAGACCCGATGCTAGATTCTTCCATTCATTTTGCAGGGCTTGCCCACTGTACTCTATGAAAATTGGTTAACCTAACAATGTCTTATAATGAGTACAGGGTATGTAACCTCCTTCAATCCTCAGTAGTCTCATCCTTTTTTTTGGAACAAATACCTTCCTAAGCACCTTGTTTTCAAACGCCCTAACCTAAATTTGTCTTCATCATGTGAGGTAAGAGAGCATGTTTCACACCCATAAAGGACCTGTAAAATTGTTTTGTATATTTCAAGTTTTATATTACTTGATAGCCGGTGAGATGTCGTCAAATGATATGCTGTTCAAAGTAATCTCTAAAGTATCGCTCCAATCTGTTATCTGTGTGTGGTCAACCTGTCAACTACCAAGCAAAATGCACTCAACCTTGACTAGCACAACAATCACTTGACACATTTGTCCTTTTAACACGCCAATGCTGGTGCTTGATCTTCATTTATTCAATGCCATTTTAATTCCCCTTTAATGATGTATTGGGAATGCAGTTTAATGTCTTTCCCAACTTATTTTTTATTTGTATTAACATGTTTAATAAATTATTTTGCACCCCCATTCAAAGCTTTTTCTGGGAATTTAATATATTTTAAGGGTGAGGAGTTGTGAAGGATATTTAATGAAAACGCAACAGATGGGATATATAAATGCTCTAAAGCACAAATATGTATTATATATGTTTTATAATCTATTACAAATATGTTGATTAACTATGTATGTATGTATGTACAATAATCTGCTAAATATAAGGACATTTTGCTACATTTGATTTTGTAAAGCTACTTAAAAATAATTACAGTAAAAAATAAATATGAACAAGTGTTTTGTGAGAATAAAGTTACACTTCTATTAAATCTGTACAAAGGAGGAATCCCTAACATGCAAATAGAAAATAGCTGATACATAGATTTTCCACTAACACAATAAGCAAGCACATGTGCTTATGACGGTAGGTCTTGTGTATTGAATAGCCTTGTTGAAATTATGCATTTGTCATCTATAAAAAGAAAATTAATTTAAAAGAACTTCTAAACATCATGAACATTAGAAATGCTTGTTGATTTAACATCAAAACAGTGCAATTGCTCTAAATTTTTCAAAAATCACATTTGATTCAATTGTGTATTATTTCTTGATTTCACATTGATTTTTGTATTTCTTTAACAAAACAATGTTCATTTTTTTTCAGTTTGCATTTTAGACACCTTGTATGATAAATTGTATCAAATTTGCATACTAATAAAATGATATTAGGGCAATACTTACCAAATGACAGAACAGTAACAATACAACCCTTTCTACTGATAGAACAATGGTTAATAAAACTTGCCAACATAAAGAATAGTAAGAGAGTGCAAGTTAATACACAGTGTAGTTTGACTCAACATTTTAAAACAAAACTTAAAAAACAGCTCAAAATGTATTGGTATTAATCATATAGTACAAGACAAAAGTTAATGTTTCTATTGAAACCCCTATTGAGATATCATATTCTGAAAATTTAACATGACACCTGGACAAGGGAATCGAACCTGGGACCCTTAGCTTAGTACGCCAATGCTCTAACCACTGAGCTATCCAGGAATCGTCCTGTGCCCAGGTTCATTCTTCACTCATTTTAAGGCAAAGTATATGATGGATGTGCGGAAATCATCGGCTACAAATGTGTGGTCTATTAAGATTACAAGCTATCAGATAACGCAGCCACATTCGACTCAGTAGTTGGTTTATTGCTGCCAATTGTACGATTATAATTGTAAGGGATTACATAACATTAAGTAAGTTATAATAATTGCACAAGTGGCAGCAATATTTCCACACTTCCATCATAGACTCTGCCTTAAAATATGAGTGAAGAATGACCCTGGGCACAGGGCAACTCAGTGGTTAGAGCATTGGTGTACCAAGTCAAAAATCCCGGGTTCAATTATTGTGTCCTAGTGTCATTTTTAAATTTTTTAAATTTGATATCTAGATGCGGCTAAATCCATACTAAAACCAATATAATATCTTTGGCTATTTAATTCTTAACCCTATGAGAGTTTTTTTATCCAATTTTTTTTATAATTGGCATTTATCTGGTTCACAGAATATGTTGTTAAGTTCATTGAAAGGTGAGGTGTGTATGTGTGTGTTTTTTGTAGTCACCTGTGATAGTAGCAATGTAATAAGAGGACTGTCTGGTGGTAGTCAACTGTGATATTAATAAAGAATATCTACTACTATACTCTCATTTACAGGTAATGAAAGGTAATGTTTATAATTACAAAGTGAGCTGGAGGTGAAAACTATACATTTACAGGAAGTTTGCTGCTGACAACTCGGTTAAAGGTTTCTAATATATTTTTACTGCGAAATGCTGTTATTTCCAGAAGAAAATGATACTTTTTCAAATACCTTAAAGCAAGCAATAGAATAAAAGTTGATTTTTAAACAGTAGTTAAGTGATTAAAACAGGATAATTTGACCTTGACGAGGATATATATATATATATACTATTTAGAAACCAAGTTTCTTTGTATTATGAGGGGTGAATATGTTTCATATTACACGGTAAAAAAGTAAGGAAATTTATTTTAAGAGTACTTTGAAGATAAGCGATGTCTGTATAGGATTCACTTCATACCCGTAGTCACATATGCAGCAGTAACATGGGCAGTGAGTTTAAGAGAGACAGGACAAGTGAAGGCTATGAGAAAGAGTCTGAGGAACATGTTTGGTGTTACAAGGAGAAAAAGAATTAGGATTGAAGTTGTCTGGGTAAGAATGGGGGTATAGGGAGTACACGAGATAGTATAGGAAGCAAGGCTAAGACGGTATGGTCACAAGTAATGAGGATGGAAAAGGAGATTACCAAAGAAAAATGATAGATATAAAGTAGGAAAAACCCTGTAAGGTGAGACCAAGAAAGAGATGGGAGAAACAAATAACAAAAAGTGTTCAAGTGATTAAAGAAGGAATAGTGGTGGAAGGAAAGAGAAAGATGGAGACATTTTACTATACTGACCCTGTCATAAGCTGGGAACATTTGATGACAGGGTTCCTACAGTATTTGTAAAAAAATTCTCCCTGACTTTTCCCTGAACAATTTCTCATACAATTTCTACTATAACTTTACAATACTATACATGTGAAAATATTAATTTAAATACATTTATTTCAACCTCCTCCTCCCTTACAGGAGACCTTGCCTCACCTCTAATGAAAGAATAAGAAAGCAGACGTCTTGCCAATCAGTTCAGAGAAAATGATGGAAAAATAATTAAATATGTCTAAACCTATCAAAAGGTTGTAACTAACTTGATTAACTTTGGTATCATGTGCAGAAATATGTACTAAATAAAAGGTCACTAAGAACATACTAAAGAGTTTGGTATCATTACAGTCTTATTTTACCTAAACTGTACATATCCTGAACTGAATAGCTCACAACAGGAGGAACTGTGTCTGCTTTCATATTATTCATGTCTCAAGTCAATTTTTTTTTATAAAATTATCAAAAGTCATACAATAAGATATTATGCTATATTTAATAAAGTGAAGTTTGTTTCTTCTTCAGTTCTTGCAACTCCACTTCTATTGCTTCTCGTTTCTCTTCAGTTGCCATCATTATTATTTTTCATTTTCCTTATAAATCTTTAACTTTATATCTAATTTCCTCTTTTCTGCCTTCTTCTTGTCTCCTTCACTTCTTTCCTGCTTCTTCATCTCCAAATATTCATGATAGCGTTTTCGAGCACCTCTCACGTAATCCAACATCTTTTTGCTAATGCGTATGTTTTTAATTCCTCCTGCTTCTTGTATCTCATCATGAATGTGACGCTGTGCAGTGACTTTTTTCATGCATATTTTCAACCAGTAAAAATTTATTGACTGAAAAACCACCTTCAACAGTTGCATTCCCATGCGACAAGACAAGGCAAATCTATATTACTTCCCAAAGATGTCTGTAGTTTGCATCTCCTATTAGAAAGCTACCATAAATAGTGTCAAGTCCTACTTCATCACTAAACTGATCACAAGGACAAAATATTTCTTGAAGCTGAGATTTTTTTAGGTTGCAAAAATGCAAGTATTCTTTCTTGGCATTTTCAGCCAGAACATCATTTATGATGTTGGCATGGTTGAGTTCCTCCAAAAGAAAAGAAAATCTCTTCTGGCCCAGTTGAGGTGAATGTTTAGTAACAAAAGGATCCAATGAAAACAAACCTCTCACAGATTTCTATTTTAAGGGACTTCTTTCTTGTAGTTTTGCAATCATGGTGGTTAACATACTGCGCCAAACCTTGTATAATTATAGTTTTTGTCTGTTACTTTGACTGCAGTTTCTCCTAATAAACGTTTTGTTGCAAATCCTACATCAATATTTTTGCAAAGGATCAAATTTTATGATTTTTTTGTGTCAATAGACAGTAACTTTGGACCCGTGCACTTCATCAGATCAGGTTTCACGCAACAATTCATAAGGTATCTTAGAAGTTTCTCTACAGCTTCAAAAAGATATGGAGTCATTGGTTTTGATGTCTGGAACCGTTGCAGGAAAGGCTGACATTCATCTGCAATTGTCTTGCAGAAAGCTAGTTTACATTTTAAAATGGATCACAGGCCGCTCTTTTCAGTGTCTCTACAGTTTTGTTTTAGGAAGTTTTGCTTCTTTGAGAAACTTACAACATGGTCCCAAATTTGTAAGCACTTTGCATTCTATAACCACCACACACAACAGAACTTCAATGGAAAAGATGCACATCCTGTCAACTGGGTAAACAATGCTTGATGAGCTGGAGAGTCAGTGAACAGGTAGTACATGTGACGCGATAAGCTACCTATATCCCAATAAACAGACTCCACTCCTGTTCTCAAGGAACCATGAACAACATGAAACCCACATGTTTCCAGATTTAGCAAACTACATAGGCCCCGCTGCATTTTCTGTGACTGATTTGATGTGTTCCTGAAGAAGTATTATAAATTTAATTTGACATTTGGGCCATCCAATGATACTTGTATCAACTTAGAGTGGAAGAGGAGAAATACCATCAAGAAAATGCTTCAGTAATTCTTCAGCGGTGCTATCGAAAAACACAGTTTAAGTAATGACTGATGACGTTATGATTTTCCTTGTTCCAGAATCTTATTACAATGTCAATTTGTCCTCTTTGAATAACTTTATTCAATGCTTCATCAAAACAAATTAAAAAGTTGTTACATGATTTTAGGCGGTCCAGTAAATTGTTATGAAAGAATGGAGCCAAGCCATGCACAATGAAGTATGCAACCTTGTCTCCACCAAGGGGTAAAGACATTGGCAATGGAACACTCGGGAAACATCAACTGAAAAATTGTACTTAAATTATTGCACGGATTGAAAGACTTTTTTTGTAAACAACTTGCATAGCCCAAATTACTTTTGCCTTAGTTATATAATCTTTTATAACAAAAGTGTTATGGTTTCATCGAGGCACTACACTAATTTCACTTTTGGCAACAGCTTCCTTCTGTGGCTTTACAATTTCCGATGAAACAGAAAAACTCTTCGAGTAACCAGCCAAATCATCACTAGGTAGAATGTCTTTGTTTGCCAGAGATTCTGTTGAAACAGGGGAGCTCGATGAACCTGAATCACTTTACTTTTTGAGGAAGCGTTGATTTGTTAAAGTTTCAAGAGTTTTGATATGAGTTGGTCCTTTTGCATGGGAAGCTAATGCTTGCTTTCCCATATTACTTAGGTTTATAATTTTTTTGCACACTTTACAAAATGCCTGCAACTTATTACTTTCAACACCACTGATCAAGTATGAGAATTCAGGCAAATGGTCTGGGCTTAGCCATAATTGGTTAAAAACGTTTTTTTTTTGTTAGACATTGCTGGTGTAGCCGAATCAGTCCTAATTCACTGTATCCAACTATAACGATGCCAAACCTTGAACAAGAACCAAAGCAATGGATCACTAAAGTTAAAAGAATTGTCATGTGCAGGCCAGGAGATTTCTGCGTTCACTTTCTGAAATAAAATGCTACCAAAACTTGTGTTACAGCATGTTTGAGCATGGTAAGTGCCCCTCAGCTTTCTTCATTGGGGCAGTGGCTTATGACGCAGTAAATACGAAAAATATTTTCGTTTTTTTTTTCTAAGTGTGACATGAATTGTCATTTCCCTGACCTTTTTAAAGCTTCCCTGACTTTCCCTGACTATTATTTTTTCCCCTGACTTTCCAGACTGTAGGAACCCTGGATGATGATAATAACAACAGATAATGGATAAGAGAAGAGCAGTATAGTTTTGGTGATAAAGAGTAGGGATCAGGTTCCAAACAGGAGGGACATTTTGACTTAAGAACTCAATAGGCTTGATCCTGTTTTGTATAGGAGACATGAGTTTGAATCAAAGTTTACAGGCTTTCCACTATTTCTTACCATAAAGTGCCTTGTTTTCCAGGTTTCTCAAAAATATTTATTATTGATTAAGAAAACTGGGATTGAACCTAAAGGACTTAAACTTAATTTTTCATAAAATTAACCAGAGAGAAGTCATTTAATTGGTGTTTAAAGATTTTTTTAAATGTGTTTGAATGGCATGCAGTTCAATGTTTTTAGTAATGTTTGAATGCCATGCGTATTTCTTCTATTCACTTTATCTCCTCTGCGAGTGTGCAAAAGTTTGCTGTTAATGTCTCAAATTCACAATTATTCTCAATTTTTTTTTATATATTTCTTAAGCTTCAGATGTGTGATAACCCTACTTTTTTTCTCTTTATATTATATTCAAAAAATAGGTTGTACACAATTTCTTTCTCAAAATGTGTCACACAAAATTACTTTCTCAAAAGCAGTTTGCAAGTATTTTATAATGCGATTAGGATTTTAAAATGTGCATAGTAGCTGATAATATATGCTCCTTTTTTACAACATAATTGCTCGTCTTATAGGTTATAAATTAAGTAAATAGTAAAAACTTTCTATGGATTCTTCTCCAAATAAAATAAGAAGTGTGACACACAAAAGGCAAAAACATGCTTGCAGAGAAAAAAGTTCTTATGGTTTTGGACCATTTTATTTGGCAGTCTTTTTGCTTTGAGTTGTATCTTTACTAACATGATAACCATAAATGTCAGAGGTCCATCTATTTTTAAATAACCACAATGAGCAGCAAAAAGCACCATCTGTTGCTTAGATATCTGTTGAATCTTAATCAATGCAACAATGTGCAATTCTCCCGTTACAACATTTAATTGAATAATCTAGGCGAAACACTATGATTTTCTAAAAGGTCATACTTAGGGGGAAAAGTGTGATCTAAATTCTAATCAAAATTAAAAAGTTTTAATATTTTTTATTTTGTTATGAAATTCCCAGCTGTGTGGCAACGCTGTAACTATATCTTGAGAAAGCAAATGCTAAAGATATGTCTGTACAGCACAGAATGTGTTAAAACAATTTTCACCAGTTAAAATGTTAGTTTCAAGTATTCCAAATTTCACCTTTTTCTTTTAAAGAATCACACATGGCAGTCAAATGTTTGGTTTTGGAAAATTATGCTTGATTAAAAGTTATGGGTTATTAGAAAATATTATTTCAAATTGAATTTTAAAACAACATAATAAAATGTCATAGAGCTAACATTCCAAATCCATTATCTCTTTTTTTATAACCTTTATTCAATGTTTTTCATAGATTATAGACATAATTATTGTTCCTAAAAGATAGATGGAATTTTAATTACATATTTGTATTTGTACAACGATTTCATTAACAATCCAACCTCACAATTCACATTTGCATTACATTTAATACACAATTATTTATTTGTTTAGTTTAAATATTGATAACTAAGTTTAAAATTAAACAAACGTTTGGTTGCTTTGTCAAATATTTAACACGTTTTTTAGTAAACATTAAGCTATTAAAAATTATCAAATAGTTTGTAAAGCTATGGACTACAGTTTGACTCAATGTACATTAAATAATAATATAAACATATTTACAAATATTTACATTCAAGTAGAATATGTTAGCAAACATGCTACAGTAAAGGAACAGATAAGCGAAGACATTTAATTGATGATACATTATATGATTATAACTATCAGACAATCTGGTCAAAATTACAGTTCACGTGTGCAATAAATATTCACTTCTAGAAGACTGTTTTTTCCTACAATCAGGACAGAACCATTTGCCTTTGGGTGGCACCATTATACCTACACATTCAAAATGAAACCATTCAATGGAACAGTCTTTCCCGTCGCATGCTATCATCTCGGAGACCTCATCGTAGGGACACTGGCAATAACAATACAAATTATCTGATTTTTGCTGCACAGTATCCCCTGCTACCTCTGTACAAGTCTGAGCTGCCGTTGAAGGCCCAACATCACTGTCAACATCAGATCCATTGTTATCTTTGTCACTGTCACTAAGAGAAGATTCACTGATACTCTTCTTGTTATCTTCTCGCTCACTCTCACTTTCGTCTTCCTCCTCAGATCTAAGCTGGGAAGCACTTGACACTGGCTGTGGTTCTGGGACGGAATCTTGTACGACCCTACAGAAGATGACGGAAGAGGACTTGGAGTAAGCTTCACCCACTTAGGCTGCAATGTTGAGTCTTCATCTTCATCACTCGAGTCACCGTAGAATCTCTTGGGCACTCGTCTTCGCCGTGACAAACGTTTGCTGTCTGTCTCAGAACCACTGCCTGTGCTATGATATGTGAGGGTAGGTGTAGTGGTGGTTGCACTACTGGGAGAAAATGGAACCTGAGATTTCCTAGCTGACAGATTGGGAGGCAAAGTATTAAGGGGGCTTGCGACCAAAGTAGTTGCTTGCATAGTATTGTTTTCAGAATATATCGTAGTTTGACTATCATAATAGGTTGAAGGAATATCCAATTTCAGTGAATTATCCATCATTTTGCTAGGAGCATGTCTTGATATTGAGATTTCTTACGCCGCTTAGATTTCACTTTCTTTTTGGAAGTTGTTCCCTGTTCTAAAACATTCAGTGTTGAACTAGATGATGCCATCGTGCCATTGTTTACAGGTGCTACAGCTGCCAAAAGGAGAAGCTGATTCCTCTTTTCTGCCAGCAACTTGTTTGCTAACTTTTGGGGATGTTGATCATAAAAATCTTCATCAGTTTCAGTTTCATCTGTATCTAAATCAGATTCTCTAATAGGAAGCTCAGTTTCCTCCTGAGCTAATGTTACATTGCCCTGCAAAGCATAATCTACATTTGGAACTCCAATAACTGTTAAGTTGGAAGGGACAGGTTCTGCAGCAGTAGTGTTGTTTTCCTCCTTTTTTTTCTTATTTCTAGATCTTTCTTTTCTTTTTTCTCGACGAGCTGCCTGTTTTCGTCTGCTTTCCGAACTTGAGCTGTTGGAGTCTGAGCTTGGACTGGAAGAACTCCCACTGCTACTAGAAGAAGAACTGCTACAGCTACAGTTTGTACCACAACTACAACTTGTTGAGTCACTGTTGCTACTTGAATCACTGGATGATGAACTTGCCCGCTTTTGCTTTTTCTTCATCGTCTTCACCTTTTTCTTGCTGGGTATGGCAGTAGGTGCCACCACAGCAATTATCTTCTCCTTATCATCATTAAGTTCCAGAGATGTGCTATTGTTAAAACAATAGTTGTGATCAACATCCATATTTTTTTTATCATCTTCCTGCTTGTCTTGAGCCTCAGTTGTTGACAAGTGTAACACATCAACTTTGTCAGCAACCACATTCTCTGGTTTGTCTTCACAGTTTCTTCAGATGTCTGATTTATGGTCGGTGCAGGACCACAGTAATTATGATCCAACAAAATAAAACTTAGTGTTTCCAAGTGTGAATATGATTCTGATTCTTCAGGCAGTATTTTATTTTCTTTTTTTTCCATGTTTAATTGAAAGGTGTTAAAATTATCCCAAACACCATCGACTACTTGTATAGTTTGATTTTCATCAGCAAAGGGAGTTTCATCATTTATTTTATCATTAGATGTTAGCACTGTTGTTTCTTCGCTTCTTGATTCTTTAATTTGTGTAGACGTCATATGATCTATGTCTCCATCAGAATCATCACTATCGGAAGATAAATTTAAAGGTGGAAGATCATATACATCAACTACTTTAGTTTTCTTACCACAAACATCATTCCCTTCTGATTTAGTTGAATTATTTAATATGCAATCACCTTCAATTGGTTTAGCATGAGTATTAACATCTTTAGTTGCTGAAATTATTTCTTTGTCATGAGTATCTTTAGCTTTAATAGTGTTGTCCTCATTTTTGTGTATGATATCTGATGTGTTATCCATGTTTAGCAGAAGCTTATGTTTACCATCATCTTCATTATTGTTTACTGTCTCAGGCTCAATCTTTAGTTAAATATTTTTCATTAGAAATGTTTTCTTTGAATTCAACTGGCTCATGTTTTTTCATATGCTTGTTGAGCAGGCTTCTTGAAATAAAGCGTTCCTCACATTTCTCACATGCATATGGAATATCACCCACATGTAGTCTTTTGTGAACTTTGAGTGCAACTGCCTTAGAGAAACTGACATTGCATTCTTCACAAACAAATGCATTTGGAGGAATACAGAAATGGTAAACATGTGGCCACTTCTTTTGTAAACATTTTTTACAAAGAACACTTTCAGTCCCATGTTTCCAAAACAAATGTTTTGTAATATCAGGTTTATTTCGATAAGCAATACCACAGCGATAACACAAATGATGAAGTTTATGTTTCCAAACATGGTTTGAAAGTTTCTGTTGATCACCGTGGTTTCTAAACAAACATCACAGGCATTATGACGTTTCCTCAGATGAACCATCAATCTAAAAGCTGAAGGTAGGCCATCTACTGCACATAAACAACAACGAAAATTGATGTTACTGTCTGGTAAATAAATGCCTGGACAAAGATGACATAAAAGTTCGCTATAGCTGTAAAAATTGGACTTGCACATAATACAAAGTAGAATAGTTTTTTGGTGCATTTTACGATTGTGTAGGTATAGTTCTTTATGTGAGGTTGTGAGGAAATGACAGTGGAAACACTCGTAAGTTCTATCATAAGGCCTTGATAAATCTTTATTTGAACTATCGTAAGTGTCTGTATTTAAAAACATATTTTGTAATTCAGTAGCAGCCGTTTTTAATTTGGGCACAAAACCCTCTACTTCCACAGGTTCACTAATATCGAAGTACAAAACTGGTGAAAACCGGTGCTCTGCTAGTAAATGTAGTGATAGTTGTTTAGCATTCACAGCAATTTTTTTAGCATGGTTACAGTACACACAAGATATACAAGACACTTTTACAGATTCTTTTAGCAAGTCATGTGTAGTCATTTTATCTAAACTTTGTTCTAAAATTAATTCTAGTAATGGGGTATCTTCCCCTGCAATCTGAATGTTATCAGAAAGCTCCTCAACCTTTTCTTCCTCTGCTCCAGATAGATTTTCTTGAGATTTTTGTTTATTATCAAATTTTAAGTCAAGCTTTTCATTAATTATCTCCAAATTGTCAGTTTCCGGATTCCTTTCTCTTGATTTTCACTCAATGTGCCCACAGTTGCCATTTCCTTTAATCCTGATAAATTTGTGGGCCACTTTTCACCATGATTTTTATTACTAATAATCAACAGCTTTTCTGTAGATTTATCTTCATTTGTATTAATAGTTTTATCGTCATTTTCATCAACCACCAAAGACATTTTATCACTACTTGAACTGTCTTCTTCGGAACTTGCTTGAAGAAGAATTTTCTTCGCACATTTTGATTGTTCTGACTCTATTTCATCAGATGATACATCAGATGAGGAAGTGAAGATTTCATTAGTGTCTCGAGTTTTGTCTTCAGAACCTGAAGTATCAGATTGAGATTCTTTTTCTTTTGTATCTGTTGATGTATTAGAGTGTTTTCCTGTTGTAGTAAAATGTGTCTTAGATTCAGATTCTATTATCAAGTTGGACTTAGATTCTTCTTTTAAGTTTTCACAAAACAATGATTGGGATTCAGGTGTATTTGCGTTTGCCACTATTGTGTCATTTGGTTGAGATAATACTTCTAGTGATGAGTTCAAGGGTACATCAGAATTCAAACTAATTGTTGGTGGGGTTCTTGGATTCACTTCAGTTGTCAGAGAATCCACTATGTCATTCTCATCATCTAATGATTTTTCTTCCTTGTTTTCACTCAAAATTTGGGAAATTTTCCCATCAGATGAATTATTACTTTCAAATTGAACGGACTCATTGGGATAAGATGGATTTTTCTCATTCTCATCTTGTTGAGTTAAATTTTGATTATATATTTCATTTGTTTTACATTTTTGAGGTTGATTATTTATCGATACATTATCCTCAATTTTCTGTTGTTTACTAGATTCTGATGGGGTGGTGGTAGTTTTAATATCTTCAACACATTTTTTAACAACATTTAAACTTTTTCCTTTCGCATATGTCTTTACTTTTGATGTTACTGATGTTTTTTTTCAGTAGGTTCGTGAATATTCACATGACAAAAACTTGCTGCATTACTTATATCATAATCATCTTCGACATCTGAGAGATCTCTTGATTTTGCTTGACTTACATCAGGATCATTATCTATTTCAGGAAGTATTTTTGTAGTTTTCTTCTTTTCACTAACTTTTTTCAAAGGTATTAAATACTTGGTAGCTGGATTTGAATGTTCTTGCAAGGAACATTGAATATTTGATATTGGTTTGTTTTTTCATTCACTTGTGGTACAGATGTAATAGACTTTGAAAATGTTAAGTTATTGTTACATAAATTATCTTTACATGTAGAGGTATGTGATCCTTTTAACCCACAAGATGCACATAATTCTTCCACATTTCCATTTGGCAAATCTTTGCATGGATGTTTATAAAAATTTGATTCACTGAACATTTGTTCACATTTACAACACATAAGAAAACATGGACCCTTAAACTCAGCATGAAATTGCTCTGGTGAAACAAATACACTTTCGGGCAAAGAATGTTTGTTACCCAAATGTGTTGCAAGCTTATCTGCTTGAGAAAACATTGACAAACAATACAAACATATGTGACGATTGTGAACCTCTCTCATGTGAAGAAATAAGTTCCAATTTTCATAGTATGTCCCACAAGCTGAACACAAGTAGACCTTTCTAGTTATCCTGAAGTTTGTTGAGGCTGAAGGATCTGATAACGAGGATTGGTTCTGTTTAGGAAGTGGTTGTTGAGCTTGAACATTTTTAAGGCAAATGATTTGATGTTCTTGTAATTTTGGCATAGAAGGAAAACTACTATCACCACATTTGTAACATTTAAATTTTAACAGTTGGTTGCAAGCCCAGATACTGTGCATATTCAAGTTGTGCATTTGGTTCATTTCCTTCTTTTCTATTAGATAAAATAACAGATTTTGAATCAAGTAATACTTTTTTCTTTAATGATGCTATTTTGCTTTTGTCACAAGTATTCAATGATGCTAAATGGTGATTTTCTGCTGTCAGTGAAATATTGTCATTAGCTGATGATGTTTGTGCAAGAATCCTTTTCTTAAATCCTTTATAAACATCACTGTCTTCTTTATATGAACACTCTTCAGTTGGGTGTTGTATTGAATACTCAACAGGAGAAATTAGTTTACGTTTATGATTTTTAATGTGACTTATGGGCAATGTTTCAGAGAGCAAGTTTTTTTCACCCTCTGTGTCTTTTGTAACAACACAAGCAGTGGTATCTAATTTTGCTATTTTTACTTTCTCATATATAGGACTTGGTCCAGGTTTACGCTTTTTAGATTTTGTCATGAAGGTAGGCTCGTTAGTCAACTCTTTAATTTCATCAGATTTATTATTGGAATTGTCCTTTTCATAAGATACATCATTTAAATTTTCTTTGATATTATTTCCAGCTTTATCATTTATAGTTGTGTTTGAAATTGCTATTAAAAATCCTTTATCAAGTTCACAGTCAATCACACAATTTTCAGATGTTTTGCTATGTTCTCTACCGATTTCAGAATCTATAACCTCCCTACAAGTAGGATTTTCTGTTAGCATGTTTTCAGATAAAAGGGTTGGTTCCTTTTCACAATGTTCAGGGTTTGACTCAAATGTATCCTTTATTAACAGTTTTCCCCTTTCATTAATTTTATTAGTCACACCATCAAAGGTTTTTCCTGATGAAAGGTTTAGTTCATTTTCATTCAAAGAACCTGGTTGTTGTGACAGAACGTGTTCTCCTTCCCCTTTTATTTCATTTTCATTCTTTACAACTTTATAATTTATGCAGTCTTCATATTTTTGCTTTCCATCATCAACACCCTTATCATTTGCACAAATATTAGATTCAACTGAAGACATGCTCTCTTCCTCATCATGCAAAGGTTCACAGTATACTAAAAGTTTAGATTTATTATTTTCACTCACAGGCTCTACAATTTGAGTGTCATCCAAATTGTTTATTTCATCTGGTTCTGCATCAGGGATATATGTTTCATTGAATACTTTTGTTCATTGGCAGATGAAGACCTACAAGTTTCTACATCTGTCATATTAGAATATTTTTGTTCATCAGAAGATGTAGAAGGTTCTAGATCAGATATAGTTGCTGTATGAGAATACCTTCGCTCATCAGAAGATGTACAAGGTTCTAAATCAGAGATATGAGTGTCATGATCTTGTTTTTGAAAGTTAGTTGCTTCTGATGAACATTCTGAATTTGTATCTTCTAAATCTTTTTCGTCACAAAGTTCTTCTACTTTGGATGCACTTTTCTTTTCTTTTAATAAAATGTTCTGTTTAACTTTCCTTTCAGAAGTCAACATAAACACATTATCAGGACACGATTTTTCTATATTTATTTTTATTTCCACTTCCTCAGAATTTACACATGAATTACTACTTTCTGAGTAATATTTATTTTCAATTTGTAGAGGAGTGTAACTTTCAGTTAAATTATTTTTGTTATCTTCAGATTCTTTAGAGTCAATTAAAGAAACTGATTCCAAACTTGAATTTTTCTTGGGTTTCATTTCATCTTCAATGTTACCAGAAGCATATATTTCTGTTGGAGAAGCAGTTGTTTTTTCTTCTGCAGAATTATGTGCATGCTCTGGAGAATTACTTCCAGACGTATATATTTCTGTTGGAGAAGCAGTTGTTTTTTCTTCTGCAGAATTATGTGCATGATCTGGTGAATTACTTCCAGAAGCATATATTTCTGTTGGAGAAGCAGTTGTTTTCTCTTCTGCAGAATTATGTGCATGCTCTGGTGAATTACTTCCAGAAGCATATATTTCTGTTAGAGAATCAGTTGTTTTCTCTTTTGCAGAATTATGTGCATGTTCTGGAGAATTACTTCAGAAGCATATATTTCTTTGGAGAAGCAGTTGTTTTCTCTTCTGCGAATTATGTGCATGCTCTGGAGAATTACTTCCAGAAGCATATATTTCTGTTGGAGAAGCAGTTGTTTTTTCTTCTGCAGAATTATGTGCATGCTCTGGTGAATTACTTCCAGACTATATATTTCTGTTGGAGAAGCAGTTGTTTTCTCTTCTGCAGAATTATGTGCATGCTCTGGAGAATTACTTCCAGAAGCACACTCTTCCGTTTCTTTTTCTTTAGCATCAGTAACATTATAAGCTGAAGTGACTTTTGATGTGATTTCTGTTTCTGAGAAAGGTTTTTCACATACATTTTCAGAACCAGGTTCAGAGAATACATTTGATTCTTTATTATCAAAGAATGTTATAACATTTTCTTCTTTGTGACTATGTTCTTGCACACTGACCTCAGAGACAATTATTGTATCGGGTCTAGAAATCAAGCAATGTTCCCAGTTACTGTCTTCTATTGTGTTTCCACACAAGATGGCTGGAGCTCTTTCTTCCACTGCCACATCTTTCTTTACAGAAGAGACTGTTGGCTCTACTTCTCCATTAACTCGAGTTGGGTTTTGTAATGAACATTTTTCATTTGAAGGTATCTTAACATTTTTCTCATTACAAATTCCGACCACACTTTCGTTATCTGTCCTGAGAAAATGAGTATTCCTGTCTAAAGAAAAAGAGCAACTTATACTCAAATCGTCCTGTGGAGATGAGATATGCTGAATATCCTGTGACCTTTGGCCAGAAATGAACTCTTCACTTGCAGTAGAACTACCATCCTCCATGCTTTGCACTCTTCAAAATAGCTACAAACCTGCAACAAAAGACAACTTATTAATAATGTTTTTAAATCGTCCACAACAAATAAGAAAATTGCCAACATTTTGTAATACCTAAGCATCTAGGGACTTTAAAATGTATTTTGTATGTCAATGTTTCATTAAAATAAGTTGAACCTGGACGTTATTTCTGTTAAGATAGCCTCAGTAAAAATAACAAAATTATCAATTTCCAACCGTTTTAAATTAATGCATTGTGACGTCCTTGATTTGACCCTAAAGAGTATTTGAAAGCATTACAATAATCTCCTCTTAATTTATATATATATATTTTTATTGAATTTTATATTTTATTACTTGGCGCTTAAAACAAGTCTTCTTCTAAATTATTCAGATATGAAAGTTACCAGATTCCAACTATGAAATTACTGGTTATTTCTTGTTTTTAAGTTCACACTTTGAAGTTAGGAGGCATCAGCTACTGTAACTAACTTCAGTGAGTGATGTAAAGTTGAGTCAAAATTGCAATGTTTAGTCTTTGAAAAATTAACTTCCTGCTCTCGAGCAACCCAGACTAGTGTAGATGTTTAATTTGAGGCAGTTTCCGGTTCTCAAACATTCTGTATGCTTCTATATGTTTTCGTGAACTAAACATTCTAGTAAGTTCTATTGAACTGAAATATATCTCATGAGTGGTGCAATTTCAGAGCCACTGTGGTGTCAGTCATTGTCACGGATGGACATGTGCTCGGCTCTTGTGCAACATGTTCAATTTGCAATAAAAGTATCAATAACTATCATTGAATAAACTAAAATCAACTTTATCTGACGTTCTTTATTTCTATCATAAAAAGTGAAGCCCAATGTCGGGGAATAATAATAACCACTATTATGTAAGATAGCAATAGGCGCACAACGTGGACCCATAGCAATATACTTCGAAACATAGTGGCATAACAATTAGCGGCCCAACGCGGAACCAGTTAATTAGTGACGTTACAATTGGCGTCCAAACGAAGGGGCCCGTAACGAGGTTGTTTCAAATGACTCCCAACGCGAGAGTGTTACAAATGGCGCACAACATGGAAGCAGCTAAGAAGTGTTAAGTGATGTTACGAGAGCGTTACAAATTGGCAGCACACAGTGGGGTGTTACAAATTGGCGCCCAAACCTGGGGCCAGATATATATACGTTACAATAGTCGTCCCAACTAGGGGCAAGCCACGAAGGATGTTACAGTATACATGTACCTAGTTATCCTGGTAAATAGTATGAATACACGTTTGGCTAGAAAAATGCTAAATATTGCATATGTTAGGATTATTTTATTATTTATTTAGCAGCGTGCCTTACTACCTGTTCAGGTTATACACATTCAGCATATTGTTTACTTCCCATGACCCATTCACTTTACTCTCCTAGCAGATTGTTTTCTTGCCAGACGATTCCTTGAAGGGAGCCATAAAGCAGAGAAACAGCCCTCTGGGTAAAAAAGAAGCCAACCAATTAGCTATACATCCTTTTCCTTTACCCTAGACCCAAATAATATTGTTATAATCTCTGTAGATTTGTGTCTGCTGTTCCATTACTAATTAATTGTCATTGTAGACTATTACAATTTAGTGATTATTGTGTAAAGAAGCAAGAAGAATGCATTTTAATATTTTATATGATCTATTTTCCTGAAGCAGTATCAAAGCACAATAGTTTTTTTTTTAAAGTTCATATTTTGTTAGTGGAACTTCAGTAATGAAACACATTAGAAGTGAAAAATAAGTAAAATTTGATGAAAAATTCAGTGCCCGGCTACTAACATAAGAGTATATTAACTTTGGTTGATTTGTGTGCAAGTATAAGAATAAATATTATGTATTAACTGAAACTGGTCTCTGATTGTGAGTCTGGATTTTTACATATTTCATAAACTAAGTTGTGATGTGTGCAGATAATGTGAAGAGATTAAATACCTATGTAAAGTGGAAAAAAAAGAGTAATTGTCATACAGAGCTGGATTAGCTGCGAAATAAAACCAAACTTAGAACCAAATTAGTTCTGAACAATCATTCTCACAAAAAATATGAGGATATAACAAATTTTAGCCCCATTTTATAGAAGGAATTTAAAGCCTGAATTATTCTGTAAATGGCAAATAAGCATGACATATAAAGGATTCTTAATTCCAATGTCACTGTCTAGATATTGCATTTACCATTCAAAGAGTTTGTGAAAAGAAAACCTTACACTAAATTATGTTTTAAAAATAAACTTTAATCAGACTTAGTTTATCAGCATTTGAAAAAGTGAAGATTAAAAAATTAGCTAGTATGGCTTAGATCATATTTAAGAAAATATTAAACATACTGTTAACAAATAAGGCTTTGCTCTTGAGGTGTGCAAACTCATCTACATATTTTAATTAAGTTCAATTTTTATTCTTTATACATCATTCTTTGGTCATTTTTGTTAATCTATGGCATAATTTTGAATTAATGAGTGCTCGAACTTTAAAAAAATGTATTTCTAGCTGAGTCATATAATATAAAACAGTGCTTCTCAAACTGTCTGATATGACAAATTGACAATGTTTCCCTGTGTATGTTTGCCAATTTGAGGTGTGTGTGTGTGTGTGTGTATATTATATATATATATATATATATAATAATAATATATAATAATTATGTGTAATAATAGATAAATATTCTAATTGAAATATTAATGAAATATTTTTCTCAGTTAAGAAACCAAATTAATTTATTCATATATATTCAATACAAAAGGAGGTGCTTAGTGATTATCTAAGTAATGTAGGCCTATAACATAGTTATTTCATTACTATGGGCCGTGGCCCATCACTTTAAGAAGTGTTCTAGAAAGTCCTGACAAACCTGAGGAGTCTGATAATCTACCCCTATGTTAAACTAGCAACATCAATTCTTCCTTTATGGGGAGGTAGATTAACAATATTACTTCATTATTCCTCACACTTAGAGGTATGTATTAAGAGAGATAGAGAGAGAAGGTGGAAGGATGAACAATAAATATTGACTTTATTTAAAACTTTTTAAGGGCTTGAGCAGCGCTGGTAAAATGCTAAAGTCCTTCTTTGGAACTGGACTCTTTGCATACTTGTTAACTCTTTTGATAAGGCTGTAGTGACTGTCCTCTTGTGCTTGAGAGGATGGTATGAGATATTGACCTGTGTTAATTCCATGTTGAACATGTGTCCAAGGGTGTTGTTTTAGGTGTCTGGAGACAAGAATGTTCAAAATTGGAGTTTGCTGTTAGCTTCTATTTTGTGTTGATAACATAATTTAGGTAAAATTGAAGTGGAGATGTATATTTATAACTTAGGGTTAGTCAAGGAGTGGTAGTTCGGCCTTGGTAATGGGTATGAATAGGTAAAAGGAAAACAGTCACACACTATCTTTTCCCTGAAAACCCCTTTTGTCAAGGGAACAAAACCAATGATGACTCTTTGTGGGGTAAAAAACACCAGAGGTAAACTAGTCCCCCTTTAGAATCTCCAGGAGGGGACTTCTTCAAGGGGAGCAATCAACAAAGAACAATCATCAAATAAAACTTTCCCTTTCAGCTTAAGAACAAGGAATGTAAGGACGATGAGAAGGATTGGGAAATTGGGAAATTTGAAAATAGAAAGGTTGCAGGTGTAAATGAAGTCCAATGGAAAGATCAAGGTGAAATAGTTTCTGGAAATTACACAATGTTGTATTCAGGTGGAAAAAGTGCAAAAAATGAAGTGGCAATAGTGATGAAAAATGAACTGGTGAAAAGTGTTACTAAAGAGATGTATCATAGTTATAGATTAATGTTTGTGAAATAAACACTGAACCAGTGCATATGTTGATAGTACAAGTGTACATGCCAACAAGTGAAAACGATGATGTCAAGGTAAAAGAAATATATGATGAAATCAAAGTAATCCTTCAACATGAAGGAACAGGGAAAGTGAACACCAGCATCATGAGCGATTAAAACCGTGTGGTTTGAGAAGGACAAGAGAAGAAGACCATGGGGCCACATAGACTGGGGAAGAGAAACAAAAGAGGTCAAATGCTCAATGAATTATGTCAGGGGAGTGACCTGATGATGATAAACACTTGGTTCAAGAAATGGAAGACAGAACTATACACATGTAAGAGCCCAGGAGGCATCAACAGGTACCCACTAGACTATATCCCTGTCAGAGAGCAATTCAATAATGGAGTGAGGGATGTGAAGACATTGCCAGGTACCGACATTAATTTGGATTGCAACATGCTGGTGGCTTATATTAAATAAGACTGAAAAAGATCAGTAAAACGAGCAAGAAAGACCATAGGTGGGACTTAGAAAAATCAAGAAGCAAGAGTGATATAGCAAGAAATTCAATAGAACAAAAGTCAAGTGAGATGACAGAAGAGAGTATAAGTACGAAAGGGAAGTGGAATAGTGTTAAGAATATTTTATGTAGGTGCTTAATGAAATGTTGGTGAAGTGGAGAGGACTGCAAGAAAGCCTTGGGTAACAAGAAAAATGCTTCGGAAAATGAAAGAAAAAAGAAAAATGTCAACAAAGAATATATGAAGCTTAACAAGTTAAGGAGAGAAACAGACAATGTGAGTAAAGACTATATAGAGAAGACATGCAATGAGCTTATCGAAATGCAAAGAAAAGGTATGACCTCATGTACCAGAAAGCAAAGGAATTAGGAGGGAATAAAAACAAAGGTGTGCGAACAATAGGAATAGAAAACCCCATAGGTCAGCTAGTGACGGATCATAAAGAGGTTCTTACGATTTGGAAAGATGTATAGAAGAACTATACAACAAAGAAAATAGAACTGGAAACCTAGAGATTGAAGCAAAAGAAGAGATAGACGAAGATTAAATAGGAGCCAGCATTTTAAAAAATGAAGTGGAGAGCCATAAAGGATAAGCGCAGAAGGAAAGAAACTGGATATTAAGACTTGCCAGATCTAGAAGGACGTGACAGTTTCAGGACAGGAGGCTATGTCATAAACACAATAAAATATGCAGGTAATCCAGCATTGCTGACCAAAAATAAATAAGAGTTGCAGGAAATTATGAATACTGGTGGAGAGAGGGAAAAGATAGAGATGGACATTGAGGAGTAAAAAAAGATGTGATTTAAAAAATGAAGAACCTCTGGAAGTCAAAATTGGAAGCATGGAGTTGGAAAACATAGAACAGTTCAATTACCTGGAAAGTTTACTAACAAAGGATCCATGGTGGACCAAAGAAGCTTTTAACAAGAAGAGTTTACTGCTGACCAGAAAGTTGAGTTTGGAACCAAGGAAGAAACTGATGAAATGCTACATTTGGAGCATTACATTGTATGGAATATAAACTTAGACCCTTAAGAAGATTGAAAATAAATAAATGGAGAGCTTTGAAATGTGTTGCTGGAGAAGACTTGAGGAAATCAGGTGGGCAGAATGAGTAACAAATAAAGAAGTCCGAAGAAAAGTGGGTGAGAATAGAACCATTTTGGATGCGATTCTTCAGTGCAAAGCAAATTGGATCAAACACATCCTTAAGAAGAACTTGTATTCTGCATGCTATCATAGAAGGAAAGGTTGAGGGAAGGAGGATCTTAGAAAGGAGGTAGAGGACAGGGCGTATTGGCGGTCTAAATTCACTGACAAAAGGAATGGACCTGTCGTGAGACAGAAAACCTGAGTAATATTCATTGAGAAATAGCATAAATGATATTGAAATAATGCAATTTTTCCGTGCTTTTTATATCTGAAATTAACCTTTCAGATCTTTACATGAAATTTGGGACATAGAACTAAAAAAAAAAAAAAAGTTTAACATGTGATTTTTTTCATTTGTAGTTTGGTAAATAGTAGCCCTGTGTAGGAACTACATTTTGACTTTGAGAAATTTTCAGGCGGGAATCTATTTTCCGCAGGAACAGGACAGAAAACAGGAAAAAATAAAAATAAAATTTCCACTTTAAACTCATATTTATTTTTTAGGTTTAAAATGTTAATCTAACTTAGCTTTCACATTCATTACGATAAAAAAATAATAAAAATTGACAATAAATTAGAAGCTTAAGGCAATTTGATCCCAAATAGGGTTGAGAAAAGATAAATGATACAAAAACTCTGATTGGGTTGGAAATTAGAGGTCTGAACAATAAATTTAGATATGATTTTGTAGAATTTTTTAAGTAAAAAAGTACACAAAATTTGTTATTCATTTATTTTTAAATTGTGAGTTTACTAAATAAAAACCTTGAGTCTAATGCAGCTATTATAATTGTGCATTTTTGGTCTAAATATAAATAAATTTTAAAAAAATATTTTAAAATTGGCTAAAATAAGTTATCAAATAAAACATTGATGGTCAGAATTTTAATAACTACTTACACAATAAAACATTATGATATTCAAACTAATCTGTATAAATGAAAGTGAGCCACAGTCTTGTCAATGAGGATAGCAAAAATATTTTTCAACTGAAACAGTGTATTTGGTTAACTCTTTCGTTTGTTTCTTAACCTCTCACAAAAAGTGCTTTTGGACTTCAAAAATACTAGTTTACCCAACTATTATTACCTAAGATACAAAACAAATGAATGCCATTATAAATAATAACATTAATGTTATGTGTTTTGACACAAAATAAGTGTGGTGAAGGTGTATTTTGTGTATGATTTGATATTTAAAAGTCACTTTATCATTATATTTCACCAAACATAAGTTTTCCTTCCTTAAATCTATCTAGAGATTAATATCATCAAGCAGCCTAGTGTGGTTGGTATTTAATGGCGCCCAATTGTTTACAAAAGCTGTAGCCTAAAATAAAAGTGGCTGAAATTTTGGATGTCCCTTTAATTAAAGGAATATAAGATTAATTTAACATGAATAAAATAATATTGTTAATGAGCAATAAATAAAAACGTGACATTGATAGACAGTCCCTAATTGTAGCCTTTTAGTATTAGTTTTTCTTGAAAAATTGTGGGAAGTAATTTTTTCAGATGAGTATCGGGAACATCCAATTTCCAAAAATTCGGGATTCTGAACAGGCCTAGAGTAAGTAAAGAATAATTTATTTGTTACATATTCAAACACATCACTGTTGACAACCTCTCATTGATGATTATGAAATTACTGTTGTTTAACACTCATGGATACTTTAAGTTTGAGCGAATATAAGGTCACTAAGTGTTATTTTAACTTAAATTAGACCTAAATCTGTATTTAGTTATACAAATTGTTTTCCCCAAGACATCTATTAATGCTCACTTTAATTAAGTGTTTTTCAATTTGAAGAATGACATTTTATTTTTTGTTAATTTTTTTTAATTTGTAAATAAATTTTGTTTTTACTTAATTAGGTAAATGTAATATGAGTTACATTATTTTTGTAACAGTACTCATGGATAAAAAAAAATATTAAAGTGAGTTAATTTATTTTAATTTTACGAGTACAAAATAGTCTCTATATGTTATCTAAAAATAGGGTTTATTTATCTTTTCACATTTTGTTTGTATAGATAGTAAGGATTTATATATTAGTTACAACATTTCTTAAATAATAAGTCTGTGTGTTGGAAAATATGACTTTCACAGTGAATTGAGTCACCAGTAATGACCGCTTTAACTTAAATTACATATTACAATAATTATTGTTCCAATATTAATTTCATTTTGTAATGCCAGCCCATATTTTTTGCATTTGTACTTATTTCATAGCCAGAATGGTTATCGCCGCACAAATTTCCGCGCTTGAATCATCATTTGGAACATGTGCATTATGCAGCTTAGGAAATGACTCTAACCTCAGTTACTTCTCACATTACATCCTTGATTGGTGGATTAACTAAGTGAGAGGTAGTTTGGCTGTGTAAAAAGTCTACACAAGGAAGCACACCAAATACTGACGTGGCTTCACTTATTTGGGCGGGAATCATGAATGGAGATAGAAGTATTTTTGTTCATTCCAAAATGTGAAATTATTCAAATATGTATTATGAATTAGGTCTATAATTATCTAATTATAAGGGCATGTACAAGTGCGTTCTAAAATATTAATGTAGCAAGATATGTTTTTTATTTGGTATTGTTAATGTGACCAGCCATGTGTTTTGATTAAATTTGTGGGGCAAAACAAAAAGAAAGGGAAGGAATTAAAAAATAATGATGTCACAAAGCATTTGCCAAATTGGAAAAGAACAAGTGTGAAGCATGGAATGTTACTGATGGTGCACAGTGTGGTGCTTAGACATTTTTCACATTATCACATGTCGACCAACCTGAGGCTAGTATTTCCACAACAAGAAATAAATATAAAAATTAATGCCCTACCAACTGCCAATAATCTCCCAAACTGAGAAAATGAAAGAAAGAAAGGACAGCCAATAATTCCACAACATGAAGCAGCCAGTCCTGACTAAACGCGGCCAAGCTGAATTCCACAAGACGAGACCTGCCTACACAACACCAACCTGAACAGAATGTGAACAATGCTGAGGGTGTACCTGTGTTGTTAGTTAGATTAGATTAAAAATGACACCCAGACACGAGAATTGAACCCATGACCTTGTATTCACATATTTTTCCTTTCCTCATACTCACAGTCAATAGAAGGCCACTATCTTCAAATTCTGTATGGTCAGCTGCACAATACAATAACTTAAGCTCACAAAAGAGTTTATAAATGTATGTGGTACTCACAGTAAATCTGCAAGTGGTGGAAAATCTCACGGTAGATCAGGGCACAGCACAGTGGTGGGGATGACCTATCTTACAGGGCTGCCATTGGGCCGACATTGAACAGAAACTGCTCTTCTAGAGTCAAAATCACCACCAACCCTGACAAACAACAAAAACAATAAACTTATTAAACGTATATGTACCTCAAGTTTGTGAAAATTTTAAATTGACTTAACATGACTAGTTTAATTAGTGCCTGTAAATTTAATGCTGTATGTTTTAATAAGAGTTAAGGTTACTGTAAATTTGGCCTGGTTTTTTGTATCAAGTTAAGGCAATATCTCAGGCTTACTGTGTGATATTTTTGTTTTGTTAGCATAGTGTTTTTAAACACACAGTACAGGCTCAATAATCCGACCTAAATGAGACTGACAGGTGGTAGGATTATTGGAATATTGGATAATACAGAAACAGGTGGTGGAGAGGAGGAGGACGGGCAGAGAAACAAATACAAATTACTGTAGATAAATAGAAGTGCAGAATCGGTATGAAATAAGGTGTGTTACAGTAATAATTAATATACAGTACAAATACAGTACTGTATTGCAATCAATAACAAAAATTTTATTTTATGTGAACAAAACTTTGGATTTAAAATTACTGTGGTTGCGAGCGCAGCACAGAAGTGTGTCTCACTCATTTACAAAGAAACGGCCATAGTGAGAAAATATTATGAATGCACATACTGCACAACAATGTAAATTGCATGTCATGAGGATATGTCGAATTAAACATAATGTCAAATACCCGAAGGTTGAATTATCGAGAGACTACTGTAATACAGTAATATTGTTAACTTCTTGAGAGAAACTAAGAAGTTGACACTACCACCATGACAAACTTTCTAGGTAGATCTTATATTATAATGAAAAAATGTGTTGTGGAATTGGCCAGGATAATTACTTTGAACACACTTTAATTAGTAATACTTAGCACCCCATTTTACTACCCGTTCGGGTTCTAAGCTTTTTAATTATTAAAATGTCAATATATTAGTAAATATATTAGTTATAATTTTTTTATATCCACAAAATAGGCTTTTTTATACACACACATTTTTCACTCTAACCCAAAATAAATTAAACAGTGACCAATGTTGGCTTGTTTTGCAAGAATTTAATAAGCAGGGACCATTGCAAAAATGACTCATCTAATGATAGTAGACCTAGTTACAGAGCCCAAACTCAACAATATTGGCAGAATCCATTTTACTATATTTCATTGCTTTGTACAGTGTCCAGTAAAAAAATACCCCTTTGTCAGGAATCATATTTTTAATAAATTTCACTTTTGTAAATATCTACCTAATTTTCTGTAGCAAAACCAAGTGCAATTTTTAAATTGAAAAATCTATTTATCATAAAAAGTGTCAATCTTCGATATTAATTTTTAATGTCATGTTTAAACATGCACCAAAACATATAATATTGACCCTTATTTAAAATATAATTTTCATCAGTATGCCTATGATTTTTTTTTAATCTTATATTTTGTTCATCAAAATGTCTTTATTTTCTATTGAATTTAAAATAACTAATGTGTATTCAGTTCATTAAAATGTCCTTATATTCCAATGAATATAAAATCAGTTTTACATTTAGAAACTCAGAAAAGTTCTTAACTTCTAAAAAAACAAAAGCTAAATAAAATATATAGAGCCTCATTGAATTGTCTCATTCTAAAGCAAGTAGCACTTTAGTAACGTGTTCAGCTGGTGTGCCAGGCCAAGTGTGATTTTTTTTTTTAAATATTGGTGTGTATGATCATAAAATCTTAGGTGCCAATTTTTATCTTTGCATTTTCATGGTTATTTTTCAAAATGGTGTCAAAGATGGCTGCCATGAATGGATTTCTTCTATTTTCCATCAATCATTGACCAATATGTCAATTTATATGTTTTTTGGGTCAGGAAACATTAATTTAGATTCAAAATAGATGTATTAGGCATCTGTTGTCCCATTTTGAATACATTACTAACATAATTCACTTTATCATTGTTTAATTGCTTGCATTATATAATTTATGTTTATAGCTTTATTCCTATCGTTTGTTTCAGGTATGAGTCCTTGTTATCTATAGAAACGAGTCTACTTTAGTGAAAGAAGTCAACAGCACATGTTAACAATGGTCAAGTTGCTGACGTCTGTATTTCTGATATGTACACCTGTGTGCATTCTAGTTTATTCAGACCAATCATCGAACCAAGATTTAGTTTTTGGTACTAAAATTATCTCTAGCAGTGATGTGAAAATCTTAACATTAAAACATTTGGAGGGAAACTTATATTCAATTTGAAAGCCTATTTCATAATTGTCCTGGCCATTCAGGACTAGCTAAATTGATGATATGGCATGGAAAATATTCTTAATGTAAGTAACCATCTAGCGGCGGTATCAAGGAACACAGTGACACCATTCACCACCACTTGGTGGGGAAGAATGGTACTGCTAGGTATTTGAAGAGGGTTTATTGTCATCCCCATCGCCCCTTTCTCTTTCAACATGGGTATTAAGTTTGACTAGATCAGTTTAATTCAAGGAAGAAACAATTAGATAGTATAATATTTTCTAGTTGTTTAATATTATTATTTTATTGTTTAATATGATTATTTCAGCTCACAGGATATTTCTAAAATACTCCTTCAGCCAAGAGCTCTTGGTAAAAATAGCTACCCCATTAATATATAATTATGTATTATGTAGGTACCATATTATAATAATTTGTGCAACATAAGTTACTGTGATGGTTGGGCCGGTAGGACATTGTTGAGTCTATTTGATGGACGTAGTACAGTCAGACTATCACGTGTTTGGATTTTCACTGAGACTTCAATTTTTGCTGCGGAAAGTTTGACAACCCATCTTCACCCCCCTCACCCCTAACACATGTGTGGGCTAGGGGCCCAGCAACCACATAATTCTAAGAAAACAGTGTGGTGTGTGACTTTGATATGCTAGGTTTGAGTGTACCTTTTGGTATTTTAGGTTCATAAATATACTATTGAAAGTTCAGGTGCAGTGGGATACTCGCTGGTGGTTTATTTAGACCTCACCTGACAAATATGATGAGTGTATGCATTAAGACCACTCTGCAAATCAGCCTCATCAAGTGTACACCCAAAATAAGTGTGGTTAAAATATACTACCTGTGTCGAAGCCACCCAACTCAGTGTTTGCAGTCTAAGATCTAAGAGCCCTTTTCACATGTAGTGGGTTTAAACAGACACCGTCGCTAGGAGCAGTGCCACTCAAAGTAAGGTTTGCTTGTTTGAATACATCCTTTTACACAAGGCAGGCACACCCGCTTGTTTGCACAGGTTGAAAAATTATCCACCTGTGTTTATAGTTTGGAGCAGGCCCACCCCTAAGGACAGGACGAAACGCCAACTACTGACGATTGGTTCTTATGGAGGTTTTCACACGCAGTGGACGCAGGCTGTTTCTTCCCGCGCTCAGAATCAATTTAGGCTTGGTGCTAGGTGAAAGCATTTTGTACTTTTATAAATGTTATTATTCTATTATATTATAAAGTTTAAGATTGAGTATGAAATAGATAGATGCTTGGCAATTCAGTATTACGCAGGGCTTAAGAAAATTAACTAACATTTTAATTATTAAAGTGTGTTGCGTTAACAGCCCAGACCATAGACTATCAATTGTGGTTTAATGTTTCATTTATTTTACTATAAAGTGCCAAATGAGATTGTTTTATGTAATATGTTACTGTACTACACATTAGTAGCATCATTTGTCATCAACATTTATATAGTTTATATTTTGCCTGGTGGGTATTGGCTAGGATATAAGAATACATATTGGATTGAGTTGAATCATAATTTTGTGGTGTCAGTGTTGATTAGATCTCCCAATATACTAGTTATATTCCTCTCCCTTTATACATGGCAACTCTAGCTTTACTTAGTCTGTCTCTCCACACAATTTTTAAACAGTGAGACAGTCAATAGCAGCCAACTCGTCACTTTAGTTTTGGTATATTATCACGCCCCACCCCCCTTTTCCTCTCAACTATTTCTTTTTCTAGTATATCACACCACAAATGTTTCCAGGTTTGGCCAAGAGGTGGAGTGGCACCAGTTTAGAGAAGCATTTTGGGGATCTCTTTGATTAATAATCATTATTTATCAAACAGTAATACAATATTGCCTCTCTCATTCTATCATTCACTCACATATTCATTTTCTTTATTGATCTATACATTTTGACGTACCTGTATTATTGTCTTGGCAGTATTATCATCATCACCTTACCATGTTATTTTGAACTTTTTTTTCACTCATCATACTTTTAAAGCAGGAGTGGTCAGACTTTTGGATCTAGTGAGAAGAAAAATTCTTTGTGATCTACTATGTAACCATAGGCTGGTATTGTTTGTTTACTTAGTAGAATAGTTAATAACCCTTTTTGTGTCTTAATAGTAAAATTATATCACATATAAAACCATCCTTTCAATGACCAAAACCAAGTTTTTTATTAAACTGCATTACTACAACATATAATTTCACCGAAAATAGTATTTTCTCATTAAATATCTCACTTGAAGATGATGCATGAAACTGCATATCTTCAGATTATTTGTTGAATGAGTGTTCATAATTACGCAGGCACAAACAAAGGCAGGAATGTAAACGTTCATCAGTCAAACAGCTTCGATATCTCGAGTTTATAATCTTTATTTGAGTAAAAGCTGATTCTCAGAGGTAGGTTGAACCAAAAAATGCAGTCAAACAAAGAGCAATGGACCTCAAATATGGGTAGTTTTCTCCGTGAAATAAAGTCCTGAAATTGTTTTCGAAAGCTCTTGTTTCATGGAGATATCAGATTGCGGTTTTATTATTTCTTCCTGCACATCAGAAACACTCATGTTAAAAATAGAAGGGATCACTTCGGAAATTCCTTCAACCCTCCTTTCAGTAAATGGGAATGATATAAAAACCAATAATGGGTCAAAATGCTTCACATCTTGAAACCGTCTCCCCAACTCTTGCCAAAGTTTTTGTATTCAATAACAAAATATCTCAGAAGTGTAGCCATCTTTCTTTACTGCAACTTTTTCTGTGATAGGAAAATTCTTTAAATTTCTTTCAATTTGAAAAGTCACAATTTTGACCTGGAAGCATTTGTGCAGCTAACTAATTCGGTAATGCTGTTGTACTTCCCCTGAATTTCAAGAGTGAAGTTATTGGAGTGAGCTGTTGGATCAGTTAAAAAAGTGAAGCTGCTTAACCAAGATGTGTCATGTAGTTGAGGGTAGCTTTCTACAACTAAGTCCAAGAACACAATTATTTCAGGCAATAAATCTTGAAATCTTTCTAAGAATTTTCCATGGCTAAGCCACCTTACATCAGTATGTAGCTGAAAGTCTTCATACCTAGCCTCATTTTCCTCAAGTTGACATCTAAAAAGTCATCTTCGTAAGATACTTTCTCGGACTAAGTTAACTATCTTAACACGAATGTCCATTATATCTTTCTTGTTTATTACTTTAGCACTCAATGCATTCTGAATACATTCATGAATAACACAATGAAAAGACATAAAATCCAGAAAATCTTCATTTTTGCATCAGAGTGCAAGAAATTCATTATTTTGACCAACCATAGCTGGTGCCCCATATCTTCACCTTTAGTAGTTCTTTTGACAGGGATCATGGTTAGAAACTTCTCCTTGTAGCTCATGTCAGGGAACACCATTCTTATGAACACTATTAAGTGAGAAGTATCTACAACGTCAGTTTATTCATTGAACTGTAGTGAGAAATAACTACAATTATCAATTCTTTTTTCCAGTTTGTTTATTAAATCACCACCCATTAGTTCTACACGTCACATCATGGATTAGCGAGAGAGCGGCATGTCTTTAATAACGTTTATAATCTCAACTTTATTTTTAAATTTACTGAACAAAACATCACTGGCGCATGTTTCACCATTTCACTATCTTGAAAAGGTTTCTATGTTTCATTAAAATATTTGTTATGGAAATGATGCCCCAGTTGCTGCTTGTGACTGCACAACGGGCTTAGCAAACATTAATTGTTGTGCTCCCAATAGAGATTTCAGTTCTTTCACTTTAATCTTCCGTAGTTCACTTTTAAGTGGAAAGTCACGATCATATTTCTTCTTATGAAAGTTCAAAACATGTATCTTTAAATTGCCCTTCTTTGACACTGCAACACTAGCATGGTATATCAAACAGAGATATTTATCTCAGGACATCGTAAAAAAGAACTCATTTTCCCATTCTTCATAGAATGGGTATGTTATTGGTCGTTTATAAGCACTCATTTTTACTAATAAAGTCAATATTCACGGCAAATAAAACAAAACATACATTTACTAAAATCAAATAAACAAAAAATACTATACCATAGCTTCTACCATAGATTGTACATAATATAATGTGATATTGACTTTTATCCAGTTTATAACAGTTGTGCGCAGGCGCAATGCAAACTTTTTCTCTCTCTAAATATTTCTAAATCTAGGAATTAGTTAAGAACAGTTGTGTACAGATGCACTGAAAATCTCTTCACCATTTACTTTCTCCCAATCTTTCTTAATCGATCGACCAACCAGATTGACTGTATGGCCACCTCACTTTTAGAGTGTGTATAAGTCAAAATAAATAAGAATATTAGAAAAATTTAACATTTATAAACCAATAATTTTGAAAGTTAATTTTGCCCATTTTGCAAGAATATTTATGTATATTATTAGAAGGACCTTCTGTAAAATTCACATTTTCGTGCCATTTGAATGTATACCCATATTGGTATTTTTTTTTTTCAATCTTGAAAACAGTGCAGAATTGGTTCTTCATTAACTTAAAAGTTGTATAATTAGCCAACAATTTTTATTTTTGTTTCTAACCTCTCTAATACCCACTCAACTTTATATATTTTAGGTTGAGATTAATCAAAATCTCTTTGCGGTTCCTCATATTCATTACAGAATTTCTTGGCTAAAACTTATAATGGTGATTTTCATTTTTCAGTAGAACTCAATTTAATTTCTCTTCAGAACAAGAAAATTATATATAAAAATCAACTTATGAATCATCTTATCTTTCAGCTAAGAAAGGTTACCAGAGCTTCTTTCATATATTTAATGGTAAACCATAATCTACAAACCCATAACGTTGAGCAGCTGTTTCTTTTGGCAGTCTAAACTTTGACAACACACAATTTGTTTTTTATTATTTTATATGTACACATACTATGTCAGGATTCATACAGTATTTTAAAAAAAAACTCCTATTTTCCCAAGTTTGCTTACCAACTTCACATAAAATTTCCACTATAACTTTACAGTACTATACATGTGGAAATATTAATTCAATTCCATTTATTTTGGCCTCACCTCTCATGGAAGAATAAGAAAGCAAACTTTGTGCCAATCAGTTCAGGGAAAATGATGGAAAAATAATCAAATATATCTAGCCCTATCAAAATATTGTAACAAACTTGATTCACTTTGCTATCATATGCAGAAATATGTAGTAAATAATATGACACTAAGAACATACTAAAAAGTTTGGTATCATTACAGTTTTATTTTACCTAACCTGTATGTTTCCTGAACTGAATATCTCACAAGAACTGTGTCTGCGTTCATATCATTCATGTCTCAAGTAAATTTTTGTTTTTATTAAAATTATCCCAATAGTCATACAATAAGAAGCTAGGCCATATTTAATTTATTAACTTGTTTCTTTTTTAGTTCTTGCAACTTCACTTTTATCGCTTCTCGTTTCTATTCAGTTGCTATCATTATTTTTTTTCTTTCTCATTCTAAATCTTTAACTTGTATATCTAATTTCTTCTTTTCTGCCTTCTTATTGTCTTCTTTACTTCTTTCCTGCTTCTTCATCTCCAAGTATTCATGATGGTGTTTCCGAGCACCTCTAATGCAATCCAACATCTTTTTGCTAATGTGATATTTTTTAATCACTCCTGCTTCTTGTATCTCATCATGAATGTGAAGCTGTGCAGTGACTGTTTTTTCATGCATATTTTCAACCAGTAAGATTTATTGACTGAAAAACCACCTTCAACAGTTGCATTCCCATGCGACAAGACAAGGCAAATATTTATTACTTCCCAAAGATTTTTGTAGTTTAAACCTCCTACTAGAAAGCTACCATAAACAGTGTCAAGTCTTAATTCATCACTAAACTGGTCACAAGGACGAAACATTTCTTGAAGCTGAGAATTTTTGAGGTTATAAAAATACAAGTATCTTTCTTGGCATTTTCAGCCAGAACATCATTTATGATGTTCCTCCAAAATAAAATAAAACCTCTTCTGGCACAGTTGAGGTGAATGTTGAATAACACAAGAATCCAATGAAGACACATCTCTCTGTTTTAAATGACTTCTTTCTTGTAGTTTTGCAATCATGGTGGTTAACATACTGCGGCACTCGTGTATAAATTCTAGTTTTGGTCTTTCTGTTAATGTGATCGCAGTTTCTCCTTACAAACGTTTTGTTGCAAATCCTATATAAATATTTTTGCTAAGATCAAATTTTCTGATTTTTTTTTTTTTTTGTCGATAGCCAGTAACTTTGTACCTGTGGTCTTCATCAGATCAGGTTCCACGCAACGATTCATAAGGTATCTTAGAAGTTTCTCTACAGCTTCAAAAATATAAGGAGTCATTGGTTTTGATGTCTGTAAACGTTGCAGGAAAGCTGACATCCATCTGCAATTGTTTTGCAGAAAGATAGTTTACACTTCAGAAATGGATCACAAGCTGCTCTTTTCAGTGTCTCTACAGGTTTTATTTTTAGGAAGTTTTGCTTCTTTGAGAAACCTAACAACATGTACCCCAAATTTGTAACACCCTTTGATAGCACTTTGCATTCTTTAACCACTGCACACCATATAACTTCAATGGAAAAGTTGTGCACCCTGTCAACTGGGTAAACAATACTCGACAAGCTGGAGAGCCAGTGAACAGGTAGTACATGTGAACGCAATAAGCTACTTATATACCAATATACCCACCTCTGTGGCGTAGTTGGCTAACGCGCTTGTCGCTTTGAGCTCGACTGCTGAGGACGGAGAGATCGAGGTTCGAATCTCGGTCGGGTGAACTGGGGGTGGTTTTTCCTAAATGTTTTCCACTCTCCTTCCACGCAAAAGCGGGTTCACTTCCTATGATTCAACCTTCCCAATTCCTAATCCATTAGCGTAATTAGTACTTAAAGCGTATAACCCGAACAGGTAGTAAGACGCGGTGCTAAGTATTATTATTATTTATATGTCAATAAACAGATTCCACTCTTGTTCTCAAGGAACCATGAACAACATGAAGCCCACATGTTCCCAGATTTAGCAAACTACATAGGCCCTACTGCATTGTCTGTGACAGAGTTGATGTGTTCCTAAAAAAGTGTTATAAACTTTAAATTGACATCTGGGCCATCCATTGACACTTGTATCAACTTATAGAGTGGAAAAGGAGAAATACCATCCAGGAAAGGTTTCAGCAGTGCTTCTATTGAAAAACACATTGTTTAAGTAACGGCTGATGACTTTATGAATTTCCTTGTCCAAGAATCTGATAACAATGTTCATTTGTCATCTTTAAGTAACTTTATTCAAAGCTTCATCAAGACAAATTACAAAGTTGTTACATGATTTTAGGCGGTCCAATACATTCTTATGAAAGAATGGAGCCAAGCCATGCACAATGAAGTATGCAACCTTGTCTCCACCAAGGGTAAAGACATTGGCAATGGAACACTCGGGAAACATCAACTGAAAAATTGTACTTAAATTATCGCAGGAATTGAAATACTTTTTTGTCAACAACTTGCATAACCCAAATGACTTCCGCCTTAGTTATGTCATCTTTTATAACAAAAGTGTATAGTTTCTTTGAGGCATTACACTAATTTCACTTTTGGCAACAGATTCCTTTTGCCGCTATACAATTTCCAATGAAACAGAAAAACTCTTTGAACACCCATAAGAATCACCACTAGGTAGAATGTCTTTGTGTGCCAGAGACTTAACTGTGGAGCTCGATGAACCTGAATCACTTGACATTTTTAAGAAAAAATGTCAACAGAGAGCGTTGATTTGTCAAAGTTTAAAGAGTTTTGTTATGAGTTGGTCCTTTTGCATGAGAAGCTAATGCTGGTTTTCCCATATTACTTAAGTTTATAATTTTTTTGCACACTTTACAAAACGCCTGTAACTTATTACTTTAACACCACTGATCCAGTATGAGAATTCAGGAAAATGGTCTGGGTTTAGCCAGAGCTGTTTTTTTTTTTGTTATACATTAATGGTGTAGCATAATCAATCCTAATGCACTGTATTGAACTATAACAATGCCAAACCTTGAACAAGAACAAAAACAATGGATCACTAAAGTTAAGAGAATTGCATAAGCAGGCCAGGAGATCTCTGCGTTCACCTTCTGAAAGAAAATGCTACCAAAGCTTGTGTTACAGCAAGTTTAACCATGGTAAGTGCCCCTCAACTTTCTTCAATGGGGCAGTGGCTTATGGCGCAGTAAATAAAAAAAAATTGTCAGTGTTTTTTTCTAAGTGTGACATGAATTGTCATTTCCCTGACTTTCTAGATCGTAGGAACCCTGTATGTAAATGTGTGTTAAAATGATTTATTTTTTGTAATGAAAATTTTCCTTTATATGTTTCTTTTGTTTGTAGCCTGTAATTAACTTATAACTGATTTTCAAACAGCTTCTAAAAGGTTTCCTTCATTAGATACATAATTATAGTGAACCAGTCGAGATGAAGGCGGCTGATGATGATGATTTGTGTATTTCCAGTCGAGATGAAGGTGGCTGATGATGATATGTGTATTTTGTGCTTGTATTTACAAAATAAAAACTTTTATTTGAAACTATTCCTTTCTATAACTTTTTCTCTAATTTATAAAAAAACATTTATGCTTTAATATATGGTGGTCAGTTATAAGAAAAAAAATGTTAATATAATACTTTTTAATTTATTGATTTATGCACTATAATTGCTCTCATTGCCACAGTCATAAAACAAATAAATGGTATGATGCACTGCACAGACTTTCTCCTGCTTTTATTTTTAAATAAACATTTGTTAAAAACTCATTAAATTTGTGAACCAAAATAAAAGGTTTATACATTTTTGTAGAGACAACACACCAAAGATCATAAATGAAATAATATACACTGTTACTTACTTACTGTTATAAAATAAGTGAGAAAATAGAAAAATCTTTGTGCACCAAAGAGCATAAGAATCAAATTCATTTTCAAAGACCTTATTTAAAAAATATTATATGTATTTTGCTTATAGCTCAGAAAATAATGGTTTTATAAAATTGTATTTAAAAGAAAATATTATTACTTGTAATAGTCCTAAAACTTTTTAAGTTATTTCGTTTCTTAAATAGTTGCGGAGAAATGATCAAAATTGTAAAATTTGCCTCATGTAAGTATCCTGGTATTTTCACGAGAAAATTAGAATTGGTCTCTTGTTTATAATGATGAACAGTGTCTAGATATAAAATTTAATCAAAATTGTTTGAGCAAATTTTGAGAACCTTTTATTATTTCTCTCTTTGCCCTTCAGTAAACTACTCTTAGATTTAGAGTTAAATTATCTAATTCTGAAAACTTTTAAGGGGGGTGGGGGGGGGGATCTTATGGAAAACCTAGCTACCAAGTTTTAGCCCAATCAGTAAAATAGTTTCGGCTCTAGCCCAAGGTACAGACAGACGCATTGTGAAAATCAAATAAAATCAGCTCAATTTTTTTTATGATCATAATACTTTGAGGTGTTGATAGAAAATAAAAACATGGTAGGTAGGTTTTCTTTTGTTCTTTCAAATGGTATCAAAAATTCAAACTATACAATAACCCTTATGAAGCTTTTGATAAACTACCGAGGTCTTCCTAAATGTAATACACCAATAGAATGGATTGCTTGGCGTTGGGGTTGGGGTAGGATTTGTAGACTGAAGTTTCTTCTTCACACTAGTATGCATAAAACAGCTTGGTATAGACTGCATATATTTATATGTGTCTAAAAAAGAAAAGAATGTTGGCTCTGGTCAAGTTATTAGTTTGGATCGATCCTTTATTAAAATTGAAACTTTACATGGTCATACACTGACAGAAATGTATCCATCATTGCAGGAAGTATGTCAAGATTCTATAGTATACCAAAGCACAATTTCCCATTGGTCCCAAATATTTTGTAAGGGTGACTAGCGTTGAAAATGAAAAATACATAGGAATGGTGTGAATGTCAACAAATAACACATTGGTAGCAATAATCACCACAAATGTGGAGGAAGACATGCGAGGAGATGGAAAGAGTATCCAGAAAACCAAAATGCTCAATCCACCAAATTTTTAGTGGAAGTCTTACAAAAAAAGAAAGATCACCAAATGGTGGGTTTCAATTTGTCATCTGAGCAGCGAGTAACAGGGAAATAAATTGTGACAAAGCTACTTTCATGCTACTATCGAGAGTGTGAGGGGTTCCTCAAACATATTGTGGCTAACGATGAAACATGGAGACATGATTTTAAACCATAAATAAAATCCCAATCGGCCGAATGAAAGCATCCTTCGTTGCTATGTCCCACTGAAAGACGTTAAAAGTGAAACAAATTATCATAATCATATTTAGCGCAACTGATCAGTTGCGAATTGAGTGAAAAGTGTTATGCAAACTTTCTATGCAAAACATAGAGTCCAAAAATTTGAAAAAGCAGGCTCCAATTGCTGGAGTTTGCGTGCTGATCTTGCACAACAGCACCTAGTTGGATGTGAGCCAATGTGGTGAGGTTGTTTTACATATATAGGAGTGACATTATATTCTCAACCATGCCTACCTGTAGTCTTAACATAAGTTATCTCAATTTAAATCTGTTTCCCAAGCTTAAGGAACTAATGCAGGGTCAACGTTTACCAGTTAGATGAGGTGAATCAATCCATTAATGGAAGGAACAAAACACCTGAAGTCGGATGGTGAACTAAACATCACCCAAAAATACCAGAACTTGGGAAGCCATCATTAGTCAAGAAAGATGCTGCATTAAAGGGTCTTAATGTTAAATTTAATATTGATTCATGCATGAAATGAGTTTGTACATTAGTTTTGGGAGAACCCTAATATAGTTTTACAAATCAAATAAAAATTATTTTTTGGTGCTTCATAAGGTTTCATGAGGAAATTGAAGTATAAATATTTAGTAATCCCATTTTGCTTTTATTTAAATATTTTTCCATTGATGTAAAGATGTATGATTCTGGAGAGACTTTCATTTTTTGCTTTCTATTTCTTCTCAATAGCTCAGACAAAGCATTATGGGGGAAAAAAGAAATGGTTGATGACACTTGCCCATGACATCCAATTTGACAGGGTAAGTGGAATCAAAGCTTTTATAAACTTCATGCTGTGATTAAAAGAATTTTCGATGAAATGATGAAATCCTATACCAAAAGTATCCTGTTTTTTTTAAAAAAAAAAAGCATAATTCTAAGCCAAAATCAAAAGTACAATAACAAAGTTAATAAATAAAATTTAATATACTTGTTGATATAGAATACAACTTTTTTTTTCCTCATTATATAGCCTAGCTTTGGAATATTTGTGTAAGATTATACTTTATAGGAAGGATAGGAGGAGGTGTGAAAATTATAGAGGCATAAACACGGATGTGTTAATGCGTGAAAATGTATGAAAAGATTCTGGAAAGGAGAGTGAGGAAAAGAGTGAAAGGAAGATGGGAGAGCAGCAACATGGGTTCAGAGAGAAGAGATCAATGATAGATTTAATATTTGGAATTAGAAAGATGATGGAAAAGATCTGGTAATGGCATTTAGGGATGTAGCAAAAGCCTATGATCTATACTTATAAAATAACATGTCCTGACTGACTGACTGATTCATCATCGCCGAGCGCAAACTATCAAGGCTACAAGCATGAAATTCGGACTGTATATTCATTTTGTTATGTAGGCACCCACTAAGAAAGGATTTTAGAAAATTCTACCCCAAAGAGGTCAAAATAGGGGATGATAAATATGTATGATAATCCGTCATTTTGAAAGTTACATAAACCAAAATTTTGTATTTCGGTTATTGACGTAAAACAAATAAATACTTGTTTCAGGAATTTTGGAAATTTTATTTAATAAGCGATGAAAAAGGGGGTGAAAGTTTGTATCGGACTTGCATTATTTTTGATCTGAGGTCAAGTTATGGTCATCAACGTAACATAATATTTTAAATTAATCTGTAAATACATATGTATATTTTCGTATTTGTATATAATCAACTTCCACGCGAGCAAAGCCGCGGGCAACAGCTATCTAGTAGTATGGATATAAAGAAAGTATGGAAAGCAATGGAGGTGGCTGGGGTAGAAAGATGAGTGGCAATGTGAATAAGGTATATGTATGATAATAATGTGAGTTGTGTAAAGATGGAAAGAGGGTGGACAGAGTGTTTCCAATTAAAGAATGGAGTCGAGCAGAGAAGTGCCCTCTCACCATTACTATTTGTATTGGTGAGTGAAATGATAATGAATAGCGTGGCAGGAAAAGTGAGTGAGGAGAAAATTAAAGCAATGATGTTTGCAGATGACTTGATGGTATGGGGTAAAATGAAGAGGAAGTCCTGGTTCCTCCATCATAACAATGTGCCCACACACCCATGGCTAATGTGTTTCACTAACCTCCCTACTCACCTGGCCAGGCAGACTTTGTCCTGTTCCCACCACTAAAATACACTTTGAAAGACAAATATTAGACGCAATTGAAGATATTAAAGAAAAATCGCAGACGTAAAACGCCTATCAGGACTGCTTCAAGAAGTGTAAACGTGTCGAGAGTGATGTATCAGCTAAGGAGGGATATACTTTGAAGGTGAAAAAGCTGAATAAGTTGTAGGTAAGCCTGAAAATATTATAAAAAAAAGTTTGGTAACTTTTTGAACAGGCCTCATACTTGAGCTAGTTTTAATGATAGAGCTAAGTATTTCTAATCAATGTCTAGATTAGAAGACTATTGGAGTCCTACACAATTCATACTTGCCTGTATCCTCAGTGATGTATATTAAATCACTTTCAATTACTTCAAGATGTGTCCTTATTAAAAGAAAGTTCTAACCATATCCTATTGGGAAATTTAATCATAAGCCACCAAAGATATAGCCTTATTTTGTTGGGAGAACAGTAGACAAAATTTAAACATATTTCTTTGCGTCCAACATTGATAACATTTTACTATACCTATTATTTGTGTTATTCTATAGGCATTGATAAAATCTATCAAAAGTGAAAGCTGCAAACAACACGACTTGAGGCATGAATATATTAAAATTGTTTAAGTAACTTTAGTAAATAACTTCTATTGTTCTTCCTACCAAAATCATACTATAGAATCCCTCCCATTCCCTTAAAGAATTAAAACAACCGGGTACAACCGTAGAATTATGTACTCTACACCCCCATCATATTCTTTTTAAGGTCTGGATAAGAAAGAATGCTAAATCACAAGTAAAGAATATATTAGTAAAATAGTAGTCATCGCCCGGGTGCTGTGCAAGAGCACTCTCCATCTCCATTTATCCTAGTAAATTTCCCCTCTAGGACATGGTACCAATCCAAGCATCTCCTTCCAGGTCTATCTTCACTTGAACAATCCATCTTTTCCTTGGTCAGCCTACAGGTCTCTTTCCTTTCAGATTTTTTCCCCAACTATGCTTTTGTTACTCTCCTTGGACCCATCAATTTTACATGTAGGCCTATACCAAACAATTTCAACCTTGCGGCGAGTATGATTTCACAGATTGGTTTGTCTTGACAGATCTTTTCATTTAGGATCTCATCTCGTCTTGTTTTTTGAACCACCACCCTTTGGAACTTTATTTGTGGTACCTGCAGTCCGTTATTATCTCTTCTGGTATTGGTACAAGTTTCAAAAATGTAGATTGCTATACACCTAGTAAAACGTTTGCTTGGATCTTATTGGAATTTGTTTTTCCCAAAGGAGATTCCTGACTTGGTAGTAAAACTAAGCTCCTTTTTGAACCCTGTTTGTAATTTCATCATGAGATTGGCTATCTCCTGTTACAACACTGGAAGAGTTCAATTTCCTCTAGTTTGAGTAAATCTAGTGCTTCCTCAGATCACCACCACTTATGAGCAAAAGCCAAACCCTGACGTCATTGATGTTATTCAAATAATTAAATAGTACTAGACCTATGTACCTATACAAATGTGCTACACCCAGTGTGCAGAACCTTACTTGTATAAGGGGAGGATTAGAAAAGAGGTTTGGAAAAAATAGTTTCCCCTAAGTCATAAGAGGCTCTGGGAACACAACTTGAGAAAATGTATGAGAATTAAATGCTCCTAGAAGTTATTTTGAGAGGTCCTTGTCTGGAAATAATTTAAAAATTCAACTCCTCTCAAAGATATTTAGAATGGTCTTCCATTAGAAGTTTTTTATTTTATTTTTTATATGGACATGTCTAGTTATATAGTGGTCCTCGCCTAGTTCTTTACATTAAATGTTTCTAGAACATATTTTAAGTGGTGTTTCCCTTTCAAATTTTTGAAAATTGAATGCCTCTAAAAGATATTTCAAGCATTTCTTGCCTGGATTTTTTTAATTAGGTAGTTAGATTTCTCTAGAAGTAGAAGCTATTTAGAATGCTTCATCCCCAGCAATTTGTTGAAATTTTAAACTTAAGCTATATCACTAAAAGCTACTCAAAATAGTGCTCGCCTTTAAAATACAGAGAGACGGCCAAATACAAGCACTTTTCCTGATCCAAAAAATTCATACATAATTCCAGGTTTTTCCAATCTGTGCCCCCCCCCCCCTCCTCCCTCCCCAAATTAGTATCATATTAACCTAATTTTTGTTCACTGTAACATAATATCCCTATTTTCAGTGATGGATTTACCAGCAGGCTGAGTAGGCTGGAGCCTAGAGCGGCGAGTTTGGGGCAAAAAAAATATTTTTTTTTTTGTCTTACAGAAATTTATTATTATTATTATTATTATTACCACGCGTCTTACTACCCATTCGGGTTATACGCACTTACGCTAATGTGTAATGGTAGGGTGATTGTGAGATGAAATGGAGGACCTACAGTTTAACGTGGAATCCGAACCACGGTGGAGGCCTGGCATTCCCCACATTCACAAGGTAACTTGTCAGAGGTGAAGGAAGGGTTTGGAATTAAGATAAATCTGTGCCGGGACGAGGATTGAACCCCGGTCGCCAGCATAGAAGTCTGACACCTTACCCCTAGACCACCAGGTCACCCTTACAGAAATTAAAAAGATTCATATTTATATACCTAAATGTTATTAGGTCCACACAAACAGCCAAATCGGAGTCGTGGTGTGGCATACACCGCTTGGTGGCATTGAGTTAAGATAGATAGAAAGCAGCAATACAAACAGGGAAGTCCCGTCCTGTATTTACTTCAAAAACAAAAGAAAAGACATCTTGGTTGATTGGGTCATGCAATTTCTAATACGTATTTATATTTCCATAACGAATTGACACATTTTTCTGGTTGTTTGCTGTAATTTTTTCAAGTGTTTTGTAGATTTTATGAATAATTTCATAACATAACTAACATCACCAGTGCGCACAAACTTATAGTAGGTAATTAATCATAATATATTACAATAAATCATCCGTAACGAAGCAGTAAGACGTAATTTAACTTGATAAATAGCTGTTTTGGAAGCTATGCATAGAAATTTCTATTTTTTTGTTATATCATACTAAATAAATTTCTTGTACTTACGTTAAGTAACTATTCAATGTCTGAAGTCTGAACAAAGGATACTGCTAATTACTTACGAGAAATAAAACTACCAATGTAATCTTTTTTATTTCATTTCGTGGATAAAAAATTGTTATAAGAGTGTGCTGGGAGAAAGCGACTTAGTGGAGCTGAGTATAAAAAAGGTCAAAATGAAAAAAGAAGAACAAGAACAGTTATCTGTAAAACGATAAAAATTGACAGTTTTTTAAAAGTGGAAGTGGAAGTAGTGCTTAAAGACCAGGAACTTCAACAACATGCATTGATACAATACAATCTGGAAAAGGTGGCCCAACAACAACAGTCACCTGTTGAACAACCTGCTTTTGAAAAAACCTATATTTATGTTTTGACGAAGAGGCGGTAGAGGAATCATCAATAAGTGCAAGAATTGAAGATGCGTCTCAGAATCAGACGTTAAGTAATGACCAAGTGCAAACAAGTGAAACAAAGTAAATCTAAACAAAGATCCAGCTTTATGGGAAAACAACGATACCTTAAGGGAGATTATCAAGGTATGGCTTCGGTCAAAACAAGTCTTGTGACTTCTCTAAAAGTGAAAAATTATATGCTGATCAGCGTCGTTTCTTACCTGTGAGTATCTTCCAAAGAAAAATGAAAAATAATTAAATGAATGACCGAAATTGGCTGGTTTATTCTGGAAGTAAAAGATCTGTATATTGCAGGCCCTGTTTGGTATTTGGTCCATTGGAGAATAAGACTCAGTTTGAGAACAAAGGATATAATGACTGGAAAAATGCAGAACACCGAGTAGCTCAGCATGAAAACTTGCGCATCATAAATCTAGTATCCTTAGTTTGAAAGTTAGAGGTAAGATTGATGGCCGACTTCGACAATTTACTGCATGTCCAGATTGATGAAGAAATTACTTATTGGAGAAACATTCTGAAGAGGGTTGTTGCCGTAGTGAAGCGACTGTGTTCAAGAGGCCTCGCTTTCAGAGGAATAAATGAAAAGTTTGGCGATCCGTATAACGGAAATTATTGTATGATTTTGGAACTTTTAGCTGAATTCGACCCTTTTTTAGCCAGTCATATTGAACAATTTGGGAATCAAGGAACTGGAAGTACCAGTTACTTATAAAGACCGTTTGTGAGAGTTTATTCACTTGATGGGTCATAAAGTCTTAAAAGAGATTAGAGACGAGATAAGAAGAGTGAAATATTTTTCCTTAATCATCGATTCAACACCAGATATAGCACATGTGGACCAACTTACCCTTGTCATTAGATATGTTTTGGAAGTAGGCAAACCGTGTGAAAGAGTTCTCAAGTTTTTGCCCTAAGTGTGACATAAAGCTGAAGAAATGTTTTTTGCCATTACTTCGAAACTCAAAACACTGGAGCGTAAATATTGAAGACTGTTGTGGACAATCATATGATAAAGCCGCGAACATGTCTGGTGTGTACAATGGCTTACAGGCTAAAATTCAAAGCAAAGCACCTTTTGCTTTTTTCGTTCCTTGCTTTGCCCACTCTTTAAATTTAGTGGAAACTGCGGCTGCTGTAGCTTGCAGAGAAGCTTGTCGCTTTTTCATGTTACTTCTAGAAATCTACGTGTTTTTTTTTTGTAAGTTCGACACAACAATGGCAAAAATTAATGACTGAAATCAGGAAAGGGAAAACGCTAAAGAGAGTAAATCTGACACGTTGGTCAGCTAGAGAGAACGCATGTGGAAGTTTGAGAGATTCTTAGCACGAAGTCCTTAAAACTTTGGAATCAATCAAGGGATTGTACCGAAAAACCTGTAACGCGAAACGAAGTGACGGGAATACTTTTGAACTTAGAAAAACTGGAAACGGCAGTAATGGTTATTGTGTAGAATATTTTTTTGGAAATAATAAACAAAGTGAATGCTCAAATTCAGGCTTCTACCGTAGATTTGATCACTATTGCCGATATTTACGAATCTCTTTGCAAGTTTTTCGTGGCTGAACGAGAAAATTTTAAGTATTTTGAAAAAGGCGATGGAATTAAGCATGTCAAAGCAGTATACAAAAGACATGGGAAAAAGACAACCGAAAAGGAAATAATTTCATGCTGAAACACCTGATGAAGAAATGAGAATGACTGCGAGTGATACTTTTAGGGTTAACACATTTCTCGTCCTCATTAATACACTCGCATCCGAATTATAAAAACGGCAGAGGCCTACAACAGGTTCAATGAAAAGTTTTCATTTCTGATCAAAATGAGTGAATTGTCATCATCAACCCTTACGGAAAAAGCTCTTTTCTTGGAATAAATGTATCCTAATGATTTAGAGACTGACTTAGTTCAAGAATGCATACATTTTAAATGACACCTTTCTTCTGAAAGAATTTTGGTAGAACCAGATCCTGGATCATTGGAAAGTCTATCTTTGTTCCTGCGAAGACAGAATTTGCAAAACTTTATCCAAACTTGGATATAGCAGTTCGTATGGTTCTATGTACACCAGCGACAAATTGTTCGGGTGAGAAAGCTTTTCTTGCTTAAAACAGGTGAAAAATTATCTAAGATCTACCTTAAGCCAAGAAAAGCTAAACGCCTTAGCTCTTTTGTGCATAGAGTCAGAACTAATGAAAAAGATTTCTTACGACACAATTGATGATTTTGCGAATAGAAAACCGTGCAAAAAGGCAATGTAAAACTTTCATAACGTGATTGAATTTCATCGTCATCATCAGCCAGATTGTTACCAGATAAATGAATATATTGTTTTTAAACTGTAAGTGCAATAAAAATTATTTAATTACGTTTACCGAATGTACATTATTGTGTAAGTAGTATTAAGGCATACCTTACCTCGCTTAATTGGTAGTACATGATTGAGCTTTTATTAGCTCAGAAATATACCAAAAAACTATTTCTTGTGCAATTTTAACTAAATCTTTGGATTGTAATAATAATCTAGGAACTGACACATTGTCGAGGTCGGTAGGGGCGGCAAAATTTGAATAGCCTACTGGCGGCAAATGTGTAAATCCGCCACTGCGGCTATTTTGATACAAAGTTTTGTGACAATACTCTATCTGCCCCATATTAGTCTAGTTATCTTTGTTGTGATACAAGTTTTGGATATTTGATTCACTTTATTACACACACAAAACTACAGATGACAGAATAACACCAAGATTTTAATATTTTGAAAACTTTTAATAAATATTACATCCAAACAAAATTCACCCCCAAACCACTTTAGGAATGTACCATAAATAGCCTATTGACAATCATGTGTTACTCACCTGTGATCCTGTTAATTGTTGATTTTACTTAGAGTATTGAAAAAAAAAAGTTTACGAATGCATGAAAGATTAGCTTAAATTAGGTTGGGAGAGTACAATGAAATTTCTTAATAGCGGTCACTTTCTGGGATAAAAAAATGCCATTCTAAGAAGCATCTGTTGAAAAAAAATATTATATATATATATAAATGATTTTCAAGCACCAAGTTTTTAATTTATATGAAAATACAGTAATATTAATAATCTAATTACTGTGTTGTGCAGTAGTGTATGCAGGATAACATAACTTTTTCCGTCCATTACTGTTTCCAGCCTATGGCCTGGGTCAGCATTTTATTCAAGCTCTATATTTTCCATAGCCGGCTTGCGAGACCTGTCATATGCCCTTATAATCTATTTTAAGACTAGGACAGGCACAACATCCACTCCCTAGCCATCAATTTATCAACGTGAAAGGGTAAACCCATATTTTCATAAATGATAAATTTTTGGCCATGCAAGGAATCAAACCAGGGACCCTTAGCTCAGTAAACAGACATGCTACCGACTTAACTAAGGTGTCGGACAGGATAACATTATGATTAGCTATTTAATAAATACTCTATGTAGCCTTATAGATTGCATTACACAGAACAATAAGCAAATAAAATGAAATGTAAACAGTAGACCTTCTGCAGGCCTGATCTGTGTGCATGAAAATAGACTAAACTGATGGGACAATCCCCGCTTGGAGGTTTGGAAGGGGAGGGAAGTACGTCCTTGGAGTAACATAATCATTACAATGTAGGCTATTTAGAAACTTCCCCTGGAGGATGAAGACAGAATTGCTCATATTTTGATGAGACAATGTAATTTTTGACATTACTACAGTAAAATGCTGTGAATAAATTGATGTTTTCAATTTATGTCCGTTGTTTAGAGATTTGTATGGATAAATATACGTATATAGCAGTGTATGTGTCCGTTTTTGTAAAGTTGTCTCACCATATGAGCCAATGTTATTAAGCCAGGGGATTTAAACTGCCTTTTAAAGAATAATCCTCTATTCAAAGGTGTCCAATAAGGGAGATTTCACTGTATCATAGTGTAGTAATGGATATAAAAAATATGTTGACTTATTATTTCCATGACACCATGACTATATATATCAGTTTCTTTGACTGGTTCTTTGTTTAGTTGTGTAATATGTGGTTCTAGTAGACGGTTTATGTAAATTTGCAAAACCAAGAAATTTAGTTTGTGTTTTAGTTTAAGGTGTGCAACATGTTTTAGAGTTCAGTTGTTAATAAAAGTAAGCCTAACTTTTTGAGAATGTACATGTAGACCTAGGACTACCATTACCAGTACATCTAGTCGTAAATTTAATATAGGACCATGGCTTATGTAGATAAGACATACAAAGGAAATATCAAGCGCTCTAGTTTCCAAGGCCATATAAACAACCCCTTACCCCTTAAGCCCCTTAAATGAGACCGATGATTTGTAACATCTCAAAGATTTTTAAGGAAAAATATGTTAACACATGAAAGGTTAGGATTTGTTAGTATGGGATGGTTTATGATTAATAAATAGCTCTAGAGCACAACAATTTTTTTAGGGGGGGGGGGGGGGGGGTTGAAAAATGACTCATATTTTTATATGGTCAATTCAGCCTTTCCATAAATGCTTTTGCTTATAAAATGGCATTTAAGTCTCTACACACATTCGCCTATCTAGGCCAATAAACATAAAATAATTTGGATTGCAAAATGCTTGAATTTCCACAAGAACCCTGTAAATATTTTAATGATCTAACATAGATCAAACTAAAATAATGAAAGATACAATGCAATACAAGGGTTTATGTTAGGGTATACAATTTTACAGCATGTTGATAACTTAGTAGCGAGATAAGGAAATTCACCTCAATTTTAATATTCTTTTCAATAATCAAGTTTTGCAGATGCCTACACATTATTTAATGACAACATACAAGTTTTGCTGCACAGGATCACTCACATGATCACCAGTAACAGGTTATAGGCTAGGGCCTAGGCTATAGGTGTTTCGAAAGTGATTTGAACAAATTGTTGACAAGGTTTGTTTAGATGTATCCTAATATTAAGTTTTCCAAGTTTATAGATGTTATTGTTAATCTAGTCTATGTTTATTCTATGCGTAATCAAGTTTATAAAATATCAAAATAGTGTACTATGATTTGGAAACTTGCTTTTGTTCTTACATGTGTAGGACCTATAGATGGTAAGCAATATTTTATCTGGGCCCTACATAGGAAAAGTGTTAGGAATTGTAGGCATAACCTCCAAGCGTATTATTCCCCACTTTTCTAAACCTATACTATGAAATTGTATGTGAAGTGGAAAATGTGGGAAGACTAGAATCATTAGTTTATAGAAACTGGGTCTGTCATAGGTAGGCCTAACTATTTATGATACCCTACTAGGATAATTAAAAAATAGAGATTTATTTACTTACCTATTGCATTCAATTTGCACTGGATAGCACTAAAATGTAGCTATATTTATTCCTAAAGAATATTGGTTAGTATTGAAAGCCAAGACTTCCTTTGGCCAACCAATTTAAATCACTTTGTAAATCACTTTTGACAGTTTGCAAGCCCAAGCATACGATTAAATCATATTAAAAGGCTTCACTCTGATAGTAAAAACAAAAGTAAGGGTCTGTGAGCACTAATGATCTAGGATTACGTTTAGAAATTTAATATTAAATAGTAACTAATGCCATGAAAACACATAAGCAAGTGGTTTCCTAGCCCAAACAAAGTAAGCTCGTAGTTCACTTCCACAGAGAGGAAATGCCTTATGCACACAATAAATTAACGTTTTTCTTTAATGTTGGGGAAATTCTAGAATAACAAATAATATGCAACTACGTAACATATTATTTTATTATAAATTACCCTCTTCCCCGCCTAAAAGGTTAGTAAAATGGCGTCCCCAACTAGATCCATCGACAGTAGTGACATCTCTTATTAAAAACACACACACACCATACACTATAAAATATGAAATAATTCATTATAAGATAATTTTATTTTTCACAGCATATTTACGAGATACTTATAAAAGAGCACTATAAACAAATAAGTTTACCAAACATTTTTATATTAGTCAACAAAGTATTATTTTATTAATGAATGGCGGACATTGCTTTCCCATGATTCTACCTTCTGCTTAACAATCAACAAATAAAAATATAAAACATTTGACAAACGTCATGCGTTAATTTATTTGAAAAAATGTCTTAGTTTTAAAAAAAGCTATCTTAAATTTTTGTTTTAAAATTAAAACAATAAACATTGATCATTTTAGTAAAGTTCAACTAAAGTTATGACTTATCCAGCTGAATGTTTGATTTAAGACCCATTGATACTTCTGTGAAAGAGAGATAAATGGTTCCTTAAGATACGATTTAAATTTATAACTTCATAACAGTAGTTGTTTTATGCTTTAGGTTGATATAAAAATCATGGCTGGCAAAGTTGATAAATTTAATACAAATCCTGACGAGCATAGTGTTGAGGTTAGTACATTTTTATTATTATTTTATTTATCTTGAGGTATTTAACGTGAACTTTCTGAACCGATTGATTATATCAGGACAATAGAATTTCTTTGAGCGATAGCGAAAGGACCTACCAATTTTGCCAGAAAGATATTTTCACATAGGCATACCTTCCAGGTTTACTTCACATGCCACAATCGAAATGGAACCGACGGCTTCACTTCCCCTCCCAAGGAAGTTGTGATATGAATAGTAGGCCTAACTTTTTTTTAAACTTAACAATGAAATCAGTCTAGGCCCTACTTAATAAGTAACGTCAGGTCTGATAACTAAAAAAAACTAAGTAGTGTTAATCATATTAAAAACAAAACGCCTGACATCAAGATTAAGACAGTTATGGTTCTTGGTTTAGAAAATAATAGCTTAACTAACACCCAACACCTTAACACAGTCTTTAGCATGTCTGGCTACTAAACTAAGGGTCCTTGGTTTTATTCCTGGCATGGTCGAAAAATTTATAGTTGGTAAAATGTGGGCTTCCCCTTTCACAGTTATGAATTAACGGCCGGGGGCTGGATGTTGTATGTGTTCTAGATTTAAATCTGAAATCTGTTTATAAGTGTGCTCATAAGCCCTATAATCAGGTGATTCAGAAAGTGCCTATTAAATAGCCTACATTATACGGTAAATTAAAATGAAATAAAAAGCTTCATTAATCCCCTTCACTGTATATCATTTGGCCATTATGTGTAAGCATTTCTTGACATTTTAGTGACTATGATTTCGTTAAAAATGATATTTTATATTATGTTAACAAAACAAAACTAACCCATATTAAAGTTTGATGTATTAGACAGGCCCTGAAGGTTATTTTATGAGTTTAATAATATTGTAGGTTAGGGAGTGGTTTTCTTATCAAAAATACTTTTTTCAAAAAAAGGTTTTTGTGTCCTCTTAGGAGAATCTAGAACTATGTGGATCATTCTCAAATTGAGGGACAATTCATGTCTCCTGCCTAGGCCGACCTATATAAATATTTTGTTATTTTTAAAACAAGCAACAAAACTTTTTTTTTGTAGAAGATAGTGTATATAAAACTTAATAGAAACATTTAAATATGGTAATATTAAAAATAAATCAGACCAAATAATTATTAAATGTCCCTTTCATCACCTCGCTAACTTTCCCCACCCCTTAATTTCAAAGTTTGAAGTAGGCCTACTATACAAAAATAAAGAAAAATGGTAAAAAATATATAACCACGATAAAGTATTTATGTAAATTAATACTGTTAATTTCATTTTGAAGAATCCATTTTAATATTATTATTATTATTAGCACGCGTCTTACTACCCGTTCGGGTTATACGCACTTACGCTAATGTGTAATGGTAGGGTGATTGTGAGATGAATGAAGGACCTACATTTTAACGTGGAATCCGAACCACGGTGGTGACTGGCATTCCACACATTCACAAGATGTCTTGTCAGAGGTGTAGGAAGGGTTTTAATAAATTATTCATGAATTTTGACATTTTAATCAATATTGTTTGTCCCAAGTAACACATTGGACAACACGAAATTTTGAATTGCGATAAAACTTTCCAGAATGCTTCACTGTTCCCCATTAACAGTAGTGTTTTGTTTTCCTGTACTTACTAGTTCTTGTTATTTCATTAGTTGAATAGTTTATTATTATTTGGTCAACATACGAAAATTCAGGTAAATTGTAGAGAGAATGTTAATTGCAAATCACTTTGTAACAATAATATAATTTGGAGTTTTTGAAATAACTAAGCCAATACCAGTTCAGTTGAACGTAAATTGAGGCAGGAACTAACCTCAACGTTTGTCTGCCGCTTTATACTTATGTTATAGCTATGTAACTCAAAATCCACCAAAAACATCACTTCGTTAACACTCACCTTGACAACATTGCTTGGTAAGGAAAATGGTATAATCACCTTGCTAACGTCAGTTAGGTGACAAAACTAATGTTAGTCACTTAGCTCACGTTAGTTAAGTGAGATTTTCAATGTAATTAGCAATTTATTCAATACATTGGCAATAATTACTGTTGCTACAAATATTTATTTTCAAATTAACCTTTTAAAACGTCGGCAATGCAAATATTTGGTTGAAGCTTCAAAATGTATTATACCAAAAATCTTTTTATTCCTACTTTACTGTTTCATGTAAACTTTGACAAAAATGAATAAGAAGAACATAATTTTAGTTATTTTCTTTACTTTTAAAAATACTAGACACTATCATTTGGCCCTATTTTTCTTTATACAGAATTTTTCATGAAAAATGGTCAAAAATAGAAAGCCTAGATATGACTTTATAGCACCAATAACACACTATAGGTTTTTTCAGTTATTAGGCCTATGGCCATTTTAGTTTGTGTTATTAATATTTAATTTTGTTGAATCGCTGAGGTTATTCAAAAGGACAATTTTTGTATTTTAAGAGTAAATAGTATAAAACCTATTTAATTGTTAGTTTTTGATAAAAATGTGCATATAAAATTAAGGTGTAACATTTATTTAGCCAAATTTTGCTCTGCAAAGTCCAAATTAACTCTTGCTGTGTTCCCAAACATCACCTCGCTAACAGCTTCACCCCGCTAATGGCTGCATCACGTCACTAATGACAATAAAATCACTTATAATTATTCTTATTAACAATATTTGTAAAATAATAAATATTATTACCTGTTAACATTTGAGCTATTCAAAACATAAATAAAAAACGAGAAATGTAATGCTTAATTTTCTTTGGATTTTGAAAAATTTAATGTCACTAATCCATGAATTTTGTATGATTCTTCACTTAAAATATCCTAATTTCATTAAATTAAGTAAAAGTATCTTTTTTATATCAGTGTAAAAAAAAAGTATGGCTTACTTAGTAAAAATACATATTTTATTTAGATTTTTGAGACTATAACATTTTAAGTGCATTTTAAACAGCGTTAGCGAAGTGATGGATTATGGGTAGCCACTTTGGTAAAACTAAAAAAAAAAACATGAGAAACTTGCTGGTATTATTACTTAATTCTTTAATACATTTTGTATAATCAGGCAATAAATTATACCTTTCCTGAAATTTTTATTTTTGGATTTCCTATTTGTCCCTCAATTTGAGAATGACCCATGTTCATGGTATTGCCTGGTAAACCCAATAGGAAAAGACCATTGGGAATCTAAATGCCGATGGGGAGATATCATTAGAATCCACCTTAGGACCTGAAAGAGATAGGTTATTATGAGGTGGACTGGATTGAAAAACTAGCTTAAGATAGGGGCCGTCCATAAACCACGTAACACTTTGAGAGGGTAGGGGAGGGGTGAGTCTAATGTCTACATGGTGTTACATGGATGGAGGTTGGGATATATCAAAGTGTTGTGTAACATAGATCTTATAGTCAAATTCTAATGTTCATAAATAAGATTATTGTTCATGTGTTCACCTTTGATAAACTTCCTAATATCTCTGGTGTTGAAAATGCAAGTTTAGCACCTATTTTTTGTCTATTAATATTTTGAATGTGCTTAGGTGTTATTGTCTGCCCAAAGCTACAAATGCCAAGCACTTTCGAAAACACATATTTTCATGCACATGACAGTGACATGTCTATATTCCCTGCATTTGTTTAAATTTGTCCAATCTACTGCCCTCTTCCCGTGCTTTTAGTCAGATAACAGCTGTTAGTCGAAGCAGCCTTAATTTAAAAGTAAAGTTGAGTTTGAGTATAATTTAGATTCCTACTGTACATTCCTTTACATAGGCCGTGAATAATCACTTGTGTTTGTGCAAAAACAAAAATAATCTCTTAAAAAATAGAAGACTTAGTCATTGCTTGCGTATAAAAAGCAGCGATATAAAAAAAAAGCCGCGGAAGATTCTCAAAAAGATGTAGTGAAATGGAAAGAAGCAAAAGTACAGAATTTATCTCAAGGGAAGTTTGAGGAGTTATTTCTTCATTCCAGCATCATGTTATGAAAGGTAAAGCTTCAAATATCATTATTATTTTCAAAAGATAGGTGATTAAAGCCTATACCTTTTCCCTTCTGTTAAATTAGTGTGTGTGTGTGTGTGTGTATGTGTATATATATATATATAAAAATTCAATTTATTACATACCCACTACAGTGGCCACATTGTCTAGATTGTCATTCCCTCAGTAGACTAGATGGCTGATGTTGGGGAGATGGTATTCGATTACCAGTCAAATCTACTGAGGGTTGTTTTTCCTAATTGGTTTCCCGCTCTCCCTCCATGAAAATTCTGGTAGCTTTTCTATAAAATTCTACCTTTTTATTATACTTTTTCTAGGGTGCTATAGTCAAATTGTAGTTATTGTGGTTATTTTTTATTATATTTATCTAATAGAATAGGAATGAGAAAGGCAGAATTTTAGAGGTAATCTCCCCTCATTAAAGTGGAGAGAGAATATAAAACCATTTAGGAAAAGCCACTCTGAGTACATCCTACATGTATTCAAAACCCGATCTCCTCTTCATTGGCCATCTAGTTTTTTTCGAGAGTGATGCATACAACCCGAACGGGTAGTAAGACGTGGTGCTAATAATAATAATTTTTCGATAGTGAAACCAGGATCGATGTTAGAACGAAACATGAGTCTAGAAATTGATAAGTTAACCAAAGTAAAATTGTATGCTTAGAATTGTTTGGATAAGCCTGTATATGATGATGATGATGACTATAAGAAAAAGTACACAATATTAAGAAAGATGTTTTCCCCTAGCGTCAAGCATCGTATGTGGGCACTTTAACATCATTATGTAGCGCCACTTTAGAAAAAGGCCGTCCTAGTCAGCACATAGTAACTTAGTACCATCTGGCTCTTACTCAGATCTCAAACCTGGAATTCATAACATAAATATAGCAGAGGTTTTTTCCTCACGAAACTGAGGAATTAGAGCTCGACATCTTTATGTCTGTATAAATAATAATACTCTCTAAAATAATTTATAATCAGGATTTAAAATGGATTTTAAGAAATATTAAATCTGAATCCCTTCTTTAGTATCACAAAACTTCCCTATGAAAAAATTACACTCACTCTTGGTGAGAAAAGTTATGTAACACAGTTTGGGAGGGAGGGGGCTAGGTTAAATGTCTACATGGTGATACATGGGGTTAGGGGTTCTAAAAAGGTGAGTAAAAAGCGTTACATGTGCACTCTTCTACCCTACTGTTTACTACATTATAGGATATAGGTACAGTATAAGAATAATACACATGATTATCAAAGTTAGTTTTTTAATAAAGAAATAATAGATAAGAAAATATAAAGAATCATAGGTCATAATTATTCAAACCATCCATTGTTTAAGATGAGAAAATATATAAATGTATATATTTAGTTATATCAATAATTCGCCTAAGATGAGTCCAATGTGAAGCACCTTGGAACACCCTATAACCTGCACACTTAGGTAATATGTTTAAACACTAAATCTTGTAACTCGTTAAAACAGGACAACTACTAATACTCTAACTCTCAACTACTATTACTAATGACACAATGTTATTAGTACATAGTAACTGTGATCAAAAGAATAATTTATCATTCATGCCAGTCGGCTTATTACAACAAAATCTAACTTCAAACATGAAGAACAAAACTGCATAATCTTAGTCCTAGTTTAAGGAGCTACAAGGGCAATAATTAACATTTGCTAGATAGCGAGAGTTAACTCCTAATACACAGAATTAAATATCACAATGTAATTTGTTCCTTGAAGAGAAACAAATCTATACACCAAATCAGTGGCGAATCACCAGGAATCTAGAAGCAATTAATACAATGGGCGGACATTTCCTAATTGTACTGCCAGTGCAATCAATAGTATAAACATTAAGTTACCCTGCAACGGGGATGGTAACACTAATCAAGATAATGATCAAACTCAATCAACTCTATAGGCACCTCAAACAGGCTGTACATAAAAAACATAACCTCGCAAGCCACTTCTATGGACTAGTAGCACTTTCACAGGTTGCACACCTCAAATCAGTTCAGACTTAAGACACCTACAAGACTGTGTGTGTTTACAGACCCAATTAGATCGTGAAACGAAGCAACAGATAACCTGAAATCCTCCATAATTCTTGCGCTATTCTATAGTCGCAGCATGGTCATACAGCTTATGATGTCTGTTTACGACCCCAATATTTGCGACCAAGACTAATAGACGTAGAAAGATAGAGCACATAGCTCACTATAATAAACTATGCCTTATGGATGTGGAAAAGCATCAGAACAACTGACATCCATAATCTATGGACATTGTATAGTAGAGCTCACAGCTCAACAAAATAAACTATGCCTTATGTGCATAGGGAAACAAATAAGTGTTACCTAAAGAAAACATAGTCATAAGGACATTTACATGATAGAGCTCACAGCTCCACTAACAGAAATTATGCCTTAAGGGCACAGCAACATAATCAATTACGTCTCTCAATACTTATGAATAACGCCGTAGCTTGATCTGCGGCGAGGAGGTGATTCAGACGCCACAACCATCGCAGTCTTCTCTACGAAGTCTAGAGTATCTCTGGCAGCAGTGTCTCTGACAAATGGAGATAGACATAAAATATAACATGAACCAAAGACCGGCTAGTATTTATATCAATGGGTCCAGATGAATTGGCCATGATTATTCCAAGTACAGAAAAGGGAGAGGGGAAGGTTACACATCGTTCCACCTGACCCTGAGCTCTCGCCGACCAGCTGGCTTCTTCTGAACTGACTCCTTGCTCATTTCTTCGTCAACCAGCTCATGAGATAGAAGTTGACTTGTGCTGTCTTCCAAAGCCAATGTACTACGTTTGCTGGGGCAGTTTAGGTGTTGGTGAGCAGGGCGTTTCCTGATGTTGCAGTAATTCTATATCTGCCACACATTATAAGAACTTATTAGAACTGGTAATCATGGTTTTGCACCATTCTAAGGGATTGATCGATTGTACCTATTAAAATGTTTTGTTGGTTATTTTTAACACGTTACACGTGGTTTATGGACGACCCCATAGATATAGGCCTAGGTGGCATACTTTCGTAAGTGCGGCAATTAACCTTATAGAATTCCCAATACCATATAGATTAAGTAAGTGCTCTTTTGTCAAATGATAGAACGATCATTTTAAGTTTTTATATAGTAAAATAAATTATGTTTAGGAAATGGCTAAGAATATCCAATGAAGTAGGTGAGTGTAGCTATTATTTTCTAAACAAAGACCTGAATAGACCAATAGTGTGGTTCTGAGCACACTGTTGCTCCACCTTTTAACCTATGATGACACAAGAAAACCCACACTAGTGTCCACTAAGCATCCACTTAGTTAAGTTCTTGCATACGGTCCTTAGCCCTACGATTCTAGGGAAAAAGCACAAGTGAAAGAAGTGCACAGGAAAAACCACACTATAATGCTCACAGGAAAAAAGCCACATGGAAAAATGCCCACACAGAAAATGTCCATAAGGAAAATGCTCACATGGTAAAATACCCACATGAAAAATGTTCAAACGAAAAATGCTCACGCAAAAAATGGTCCCAGAAAAAAAGCTCACACTAAACGTGCACATATAGAAAAATGTCCATAGAGACAAATGCCCCCATTCATTTTTACTTTCTCATCAAAAGAGAGTTTATCCCTCCTGATTTTTTTTTTCACCTTCGCCCTCAATTTATTAGTGATAAGTGCTTTTGTTGCATTCCAATTTCAAAAATGGCTTTAACGATTTTGATTGAAATTGATGTATAGACAATTTTTTGACCTCCCAAATAAGTGAGATAACACCTTATATTTGGTTTTTGGGTAAAAATTAGTTGAAGGGCAGTATACTGATAGTAATTTTAGAAAATTCGAAATATTTTGAAAGCGCTCTTAACGATTTTGTTCCAAATTGGTATCTGTGGTATGTATGTCACTACAAAAATAAATGGTACAGAACTCCGTGCAGACTTTCTTGCTCTAGTGTTTAAAAATGTAGATATTTACTCAAAATTCATAATATAATATGCACTAGCGATTCCGAGAACAAATTGTGCTCTAATTACAAATTATTATTTTTTATTCACGGTTTTAAATTTTATAATTTTATCTCTAAAGAATTAAAGTCTTCATTTGTACTTCTGGACCAATAAAAAATATTGATATTGTGTCCCAAAGGTCAACACTTCATATTAAAATTTTGGCTTCTGGTTAAAATATTCAATATTTTATTAGGGGATACACATATTATGTATATCACATTGCTATTAAATTTCTCTTTTATAAATTTTGACCAATAAAATAGGGAATTATTGACTATTGAGTCTAAAATAAGAGAGATAAATCATTGCTGTAACAGTGGTGGATCCAGGAGTGGATCGTGGGGAACGCACGCACCTTTCAAGAAATGAAACCAATTAAATCATTGTTAAAGGCATTACTAGTTTTGTCACGTAATACTATTTCACTAACCAGATTTCAATTTTTAATTGTTATTGGTAATATTATTAAATGATTAATATACGTTAATTATTATTAATACTTAAAACAACCACATTAAGTATTAAAATGGTGAAAATGGGCATTAATGAAACTACCCAAATTTAAGTTGTGTGCATCTCACCTTGTTACACAAACATTGTTTAGGTTTAAATTTATTTTATCTCTTTTATTATTACTTTTTCAATGATTAATAATAAATAAAGATCTTTAAAATAATTTATTTTTAAATAACATGCTTTAAACAAAATCTTTGAATAATACCACACACATAACGTGCTAATTGTTATGATGTTTAAACTTATTTCCCTCTTAATAGTCACTAAATATGTTCTTATTATTTTCTTTTAATATATTTCAATACTAATTGCAAATTTCGTGTTATATCCTTCATTAGAGGATTATTCTCAAGTTTAGAGTTACACTGAAAAATTACTCAAAGATCTACTCTCAAAGCTTTAAGTATTTTTATGTCAAAATTTCTTGAAGCCTCCACACCCCGACTCAATCTCGATGGGAGCACCCGTGTCCCTCCCGCCCTCACGAAAATCCTGGATTCACTCCTGTGTTGTACAAACACTTACTCTAAGAGGTTAAAGGATAAACATCAACTTCTTGAGAGATTTACTTCCTTGCTTACTTTATGGCATTAGAGAATTATTGAGTTTGAACTTAAGTATCTCTTCACAATAAAGCTCACATAATTATATTGATATATTTGCCAATATATCGGAAACTATTGGTTTTATAACAATATATTTCAAATAAAAGTTTTTTACTTTTAATAGTACTAAAATTGTACAGTGATAAGTTATCTAATATCTCAAATAGTTGGGGAGATATAAAACATTTTTGTTTCTGTAAAGAACCCTAAAAGTTATTTTCATGGGAAAATGAAAAAAATTAATTTTATTTATAATCTTAATCAACACCTAGGTGCAAACTTTAATCAAAATCATTATAGCCGATTCTGAGAAAATGGACCATTCATTTAAAACATATGTGAAAATAGCACAATGAATTAAGCCAAAGATGTACTGGTGGAGAGCAATGTTTGTTTTAAGTTTGGTCGAGATCCATCTATTAATCCAGAAATTAATAAGATTGGGTGAAGCATAATATGGTAGGAATGGGGGAAAAAAATGCATATTTGTCATATTAAATTGAGGTAAAATTATTTAAAACATTAACAACTAATAGCTATAATGTTACTCAATTAACACTGCTCTCTTAAAAATAGTCATCTAACCCTAAACTAGGCCTAATATAAGTAATCTATTCTAATTTCCAGTAGATAAAATAAATGTTTTTCTCCCAATTGTTCGGGATGGATTTTAGATTGTGCCCAAGGTATGAATTGATTTAGAATCAGGAGCATTTAATTAAAATATAAGATTATTATCTTTGCATTTAGCCATTTTAAGAGATATAAATAATTGGGATAAATTAAAATAGTTATCATTATAACAGTTATAAATCACATAATTTAATAATATAAACCTCTGACAAGACATCTTGTGAATGTGGGGAATGCCAGGCCTCCACCGTGGTTCGGATTCCACGTTAAACTGTAGGTCCTTCATTTCATCTCACAATCACCCTACCATTAACCATTAGCGTAAGTGCGTATAACCCGAATGGGTAGTAAGGCGCGGTGCTAATAATAATAATAATAATAATAATAAAAATAAAATCCTGATTAGATTAAAATAAAACGCTAAAGCTAAAAATTATCTCTCACACACACATTGATATTGAAACTGAATCAATAAATAAATATCAAATTTTATACTAGCATGATTTATTTCTTACTGTTTTGGCAGACGCTGGCAGAGGTGTTTCGTTGTTTCATCTGCATGGAAAAGCTAGCGAGATGCACATCTTTGTCCCCACTGTTCCAAGCTTTGCTGCTATGTATGTATTAGACGATGGCTAACTGAGCAACGCTCCCAGTGTCCTCACTGTCGAGCCTCTCTGCACCTGCAGGAGTTAGTGAATTGCCGCTGGGCTGAGGAGGTCACCCAACAACTCGACACACTGCAAGCAGCCACACTTTTTACAGGTCGCATTCCTGATGTTGACAAGGATAGGTTGGTTCTACAACTTCTTACAATAAACGGTCTCACTACTCATACAAGTTTTCTTACTAGCCTCAACATTTAGCTATTATTAATACAAGTTTTCTCATTGACCATGACATGAAGCTATTGTGCTGGTACAAGTTTACTCATTGGCCTCAACACTTAGCTATTATTCTGATACAAGTTCTATCATTTACCACAACATGAAGCTATTGTACTTTTACAAATTTTCTCACTGACTGCAACATTAAGCTATTTTACTTTTACAAGTTTTCTTACTGGCCGCATTATACGAGATGTGGCTATTAAATAACCGGACTGATGCTGCTCCCAGCAAACTGCGAGCATGCCGCGACATGTTTGAACATGACTGTGTCTGATGGTCCTTCCCCCACTCTGAGCTCGCTAGACAAGCCAGCAGGCTGCTCAGTTTGACTGTAGCAGTTGATTGAATTAGTCTACGAACTAGTGGCGTGTTGGAAAAATGCCAAGTGGTCAGACGGAGCAACGGGTTAACCTCAAGTTTCTTGTTAAACTAGGGAAACCTGCCACAGAAGCTTATGCAATGTTGAAAGAAGTCTACGGGAATGAATGTTTATCCTGCACACAAGCTTTTGGGTGGTTTAAACGGTTTAAAGAAGGGCGTGAAACGACCGAAGACGATCGGCGCCCAGAACGGCCCTCAACGTCAAAAACGGATGAAAACGTTGAAAAAATTGGTAAATTAATCCGCGCTGATCGTTCGTCTAAGCATTTGAGGGCTTGCTGAAATGACAGTAATCGACAAAGAAAGTGTTCGGCAGATTTTGCATGAATCATTTAACATACGGAAGGTTTGCGCAAAAATGGTGCCGAAACTCCTCACTCCTGAGCAAAAGGAATTAAGACAGAACATTTGTACTGACATTCTAAATAACATCGCCACTGATCCAGATTTGTTAGACAAGGTGATTACTTGTGATGAATCGTGGTTTTTTACTTACGATCCCGAAACAAAGAGGCAATCCATGCATTGGAAGAGCCCAAGCTCGCCAAGGCAAAAAAAAAAAAAAAGCCAGGATGAGCAAATCCAAATTCAAAGCAATGATGATGGTCTTTTTCGACATTTGTGGCATTGTCTACGTTAAATGGGTACCCGAGGGTCAGACGGTCAATCAACATTTCTACATTGAGGTTTTGACAGCCCTACGTGAGCATGTGTGAAGACGAAGACCCGATTTGTGGAAGACCAAGTCCTGGATCCTTCACCAAGACAATGCACCAGCCCATTCTGCCTTGTCTTGAAAGCGTTCCTCACAAAATACGGCATCACCGTGTTGGAACATCCACCGTCTCGCCAGGACCTTGCCCCCTGTGACTTTTTTCTATTACCCAAGGTCAAGTCGGCGCTGAAGGGGACAAGATTTGAAAGTGTGGAAGCGGTTAATAGCAAAAGCGACGGAGGTTCTCAACCAGCTGACAGAAGAGGACTTCCAGCACTGCTTTCAACAATGGAAACTGTATGGAGGGTGTAGGGATCCCAAGGGGAGTACATTGAAGGCGATAAAACTTCTGCTGTAATTGGTGACGAATAAAAAGTGTTATGACTTCAGTCCGGTTATTTAATAGCCATACCTCGTATTTCAGTAGTTTGTATTCTAATATAAGTTTTCTATCTGACTGCAATATGATATTATATTACTGTTACAAGTTTTCTAATAACTGGAATAGTATTTAGCATAATTATAGCAACTTTTATACCTACTTGACTTAAACATATAGTTAGTACAGTCAAACCTGGTTAATTCAAAGCTGAAGGGACCACAAGAAAAATTTGAATCATCGAAAAATTCGATTTAGGTAAGTTTTATTTTTGCTAGGAAAATAACTTCAAACCTCAATAATTCAGGGAAGTAAAATACAGTAATGTATACATTTAATTTCATTCCTAGATTTTCCATACCAATATATACAATATGTATTTACAGTTTAAAAAACAAACTAAACAATTTTGATTGCTTTTTGGAGTTAATACTCTGAGTTGGAGTAAACTTTTGTAGTTTATTAAGCACCTGAATAATACAGAGGCTTACATTATGTTGTCCCTCAACAAACCACCTCAACTCTTCTATGTGGTCAATGGCCTGAGTAGATGTTGGGAGTGGTTCTCTGAAAGTTATGTCTGTTCTCCTTCTTAATCTGAAGAAACACTGTCATTTATATTGTTCATAACATATGCCAAACTGCTAAGTTCTTGTCTAAGTTTATAAAATCATCATAAGGAACACAAAACATAAAACTTTTGTGCCTCTGAATGCAGAGAGCCTATCATCCACGCAGCAACAGTCGATACGAGATTTCAGGCATTTTTTCATCATTTCCAAGACAATTTTACTTCGAATTAAACAAAATAAGTTCAAATTACATATAATTTTTTAATATTGTTTGATAGAAGTTTTAAGGGGCCAAGGGAAAAGTTTGAATTAAACGTGAATTTGAATTTTATAAACATTTGAATAATCCAAGTTCTACTGTATTTTCATACAGTATGTTTTTCTTATTACAACATAGAATACTCATGGTTGACCTGCTAATTACCTCAGATCACATGAGTTGCATTTCCAACACCCTTAAATTAAAATATAAATACCAATGAGTTGAACCAAGATACTTATCGGTTCTGGTTCTTGTTCCAGTTCTAGAAAAATAAAAATTCCTGTTATGTTTGATTCTTAGTTAAGATTTGGTTCTTGTCCCAGTTCTTAAAATACATATTTACTAACATTAGTACCATAATAACAATAATAATACTAATTTAAAATAGAACAGTATTAAAACATAATCTACTACAAAATACAAGCTCCCATATTTATATAAAAAATACAAATAACTCAGGAGCATAATAATTACAACTAGTTTATTTATAATTACAAGTGCCATTTGAAGAGGAGATATTTTATTTTGTTTTTGTATGCCAGAACTCTAAAGAATAATATAATAAATTTTAAGACATGATCACACACAATTTCTCATATTGTGTATTATGATAGCTCCAAAGAACTTTAAAGAATAATAAAATAAATTGTAGACACAATTGCGCAAATTTTCTCATGTTGTGTATTATTAGAGCTCTAAAGAAAAGTTTCAAAAATATGTTTTCAGTAAACTACCTATAAGTAAGTTTTCCTCTTAAAAACAAACCCATTATTTTGTTATTCACTATAAGCACTCTTTATATATAAACATTTTCTTATTTCCAATTTTCAAAAACAAGTTATTTGTAAACTACCCTGAAATTATTTCTAATTTATAAAGAAAGATAGAAAGTATTCCTATTTATCATGAAAAATATTCCCAGATACCCATTTTGAATTTAATCTTCAAGTCTAATTTTGAAAAATTTCAAATTTTCTCTAGTTTGTCATTAATTAAACTAACCTTAAGTTAATTTATAACAAAAATTAAGATACATTGAAGCGATGAGGGTACTGGGAAGTGGAGGAGGTTACATAATGATGAGTTACAAACCCAGTACTCATCACCAAACTTGATTAGGATAATCAAATCACATAGATTATGGTGAGCAGGACATGCAGAATGAATGGGAGAATCTAGAACCGTGTTCAGGGTATTGACTGGCAAACCAGATAGAAAGAGACTATTGGAAAGACCTAGACGCAGATAGAAGGATGACATTAAAATGTACCTGAAAGAGATAGGGTGTATTGTGGAGGAATGGATGGACCTATTAAGATAGAGATAGGTGGCATACTTAAATAAGTTTGGCAATGAGCTTTCAAGTTTCTAATGCCATAGAGTAAGTAAGTTAAGCTATATTATCATCAATCATGTAAAATATACCCCTGATTCCAATTTTAAACAAATTTTCTATAGCTAATTTCATAAACACTCAAATTTAAAAAAATACTAATACAATATACTGGTAAAATACTAATTAATACTTTTTTTTTAGAAAAACAAATAAGTTTTATATGTAATTATTTATAATGTATAAAACTTAATACAGAATGAGTCACTAAAAAGTAACCTCATACAATACAATGTATACACAAGTGGACAGATGTAAAGTATAATAATACAAAAATACAAATGTACAGTAGAAGATGAAACGTGTTTCAATACATCACCTGCCTTTAAAGAAGATGTTTGTATTGGCCTCCCTCAGCCTCAAGACACCTCTGAGCCTGGGTCAACATGCTTTGGTAAACTCTTTGCAACACTGTAACATCGATGCTCGTGATAGTATTACAAATGCTCTCCTCAGTTCTGAAGTATGCAGGCTTGTTCCATAAACGTTCCCCTTTAGGTAGCCCTAAAGGTAATAATCACATGTGGTTAGGTTTGGGGAATGTGAAGGCCACAGACTTTTGCTCACTGTTCATTTGTTTGATAATGCTTCATTAATTCGGGCCAGTGCCCCTACGTGCACCACTACAACTCTTCAGGGGTTAATTGTGCATAAAAGCTTTCAAATATTCCCAAGTACACATTTGTGTTGACACTCGTTTCAAAGAAGATGGTCCCTATCATCTGATGTGCAGACACATTAGACTACACCCCGGTTTTTGTGGTTTAGAGTGGTTCTTTGTGTAGTATGTGAGGAATTTCATTTACCCAGTACTTTAAGTCCTGGACATTGTTGCGCCCAGTTAAATTGAACCAGGCTTCATCTGACTTAAAATATTGAGTTGGATCAATGATCCCGCTAGTGACGCTGTCGAGGGTCTGTATGCATTATTCTACATGTTTCACTTTATCTGTCATTTTTAATTCTTGCATGCACACTACACAATATGGTTTCAACTTTAGAACGTGCAATATACATACACATGTTGTATGAGCTACACCATCTTGCTGGGCTAATTTTTGGATACTTTTCTTGGGGCTTTAGTTAAGAAGGAGCTTTACAATTGAAGGGGCTACCCGCAACCAGCATTTCACCCATTTACCCAAAGGTTATTCTTATTCTGATGATATCTCAACTATCATGAATGATAATAAAATATTTATTGTGTCAAATATAAGGTATCAATATGCCAAACAATAATGCCAGACCCAAAATTTAATAAAACCATTGAATAATTAGATAAAAAATTATATATAAATTAATAAATGTGTTTGAGCTTCAAACTATTAATTGAGAAGGAAACTTAATTTTTTAACTAGGCATTCATAATCGCAACTAGTTTACGCTTGCAACAGCACGATTATAATTGGGTGTTTATATATGAAAAAACTGAATAAACCCAAAAAAACAAATTGCATGCCTATTCGAGTTAATATTACATTGGAGATAGGTCACTTTACTTCCATTCTTTTCTTGTCAAAACCCCATTAAGTACGCTTGGTTGGATTCAGAAGGGGTGAAGGGGAAGGGCTCGGTTATCTTTCAATAATCTTTTACCTGAAAAGTATCTAACAAGCTATCACCGACACAAAGTTCGTCAGGTGCTAGTGCTGTATTGGTTGGACATGTAATATTAGTAGTACTAAATAATTTGTTGCGAATTTTTTCAAAATTGTGAAAAAGAATGGGAGAAAGCATCCTTCTGATCACAAAAAAACAAAAACAAAAAGGTTTGAATTTTAAAAAGTATCGAGAAGCTCAAAAGATAATATCCGTAGAATTAGAGCAAACAGTTTATGTACAGCAAGAAACTAGTGACAACAATCAATGTAATCTTAATGAATACGAATTAATATTAGAAAACCTTACCCCAGAACATCAACGTAACCAGAATATAACATTTGGAATAGCTGGCAGAATAATTGTAGAACTTTCTTACTTTTTAAAATCACTCAGTAAAATGACAGAACATGGACAACTGAGCTGCAAATTAGAAAATATGGAACTGACCAAGGAATCAAGGTGTGGACTGCGAGGCTGTCTTCATTTTCGGTGCAATGTTTGTGGAGTAGAGAAAAAACATATTTACAGAGGATCCATGTGATAAATCAAGAATGGAAATCAATTCCTCAGCTGTCAGGCGTGCTAAGTGTTGGAGGTGGTCTTGCTCATCTAGAAGAGATTACTGCAGCCATGAACATGCCATGTAGGAGCAGTCGAACTTACAGTAGGTATCACCACATTATTTGTGATAGTTTATTTGCGACATCCACGGAAGAGATGAAGATGGCTGCTCAGGAATAATCAAAATTTGCTGTACAAGAAGGAGCAGTTGACGTGGATGGTGTTCCATTAATAGCAGTGGTGGCTGATGGCAGTTGGGCTAAGTACTCTTATCGTTCCAACTTTAGTTCACTGTCTGGCGTGGTAAGTTTTATTATCAATACTTTATTTCTCATTTACAAGCCATAATACTGATTTATTTCGTTAGTTCCATAGTTTAACGCACAATGGTATGGATTTCCTAAGTTAAACTGCTCAGAAACATCAATCTAACTGGTGTACTGGTGGTGGAGAAGCCAGGTTTTGATTCCCTGACGGGTTTACTTAGCGTGTTTTCCCTAAGTTATTTCCATTCTTCTTTCATACAAATGTGGGTAATTTTTCCTATAGTATTTACCTCCTTATCCCTGTCCAATCAATGCAAATATGCAGGTAAGCTCCAAAGGATAGTAAGATGAGAAGGGGGGAGGGGGGAACCGCAACTAAAACCATGTTCACGTTGATAATGAAAACGGTTTGTGAGTAAGAGAGTAAGATAACCTTTGTAAATTGCAATTTTATAATAATCTGTTAAATCAATTACATTTTTAATAAAACATTAATGGCATTTAAATGAGAGTCGATATAAATCCGAAGAGTTTTTAAACATGCAATATGTTATAACCACCATAAATTAAAAAAAAAATTTGAAATCATATTATTCAAAAGCAAAACTACTTATATATAAAATGATAGACCCTAAGTAAAAAATCATTAAAACTATTTCACTCGTATATTAAAGATATTTATTTTATATAATTTGTCCAATATTACGCTAAGCGTAGGCAATAGTGAGGATTAATACCAAGGGCAGGTGAGGAGGGAAGCTAGGAGAAAATACACTAGCAAATAATTTTTAAGAAAATTAAAAACAATTAAGAATGACCCTTAAAATTCACACCACTTATCGCGTGGTAAAAAGTGTCAGTCTCCTCTTGTCTGGCTTGCCGGTGACGGAGAAGATGGGTCTTGTATCCCGGCGGTTGTACTGAGGTATCTAGTCCTAAAGGATTTCCCACTCTTCCTCTACACAAATTCAAGAACACTTCCTCTAAATTCTAACTTTCTCATCCCTATTCTATTATTGTTATAAACAAAATTAAAATACATTGCATTCTAATCTATGCGATCTAGTAATTCCGCATTTCCATTAAAAAAACAACTTAAATAACGTTATTTAAAAATAAGATTTAAAACTGTCTTAAAGTAAACTTGAACATATTAGGCTTTAAAATGTAGCAACATATGTTACATAAAGTTTTTGTTTTTAATTCAAGTTGCTTAGGCGACATAGTTTTTACACATTTCCTTATCATAGGATACGCACCCAACTACTCTTTATACTTATTTTATTTATTGACACTGGGTCTGTCTAACCGATTGGGTTGTACACATATGTACTTGTTACTCTAATGGGTCAAGTATGAGGGGGTTATTATTTAAGGAAGTGTAACCACATTTTCATCGAAAGCCATTTAGGAAATACAGTTTATATTTGGTGACCTGGTGGTCTAGAGGTGCTGTGCTGGCGGCCGGGGTTCAATCCTCGGTCCCGGCACAGATTTATCTGATTACCAAACCCTTCCTTCACCTCTGACAAGACATCTTGTGAATGTGGGGAATGCCAGGCCTCCACCGTGGTTCGGATTCCACGTTAAACTGTCGGTCCTCCATTTCATCTCACAATCACCCTACCATTACACATTAGCGTAAGTGCGTATAACCCTAACGGGTAGTAAGACGCGGTGCTAATAATAATAATAATAGTTTATATTTATCTGTTTCTTTACACAAATGGGGTGGTTATAATTTAGGAAAGGTAGAATTCAAAGGAAGGGTACTCGCATTTGGAAGGAGGGAGAATGTGTGGATACAATTTCAGATACTCATACTTGCTAAATCAGACTACGATTCGAGTACTGACATTCCTGTTAGAATCGACTCAACATAGGATGGTGGTAGATGACAGCTAACAGTAGTTTTGTTAATTAGGTAATTCCAAGGGAAGTATTAACTATCAGCGTTTGATAAAACTATTTTATCATAAATTATTAAGCAAATAATAAATATTTTCACATAGGTTAGTTAATATGAGTAACTTGTTCGCTTGACCATTAGTATACTTGGACTGTTTACAATGTATGTTCCAAGTCTAGGGTATTTCGTAACCAGTGTATAACCCGTAATGTGACTTATATTATATTACATTTTATCATATATAATCCAAGATAATTTTCAGTTAGAATGATTAATAGTAATAATCATTCATATTTGTTTTTAAATAAATCATTACATGGACTCGGAAAACAATACTTTAATATGAAATCAGTTAAAAAATATATCGGATTCAACCTCAGATAAAACAATGAACAACAATAACTATTATTCTTAATTTAGAATATTAGATCTGATAATATTTTAACCGGAAAAATCATATGCTCTAATGAAAATGGTGGCCAAATAAAAAAAATCCAAATCTTCTTAATTTATATTAATAAACAACATAACATTAAAAAAAAGGAATTTCTTAGAGGTTTCGGTTGTAGTATGAAATTCTCAATGTAAACTAAAGCGCTCCACACAAGTGTCATACACTGTGTTTTGTAGGAATTATTGTCTGAAAAGCCATATTTCTTATCAAAAATCTACTATATAGTGGTATATAATAAGAAAAAAGGACTTCTAGATGTCATTCCTCCAAAAATCAGTAGATAGTAGAGTCAAGTTTTCATAGAATGGCATTATTAAAATAAATAGATCTACTTTCATGTATGCATCCGTCAAGTCGCGTGACCTATAGCTGTCAATTTTGGTCATAAAACTAATGTGGGTGGCAAGGGATGGTGACATAATACAGTGTAAAATAGATTGGATTAGGTATAAAATTGTTATTTCTATCCTGAATTTATTAAATAAATATAAAATAATAAAAAACACATTTTTTTTGTATTAGGCCATAATGTCAATCGATAAATTTAAGGTTCCAGAACGTTCAACTTTACAAGTCAAGACACAACCACAATAGATTGTACTCGTACCAATGCCAAAATCCTGAATTTTAAATTAAAAAAACACAGTAAATATTATCCCCGCGAGCTCTAATACATCAGTCTTGGTTTAGAATTGGTCAACGTTAACAAAGAGGTCAAGGTTCAAAACCTAGCCAGTTTCGCTAGGAATAATTATCATCCTGCAAATGTTACTGTTATATTTCCATAAACCTCTCACCTCATCCCTGTTACAATGCATTCAAACTACACTAACTCAATTCGGTGATTGAAAGGTCTAATGGTCACACAATATACTAGACTGCCAATGATGGAGAGAAAGGGGCTCGAATCCCTCAATGGCTATACTGAGGGTATATTTTCTCAAGTAGTTTTCAACTTCCCTGGGCGCAAATGCCGGTCACTTCTTCCATATTCAACCTTCCTCATACCAAACACACTAGCATAATTAGTACATAATGTGTATAATCCGGGCGTGTAGTAAGACGTTGTGCTAAAAAAAATCTAAAAAAGAATGTAATGTACATTTTAAAGTGTACAAAACACCTAGATAATTTTTATCCCTGCCTGAATACAAAATGTAAACCTAAACATGAGAGACGAACATAGCATCTTTGGCTTTAGCGCGCCAATACTATATCCCTACTCTATTTGCACACCATGTGAAAAATTACACTCGTCCCATTGATATTAATAATACTAAACTACTTTGGTTCTTATTTTCAAGAAGCACCCAAGCATTGTTGAGAAAATTTTGTGCCTTTCCCAACAATAACTGGGCGTTTTAATACTCTGTTTTCAGTACTGTCACTATACCTATTTTTTGTTTTGTTTCCTTAAGGCTGCTATTATGGAGTACAAGACTAAGAAAGTATTGTACATAGGAGTTAAAAACAAATATTGTACATTTTGTGACCGGGCGCTGAAAGAAGAAAAACCCCCTCAAAAGCATACTTGTTTCAAAAATTGGGGAGATTATCAAAGCTCGTCAAGTAAGGAAGCAGCTATTATTGTCGAGGCTTTTTGCAAGAGCGAAGAAATGTACGGCCTACGATACAGCACTCTCATTGCTGATGGTGACAGTAGCGTATACAAGAGGCTTCTTGAGGCTCGTCCATATAGAAATTTGACGGTACATAAATTGGAGTGCCGTAATCATCTTTTCCGGAACTACTCTAATAAGTTGAAATATATGTGGGAAAACGACAAGAATGGACCATTTTATCTCCGACAAAAAATCAGTTCCAAAAGTATGCAGCTACGTGGGGCAGTGGTGAAAGCTGCAAAATTTTGAATGAATGAGGCGAGACAGTTGTACGAGCGCACTGATAAATTAAAAGATTACATTTTGAATAGTCCAAATCATATATTCGGAGACCACCAACATTGTGCTCCTTATTTTTGCACAGGACTAAAAGAAAATGAGAAAAATCTTATTCCAGAGCTTCAAGAAAGTGATATTTTACAAAAGCTGAAATCTATAGCTCAAACACTTACCATTCACTGTCGCAGCCTGCTGTATAGTGTAGACAACAACTGTGTTGAGCACTACAGCGCTGTCATTGTAAAAAAAAACTGGTGGCAAACGCATCAATTTCACACAAAGAGGATCCTATCAAGCGTGATTTGCTGCTGTAGTAAGCTACAATTCTGGTGCTCTCCATTAAAAACTACACAAAAAATTGTATGGATCAAGCCCGGGAAAATTCACAAAGTTGGAAGAAACACGCAAGCGTCGAAAATTATGTCTCGCCCGAAGATAGCGAGAAGATTCACATCACTCGAAGCCCACCCGGTCAAGCAAACCATTCTCTCTCTCTCTCCCCCCCCCCCCCCCCAAAAAAAAAGAAAAGGATGCTGACTATGGTCCAAACTCTCAACGCCCAGATTTGCCAGAAAAAGATTTTATGTTGTTTAAAAAAGAAATGCATAATAGCCTCCAACATTCCGAAGAAGAATTGCGAAACCTTGAACGTCAAACCATAAATCAGAGTGAATCTGGACAATGGTTAGAAGAAAGGAGGAAACGTTTAATAGCGTATAATTTTGGACAAGTTTGTTGCAAGCTCCCTTCAACTGGTTGTGAAAATTTGGTCAAAGAAATATTATATTCTGGTCTCCAACACCTAAGCTCGTTGTCATAAGGAAAAGCAAATGAACGTGCCATAGCGAAGTTGGAAGAAACTTTGAAAATCAGGGTTGAACGCTGTGGTTTCTTTGTTGACCGTGATTTGACATTCCTCGGCGCTACGCTAGATGGCCTAATCGACAATGATGGCATAGTAGAGGTAAAATGTCCATCATCAGCTGAACAGATGAGTCCTTAGTCAACCATTTTGAAACGAAAGGTGACATTCTGGAAATTTAACAAATATAAAAAGATTGATGAAATAAACAGGCGTCATAAGTACTATTATCAAGTCCAAGGTCAGCTCCATGTAACACGCCGGTTGTACTGCATATTTGCTATATGGACACCAGTTATGCCATGCATACGATATGAAAGAATCGAACGTGATGACCTTTTCTGGGAAATGGAAATGGTGACTAAGCTTTCCTCATTTTATTTTGATTGTTTACTGCCTGAACTAGTAGACCCACGCTATCCATGTTCAATGTCTATCCACAATCCGGATTATATTAAGGCAGAGCTAACTAAAAAAAAGAAGTCAACTACAGCCCCAAGCAAGAAAAATGTTGAGAATGGCTGAGGTTGGTAATTCTGGTTAAGATTGGTAGTTCTGGCTGAGGTGATTTAAGCATATGCATTTATTAGCTATTAGTAGTAGCCTATAGTAAATAATTCCTGGGAAACATATTTATATTGCCACAAATATTAGTTAGATCTGGCCCCAAATTACTAAAAACAATTAAATTATAAAAATAATCTGAACGTAACTCAAACCACTAATTGCATTACTTTAAGTGATGGTTATGTTACGATTGTTTATATTTGGCATAAATCTAGAGAGCTAAGTGTATCCAAAGCATTTGGGAAGGGGTGGGGGGGGGGGGGGGGGGGGGGGGTGGGGGGCGGAGGGTAGAAACTCCACAAATTTACAGTATAAAATAAGTTTAAATAAAGTATGATTTTTAAGTATTAATAGAGGTGCTTAAAAATTAATATTGTCCATAAGAACGGATATTTTGTGACATTTTCAAAGACATTTTCGCAAATTATATAATTTAGAGGACTCTAAATTAAAAATGAAAATGTGATTTAGGCCAGAAAGTCTAAGAATCATGTGTCTTAAAACGCTTTTTTTTTAATTTGTTTTAAATCCATTTCTTGCGATCTAGTATAGTCATAGTTTCTGTGAAACTGGGCCACAAAGTACCAAGTATGAAAGAATGTATTATCATATCCAAAGGACATTCAGAATACTTAAGTTAAGCCTTATAAGTTATAGTCATAAAATTATTGATTTTTATTTGCTGTTCTTACTAACTGAATAAAAAACATCAAAAACTTTAACATTTTCTTACATATTTAATGTGGCTGACACAAAACTTTGTTTCATTAAATTTTAAACTAAATCTGGTTAATCAATAGTGGTTACATTTCAAGTGTTAGCAGCTATTTTTGGTATGTTTAGGCGTTCATAGAAAAAACTACTATTTTATGGGACCACACTATTTGTTAAAACATTTTTGTGTGCAATGGATATTAAAATGTAACCATTAGATTTTATGGATATTTTGAGTTTAAAAAGGTTCAAAATATTGAGTACAAATTTCGAAGAAACAACACAAAAATACTGTTGTTGATTCAATTTAACGGGATTTTACTTTTGGTAAAGTATCAAACTGGACAATAAACATGTCAAAGTGAACCTGTCGATTGAAATATTAAACAAAAAAGAAATTTATATTTTTTAATCAATTAATTATATGTAATAAGCTACTTTAATAGTGTGTTAGAAATTATTTGTACTTTCTAAACAAACATGTGTGTTTGTGGTTAGTTTTGGCTAAGTTATTTAAATGTATAGCTAAATTTATCAAATAAAAATGTATTATCCATGTTTGTTACATTACATTCTAAATGAATAAATGCTTCACTAGTTCCGTAACCACTTAAAAAAAAATATTTTTTTATACCTAACTATTGTCCTTGCATTATTTTAAATATTGATTATTTTTGGAAAAATTTATATGAATGAATATCTAGTATAAATATTACTCTTTTCTTTTACCGGAAGGTAATAAGTAGGTAAAATTATCCTCAGGAAAAGTAAAGTGATTTCAGGTATTTCCATGAAACTAATAAGCTGTAGTTCAATGCCAAAATTCAACATCCCCACCCAACTCATTGTCTCTTTCTCTTCTCAGTTGTCCACAAAACTAGGGGGTGAAAGACCTTTTAAGGAAGAAACTACCTAACCACCAGTTACAAGTTGCCTTTAAATCTGAAGGTCATTTCAATGTTATTTCCAAGTAAACCTCATTCTTAATATTTGCAGCGTTGATAGCAGGCTATATTTACATGACTCATCCTGTAGATAACCATTTTGAACCAAATCGCTAAAGCCATTTTTTAAATATTAAAATTGAAAAACCATTCATCAATAAACAACTCTTAAACAAATTCACCCCCCGCCCCCCCAAAAAAATCAACCTAATTTATAGAGTTTTATTTGTCATGTAAAACCATCTTAAGATATAGCCTACATTTTAAACAAAATTCAAAATTGTTACCTAAAGCAAAGTTTCTTAAACCTTTTTATTCGTGACCCTATTTCATAAGACAAAATTATTAGCGACCCCAGTTATTAATAAGTTAAGTTAGGCTTTTTTTTATTATCTAGTGTAGGTTTTTCATCAGTTTTGGAGGAAATGAGAAATAGAAATAATGGAACATATTTATTGCAAAAAATGTAAGCTATAGATGCAACTTTATTAAATAATATTGATTACATTTTTAAAATTTACAGACTTTATATATGTAGAATATGTAGATAACAAACTATGGAAACCATTAATTTATTTTAGTAACTATATAGATTATTAAAATTTTGTTTGTGTAATAATGTTGGACAAAGAATTTTCTTTAATAAACCAAATAAAATAGAGAATAAAAGGATGTACTAATAGTGTATTTTAATTTCAATAGTTCAAATAGTAATTATTTGATTTACCCATGTTTGTGAAGGTTTGCTGCAACAACCAGAACATTTTTCGTGACCACTGAAGGGGTTGTGATTCACAGTTTAAGAATCTGTGACCTAAAGCCATTTTCCAAATGTTTCCAATTTTCGAAAATTACTTATCAGTAATCTACCTTCCAACCATTTTTCACCCAAAAACCAAGTATAGGCCGACAGTGTTATTTGGGAGGTCACTTGCACCATAGATATCCATTTTAAACAAAATCATTAGAGCCTTTTTTGAGCCTTTTGTTTTAATAAAACTAGTGGGGTTGCTGGAATCTAAGACAGTGATGAAGGATCTGAAGCTGGTCTTTATATGGACCCACGGCAATCCTGTTTTGGGGTGCGTTCCTTAGATGGCTGCTTTGTGTTGAAGTGAGTTTGGCCTTGATCTCATCCCTTTTTTTTTTCATTTCCCTGAGAGTATGAGGGTATATGGGGTTCTTCAGTTTGTTTATTTTCTTGGCTAGCACTGGGCAGTTTCAATGGTGATGTTTTTCTGGGCAGAAATGGCACTGCGGCCCTGGCCCTGTGTCTTTGAAAGAGTTGGTTTATGGGTTTGGCAATTGTCCGAGGAGTAGCCATGCAAAGGTTTCTCTGTATACTTTGGTCTCCCTCCATTAGTTTATCCAGGGATGTGGGGGGATACTGAGGCAAGAAAAGCTATCAGGTTAGTGTGCAGGGGCTTTGTGATGAGGGGTATAATCTGTTAGTTGGGTGTTTAGGGGAATAATTGTTTGTATAACTTTAACGTTTCCGGGATAAATTAGTAATTTGGTTCACTCTGGTTGTGTGCCTCTCCATACAGCGTTGCTTATAGTTTTGCTCTTAGAGGTTGTGAATTGAATCACTCCTTGAGTTGTTTGCACATTCCTCCCACACGTTGAAATATTTCTTGTGTAGTTTCCACTAATTTGCCGCATTCTGTAGCAGCTTTTTCTTTCACTATGGTTGGCCATAATTCCTTAGGGGTCTCTTCAGTCTTAAGAGCTGTTTAATATTTTTCAGGAAATTAATGTGGTTTTCCTGGTCTTGTTCATGTAAGCAGGCTGTATTGTCTGGTAATTCTGTGCTCTTCGCAGAACTGTAGGTGCTGTTCCCTTTTCATTTTTAGTGTTTTTAGTTCCTCCTGCTCCCACATGTTTGTTTTTAGGAAGGTTGTGCACATGTATTGTAGTCCGCTGATGTCTCTTTCAGTTTACTCCCATTCGATACATGGGAAGTAGAACCATTTGTTGCACTTGTCACAGTGGATCAGTTGTTCTTCACAGATAGAGCACTTTGGTTCCTAGACTGTTGTCTGGTCCTTCTTCTAGGCATCTTGGTAAAGATGCGTTGTAATTGGTGAATCTGAGATTGTGGCACGGCAGATTATGCTTACTCAGAAAAAAAATACTGGAGTGCAATTTTTGAGGGTGGTGAGTTTGTGAAGGATTCTCTCTCTCTCTCTCTTCTTCTGAAGTTTAGTTTTCCAGCATTGGGCCACCATCTTGTTAACAATTGGGCTCTCTCGGGGTTAAGTGTGTGTTGATTTTTAATCGGTGATGTGTTTATGCATTCTCTGCCCTCTTGCAATGTGTGATGTTGCTGCAGATCTAGTTGTGAGAGAGGGAGACCGAGTTTCCTGGGTGTGAGGGTTCTTGTGTGGAGTATTATTGTCTTCGTCTGAGGAGTCTTGTCTGAGGATGTATGTGAAATACAAAGTCAGGTGGTCCCAGGGGATTGAGGGGAGGAGAGTAGCTGGGGAAGAGGGGTCTGAAGGATGGCTGGAGAGAGGGGATGAGGTTCGGGTTTATTGAGGACTTGGGCAAGAGGGGGGAAGAATGATCTGGTTATTTAGGAGTAGTCTTCATCAGTGGGCTTCTCTGGCTTCTTTTCTCGTTTTCCTGTCCCCTTTGAATGGGTCATGGAGAAGTGTTCAGAAGCTCAGAATTAATAAGTATTGTGTTAATTTATCTCTGATCCTCAGTACAAATTTAATAAAGAACCCTAATCAATGTATATAGGGAGCACTCCTTATTTTCTTTGTAAGGTCCACTAACAAACATAAAAAGCACAACAGATACAATATATAAACGCTCACAATCTAATTTACATGCTAACACGTGATGATATTAGAAAACATAATCTCTATAATTTTGTTAAGTGGGTTTCTTCATCCGGGTACTGTTTACAGAAACAATAGCAATTGTGTATGAATCTCCATAAACTCCAGTGGCATAATCCAAGTTTGTTTCCTAAACTCACAAATTCCTTTTTGAGCAGGGTTCGGTAGCTCACTTAAGAATGTTATTTTTGGTTGGTCACTAGCAAATGACGTGTAGCATATTTAAAATAAATTAACAATCTTAGTACATTTTTGTTTTCACTGTGAAATAGTATATGACATAAATGTTGCATGTTTGTGAGAAATTTTAATATTTAACAGAAAGCTCATAATTAAGTTAGATAGCTAAAATATTAAAACAAAAACAAAAAAAAACATATATTGCTGTTAATATTTGCTCATTTAGAGGGTGCTATAGCCTATCTCTAACAGCAAAATGTTTGAAAGTCCCAACAATACCATCAGAGGATTACTTTTAATGATTGTTCTCAAAGAATGGACAAAACATACATGATGGCCACAGTAAGAGAAAATATGGAAACCTGTAAAGATCAGGGAATTTTAAACTCCCAAGAAAACAAGGATAACTTGAGGTAGGGAAATAGCTTGACTTGGTGATGCAATTAATAAATTTATAGTAAATTATAACAAGTTGAACTGAACAATAAGCATGGCTCTCGATATTCTTACACCACTTCTTGAATCAGAAATAAACAATTTTAAATTAAATATCCTATCACCGCAATCACTGTTTTTGGAATTTTTGTTTTCATGTAAGCTCTTTCAAAACCCTTGATTATGCTTTTGTTAAATAAAAGAGTAAATAAGCTTTTGAATACAAGGTCTATTCCAAAATCAACTTCTGAGTCACCAGAGGGAAAAGTCAAAAATAGAGAAAAAAAATTATTGCATACAAAACTTATATACATAACTGAATTATTTTTTCACATAATAATTGCCACCCAAATGCAGCCACGTTTTTTACTGTGACACCAGTTTTTGCAATCCCTTGTCAAAGAAAGGAAGCGCCAGGGTACCAAGCAAGTGGTTGACTCCATCCATGAGCACATTGGTTTCAATGTAGTGAGTAGCCATCAAGACCTGCAGCTTTCTGAAGAGATGATAAGCACTTGGTGCCAAGTGTGGGCTGTAAGAGGGGTGGTCTAAAATATCCCAGGTGAACTGTTTAAGTAAAGCCTTTGTGTGATTCACAGTGTGGGGCCATGCATTTCCATTCAGGAGAACAGCACCCTTGGTGAGCGTTCCACGCTTTAATTTTGGATGGACATCTAAAGATTTTTCAGCATTTGAAAATATCATTTCTCATAAAATCTTACCTTCTTCATCCTTACCCCATTAGTGTAATTAAATACATAAAGCCCAGACGGCTAGTGAGACAGGGAGAGAAAAAACTACTGCGCATCAATACATTAACTAGGTCAAGAATTATTGTTTTCCATTATCAAGAAATCATTCCTTGGTGATAGTCGGGTGGAAATTCTCTTCTCCTTAACGTAGATTTTCTTTCTTTTTTTTAAATCTAATTTTATGTTTCATGGGAGAAGTTGATTATTCAAATGGATATATATTTGTGTTTGTAAGTTTATGATATAGTTATAGTGTGTGTGGTGTGTGTGTGTGTATGTATGCACACACCCATGACTCTGTGAATATTGTTTGTTTTTAGGTGTGAGCTCCACCATCATGAGAAACTATCTGTCTACTGTTGGAGCTGCCGGCAATGTATATGTCACCAATGCGCTCTATGGGGTGGCACTCACTCTGGGCACACCTTCAAGCCTCTTGAGGAGGTGTATGAGCAGCATGTGACTCAGATAAAGGATGAGGTGTCTCAGCTCAGGAGGAGGCTCATAGAACTTATCAGCCTGGTCAAGGAAGTGGTTAGTATACACTTTTACTGCTCACTAAGTGACTGATATATAACTTACTTGTTTATGGACAAAATTTTCTCAGAATACATGTTTACATCTTTCTATAGTATGATTTTGGTAGGAATAAATGTATCTGTTAGCTACTAAGGTTATTAAAACCACATAAGACGAAATATAACTATAATAGAATAATAGTAAATACAAATAGTAACTAAATGTTAACATTATTTATTGTTATCCAGGCATTATGAAATTAAAACATCCAGTTAAGAGTTAAATTACTAGTCTGGTGCCTGGTTGTTAAGTTCATCCTATAGTTATAATAGTGTTTGAGCCACTATTAACCAGTATTGGAGCTCTAAAACAAATTTCATTTGAAGAATTGAAAAGAATTTGAGTTTTGAATCATTGACTCTTAAATATCTTTAAGGATTCGAGGACCCATCTTTAATATTAATATATTCATACATCAAGTAACCAAATTCATAAATTAACACTCCCTAGCTTCACGAATCTCAACAATCTTCAATATCCACCTCTAACTATATTTATGATGCTAATGTTTTGTTATAACTCACACGTCTAGTTGCACCAATAAAATATAACTCTTATTGGTAGACTTGCACAAGTCAACATTCATTTTGTTAACGGGCCACTAGAAACTTTGACACAATGAGCATTTGAAGAGGAATTAAAAAGAGTTTCAAGCCATTCTGTTTAACATATGTGATTGGAATAACTATTGTCAGGAAGCACTCCAGAAAATTTAACAAGCTACATCACAAAGAACCGCTTTATTGACACTCTATAAAATATTTTTGTATTCCTGCATGTTTTTACTAAATAACCTTTCACTGTCATAACTAGTGGAATATATTTATAAACTTAAGTTGATCGAAACACATTGAAGGTCCATTGTTTCTCAAAAACTGTTAATATTAATGGTGATGATGTCCAATCAATACAAAGCTCTAAATCAACTAGATACCAAAACATTTTCAAAAAGTTGAGTTATAGCTTAGTGACTGAAAACATGAGTATCAATTGGAGAGGGAGGATTGAGAAAGAACAGGTAAGGGAGTACCTTAATCACAAGACAAATCCTAGATAGCTCACTGGTAGACAATTGGTGTGCTAAGTCAAAGGTGCGGGGCTCAATTTCTGTGTCAAATTGTCATTTTTTAACTTAATTAATTCAATGTTCATATGTGTTGTGTTGACACAGGAGCGTAATGTGGAGTCTGTGCGGGCAGCCAAGGATGAGCGTGTGCGTGAGATTCGCAATGCTGTGGAGCTGATGATTGCTCGTTTAGACTCGCAGTTGAAGGCAAAGCTGCTGACACTAATGGGTCAGAAAAACTCATTGACGCAGGAAACAGAGCAGTTGGAGGCCCTCTTACAGGAAGTGGAACACCAGCTACACTCGTGTGCTAGATCGGAGCTCATTAATAAGAGTACAGACCTTTCACGGATGATATATCAGATGCGCAAGAAGCCCATGGCAAGCTTCGTTACTGCTCCTGTACCTGCAGACTTCCACAGGTGATCATTATTAGTATAGACTTGATGTATGGAGACACAGGTAATGGTCAGGTGTAATTTTAACACTAATACTTTATGCTTAGTTTAGCACTGACAACACTTCAAGCATTTTGTTTTTACAATTTTTACAAGTTTTCTTTGATCGATGCAGATAATTAGTTTATAAATTTACTTGCGTGAAATTCACTTCTAAATGATAAATTAGAACTAGAGGCACAGAAAAAGACTAATTTCAAATATATATAGTATCAATTTAGTGTTAAAAAATATTGTTTTGTAGAATTTTAATTTTGATAAAATAACACTTTGTTGCATCTTAAGTTAAGATAACCTAAATTGTATTTCAGTCACTTTTTTTTTTTAATAATTTGGGGTATAAAGTACAATATTGTTTTGGCCCGAATATGGTACAGCCTCCCTCGCACATAATATGACCTGAAAATTTTGAAGGTGTTCTACATTCAAAGACTGGGAAATTAAGGACAGAAAAAAACTATAATCGAGTTGTTGACTTGTGTTATATGTTTTTAAAAGTTAAAATAGTTACAATGTCTGAAATTAAATTTTAAAATATGTTTATTCGAGCAATAATTTAAATATTTGCAATAGTTACAGCATCAGAAATTACAGCATATGATAGGTTTACCTGATGGATGATGTGCTACTAACCATAAAACATGCGACCTTGATTTTAGATACTGTACACTACACCAATGACAGTTACAATATTCCTTTTGGCTTGCTCAGTATGATAAGTAACCACCTTGCAAATCAGTCTCGAACAACATGATAGGGTTGGCTAAACAATGGTATTGAACTACGGTGATGTCAAAGTAAATTGCCACCATGGTGAACCCTTTTTAAATTTTAAACTCTTCATCATACCAAAACGCTTGTATATGAATCTCAAAGAATGCCAGTCGTCCGGTAGCTACCAGTATCACCAGATAAATGTGTGCAGTAAACTTGCATCCCCAAGAATCATCCCTCCCGTTTAAATCAAGGAAGGCAAAAATGCTAAGTGCTGACTTTTTGCACCAAACCGTCCCGTTATGGTGTGAAACTACACATGCAACTTGAAATAGAACCCAGCTACCAGGTAGAAACAAAATAATAAAAGTAAAATAGTAAGAACCACGAATGGAGGTATAATTTTAACGATAGCTTCACAATAATGAAAATTACTAAATTTAAAAGTTATTAGCCCAAAAATAAAGTTAATAAATTGAAATTTGGTATATATGTTGCTTACAACTATGATCATGGCTTGGGTTACTTAAAACTAGCGTAGAACTCCACACTTTCTTATAACTAAACATTTTAGATAAACAATTTATTAAGGATAAATAAATACTGAGTTAGGCTTAAAATAGAAAGAAAAATGGATGAAAAATACTGAAAAATATTAAGAACACAATAGTCCAAACTGGTTAAATAGCAATACTACATACTAACTAAGATCTTTCCTCATTAGACTCACAAAAACAATATATCATTACTAATAAACTTGAGGAGGTAATAATTGAGTAAAATGAAGTATAAACTTGTCAAATGTCCCAGGATATTATAACTAATGAGCACTTACAAGCCTATTACATGAACAATGAAATTAATTGTTTAGTAATAATATTAAATTAGTAAAGTAAACAGGGAAAAGTAAATATATAGCTAGGAAATGGTTGAGGGCTAAGAGGCTAAAACCAAAACCACAACCATTTTACAGGTGCACCAAGTCAACCCTACTTGATAGATTTCCGCAAATAATGACCACTTTCTATGTGAAATAAACTTAGTGTAGTTTTAGAATGTTTCTAAAAATCTGAAGCATTGTATGTTATGCATCAACAAGTCCATAGGCTGCACAGATTCATGGGAGCATCCCAAGTTTGACATTCCTGCCTTAGACCATTCGACCACCAAAGGGGATGCACTTGAACTAAAGATGTTTATATCACTAATCAAGATTAATTCAATCCAATAATGTTTTCAAATTTTTAGATTTATTGTGGAAATAGCTATATTTTGCTTATAAAAACATAACTATGCATTCTATAAAATTCCTAATTTAACATCCTTTACCAACCTAAGGTTCAAATTTGCAAAAAAAAAAATTTTTTTTATATATTGCTTACCAAACAATTTGCTCTTATCATTGTTGCGATTTTTATTTTCTTCTAATTATAATATATTCTAAGGAAGGGCTGATAAGACTGATACCAATGATTTATTGTTGGTATTGGCAATCGGGCCTTTAGCAAACATTTGTGGCCGATCATCACTGATTCTGATCATTTTATTTTAAATATTAAAAGGTAATATGTTGTAAGAATTTTAGTTATTTCAAATTATATTTTTATTTAGCTATAATTTATTCTTAGGTGAATATTTATTTTGTTTCATACTCCTTTTAATTAATTCTAGTTAATTGCATTTTGTCGAAGGAAGCACCCATAATTGCCGCACTATGCTTTGAGGAAAGAAATGGACTCCAGCAATGAGGAAAGGAGAAGCGAGGTTTTTTTTTGTTTGTTTGGGAGTTTTGTTTGGTTTTGGGTATTGTTAAAAAAGATAAAACAACAAGACGGGTGCTAGTGAAAGTAAAAGGAAAAAGAAAGTATTTCTTTTAAGAAAGTTTAGTAGGAATACTATTACAACACTAGCATTATTAACCAAAGGATTGATGGTACGTAATACAGCAGCAGACCACGGCTAATACAGTCATGTGAGTTATTCTGATACAGTAACTGTCTCAAAAACAGAAGCCACTACCAGACTACATAATAATCTGTTTGTAAAAATTAACTCAAGAACGTAACTTTATTTTTTTGGCCAGTATAATGACTTCGACAAATGCAATAACTTTATTTAATATTTATTATTCTTATTGACCACTGACTAACCTCATTGAGGAAATTGACTGTAATGTATATAGATTTAAGGAGTTCAAATTGTTTAGGAAGTAAGTTTTCGTCTAATGAGTCAGATTAATCATTAAGGGTACTTTTTTTTTTGTCCAACATGACCCAGAGGTTCTGAGAGAAAGTCCCGTGCTCAAATTTTCTGTAATATTATTGTTATAATTTATATTTTTTTAAACCCCGTGACATTAAATGGTCGTTGTTGTAAATTGTCAAAGCTTGATTGTGAACCCAAATATTATAAACAGATAATTTTTTAATAAGAAAAGTCACAATGTGGTACCAACACTCAAAAACTATATAAGTGTTTACTTGTGTCATTTTTATTTTCTTAACGTATAACTCAAACAAATGGGTAGTAAGGCGCGGTGCTAAGAATTATTTATTTTGCTTAAGATGGTAGGCTTACTTATACAAGTTTTAGTGGGAACTTTAAAGTCAATTAAAAAAAGTTTTTCAAGACAAATGCAGTTTAATTGACTTATAATCTATATTTATAAAATGAAGAGTTTGTGTATCTGTGTGCCTATATTTCATAAGCCTTGTGCGATATCTATCACACACAGAAGTCCGAAATTTAAAAATTATTAGCCCATGTGCACAAACATGTGCCCTCAAAGTCGGAATTTTAAAATTTGGATTAGATTTTTTAAATTAATTAAAAACTGGGTTGGAAAAAATAAAATGAAGAGTTTTATTTCTGCATGTTTGAAGAAAATAAAAGTATTGCCAAGGTTTGGGTGCTGCTGGCACTATAATAAATCAAATGGAGGCCATTGCAAATGATAAGATTAACATAATAGGTGTGTATTAATTAGGGTGTTTACTGTACTAGAATTTTGAATTTACATGATTTCTAGTATTTTATGTAAAACATAAGTTTTTTTATTTCCTTAAAAAAATGGAGCTGTCTGGTTTTTTTGCACCACGGTGTTCAATTTGTTTCTTACTAAAACTAAAAAAAAGTTTTTCCTAAATAAAAAGTACATGGAGAACAACAGTAATGTGTAAGAATTCATAGTTCCTCGATATGTTGCCCAACTCCTAACTTCTAAAGGCATTCACCTTTCAAACATTTGCCAGGGAAGGACCACACCAATTACTACACTGAATGTGTTTAATCCATTTCCCTCTTGAGTTTAATGTCTATAGGGAATTTAAATACAGAAATACATTTTTTGTTGATAAATATAATCCCTTGATTCAATTAAAAATAAATATTAACAATGCTTACAATCAATCTAAATTCTTCAATATATGAATGTATAGAGAAATAGCATTTTTGTAATAGTAAGAATGAGCTTCATTTTCCAAGTTGATGTTTGAAAGTAACTTAGTTGTGTTGTTTTCATAGTGAAATTGTCCCTGGCTACGACAGCAGTAGTTTTGTGATGCAGCTATTTACCAATTACAACACAAAGTTGACCCAGTGTACTCTCCTCCTCTTCACATAAATGGACTCTGCTGGAGACTAAAAGTGTATCCTGATGGAAATGGAGTAGTGAAAGGCAACTACCTGTCAGTCTTCCTGGAACTCAGTGCTGGCTTTCCTGAAACTTCCAAGTAGGTACACTGTATTTCAGGGCTTCTTTGTTGTCATAGAGCCAATGCCAATCACAAATCTGATCATTGGCTGATTTTTTCAATATTAGTTGATCTATGATCTGTATTTGGTCTGAATATCATTTGAACTGTGTTTTAGAAAATACCATCATTATGGGTTACAAGTTTTTATAAAAGTTTTGAGGTGAAAGATTTGATCATCGAATCCAGTAAAACACCGAATCCTCGAATCTCGAATACTTGTCAGGATTCGGTGGATTCGAGGATTCGAAGATTCAAGTGGCCCATCTCTAAGATAAACCAAATAATAACTTATATGCATTTGCCTTGAGTCATTGGGCATAAAAGTGTTGTGAATTAATCTGAGTTTACCAGCTCTCGCTGTAAATACATTTTTCCTGATGGCATGTGCTTGTTGTAACTTGATATTGAGGTACATTAAGTTCAGATATTAAGCCACTGTTTCTGTAGATTGTCAGATTAAAGGATTGTCAAATTTCACGTTTAATTGTCTTACATTTTCAATTTGAACAGTTTTCATTATTTTGGTCTGAGGTAGTTTCATCTGCTTAGTCGAAGTGTACATGTTTTGAATAAACTCGTTCAAACAGTGTGTATTGTTTTAAATGTTCGATTGAGCAACCTGATTTCTCAATTTTTACATGGTGTGGCAAATTTCACTTCTCTTTCACCATACCTGTGGATAAATTGAAACCAATGTTGCCCACCCCTGTATGAGATCATAGCTATAAAAATATAAGTAATAATATTAAGTCATGCTTGTCATAACTTTTCCGTACATAAGAACAATATTTGTGTATTATTTGGGATCCAACACTAAACACTTGATTCTTCAGATCCCTTTGATGTCTGAAAGGTTTTAAAGATTTTGTCTTATTATAAACAATGAAAAAACCTTACATAAAATGGATTCTGACAACCCGCCCATCCCCGTCCCCGGTAAGAAAATGTAAGAAAAGACTCTTCCATCCTCCCCAAAACTTTTACTTAATTATTCTCAACATTTTGCTTCATTATAAAATAAATGTCCTTTTATTAAAAGGTTGTATGTTTCTTGTGTTTTCCTTTTGATAAATATGTTATCAGCATTCTCCCTGATTTCTTAGGATAGCAACATTAACATATTTAATCATCTTCTTCCATAAGATCATAGAACAATAAATTTACATTGTCAATGGTTTTGAACAAACTGCCCTGTAGAACTATGAGTGAGTGACTAATGCTGGCTGTCATGTCTTTAAAAGGAGCCCATTCAGTACTCTCAGTGAATCATTGAGGCAGCAATAACATAACGTTCGTCATCAGCGTATTCTTCCATAAGACCTAACTAAGTGTAATAGGTATACAGTAGAGTACTGGTAGAAATAATCTTATCTGACAATTACAAATGTTAAAATGATTCAAAAATGAGGTGGCCCAATGGCTAGATAATTTTATAATAAAGGAAATTGATAAAACTAAAGAAATAGGAAAAATAAACTACTAAGAATAAGAATAAATTTGATGAAGAAAGCCCACCTAGGAAAGAGGAAAGATGTGGGAAGAATCCAATGCACAAAGGTGACATCTTCTTCCTTTCTTCTGTCTTCTATAGTAGAAGTAGTCACAGACACATTTTAAACACAAATATAATAATATTTCGGCATTGTTGCCTTTATCAAACACAAAGAAGAAGAGAGTACAAATAACACAAACAATGGATTACTCCATCTTGAATTTTGAATTAAACTGTTAGAAACAAATTGTGCCAACTGTTTTTGGGAGTAGGAAACTATTGGTTTTATAAAAATATATTTCAAATAATGATTTTTATATTTAATATGCCTTCATTTTTTAAAAGATAAGTTATTTCGTATCTCAAAGAGGTGTTAAAATATGATAAAAATTGCAAGTTTACTTAGGCGTAAATTATTCTCAGAGTTATTTTCATGAAGAAATGAGAACTTCCATTTTTTTTTAAATATTAAACCATACACATATACGAATTTTAATCGAGTCGAGTTTGATATAATCTACTTTTTTCTCTTTCCACTCTTGAGTAAAAAATACTACCATTAATTTTAAGGTTGGATAGATTATTTAAAACAAACTCTGAGAAACCTTATGAAAACCCCATATCCCAAGTTTTAGCCCAATTGGTAAAATAGTTTCGTCTCTAGTCAGAGCTACAGACTGACATTATTTTTGAAAAAAACACTTTCTGATTGGGGAGGGGGGTCATGAAACGCCGACATCCATCAAAATCTCGAGTTTGATTTTTTTGACAATTACTATTTTTTCTCAACCAGAGAGGTATGAGATGGTAAAAAGTAACATTATATATAAGTTGGTTGTTGCAGCAATGGATGCAGATTATTGCACTAAAATGTATTTTAAACTTTTTATTGGGAAAGGATCTCTATAATAAGTCCTCACTCACTTTTTAGTTAAAAGCTTACTCGTCAAAGGCTATTAACTTTTCTTAGATATTTAGTTTTAGATGTGTAATTTGAATCAAAACGTATATTTTCCCCCTTCACGCCCCGATGGGAACTTTAAAATGACCCCTCTTCCAGATATATACAACTCAAGTAACTAACAATAGAGTTGATATATTTTTTTAAACAAAGACAAATATTTTATTTATCAATATACAGTTATACATGAATCATGGTTTCCATGGTGATGTAAACAAAGAATGATTGTACTGATGAAACACTGTCCACACAGAAGAAAAGATGGAAAATTCGCTAGGAAAATTGTGTTTTAGTTTTAGGCCACTATTTTTACCGGCATCCTTATTCCCTGATCTATAAAATGAGTGTTCGTTTGTAAAAATATGTTCAGTAATTTTCTTGTAATTTCTATTACTGAAAACTAGCTTATCAAAATATATATAAAATATATGATAGAGAGTGATAAAATATGATAGTGAAAATGATAGTGTGTTTGAATTTGTGATTGTGTGTGTGTGTGAGTGAGAGAAAGTGAGTATGAATGTGAAAATGAGAGAGTGAGTGTGAGAAAGTGAGCGTAAGAGAATGAGAATGAGCATTTGAGAAATATTGAGGGAGTGTGAACGAGTGATAGTGAGAGTATGTGTATGTGTTAGAGAGATAAATACTGATAGAAAAGGTAAAGAGAGAGAGAGAGAGTGTGTGTGTGTGTGTGTGTGTGCGTGCGTGCGTGCGTGAGAGAGAGAATTAGAATAGATAAGGGAGAATGTGTGATAAAGTGTTTGTGTGTGTGAAAGAGAGAATTAAAGAAAACATGTAAAATTTTGAGAGAAATATCTTTGGAAGGAGAAAGAAAATGTGAGGGCATTTCAGAGAGAGTTTGGGAGAGAAAGTTAAAATGGAAAAATTAGTTCAGAGAGAGAAAATTAGATTGTGAGAGAGTTAGAGAGAGAGTGTTTGAGAGAAAGAGTTAGAAAGATAAATTGAGAGAGCGAGTTTAAGAGAAAGAAAGTTTGAGATTGAGAAAGTCTGAGTCAGTGTGTTTGAGAGAGTGAGCTTGAGATAGAAAGAGAGTTTTAGTCAGATTTTGAGAGAGAGAGAGTTTGATATAAAGAGAGCACCTTTGAGAGAGAGTGTGTGTGTTTGTGAGAGACAGTGCGCATTGGTGAGCGATAGAACATTCAAGAGAAATAGTGTTTGAGAGATAAAGAGCATTTAAGAGAAAGAGAGAATCATTATATTAAAGAGAGTGTGTGTGTGTGCACATGTGTGAGGGTGAGAGTCAGTGTGTGTGTCTGAGGAGGAAAGTGAGCGTGAGAGTCTGATAGAGAAAGAGAATGTGAAAATATGGGTGTGGTACTCAAACATTTGAAATATCATTTCCTCAAAATTAATTACCAACATGGAAACATAAGTGAACTTAATGTATTTGAATTATTATTAGCATCACATCTTACTACCCGTTCGGGTGATACACACTTACGCTAATGTGTAATGGTAGGGGGATTGTGAGATGAAATGGAGGACCTACAGTTTAACGTGGAATCTGAACCAGGGTGGAGGCCTGGCATTTCCCACATTCACAAATTTGGATTAATACACGTCTTGTCAGAGGTGAAGGAAGGGTTTGGCAACGGATAAATCTGTGCCGGGACCGAGGATTTAACCCCGGACCCCCAGCACAAAAGTCTGACACCTTACCCCTAGATCACCTACTGTATTTGTAAGAATGTGAAAAGATATATGGGGCACAAAAAACATTACTTATTTTAAATACTACACCCTCAAAATTAAGCAGTAAAATTAAAACATAGCTTAACTAATGTATTTGTATTGTGTTACTATATGCTAAAATGAACATAAAATCCCATTATTTGAAAAAAATGAACACCAAAACTCATACTCAAATAGTTAAAATGGATAATTTTTTAACATTATTCAAGATAATTTTATTATTTTTGGGTTTATAATACATACCAAAACATATTTAAAAATAATTTTATCATATGCCAAACACAACATAGATCATATTTTCACGAACTTAGGAATTTAACCTTTTAATTTTCGAACTATACTCAACATTATTGATTTAAATTTAAATTAATGATAACATTCCAATAAAAAATAAATGTTTCTCCAGTTTAGGAATCTTAATTTATATGTGTTATGACCAGCATCCAAAGAGAAAATTGTGATGACCTGTTCAGACCAACAATTAATTAAGATTGAGTTATTATTTTTTAGGCAGAGTGATATAGTTTATTTAGTAAATTACAGCCATGCAGCAAATAACGATTCCCATGGTGACTAAAGAAAGAATGAAAAACTGAAAATTCTCTGTGAGAATCAGATTTTCGTGTAAAACTACTATTTTTTCCGACAACCTAGACTCCTAACCCTTAAAATGGGTGGTACTTGGTCAAAATCTGTTCTGTCTATTCCTCATAATTTCTATTACCGGAAACAGGGCTTATCTAATTATATATAAGAAGATACAAATTTCATCTCATGACTAATGTAACTAAAAAGTAATCTATCTTTATTTAACATAATGCACAATTGTGCATATATATTAATGTAACTCAAATATAGGCTTTCATCTCACGCTGTATTCTTTGTTCAAGGTCATTCTTGAAAATATTTTCTAAAAAATGTTGCTAAATAGTTAATAAGTGGTTTACAGTGTCTTTGTAAAACATGTATTGGTCTGCGGCTAAATAAATGTTGGTAACGTCTGCTTTACAAATTATATCCAAGAATCCATTTTAAATTAATACAAATTGTTCAAACTGCAGCATAAAGCTACCATGTATCAAATGATAAATGACCCTAATACAGGATTAGCCCAAGATAGCTCAGTGGTAAGATATTGACGTTCTAAGTTGGAGGTTCCAGATTTATTTCCAGATTTCAAAAGAATTTTCAAAAAAAGTTCATTATTTAAGTTCAGTAATATGATATAGGTTTTGAAGTCATTTGACCAACTTATTCATGGTATGGGCTTTCCAAATTTCTTCGCAAAAGCGTTTCATTGCCTTGGAATGCTTATTACTTTAGCCCTTTACATCTCTTCTGCCATCTTTAAACTTTTGTGGGGGCCATTTTTTAAAATAATAAAAATGTTCTTTCCAATATTATTACACTTCACACATCCCTAAATACATTAAATGAAATTACACTCACCCACACTGAAAAAAATCCTTTCAACTATCATCGCACTTGCTACACTAACTTGAAAATTCTGGAGAGCCAAAATAACAATCCCTAAAGAGAGATGGCGATGTGTCAGGGCGATAAACTGTACAAACATGCCAAAACCACTAGTGACAGATTTATGGTTTCAAAGATAGACAGTTAGTGACTTTGAATGAGAAGGGATGAGTAGTCTGCTCTGTTCTGACCAGGCCATTCTGTTTAGGCTTTTGCAGGGTTGTATCAGATATATTTTCAAATTTGGGTGACAAAATATGAAGCACCTCAGATCGTATCAGTTTTCATGAGTTTCAGATTAAATATTAATGTGAATGAAGTACCATTATAAAGTTAAAAGAAGTTGGAATTAATTGATTCACTTCCCCCATTTATTAAACACATTTAAGTATACAAAATAATGAATTGAATATTGCATTTATTTGGCAATTTTTTACGCAATTAATTGGAGGTTCATTGAAATAATATTTATTTCAATTAATAAACCTCCTCAAGTACTTCTAACATTCCAAATATAAAGTTTTTATAAAAATTGTTGCATTAGATGCCAAAATTTCAAACTTTGAGTAAACACTTTGCTTAAAATATACATTTAATCTATATTTAATACACTGATCCAAGTTTGGGTTAAGAAGACCTTAATTATATATATATATATATATAATTATTATTATATAATTATTATATTATTAATTTTTGGCCTACACCCTTAAGGAAGTTGTGTAGTGCGTTTCCCACTCACCCCTGATGAGTTTCGAAGAATAAGACCTAGGTCGGGGAATTTGTCCAGTGGCAACAATGTAAAGTGTGAACTGTGTTCTTCTTTTCATTATAAAAGCAATGTTGTGTTCCTCCCTTTTATATGTTTCTATCCCCCTTTCTGTACTTCTTCCAAATATAAGAGATTATTAACATAATTAAAATTTAACTAGTAATAAGACACAGTGAAAAAAATTAATCAGAACGCTCATAATAACTTTCTTCCGACAATCAACAGAGTACCTTTTGATTCTTGCTGTGAGTGCTTGGGATGGAACTTTTTCTATCAGGTTCATGAGGGTGTAGAAGCTAATTTTCAACAAAGATATAACTAAAGTGAATACTTCATGGAATTTGAAATTGGTTTTTAACACAAAACATTGCAGACATATGTTCTGTAATGCCAGAATCACAAAGCTTATAAACTATACATTTTAAAAATTTGGCAATGTACACAGTACACCTTAAAAAAAATTATATTAGGAAACATTCATTCAAAGTTTCACAACTGAAAGATAAGCCTTTAAAAAGTACAGAAGTTTTTAATCTGAAAAATTTGGCTATGCTCTAGTTTTATTCCATAGTTTGAGTGGCCACCAATTTATATACATGTCTTACCCCCTGCCACTACCCACATCCTTTCCCACCTCTTTTCCTTTCTCCCTAGAAAAAGGTAAGCCTATAGTTCAGTAAAAAAATAGAGAAAATATTTTATTTTTTTCTGGATTTTAAACATAGAGTATTCCTCTTTCCTTAATTAAGCTTGTTTCTTGTTACTACCTATTATTAGTGTTTTCATATATTTTTCACCTTATTTAAATATTAGGGGTGTGCAAAACTTCAAAATATGAAAGTTAAAGATTAAATATATTCTTATTTAACTTAAACACCCACAATAAACTTAACAAATTTTATACATTTTTAAGGAAGAATAAAACTTCAATACATTATTAACTAATTTGAAATATGTCACAAAATATGACATATTCAACATCATTTATATTCATTTTTATAACAGCTGCTAATCGGTATTTTATCATCGACTAGTGATTTCATGTCGTTTATAACACACGTATAAATAAATTCAGGTATGTCAGCACAAAATAATAAGTATGCTTTATGTACTCCTCCAATCCTTTCAATTTACTTAGTTGCACTTGCTAGATAATTTAAATATTAAAATTAGTCTTATGTAATGGCAATAAAACCTTATATTCAAACTTGGTTTTGACTTTTTTTCTTCGCATATTTTAAGCTTTACTTCCCCATTTAAAATGTGACCCTTTCTCACCCTGACAGTTATTATATAGCTTTAATTCATTTGTAGGTATGAATATCGGGTTGAAATGATTCACCAAGGATCACGAGATGCAAGTAAAAATATTGTGAGAGAGTTTGCTTCAGACTTTGAGATTGGAGAATGTTGGGGCTACAACCGCTTCTTCCGCCTGGATTTGCTGGCCAGTGAGGGTTACCTCAACACGCTCAATGACACACTTATCCTTAGGTAAAGATAACAATCTAACAATCTGTCTATGCAATAGTCATTGTGATCAAATTGAAGGAGTGTAAATTTGCAGGTTTAAGTTTTATTCTGTTTGATCTTAGATGTTTAAAAATGTTGACTTCTAAATTGATTCCGAGCATAAACTGTAATGTTCAGTTCACGGTAAAACTACAAACATCATTTTATTTGCTTTATTACAAGATATGTTTATTTTATTTACTTCTTATTACTACACTTTAAACGACATAATTGAAAAACATTTTCATAAAGGTTCAAAAGTTGTATAACTGTACAATTAAAACCACTCACCAAGATCGCACAGGAACTATGTTGGTTATCTTTATAAATTTGTGTTGTAAAAATAAATATTTGAGATGATCTATAAAATAAAGATTCTGTATGAAGAGTAGGCCCTAGTATGTAAGCTGATCACGGTAGAACTAAGTTTTATCCATACTACCCCATTGTAATGTCCAGTTCATGGTAGAGCTCTTTGAAAATAAAATAAAAAGAACATGGTGACTGCCTATATCGCGAAACCAGACTGGGATCGCGTCAGGGACGCGTACAAAAGGGACATCCCATGAACAAACACTGTGCATGCGCAACAGAGAAAGCAATCTCCACAACCCATTCTAGCAGAGATTGAAGCTTTGATTCAAATTTATAACACACTGAATATGAATCATACAAATATAAACTAATAAATATGTGAAGCATATTTATTAATTGAGAGATACTAACCATAATCTAAGGGTTTACAAAAGTATACATTACAAAACAACAAATAAATGATTATTATTATGACAAAAATTAACTTTGTTTGTCTACAACTTAGGGATCCTTTGCTTCTTTTTCAAAATACTACTGAAATATTACCATAAATCAATGCTTATTATTATAGACTAGGAGTTTTCATCTTAAAAGTGTTTGCATGCAACAATTGAACCGTGAGTCTAATGCCAGGCCACCTCCTAATTGGCTTATTTTTGTCAAGTTATCTAATTGTGAATGAAATAATAAGTGGTAATTTAAACATGTATAATTACATACTAAACGAATTTTCCCACTAAATTATACGTCAATATGATACAGCAGCTGTAAGGAAGAAATTAAACATGAACATGAATATAAGATTTATGGATTTTTCTGATGCAAGTCAAAACCTTCCATTTCTCAGCTAAAAACATAAATTTTAATACAGTAGATCACTTATCCCAAGAAATTGGGCTCGAATAAAGTGTCAGTGGCTGCCAGTTAGAAACCCTTGTTGTAGACTAATCACATACTTGAACTAGTTATTATGAACAAGTCCAAAATTACTTTTATTACCATTCTAAAAATGTACCTAATATATGTAGACTAAGTTTAAATGAATTAATATTAACTATCTTATTTTCTAAGATATAAACAACCCAAACTAAGTTAAAATGAATTGCATTAATACCATTTATTATTATTATATTATTATTATTATTACTTTATTATTATTATTTAATTATTTATTATTATTATTATTTTATTACTATTTTATATTATTATATTATTTTTTTTTTTTATATTTTATTTTATTATTTATTATGATCATGTCTTACTACCCATTCAGGCTATAAACACTTACGCTAATGTGTAATCGTAGGTGATAGTGAAATGAAATGGAAGACTACAATTTAACGTGTGATTCAAACCACGGTGTAGACCTGGCGTTCCACACATTCACAAGTTGTTATGATACACGTTTTGTCAGAGGTGAAGGAAGGGTTTGGCAATCAGATAAATTTGTGCCGGGACCGAGGATTGAGCCCTGGACCCCCAGCCAGAAGTCCGAAACCTTGCCCCTAGACTGCCAGATCAACAATTTTACAATTATATATTAATCATTGATGTAATAAGAGTACTGTATATGAATCAAGATTGATTTCAATCGTTTTGAGGGACAGAATAGTTATAAACTAAGTCTCAAATGATTACAAAGTCAAAATAAAGTAATATTAAATTATTTTTAATATATATATATTTTTATATCACCTTTTTTAAAAAAAATTGAATACCAAAATTTTGGTCAAATTATATAAATTGAATAGTGTACTTTTTAATGTATAATCAGGACAGCCTTTTATTGGGAAAACCGGGACTTATGTTTGACTTTTGAACATCGGGAAAAGTGCTTGAATTTTGCTATCTTTCGAGAATTTTAAAATATTAAGAGCCTTTATTTAAAGGTGTGACCAAACTAGACTACATAAATTTTACTGAACTCGATTTGGTATTAAATATTTAGAAAAATCACACTGCTTGACATTTTTAGTAATAACACAAAAGGTCATTATGATTCTTTCAAGTTAGTCAAAATTGTGCTAGCTTGCACATTTACAGTCAGTCAGATGGAATGACAATTTTTCAACAATATTTACTAAAACAATATCAAGTTGTGGTACCTACAGCTGTCACTTTTGATAGATTGTAATGGGTGACCTGGGGGTCTAGGGGTAAGGTGTCAGACTTCTATGCTGGCGGCCGGGGTTCAATCCTCGGTCCCGGCACAGATTTATCTGATTGCCAAACCCTTCCTTCACCTCTGACAAGACATCTTGTGAATGTGAGGAATGCCAGGTCTCCACCGTGGTTCGGATTCCACGTTAAACTGTAGGTCCTTCATTTCATCTCACAATCACCCTACCATTACACATCAGTGTAAGTGCGTATAACCCGAATGGGTAGTAAGACGTGGTGCTAATAATAATAATAATAATTTAATAATAATGATAGATTGTATCAATTAACACCTTTAATACTATACAATCAGGTAAATTAATATCATTATTGACCACAAAATATAAATATGTTTACATTTTATAAAAGTCTCTTTTTACCAGAATTGTGTTGCCATTGTGGGGGGTAGCCAGTATCACAAGTGGGATAGTGGACTTTCTGATCCAGACTTAAAAATAATAATAAAAAATAAAAAAAAATTAGAAGGTTTTAAAGAAATTATATGGCTGTACCCTGAATATATTTTTTGAGAGTAAAAGAAAGGACTTTGCATGTGGTGAATCATGGCAAATTTGTTCTACAAGGGATGATAGGAAGGGTTTAAAATAAAAATAATATAAAACCACCTTGAGGTGGTTTAAAGTGTTTTAAAACATAATTTAGATTCTAGGTTAGTGATTTCTGACCAACAGATGTGAGAAAACAATAACTTGAGGAACATTAATGCTGGTTTTATTTCCATAATTTATATAGGATTTGTTCAGGAACCATAGAAATTGAACATTGGATCCAGGAAAATGACATTTGGGAATGATAGATTGAGGTTTCACCGTATAGTGTATATATAAAATAGTAATAATTCAAATCACACGTAAGAATTTTTTTTAATCCAATCTCTATTTTGTTGGATATTTTTTGAGTTTGTAAGTCTCATTAGAAATAAGACTTTAATTCTCTCTCATTTAACTAAATGTAATGGACTCATTCTAATGAAAATCTATTCTCTATTCTTATTGGACTGGATTTGATAAGAGTTGCTCATTTAAATTTTTGACCAAAACTTGAAAGCTTTATTTTATTATTTGGCGCTGCAGGTTCCAGGTGCGTCCCCCACATTCTTCCAAAGGTGTCGGGACCAGCAATGGTACATTGGACAAATGGTCACTGTACAGAACCAATATGTCACCCAACTCAATGAGCTCAAGGAGGTAAGATAGCAAACAGTTTCTCAAAATTTTATCTTCACTTCATCATAATTCTACTTTCATAAATGGGTATGCAGACAAAATGTTGTACTCATCTAGTCTAGTTTGAAAGTTACAGGAAGGTCAAGGTTTGAATCTTGGATGGTTGTACTGAGGCTAGTTTTTCATAACCGTTTTCCCACACTTCCTCCACACAAATGTGGGCTTATTTCCTCTAACTTTTACCTTTACCATTATAATTGTTAAAATTCATATAATCCACACAAATATAAGGTATGGTAAAAAATTAAAAGTGTGTGGTGTTAACAGTTGAGACTTTGTACACATTCATTAAATTATCAAACATAAAGAGAAACAATTAACTATGAGCCTCCTTTGCGAATGGTGACTGAGAATACCTGGAGTGATGAGATGATAGCTGGGGTGCCCAATCTTGTTTCTTGAGCACTCATTAATTATTTTACACGAAAGAGATTCATGGCTGTGTACCCCGAGATTAAAATACACTTGAACAGTTTATCCCGTTATACTAAGAAAAAGTGTGGGATTAGTGAGCCCAGAGGCATTAGGGGAGAAGGGTCAATGTGGTGCTGACACCTAGTGCTATTGAATATAATTATTACACAAAGAACAGCTGGCTCAGTAGATATATCCATACTACACAAAAAGAGTAAAAACATACTCGATTATTTCTTTTTACTTGTTTTGTACATTTTATTATTAAATAAATAAAGTGCATCTAACAAAATTAAATATGATTTTAATTAAATAAAAATGATAGAATTGTATAAAAATTAAGCACTTATAAAAATAATAACACTAACATATATTTACATACACTTTAATATTTTGATGCTTTCATGACATCTTCCTCAGAAAGTAGTAGTATTAAGACTAAACAGAAAGGCAGCTTCAGTGATGCCAACTTAGTTGGGAAGGATGAGAACTTATTTGGTGGACTTGAAATTCTCTGGAGGTTCTTCTATTGTTCTCTGTGGATGGCAGGTGGCGCGAATGTTTAAATGAGGTTGTATTTTTTATCACCGCATCTTATTCGCTGTTCAGTTTATAAGCATATAAGATTATTACTATAATGGGGTAAATATGATGAAGGAAATATTTTAAAGGTAATCTACCAACATTTACATGGAAGGAGAGTGGGAAACCATTTTGTAAAAACCACCTTCAGTAGAGCCGACTAGGATTCAAACCCTGATCTCCCATTCTTCAGCAGGCTAATCCAACACAAGAGTGATGCCTGTGATCTTTAGGCCATTGAAGCGGTTGAAATTAGGTCTTGTTAACGGATATTTAGGTTTGGTCATAAAAGAGGAAACCAAAAAACAAAAAAGGAAGAAAAAGAATATTCGTAAAGAATGATAGGACACTTTGGTAATGCAACATGCAGATAAGAAAATTTTATTTCTGATTTTGTTTTACGTTTGAACTTCAATATGTTAACAGAGACTTGCCATTGAGATAACCCGTAACAGCAATGGGACCATCAAGGCTACCACAGAAAATGATTCCAGCCTTGGCTCGTCAAATATCCCCCCAGAAGCATTCCCTGGAAGTGTCTGCATGGATCAACCATCATCCTTCAACTACAGGTACTAACAATGTTGCTATTATAGAAAATTACTACTTTTCAAGAGGGGCATTTAATCAAATTGTTTATATTTCAGTTTAAAATATGATATTCACCAGTAACTAACAATATTATTCTTCTACCATAGTATCTGAGCAATAATACTCTTCATTCTAACATGTAGCAATGTTATTCTTCAACCTTGGCATGTAGTAATATTACTCTTAAATATTAGTATATAGCAATAATACTCCTCAACGCTAGTATCTAGCATTATTAATAAAATAATATTAACTAAAATTATTAACTTTTATTTATTTTACTTCTCATTAGTGTAATATGAGTTGTTTTTTTTAAACTATTTATGGTCTAGACCAAATGTAGGCATCAACTTGACTCTTCCCATATTCCAACCAAACCGTATGGAGCCCAGAGCCATCTTTCATTGACTGGCAGCAGGCACAATGACTCTTCTTCTACATTGTCTACTTGTGGCTCATCACATTCACAAGTCAAGTCCTCAGCGAGAAGCTGTAGAAAATCACACAGTGCTAAAAGTCGTGGTGGGGCCAATAATCGTCACTTGCTACCTCCTCTCACCACTTCACTCTCGTCACCCAACTTGCTCAACACCGCCGTTGTCATAGTGTCCAGTACCAGCAGTGAGAGTGAAGTAAGAATATGAATATATTAATACTAATATAATTTAATATTTATAATATAGTACATAAATTATTAATCAACATGTAATAAACAGTTCAGACAACATTTTAAAATCTTCTTCCATCCATTCCATAAGTAGAAGGTTGAACTAAGATAAAGCCTTTGAGTTTGGTTTGACATATTACTTGTGGGACCAACACCCTTTCAAATAAAATTCACAGGAAAGCAAAGTCATTGCATTTTAACTAGAGATGGGCCACTCGAATCCACCAAATCTTGACAAGTATTCGAGATTCGAGAATTCGATGTTTTACTGGATTTGATGATCGAATCTTTCACCTCATAAACAAAGCACAATATTTTGAATTCAAAAATTACTTAGTTAGACCTACTTGAAAAGCACAACTTAATTCATAATATTTATTTTGTCGGACAAAAAAGATAAACATGAATACAATCTTTTTTTAAAAAAATTGTTAGGTGTGGAAAATCTTACATGCCTAGTACCCTACACTCCCACCTGTATGGGAAACTTGTACTCGACCGTTTTGGCACATGCTCACTTCTAAAACTTTCATCTCATGAACAATCTTGTAAATATTTTAATGAACACATTAAAACTCTTCAAAAACTGAAAATCAAAACTAGGATTACAAATAAACTCGAAATAAATAAAACAAATTATGACCTTTTTTTTAACAGAAATTAGAAAACATGATACAAAGTTAGCCGCCATTCCACATGATATAAAGTCAGCCGCCATGATGTATATTATGTTTACTTGCCCGAATGATGATTAAAATAAAGATACTGTTAATTCTTACTACCCAACTGGTTTTAATTATATACAACTATGCAAAGAATCCCAATTTATTGCATACGATCCTTTGGTTAAACATTTTGTTGGGTTACATGAAAAATAAATACTGTCAACAGTCAGACAGCGATAACACTGTTTATTTATCCCTACCGGCCTACGTATCATATATTGATTGTTTGTTTAAAATCGATTCAAGTAATCTGATGACTTAGTAAGCACTCTCGAGATTTAAGAATCAAATAACAACTTGCTAATCCATTATTTGTTTTCAAATAGATTTTAACTTAAAGAGTTTTTTTTTTAAATATGTTATTGAAGTAGTTGTAAAAATAATCAAACGTAGTCCTGCCTTATAAAATGGGAATTAACATATTCTAGTCAAAAATATGTTCGTGCTTTAAATAGAATATATTCTCAGAAACCGATATATTGCAAAAATAGAATATATTTGTTTTCCACGTGAAAATAGATAATGGATATTTAAGAAAATAATAATAAAAAATACTTAGGCATTATTGAGTTCACTATTCCCAATGTATGTTTAATTGTTAAGCATGTTGTTTTAGTCTTTATTAAAAATATCCATTTATATTTTTATTTTTTGCTATTTAAATACAATAAAATATCCTTTAATTATGATTAAAGTTGATCAAAGGATAACTAGTCCAAATCTGTTTATTTCACATGGTTTTTTTTTAAACTTTACTAACTCTAACAATTTTTTTTTAAATAACTATAAAAGACACTCAAATTTTGATTGATTTGATTTCTAAACAATAATATGAGTCTAGATTGTTTAATTTGGCTGGGTTTTAACCTGTATTTTGCAAGGGGTATTTGGGGTTGATTAACATTGAAAACATGATTGAAATAAATCTTAATTCACAGTTTAGGCATATATTGTGTAATGTAGGTATATTTATAAATAATTAAAATGTATAATGACTTTCTTGGATTTGGATTCATGATTCGAAAATAAATGGTAGATTCGGATTCAAGATTCGAATTCGATAAATAGTGGATTCGACCCACCTCTAATTTTAACAAAGTTAGTTTGAATTAGAGTTGGGTCAAATCCAAATCTTTATTTTACTTTTGAATCCTGAATTTCAAATTTTAATTCGAATCTTGGGAAAATAATTATGAACTTCATAAGAAATAAAAATAAAATGGAATAATATAAAATATAAATAGTAACTAAATGTTAACATTTTTTCTTACAATCCATTGATTATGATTCAAAAATGAGGTGGCCCAATGGCTAGATAATTTTATAATAAAGGAAATTGATAAAACTAAAGAAAGAGGAAAAATAAACTACTAAGAATAAGAATAAATTTGATGAAGAAAGCCCACCTAGGGAAAGAGGAAAGATGTGGGAAGAATCCAATGCACAAAGGTGACATCTTCTTCCTTTCTTCTGTCTTCTATAGTAGAAGTAGTCACACACACATTTTACACACAAATATAATAATATTTCGGCATTGTTGCCTTTATCAAACACAAAGAAGAAGAGAGTACAAATAACACAAACAATGGATTACTCCATCTTGAATTTTGAATTAAACTGTTAGAAACAAATTGTGCCAACTGTTTTTGGGAGTAGAAATAAATTCCTTGGTTGTGGTTAATATTTATAGAAAACTGATGATGCTAATAATAATAGAAAAAAAAAAAAAAGAGAAAATAATAATAATAATAATAATAAGTGTATAATTTGGAAAATAATATTATAGAAATAAACTATCTTCTGTTGAGGCCTGGTGGTAATCTTGATTTGGTGATCCATTGGTGGGCCAGTTCCCACTGTCTAAGTTGAGAACTGTTGCACTGTTTGGGAAATGCTCTTAATATTTTGGTGGTGTAGCAGGTTTGAAAGTCCTGGTTGTGGGTACTAGCATGGATGGGTACAGGCTTGTCCGGATCTTTGTGGTTTGTGTCAAAGCGATGATCGAATGAACAATCATCGCTTTGACACAAACCACAAAGATCCGGACAAGCCTGTACCCATCCATGCTAGTACCCACAACCAGGACTTTCAAACCTGCTACACCACCAAAATATTAAGAGCATTTCCCAAACAGTGCAACAGTTCTCAACTTAGACAGTGGGAACTGGCCCACCAATGGATCACCAAATCAAGATTACCACCAGGCCTCAACAGAAGATAGTTTATTTCTATAATATTATTTTCCAAATTATACACTTATTATTATTATTATTATTTTCTCTTTTTTTTTTTTTTTCTATTATTATTAGCATCATCAGTTTTCTATAAATATTAACCACAACCAAGGAATTTATTTCTACTCCCAAAAACAGTTGGCACAATTTGTTTCTAACAGTTTAATTCAAAATTCAAGATGGAGTAATCCATTGTTTGTGTTATTTGTACTCTCTTCTTCTTTGTGTTTGATAAAGGCAACAATGCCGAAATATTATTATATTTGTGTGTAAAATGTGTGTGTGACTACTTCTACTATAGAAGACAGAAGAAAGGAAGAAGATGTCACCTTTGTGCATTGGATTCTTCCCACATCTTTCCTCTTTCCCTAGGTGGGCTTTCTTCATCAAATTTATTCTTATTCTTAGTAGTTTATTTTTCCTCTTTCTTTAGTTTTATCAATTTCCTTTATTATAAAAAAATCCATTGATTATAATATTCGTACTTTCAGTTTAGTGTTAAATTATTGGTCTGGTGCCAGGTTGTTAGTTTTTCCTATAGTTATGTTGGCTCTGAACTACCACTGGACAATATTACAGCTTTAAAACAAATTTCAATTGATAAAATAGAATATATATATATATATGTGTGTGTGTGTTGGTGTGTGTGTGTCTGTGTCTGTGTATGTGTATGTCTTGAATCCTTGAATATCCTATTGGATTTGATCCCTAGTTTAAATGAATTTGAATATGGCTGCTGAGATAATAATGACAGTATAATTCTAGAAGGAAGAACAGTATTTAACAATTACAAAAGTTACTGAAACAATTTTAATATATTCATAAGTCAAATCATTTGATCTCACCATAGCTCAGTCAGTATTATGACTGCCTACTGAGCAAAGAGATCCCGGGTTTGATTAATGGGGCAGATAAATTGTATTTCCTCGGAAGAGACTCTTCCAGCATTTTACACACAAAGATCCCAAATGAAAATCCTGAATTATATCTCCTTTAAAAATTGGAATTATATCTCCGAAATCCTGTATTGTACCTTCTTGGAAGAGACTCTCTTCCAACACTTTACACGCAAACTGTCCAAATAAAATTCTTGAATTATATCTCCGAAATCCTGAATTGTACCTCCTCGGAAGAGACTCTCTTCCAACACTTTACACGCAAACGGTCCAAATAAAAATCTTGAATTATATCTCCGAAATCCTGAATTGTACCTCCTCAGAGTAGACTCTCTTCCAACACTTTACACACAAACAGCCCAAATGAAAATCCTGAATCCTCATGCTCATAAAGAATAAGTAAAGCGGAAATGTTAGAGATGGAATTAAGTTTATCATAAGACTGCTATATGGGATTACAAGTGACAAACTTTTATGCATGGCTAGTACAGCTCACCAATAAAAGTGGGCAGCATAGGCTAAAATTAGTTAAATCATAGAAACCATTTATAGAGGATTCTTATTTTCATCTGTTTGAAAAAGTAAAAATCATATTGTAAAATATGAAAATAGTTAAGGGTGTTGAAGTCTCAGAACTTTTACCAGAAAGTGAACCGTTGGCTCCAAATAATAGATTCCGGCTGTGTTATATTTCAAATATATATCTATTATATTTTTTATATTTCTTTTCATTTGATCAAATTGACGTTTTAATTAACAGAATTAGATTAGTAAGTTTCTCAGAACTATTAATTTTAAGTAGCGGATATTTTGCATTTGGCATAATGACTTGCTATAGATGATCTTGTAAAGATTACAATATGATCACCAAAATACTTTATAAAATATTTAATATTTATTATTACATTTTTATGTATCCATTTGTAATTATTTATTTTCTATTGATCTTTAGGATGTTAAATATATTTCAAACATGTGGTGAATCAGTGCAGAACTGTTAGGTATTTGATTTTTGCCTCTACGAGGAAGGTTTTTTTTTTCTTCCATACCTACTTTCAATCTCATACTGTCAGCATATTTGACATATTTACTGTATCTTTTTTTATTGATTATTTCTTATTAATCTTAATCACCCACCTCTAAATAGCTAATTTAACAATTTTAAAATTTTGCAGTCCATTCAAAAATGTTATAAAAATCACTTGCTTTACAAAAAAGAGGGGCTTTAAAAAATGGGAGGGCTTATGGTCTATACATTCCTAAAGCTGAGGGAAACCAACACAAAATTTCACATATTTTGTTGATGAACTTTCATAATTTAAAACAAGGCCTTTACAATGATTATTCTATCTGTGGGATTAAAATCTCTCCCATTTAATTTGAATGGGATTTAAACTTCAACCTCACTGTGACTGAAAAACGTAAAATGTACTTTAGTTTTCTATGTCTTGATTTGTCTTCATTAAACCATATATATATATATACATAAGTAATTAACACCCTATAAATAATTTGATAATAATCTTCTTATGAGTCTTAATTTGATATAAGGATATTTGGTTCGATTCCCTGCACATTCAATAAAATTATCATTAATAAAATTGCGACTTTCCTATCGTAGTGATGGTTTGACAGGTGGGGGTCTCATTGTGAATGTTATAAATAAAGTAAGCTAGTTTGTCATTCATGTGCTGATATAACTAATTGGTGAATAGTTAAGTTGAAAAAGAGTATGTAAGATATAATATAAAATACCTTCAATTAGTTTTTATTTTCATAAAGAGGAAATTCCCATACTACAACAATTTAGCGAAACCAGCCAGGCTTCTTAGTCACTGGATTACTGGATACCTGAGTTTACTCCCTCCTCCCCCACCTTCTTATCAACGAACAAGCTGGAGGGTAGCATTAGAGGGAGAAACTAAACCTTGAGAGAGGAGGCAGTATGCTAGCCTTCACAACTGTCACTTATTGCAGATTAGTCAGGAACAAGGACCTAAGTACACATTTCTTAATACATCATACCATCTAAAACCGGAGATTTAAGGTTATATGGAAGGGTTGGCCTTTTGTCTGCAGTGGTACATGCAGGGAAATAAACTACTTCCCCAGACACCATGCGATTAGCCTGGCTTCACCTACTTTTCAACTCCAAAACTGTTCTTTACCCTGTCTTGCACAAGGTCATAACCTTCAACATTTTATTTTACCCGGAATTACCAGAAAGCTATAGAACACCACTAGTTTAAAAATAATACTACCCTCCCCCCCTTCTCGGCAACTGGCCTGGTAGGCATTTTTGTCATGCTGATAGTTTTAGCGCTTTATGACCATCAATTATTCGTTGATATAATGATTGCCAACTAGCTAATATAAGATCAGGTTATGTAAGGTGAATTTTAAGAAAATGTAGTCCTTGGAGAAATAATGAAAATAATAAACTAGGTCAGGTGTCAAAGCACAAACATGTATCAAATTGTGAAACAATTTTAGAAAGCTGTAAACTATTTTGATCGCTTTATTTTGAAGATATACAAAAATAAAATAGCCAATACTATTATTTATGCTTTTTTTTAGTGAAGATTATTCCTTCTAGATATCATATTCTAAATTAAAAAATTACACCTTGACACGGGACTGAAACCCGGGATCTGGGATGGGGTACTAAGCCAAAGATCACTAGTTCGATTCACTTGTCCAGGTGTCATTTTTCAGAAAAACACAATATGTCAACAACAAAAAAGTAAATAGCTCAGTAACTATTGGCTCTATAAAAATATATTTCGAATATTTTTTTTTTATTTTGTATCTCAAATAGTTACAAAGATATGATCAAATTTGGAAATTCATGCTTCTGTAAAAATACCCTCAAAGTCATTTTCACGGGAAATGAGTTTCAATTTTGTTTGTAATATTAAACAGTGCCTAAATAAAAAATTTAATCAAAACCATTAAAGTGAATTTTGAGAAAATTTAGTTTTTCTCTTTTCTCTATCAGTAATCTACCTTTAATTTTAGTGCTTGATATCTAATTCCAAAATTTATTGGGGGAACTCTATGAAAATCCTAGATACCAAGTTTTAGCCTGATCGGTAAAATGGTTTCGTACTAGACTGAGATGCACACACACACAAGGCATCATGAAAAACACTTTTCCGGTTTTAGGGGGTCATGTAATGTTGACATTTATTAAAATCTTGAGTTCACTTTTATTTTATGATCAGAATAATTCTCTCTTTGATGTGGAGAGAGAGAGAGAGAGAGAGAGAGTAAAAAGCATGGACAAATTGAGTTATTTCTCAATATTTCCTTTCCCGTTAGTTTTACAGTAAAAAGAGTCTAAACCAATATTTAACATGATTAAATTTTATACTACCTAGATAAATACTCTTTCCTGGGATCACATTTAATATTTAATATTTTCCGAATATGATGGTTATTTGGAGTGGTCTTTTTTACATTCCTTTAGAATTTCAATTTTCAACTAAAGTCTAAAAATTCCAAATTTTAACTCTTGGTTTGTTATATGAAATTATACTTCTATTCCTGCCAAATACAAATTTTCTACGGGAATCCCAGTATAAAATGTTAAATTTTCAGACTTTTACAGATAAGTTTCATTTATATTAGTTTTGGAAATTTAGTAGTCCCAACCTCTTTCTCCAACTCACTCTTATTGCCAAAATAATGCTTTCATGCACTGCTTGACAATTAAAAGTAGTTTAAAACGGGTTTGGTCAAAATTGGATAAGAGAAGATGAAGTTAATAGCGGACCAAAATTTTGATATATTTCTTTTTTCCTTTTTTGTCAAAATAAAGCTGCGTGCATTGTTTTACCTAATTATAAATCGCTTAGAACTGGTGTTGTCCAAATTTATTAATAAACAACAACAAAGTTCATCACTGGAAAAATGTATGATCACTTAGTATTATTATGTGTGAAGGAGGGGGGGCTCAAAATGTACAGAGACTAATAGAAACAACTACATCCCAATGTGGTATAAAACTGAAATTTGGTAGGCAGGTGAAAATACTAAATCTACATAACTATATAATTTAGAATGTTTTCTAAAATGAACTATATAAGAGTCTTAACATTTTAAAATTGGACTCCAGGGAATTGAAAGATATATAAGATACTCATCAATGTCTTATAGTTATGGTGAATCATGGGGAAAAATAACTCAAATTTAATTAAACCACATCAATTTAAGAAAACCTCTGCACATTCAGTGAATATCTAAAACTAAAAAAAAAAAAAATTACAATGAATGCTGACAAATCAAATCATTACATTATTTTTACTTTTCCCCAAATTCAATATGAAAATAAATAATATGTTTTGTAATGAGTTAATTTTCCTCAAAATTAATTAACCTCTTTTCAAATTTTAGTGCTAAAGGTTGAAAAATACATGTGTATGACATAAAAATCAATTATTTCATTTTTAAGTCTTTTACTGTAAAAGTACTCTGAATTTTTTACTTTTGGTGTATTATTTATATATTTATTAAAAACAGATGTAAATATTACAGGTTCCATAGAATGTGTAAATAAATATATAAACATAATAATTATAAATACACAAATCATATATTTTTCATTAAAATGCTAAAATACATATTACAATATGATTTTTATTTTTTCAAACATAAACAAAAATATAAATCCTCCATAAATTATTTCATTTATAATGATTTGATTGATTTTACCCTTAGCTGCCCTCTATTATTAATGTGCTGAACTAAGCTTGAATCAAAGTTTGTCGCTTGTATGTCATCTAGCAATCTTATGACAAACTAAATTCCATTTCTAATGTTTCCGCTTTACTTATTCTTTATGAGCATAAGAATTAAATCTTAAAGCCCCCTTTACTTAGAGATACAATTCAGGATTTTCATTTGGGTTGTTTGTGTGTCAAGTGTCAGAAGAGAATCTCTTTTGAGAAGGTAGAATTCAGGATTTTCATTTGGGCTGTTTGTGTGTAAAGTGTCAGAAGAGAGTCTATTCTGAGGAGCTACAATTCAGGATTTCAGAAATATAATTATTCCAATTTTTATTGGCGATATAAATCAGGATTTTAATTTGGGCTGTTTGTGTCCAAAGTATCGGAAGAGTGAGTTTTCCGAGGGGATGCAATTCAGTCACCTCCGATTAATGGCTGGGGACAGGATGTTGTGCCTGTTCTAGTCTTAAATTAGATTATAAGGTACATGAAGCTATGACAGGCCTAGTCAGCCGGTAGTGTAAAATGTATGGCTTGAATAAAAAACTGACCCAGGCCACAGGCTGGAAACATTAATAGATGTAAAAAGTCATGTGATCTGCAACTGTTACTTTTGATAGATATTACCAATACCTTCAAAATAATATTAATAATGGAGTAAAATTTGATCAATATTAACCGGGAAAAGAATGTGATGTTTTTTTCTAAACTGTTCTTCCTATGAAAATTGGACTGTAGTATTTCCGGTCATCACATTTTGAATTATTCACCATATACAAATAGGTATGTGTCTCTAAGTTTGAATTCTTGACCTTGTTCTGCTATGTGTCTCTAGTTTGAATACTTGACTTTGTTATTTATTTGTATATATAATGGTTGGCCTTATTCTACTATCTTGAAATAGTTTGAATTCTTGGCCTTGTTCTACTATGTTTCTATAATAATAGTTTAAATGCTTGACTGTCCCCGAGAAAACTCATTACACATTATCACTTTCCTGTATTTTATTTCCTCTAGGATTTGAGTGAAACTGAGGAAGAATGCAGCCAAAATAACATTGCCAACAACATTAACACTGATTTACCAGTCAACAATTCTAATGATGAAAATGATGTCGACAATAAAACAATGTCAGGTAAAATATCTTATACTTGCTTTAAAATGTAATTTATTTTATCCATATGTGTGTAGAGTTGCATGAATTTCACGATGCACAACATTTTTGAAGTGTATGGCTTAAGCTTCAAATATATGAATCATAATAGTATGTAAAAACACAAAATCTTTTTAAAATCTCAGCAAAATTACTATTTACTAAATTGACCTAACCACAGGCCGGAAACAGTTAATGATGGTTGGTGGCGGCAGTAGTGGTGGTGCTTAGCAAGAAATTCACTGCACTCTAACTATTCGTTCTCACATTTTATATTTTTATATAATTATTTTGTTTACTTTTTCTTTTTGTTCCTTTCTTTCTTTTTTTTTTCCTTTTTCCCTTTAATTTTTATTTATTTATTTCACTCCTTTTTCTTTTAACACTTTAATTTCTCTCCCTCTTTCCCTCTATATAATGTGCTTTCTTTCTCTTTTTTATTTTGTCTTGCTTCCTCTTTATTTAGTTTTCTCCTCTTTTTTATATATTTCTCATTTTTTCTCTTCCGTTTTAATTTCACTTTCTTCCAATATTTTTAATTGCTAGCATTATTTAGCAGCATGATGCAGCACTTAAATGGGGATTATCATTGGGTTCCCACGAGTAATTCTATTAGAGAAGCACCCTGGGGTGGATCCTGGTTATGTCCCTGAAGGCCAAGGAGAAGTACAGGAATGAGCCTTGCACCACCCATCATATTATTTAAAACATTCAGATTATTGACAAGCTATCCCTCTGCCATGCAGAACATCATTAAGTTAAGTACATATTTTTTGGCTAATGGCTGAAAGCTAGCGGGTGTTCAAGTATTACGTAAGCACCTTATGTGAGAAGGAGTAGCTAGAATAATGCTTAACAAAGAGAGATGGGAAGAATGACCTGGTGAACCAGCCACCCCAAACGGACACATAAGAACTAAAAGTGTTGTGACGTGGAGTCAAGGACCTTTGTTATCAGATTAAATGTAGTTTATGAGATTTTTGTAACCATAGTAATGAAAGTAGTCAATAATAATACGTTTTTAATAATTCCAACCAAGTGTTAACTAAAGTTTTAAAAAATTTATAGCTTTTTTAATTCTACTTGTTTAGTACAATAAATTTTACAAACGTGTTTATTGTGAATTATTTAACAACATTAATTTACAACTCTACTTTAATAATCAGCAACAATTTATAAATTGCATTAAAAAAAATTATAGTCCTGAGAATTAATTACAAATATAACGTAATATAAAAGTGTGGGGAGTCAGGCGTTTGCTTATTTTTGCTTACAAACGAGGACAGAAGGTCCAAAATTAGCAAAAACATGCTTTCATATTACTTGACCTCCTCCTATTCAAAGACATTGGTCTGGATGAAATGAATATAACCTTCTTTATTTACTGTTTCATATAAAGAAAATTTTGTAATGTTGAAAATTGTCCACCACAACATTTTTATAGTCATTGACATCTTGACATTTTATGAGCTCCCAAACTTAAAAATGAAGTTACAATTTTGTCGGTTTCTGTGTTTTTGGAGCCACAATCAAAACTTTTTATGAAAACTGATCAAGCTTAATATTTATATGTTATATGGTCATACCTTCAGGTGAAATTGTGTTGAAATAAGACAGAGCAATGAACAACTAATCGCTCGCTAAATACTTGCGTGAACCTTATTCTGTTATGTTAATCCTAGATCCGGTGTCCAACTCGGTTTAAGGAGATCCTAGATCTTGTCATCATTGTTTTGTTTTATGCTGTTGTTGGCCAAAATATTCACCATTGCTATGCTTAAAATGTATCAATGCAATAATAAATTAGTTCTTGTGATAAAATTATTCTTTTAATTTCTACGAATTGTGGTTTTAACTTTAGCTCTTAAAACAATTATCTTTACTGATAACGGATTTTTTTAAATTTACAAATGGCTTTAATAATTTAGTTGAGAATGGATATCTAGGGAGTGTTTTACATGATTAATAAAACTATTCTTGTTTTTTGGAGAAAAATTAATTTGAGAATCATTTAATAAGGTTTTATTTTTGAAATTTGTAACTGTTAAAAATGACTAACAATTTTATCCAAATGGGTATCTGTAATGTATTTCACATAATAAACAAAACTATAAATATTTTTCAGAAAAAAAATTATTAAAGAATAATTTACTGAAGGTGGATATATGAAATTTTATTCCAAACTATAATAGACTCATCATCGTCAACTGTTTCCAACATGTGGCCGGGTGAGTTTAGTAAAATGCCTCCATCTTCCTCACATTTGCACACTTTCTGTTATTTGCTCCCATCCCTTTATTAGTCTCCCTTGCGGTCTTTTTCCTTTGTCCTTCATATCATTCTCTTTGGTATCCTTTCCTTTTCCATCCTCATTAGATGCCCATACCATTTCAGTCTTGCTTTCGCTACTCTTTCATGTACTCCCTGAACTCCCACTCTATACGAATAACTTCATTCCTTATCCTGTTTCTCCTCATGACAGCTAACACGCTCCTCACAAACTTCATTCCCATGACCTCCATTTTCCTAGTCTTTCTTACATTCACTATCCATGTTTCTGCTGCATATGTGACTATGGGTAAAAAATACGCCCTATACCGCACTTCCTTACACTTCAAAGGCACTTCTCTTCCCCATATTAGGTCTCTTACCTCCCGATAGAACAACACCCCCATCCACCGTCTTCTTTTTAAATCCTCTTTACTCCACCCTTCGCCTCAATCACATCTCCAGTTAATTTACACTCTGTTCCTTTCTCAGTTCAAATCTGTCCAACTTTATAGCTTTACTAGGCCTCCTTCCTTGTCATTATCATCACTTCACACTTTGCCATGCTAAATTTCATTCCACACACTTTTACGTCCTCATTCTATTCCTGTAATTCTTCTTCCTTCACCCCCATACCATCAAGTCTTCAGCAAGCAGAATGGCTTTCATTCGTTCCTTTTTGACTTTTTTTCCCACTTCATTTATGAGCATAACAAATAGTAGTGGTGAGCAAGGGCGGCCTGGCCGTCTTAAGGTGCCAACATTTTTCCATCTTTTTTTCTCTCTCTTTTTTTTTATTCTATAAAATATTTTGGAAAACATGAATATGAAGTGAAGCACCATTCTTTATATGCAATAAATTATTGGAAATGCTGCTATACATCATTCCAGTTAACATTATTTGTTCCTCGCTCTAAACGTCACACAAGGACTATACCAGCATTCTATTGACTGAATATAGAAGTTAAACAGGGCCAGCTGTGACAGGTCCTCTCAGAGATGCCACACCCAATATGAGAAGTCTCTCAATGTCAATCGGCCTACCATTATGGTGCTAGCTTTACACTAGTGAATGGGACCAGTCTGAACGGTCTCGCTCTAAGATAAAGGTGGTATATATTTGGTTTTGCCGTTTTTATATCTGTGTTTTACCTGTGTTAAGACCCAAGAAGTAAGATGATGCATGAAAATTATAAATCAAAATTAATAAAGTAGATTCTCTATTTTTTTAAAAACCTCAGTTTTCTTCATTAAAACCGCAAGAAAAACTTGGAATTAAACACTTAGTAGTACATCAGCCTAATGTCTTTACGTTTATGCAGGTGGATGGCAAGAAAAAAAAACTTTTTCTTAGGCTTGGTTTGGTAAACAATTGTGTTTAACTGTGAAGGAAGAAAAACACAGCTTATTTTGTTTTTATTTTCTATTATTTGATGGTGAGCGGCTGTGGACAATTGGTAGGCTGTGAGGATCTTAAACATTAGGGTAAAAATAATTAATTATTATTATTATTATTATTAGCACCGCGTCTTACTACCCGTTCAGGTTATACACACTTACGCTAATGTGTAATGGTAGTGATTGTGAGATGAAATGAAGTACCTACAGTTTAACGTGGAATCCGAACCACGGTGGAGGCCTGGCATTCCTCACATTCACAAGATGTCTTGTCAGAGGTGAAGGAAGGGTTTGGAAATCAGATAAATCTGTGCCGGGACCGAGGATTGAACCCCGGCCGCCAGCACAGAAGTTTGACACCTTACCCCTAGACCGCCAGGTCACCTAAAAGAATTAAAAAACATTAATTATGTGCAATTAATTTTAAAATGTATGTAAGTCTAAAATATTCAGAACAATAAATATTACTACATTGATTGATTCTGCAGTCCAAATTTCAGTTCAAACAGACAAATGATTAGATGTCAAAAAATAGGCATATATTAAGCAGATTAATAGAATGCTTAAAATATTGTTATACTCATGAACGGGCATTAAGAGGCAAACGAACCCCAATTTTGTACAAGTAATGTCATCAGTTCAATTCAAAACCTGTATTATTTTATTCATTCTTTTTGTAGATTTGCTTAGTGATTTTTAAAAATTAGAAAAACTTAATGAATTTAATTTAAGATGTTAACACATGGGGAGTAAAAAATCATTACTGATAAGCTTTGACCTGGCCCCAACAAAAATAAAGATCACGCTTTGCCCTAGTGGTGAGAAAGCATTTCCCTACTTCACTCAATTTTTGTTTGAAACCACCACATTCACCCCTCTTGGTCTTGACACACCTCATGTTATCCTTATACATGTTCTTCACTCTCATTGCAACTTCCTTTCCACTTGAACCACCTCCATCGCTTTCAGACTTTATTTCTATTCACACTATTATATGCCTTACATAAATACCATTACCAAGTCCTTCCCAAATTCATTCCTTCTGCTTTTGTAAAGTGAAGATCAATTCTATTGTACACCTTATTTTATTAAATCTCTGCTGTTCTCTCTCTCTCTGCCTTCATATCATTTTCTTTCTAGTTATCTTTTCTGGTGTCTTCTCATATATAATATATATATATATATATATATATATATATAGTTTAACAGTGGAGCATCAGCATTAATTCTTTATAATTCATACACCTCTCCCTGTATCTTTTCTTAAAAATTTGTATCATAATTTCTTTCGCCAGTTGTTCATTACCTTGTTCTCTTTCCATATCATTCTTCAGCATCCTGCATAACCATTGTATTCTTGCTTCCACTGCAGCTCCTAACATTTCCACAGTCATTTTGTCCACACCTGCTGCTTTTCCTTGTTTCATTCTCTTTAATACATTCTCCACATTTTTCCATATTAGAGCTATTCCCTCCTCTTCTGCTATTTCTTAGTGCTTTCCTTTTTTACTCTCATAACTTTCTTCTTCCTATGTTTCCTCATTCCTATTCTTAAAACTCTTTATGAATTCGTTATTTTTCTCTGCCACTGATTCCTTCGCCGTGTTGTTCCACCATGATGTTTTCTTCCATTTCCTCTTTATCACCTGTCCTCCCACATACCTTCTCTGTAGCTCTACCAAACTTTTCTTAAACCTTTCCCATTATTGGGCATTAATCTTTTTGCCTTAGGTACAGCTCTCTCTCTCTTTCTTTTTTTTATAAGTCTACACACCCCAATTCTTCTTTCTTGCTTTGCTACTTTTCACCTACATTCCCATTCCTTTATGGCTATCACCAGCAACCTGTAATCACTATCTAAAGACACACTTAGCATTGCCTTGATGTTTATAGTCTTCATTGTCATTTCTTCTTTCATGAGGTAGTAGATTATCATGCACCTTTGATTCCCATTTCAGTTATATCTTCAACAACCTTCTATTATGAGAAAGTATTTATGATTGTTCATACTAGGCTAATATTTTTATCTGCCAAAAATCTGATCACTGTCTAGTAATTCTGAAAATTAATTGTAAATACATTGCTCAATCTATTTGTGTGGGTAGAAATTTAATTTGATATATATTTTTGGAGATTGAGGACCATAAAAATATTGTTTCATGTTTACTATTTGGTACTGATTAAGTTAGCTCACCGTCAACATGTAACGTGTTTCATCTGAGTCTGACACAGAGCCAAGACCCTAGTTCATGTCTTGTGGCTTGGTATTTTTTCCCAAGAAAATGTTCCCTCACACTTTGTAGGTACTATTACATTTTCTACTAACAATTTCTAGCCTTTAAAATTAAATCAAGTCATTAATAACCTTTGTGGTGATAAATGAAAGTACAGAGTTCTTGTGTGTTTTAAATTAACATTATAAGTTCATTGTCATAGTGATATAGATGTGGAGGATAAAATAAAAAGATCCAAAATCAATGAAGGTTTCAAATCAAATTCAAAATGATTATATCGAATTGAATATTTGAGGCTTTTAAAAATTTAGTTGAATATGGAAGCAGTTTATCAAAAATGCTTTAAGTATAAAAAGTTTTCATATTATCATCATCAATATGTTTCCAGTTTGTGGTCTAGTCAATTAAGTAAAATGCCATTATTTTCCTTCCACTTGGGCACTTGCTGTTATCTGCTTCTCCCATCTCCTTGGTCTCTATTGCGGTCTTTTTCCTACAGACATCATCTTCATCATTCTCATTGAATTATTTACTTTTCCATCATCATATGACCATACCATCTCATTTACTCCTTATACCCACATTCTTACCCGAACAACTTCATTTATAATTCTGTTTCTCCTTGTGACAGCTAACATGCTCCTCAAAAATTTAATTTGTGGTATCCACTTTCCTGGTTTTTCTTACACCCAATTTTCAATGTTTACTCACCATATGAAACTATAGTTACAAAGTATGCCCTATATAGTACTTCCTTACACCACAAGGGAACTGCTCTTTTACACAGAAGATTTCTTATGCAACTATAGAACATCTCCTCCTGCTGCCTTCTTCTTATTAGATATCCTCTATTCCCCTCCTCTCCTTCCCTCCGACCACCTCCTCCCTCCTTTGCCTCACTCACACGACTAATATATCTACTAATAATGTTCATGTTTATTTGATAAGGAGTAGTAATAATTGATAATATGGTTAAATCTTCGTTTTTTATTCCCTTCTCATTATTTTACATAGATATATAATTATATTATTGATAATATGGTTAAATATTTTTTTTATTCCCTTATGCTTATTTTATATATTTATTATTATATTACTTTATATATAAAATAAGGAAAAGAGTATAAAAACGAAGCTTTAACCATATTATCAGTAATATATTTACATTTTATAGATTTCTCAGCTCTATCCATCCGACTTTATAGCTTTGCTAGGTCATATCCTCTTCCTTGTCATTACCATCACTTCCTCATTCTATTCCTGTAGCTGTTGATATATTTCTTCTTCCTTCTCCTCCATACCATCGATTCATCAGCAAACATCTTTGCTTTAATTCTTTCCTGCCTAAGTTTCCTTGCCACTCTATTCATGACCAGTTCTATTTCCATTACAAAGAGTAGTGGTGAGAGAGCACTCCCCTACATTACTCCATTTTTTTATTTGGAACTATTCTGTCCACACCTTTTCCTTCTTAAAACAGCTTAAATTATCCTCATATATATTCTTTACTTTCATTATCACTTCTCTTTCCACTCTAGCACAGATTTATCTGATTTCCAAACCCTCCCTTCACCTCTGACAAGATATCTTGTGAATGTGAGGAATGCCAGGTCTCCACCGTGGTTCGGATTCCACATTAAACTGTAGGTCCTTCATTTCATCTCACAATCACCCTATCATTACACATTAGCATAAGTGCGTATAACCCGAACGGTTAGTAAGACGCGGTGCTAATAATAATAATCTTTCCACTCTAGCCTCTTCCACCATGTTTCAAACTTTCTTTCTATCAATCCACACTCTCAAATGCCTTTTACATGTTCATATATACCATCACCAAGTCCTTTTCAAATTCAAACCATCTTTCCCTCAGTTGCCTTATAGCAAAGATCAAGTCTATTGTATACCCTCATTTCCTAAATCCATGGTTTACCTCTCTTCACCTTCCTTCCATTCATTTTCTTTCCCAGAAACCTTTAATATATTTTTTATGGAGGTGCACATTAGCGTTATTCTTCTTTAATTAACACACCTCTTTTTGATTCTTTTCTTAAAATTCGGTACTAAAATTCCCTTCTTCCAGTCTTCTATGTAAAGTGTATAGGGATTTTGGCCCCTTAGCTCTCCACTATTTCGTGAAACTCAGTAAACTTAACAAACATCTATCCTTACTCATCACCTAGATTCAGTTGTTTGTAAAAGGCTTGCGAGTACCATCAATTATCATAGCACAGGACATTTGGATAAGTTTAATTACTCTTCCCCTCCCCTAAACCCACACCCTGCAAGTTTATTAGTTAATAATATCTTCTCATAATCAGTATAGTTATTATAAAACATCCTAAATTCAACTATACTTTTGTTAATAAATCTAAGCCTATTATGAGCTTCATAGCTTTCAACTTGTTTTCAATAATTCACTATTATAAGTCTAGTCATGGTCTATTCATATCATAACTAAATGTTTTAACTATAAGAAAGTGTGGGGTTCTATTCTTATTTTAAGTAGCCCAGGTCATTGTCAAAATTGTAAGCAACCTATATACGAAATTTCATTTTAATAGCTACTATAGGCAAATAACATCCAAATCAATAATTCTCCTACCTTATAAATTCCTTGTTGTTAAAGTCCAGTTTTGTACAAATTTGGGTGACCTGGTGGTCTAGGGGTAAGGTGTCAGACTTCTGTGCTTGCGGCCGGGGTTCAATCCTCGGTACCGGCACATATTTATCTGATTACCAAACCCTTCCTTCACCTCTGACAAGACATCTTGTGAATGTGAGGAATGCCAGGCCTCCACCGTGGTTCGGATTCCACGTTAAACTGTAGGTCCTCCATTTCATCTCACAATCACCCTACCATTACACATTAGCGTAAGTGCGTATAATCCGAACGGGTAGTAAGACGCGGTGCTAATAATAATAATGTACAAATTTATTATTATTTTTGTTATCACACAAAGTAGGAGAAATTAGATGTGATCAGTCAGACAATCAGTGGGAGGGATTTGTACTTTAGAAGTAAATGATAGGCTCAGTGTATGGACGTGACCTCTCCTCTGACACTTTTTGTTTGTCCACCGGGTTTACCTTTGGGATCTTCTTAACCCGTGAATTTAAAATGGGGTTGTTTTTGGAGAAAAGGGGACCTCTTTGGTCCTTCTTTTAAATTATGCTATTTGGGAAGATTATATATTTAACTTATGTTTTATGTACATTTCTTGATAATGTAAAGCTGTTGAGATTTCATGCATGAGAGATAAGAAAGAAATCCTTTTGGCCTACCTAGTAATATTTGTCATGTGTTTCATACCTTCTTATTTGATCCAAAATACACAATATACCCTCAACCTAGTTTTCATTCCTAACTGAATAACTAACTTTAACTATTCCTGATTCCTTCTTTCCCTCACCATACTCTGATGATGTAGATATGAGTGCCTTACATAAAATAACTGACTGCTGTGGATATATAAATTAACCAAACCTTTTTCAGACTGTGACCATATGATTTTTACTGATTATGACCTTTTGAACATTAATTACATGAAATTTTGATATTGTTTTGTTCATTGAATTATTTTCCTATTACAAAAGGCATCTCTCGTTACACCATGATGTCTCCCACTAAACTTTTCTTAAACCTATCCCATTCCTCCTCCACTCTTTGCATTTCATCCTTGGGAATTACGCTTTTGGCCTTGACTGGTACAGTTTTCTTCCTCTTCTTTTTTAAGCCACCACACCCATATTCTTCTTTCTTGTTTAACTATCTTCTCCTACATTCTCGTCCACTTATGCTTGCTACTAGCAGCCTATGGTCACTAACTAAACACACACTTGGTATCATCTCAATATTTATGTTTTACTTTTTTATTTTCTTGTCCAAAGGAAAGTAATCTCTTACTGATATTTGCTCCCCATCCCAAATGTATCTAGTATTATCATGGCTTTCTCTTTTCTTCTTGTGCCAGCTGTTTCCCACCTTAATCCATCCCCTGTGCATAATTCTAGCAACCTTTCCTCTTTCTTTTTTCTCTCTACCCATTCATCATTTCCTAACACTTCCATAAAAGGTTTTCTCTCGCTTTCTCTATTTGTAGCTAACCCATTTATTGTTTTTGTTTTTATTACAATATTTTCCATTTGAAATAATGGTCACATGGATGAAACAAAGTCACTGATCTGTGCACATCTTCTCATATTTCCCAAATTTTCCAACAGAATTGTATTCCTTGTATTCTTGGTATCCTCTGTGTTGATAATTAATGAACACATTTTTAACATTGATTGTGTAATCGACATGCCTTATATTGAGGTGTTTGTTTATTTTAACATTGTAATGTTGTGAATTGCAAGGGACGGGACCATTTTAGCAACATGTTTTGATCAGTGATTAAACAATAGGACACAAGTAATGATGGCCAGAATGTTTTTTCAGCATTCCTTTTAGCAATCAGGCCCAGTTGTGGTATAAATAATACTATTTTTCGAGCTAACAGGGCTGACAATTCACCATCAGTTCCAGGGGGCTCACTATGTCCATTTTGGGGGCTACGCGGGCTAGAACGCCGGATAGTCGAGTATGTGTGCTGGGGGTTACCACCATGACCAAGGTACTGGGGTTCATAACTGTATAGGGCCACCTAGAGCAGTAGTTCTTAACCTTTTAATACTCGCGGCCCCCTAAATATCCTAACATATTTTTGTGGCCCCTAGTTTTTACTAACACATTAATCATTAATATATATTTTAAAATAGTGGCTTTATTTACTGATTATAATAACAAACAAATAAAAAAACCGAAACTAACTTTACTAAATATATTTAATGGGACCTCTCTCTTCTGTTGAACACTTTACACTAATTGTCCTATTTTGGTTTCAATTGTATTACTTAATGCTATTTACATGGAGGGGTCAATTCAGAGTCGATTTTATTACTTTGTTTTAACATTTGTCATTGTGGATAATCCCTTTTTACATAAATAGTTGGAGACAAAGGGCAGCAAATTTTGAATGATGATGGGAAACAGATGGGAATTATTGGTACTATCCGTGCCGTGCTTCCCCTCACCTCCACTACCCTGAAAAATTGAGAGTCCGCTGTACTTACATGCTTACCATCATCATCTTCCAAAACGCAAAATTTAATATTATTGGCCCCAGTAATAAGCAAATAACATTAAAAAAAATTGTTTCAAGGCCCCTCACAAACTTTTCATGGCCCCCCGGTTAAGAATCACTGATCTTCGCTAACTCCTAAGTAAGTCTTTTCAAATCCCTTTATATCTGTTTAATAAATTCTTATAACATCACATTTTGTAGTAGAGCAAAGTAGTGCAATAAAACTCTAAAAACTAAAGCCATACATCAATTGGGAACTCACACAGTCATATATCCAGTCACCACCTTTATCCTCGGCCCAAAACATCCTGACAGATAGACCTAAGAAGGGCGGAGTGACAATTGTTTAAGAACCTGGCTCACCTTATGCTGGGTTCCTGAACACTCAGGTTTTCCAGGTAATGAACTTTCAGATTAACCAGAAGAAGCAATGGTACATTCCCTTCTCTGGGTAGGTTCTTCGAATTAAGGGGCTATGTCCAACGCAGGACCCTTGGAATTCGGTAAAAACAGTGACTTTGGACCCATGTTCTAAATAAAGGTGTGCTTTCATAAAAAAGTGTGCCACAATTTTCCTCTTTTATATGTTCATCTAGGAGAGAAAAGGTCATTGTGATGCATATTTGTATGTGTCAAATATTTCTTATTCATCATCATCATCACCATCATCAACTGTTTCCAGCCTGTGTCCAGGTCACTTTAGTAAATGTCCTCCATCTTCATCTATCCTTCCCCCACTCTTTTCCTCCTTAATTTTCTTCTATTCTTTTCCTCTCACTTGAACACTTTCTCTTATCTGCTCCTCCCATTTCTTTCTTGGCCTCCCCTGCAGTCTTTTTCCCACATACTTCATTTCAAACATTTTCTTTGGCATCTTCTTTTTTTCCATCCTCATTACAAGGCCATATCATCTCATTCTTTCTTCCTCTACTATCTCATGTACTCCCTGTACCAAACTTTTCCCCGGGTAACTTCATTCCTAATCTTGTTTCTCCTTGGGATCGCTAACATGCTCCTCACAAACTTCATTCCCATGGCCTCCACTTTCCTAGTCTCTCTCAAATTCATTTTCCATGTTTTTGCTGCATATGTGACAATATGTACAAATTACGTCCTGTAGAGTACCTTGCACTTCAAGGGGACTTCTCTTCTCCATAGCAGTTATCTTGTGCACCTATAGAACAACTCTCCCTGCTCTCTTTTTCTCATTAAATCCTCTCTACTTCCACCTTTCTCCTCAATCACGCTTCCAAGATATTTTACATTTTTTACTTTTCTCAGCTCTACTCCATCCAATCTTATAGATTTATTAGGCCTTACTCTATTCCTTGTCATTACCATTACTTCACACTTTCCCATGCTAACTTTAATTCCACAATCTTTTACTTCCTCATTCCATTCTTGTAATTGTTCCTGTACCTCCTCTTCCTTTTCCCCCCAAACCATCAAGTCATCAGCTAACATCATGGCTTTCATTTTTTCCTCCACGAGTTTTCCTGACACTTTGTTCACAGATAATAATGGTGAAATGGTACTCCCTTGCTTTACTCCATTTTTTATTTGGAACCACTCCGTCCCTCCACCCTCTGCTCTAACAAAACTCCTGTTATCCTCATACATGTTTTCACTCTCAATACTGCTCCTCTTTACACTTCTGCCTCCTCCACCGCTTTCCAAACTTTATTTCTATCCATGCTATCATATGCCTTCTCCTCATCCATAAATACTATTACCAAGTTTTTCCCAGATCAAACCTTCTTTCCATCAGCTGTCGTTTAGCAAAGATTAAGTCTATTGTAGACCTCTATTCCCTAAATCTGTGCTGTTTTGCTCTCCACCTTCCTTTAATTTTATTTCTTATTCTCTATTGCATAATCTCATATATTTTTGTACAGTGCCACATCCGCATTATCTCCTTATAATTTGTACCTCCTCTGCCACTCCCACTAGACTGTTCTTAAACCTTTACCATTCAACTCTACACTTTGCATGTCATCCTTGGGTATAAAGCATTTTTACCTTTCATAGGTACAGTTCTCTTTCCTCTTCATTCCTTATCTTCCACACCCTTATTCTTCTTTATGTATACCACCAACAACCTGTGGTCACTATTTAAGAACACACTTGGTGTTAACTTAATGTTCAAAGTCTGCCTTTCCATTTCTTCATCCATGATAAAGTAGTCTATAACTGACTTTTGCTTCCCATCCCAACTGTATCTAGTGATCTAATGACTTTCTCTTTCCTTTTTATACCAGCTGTTTGCCACTTTCATTTTATTTATTTCATATAACTCCAACAGTCTTCTACCCTCCTTGTTTCTCTCTCCCCATGCTTCCTTCCATAACACCTCCTCACACCTCTCTCTTTTCCTACTTTTGCATTCGTATCGACCAATACTATCTGACACTCGTTTCCTATATATGCCTTTCTAGGTCTTCTTCAAACTTGTCATTTTTTCAAATGGGCACCCCACTTGTGAGGCATACACTTGTATCACCTTCACCTTTTTTCCACTATCAATTATTGCCATCTTCATTATTCTGTCATTAAGCGGTACTACCCCTCCCTGCAGCCCTTCTCTCACTGCGAAGCCTACTCCTTTTCTCGTCTCCTTCATCATGCCCCATCCAATGTAGAATGAAGCCATTCTGTATTTCTCTCATGCCGCTCCTCTCCACTTGGTCTCGCTCAGGCCCAAGACATCCAATCTTTCTCATACATCAAATCCACGATCTCATTCACTCTTCCAGTCAGTGTTCCAATGTTCAGAGTCCCTATTCTTAGCTTATTTCCAATTTGGCATTTTACTATGTTTTCACTAGTGTGGGTTTGTTTCGGCCACCAGCTTACTAAGTCTGTCGTAGTCTACACCTTAGTAGCGGGGAAGCCTCTTATAGGTCCTCAGGTAGACCTTCTCATGGTGGTAACCTTTCTAACTGAGGCTATGGGTGCTGATGATGACTTAGCTCACTCATCATCACCAACCCTCTCACTCCCAGCCCACCCAGATGTGAGCCAACTGGCTAGACTTTGTTCCAAGCTTGTGTGTTTTGGTTTTGACCCATCTCCTGTCTCTCATCTGCTTCTGACCTGGTTTCCTCTGTGGTTCAATCCAACCTCCACCAGGTTAGTCAGATCCCGGGGACACCACTCTGGCGGTGAGATCAGGATTGAATAGAAGAAGCTAAACGGCACCCACTAGGTAGGCTCCATGTATTGCGCATCACTACCTTGTTAGTTAGTACCCAGTATTCATGTGTTTTTTTTTAATTATTATTAAAGGAATTGAGTGCAATTCCTCTTACTATATTACTACATACCATATTTTGTCAGTGTCACATTTATGCCCCCTTTCACATAGTTCTTAGTGTTATCAATGATCTAAAGTATATGTTGAATGTTAGTATGTAAGGAGTTATTTGTTTACTTATTTTATATTTTAGGTGATCCTTTAATATCATTTAAGACCCACTCCTTGAGATTTTCCTTTTTGGTTCTTTTCTAATGTAGAGATTTATTTTTTTAAGATATTTTAGTACTTTTTAAATCTTTTTTACTATATGTTTTATTTAGTGTATTTTCTGCTACATAACTAAATTATTCTATCTATTATTTGTTTTATTAAAAAATTTACTGTGTTTTATTTTTTTATATTGTACTAATAACAACAAAAAATCGTATTCACAACATGGTCAAAGCTATAACTTTATTTTGTACAAATTATCTATTTTACTAAAACCAACATTGTGCTCGTTATATGCATATTATGATTGTGTGTGAAACATATTAAACAAACAGTTGTTAATTTTAAAACAAAATTTTAAATTATTACTTATAAAAATAACCCAATAACAGTTTATAAGTATTGTTCTCTAGTTCACCATTAAAACTATGTATAAACACTTTAGTTGTCTACAATAAACTATTTTTCAAATATATTTGTAAACTACATTTAATGAAAAAATACAATAGATAAAATATACTATATCTGCCAAATTACATTTATTGACGTCTCTTAAATGTAATTATATCCAGTAGGTGACCTGGCGGTCTAGGGGTAAGGTGTCAGACTTCTGTGCTGGCGGCCGGGGTTCAATCCTCGGTCCCGGCACAGATGTATCTGATTACCAAACCCTTCCTTCACCTCTGTCAAGACATCTTGTGAATGTGAGGAATGCCAGGCCTCCACCGTGGTTCGGATTACACGTTAAACTGTAGGTCCTTCATTTCATCTCACAATCACCCTACCATTACACATTAGCGTAAGTGCGTATAACCCGAACGGGTAGTAAGACGCGGTGCTAATAATAATAATAATAATAATAATAATAATAATAATAATAATAATATCCAACTCGTTTTAGTAGTTGATTGATCTAAGTCATCACTCTTCTGATGAACTGGCCTGGCGATGACAAGGAGATTAAGGTTTGAGTCAGGTGTATTGAGGCAAGCTTATCCTAAATGGTTTTTCTCCCATTCTCCACACAAATTCAGGTACAGTTTCTCTAAATTCAACCTTCCTTATCCCTAACACATTATTGTACTTAGTACAAATATATATAATTTGAATGGGCAGTAAGACGTGGTGCTAAAATAAATATAGCCAACCTTAGTTCAAATCCTATTTTCATTGTTATGTTTTTTTTTATAAATATACTATATACAACAAATGATATGACTGACACACTTCCTCAACAATGCATGCTAAATATTTCAATCCAAGTTATTGTTATTTTTAGGAGAGAATGATGTGGAGTACTGTCTTAGTCAGCCATTATTACTCAGAGACAAGGACGACTCAACTAATTCAGCTTTGAGTGCTTCAAGGTAAGGTAGCCTTCACTCTGTCTACATTTGTGGCCATGAATTTTACTTATTGGTTAGAAGTAAAAATAAGAATTATATTTACAGAGCTGTTCACTTCTTTCCGCCATTTAATGAAAAATAACCTTTTAATTTGGCAATCCTCCTGTATAGTTACCATATTCAAAATTTTCAATCAATATTTTTACACATATTTTTGCTTTATTTATGCGGCGTAAAAGCTTTCTTTGATAACTAAGGTTAAATGCCGTCTCCTGCTGTAGGAGATAGTTTTAAGTTGTAGTTTTCATTCATGCCACCAAAGCTATTTACAGGATTATGTTACTCTAACTCTTGTAAATGCTGGTGATGAATAATTGAAACATGTATTACCTATTTTAATCCTTCTTTACTTCTAATTTATTTTAAACTGTATTTATATTGTTTGATGTATACTTGAGATGTGCATAAAGGTCATCTATTAAATTTCATTGAAGATAAGTTGAATTTATATTAAATATTCTAGGCTCAATTGAATTTTCAAAATTATTTTAGTGTAGCACATCAACTATTTGTGATAATCAGGTCTATACATTTGTTACCACACACAGATCACTTCATCATTTATTTTATTTTCACTAATAGTAATATGATATAATATACTGACACATTAATTTTTGAATAAATTCATGTTTTTCTTAATAAAATTCCCCAGAAATGTTAATAAGTATAAAATAATTCAGAATAAAAGGAAGCTAAAATATGCTTTGGCTAAAGCTTAAAGTGAGGTTAGGTAGTAAGTTTTGTAGACGCCTTTTTCCATCATCATAATCATAATCATATATTCTAATTTACAACCTGCGTTATGTCCAGTTAGTCAAAATGTCTCAATCTTTCCCTGTCTTTCCCTTTTATCCTTATACTTTCGTCACATTCTCCTCTCCTTTGAATTAACTTTCCTTAAATATTCAGCTCTCTCCTTCTTTTTGAATATCCTTTTCTTTTTTGATCCTCACTATATGTTTTTATTCTGCTTCTCCATTATATCATGTATCCTTTGTACAGTTTACCCTAATTCTTGCCTGAAGATCTTCATTCCTAATTCTATTTCTCGTGGTGACAGCATATCCTCCAAAACTTCATTCCCTTAGTTTCTACCTTCCTGGTCTCTCTTGAATTCAATATTCATGTTTATTGTGCATTTGTAACTATGGGTGCAAAGCACACCTTATGTAACACATCCTTACACTTCAGGGACACTTTTATTTTCCATAACAGGCCTTTCATGCATCTGTGGAACATCTTTTCCTGCTGACCTCTTTTCATTAAAGTCTCTGCTCTCATTTTTAACCTCACTCACACTTCCAATACATTCTACTCTCTCTATATCTCTCAGCCCTTAACCATCTAGCTATATAGCTTTATTAGGTCTTATTCTCTTTATCACTACCTACACTTCACGCTTTGCTTTGCTTTATTTCATCCCATATTATTCCTCTTCCTCATCCCATTTCTGTAGTTTTACTTGTTTTTCCCTTCCCCCCATACCACTCAAAAAACGACATTGCTTTCATTTTCCCCTCCCCCAGTTCATGACCATTTCCAGTTTACATACAATAATGCTGAAAGGGCACTACCCTGCTTAATTTTCTCTTAGTTGGAACTACTTCGTCCACCCTTTCTTAATATTTACACAACCTCTGTTGTCATAATACATACTCTTATTCTCATTGCCACTCCTAGTCCTGCCTTCTCCGTCACTTTCCAAACTTTCCTTCCACCAACACTATCATATTTCTTTTGCATACCATGAACACCACTACCAAGTTCATTCCATATTCATAACTCTTCTATGCCAGTGATATGGTTAAAAAATTAAATTTATTGTAATCGTCTTCTTTCCTCACCCATGTTGCGCCTTCTTCCACCTTCTCTTTATTCTTTTCTCTCTACTCCTTTCCAATATCTTGTCATACATTTGTAAGATGTGCATTCTTTTCACGCATCTCCTACCTCTTTCCTAGCTATGTTTGCTAATCTCTATATTTTGGATTCAACAATTTACTAAAGTACTTTTTTCACATATTTTTACCTTCTTGTTATTCTTCACCATTCTACCTTCCTCATCCATTATTCTGACCTTTCTTTTTTTCCTCCTCCTTTGCCTCACCTTGTACAGTACCTTCTTGCTCCCATTCGCATCCATCTGCAGCACTTTTGTCCATTCTTACAGTCAAAGGGATCATATTTTAAAATGACAAACAAACAAAAATGTCTATATATATTTTAATTGCATATTTTATTTTATTTTTTTATTATTTTAAATCAGAATCTAAATGCTTTTATTTGTATTTTGCATAATTTACATTAACCGATAACTAAAAATACACAATAATTATAATCTCTTTGATTCTGAGTAGCTATGTAATTGCTCTTTTTATCATAAAAATAACTAAACTTTTCTTAAAATATGGTTTTTGTTAGAAACATTTACTTTCACAGACCTATTTATGAAATGTTAAATAACATTTATATTTTTAATTTGCCATGATCAAACGTAAAGCTAATACTGAATGCATTCAGTCCAAACACTGTTCATGTGTCTAAAGACCCATTCATTCACACCATTTGTATCTGGAAAGCAAAATTCAAAAACAATTATTGACTTCAAGCTGGCAAAACATTAATTTTATATCAACGTTGAAGTGAGTTACTTTAAAACTTTTCAAAATATGTAATTTCAAAGATTTTCTCTGTGTGTTTTGTGTCTTTTGTATCTTTCTTATTATTAAAAATTCATATTTGCAAAAATTAGAAACAATATGAAGCTTTGAAAATAGTAAGAAGATGGAAGTGTGGAGAGAGTATGAATAAATGAAGAGAGAAGTTTGTTTCTATCAAGGCCTAATCTAACTCATTTAAGGATGGATTCCTTCCTTATTATTTGCGTTACAGGATTATACAGTGTTTTTACACTATTTTCCTATGTAATGGTAATATTTGTAATTTACAGGATGTCAGACAGCTTCTGGGAGGACATGAATATTATCATGCTATATATCTTATTTACAGGATGTCACACACTGGTATATCAGATGTACTGGGGGAGGAACTGATGCTTCTCCACTTGTTTGAGATGCAGGAGTGTGGCAACTCATTGGACATACCAATACATAAGTCGTGGTCACCACCATTGCTCTTCACTTCTCCACGTCAGTTACTAGTACCTTTAAATAAAACAGTTCTATACTTTACTTTGACCTGCCTCAGTGGCGTAGTTAGCTAACGCGCTGGTATAGTGTTGAGCTAGACTGCCAAGGACGGTAAGATTGAATCTCAGTCGGGTGAACTGGGGTGGTTTTTCCTAAATAGTTTTCCACTCTCCCTCCACACAAATGTAGGTTCACCTCTATATTAATTATTCCCTATTCCTAACCCATTAGCGTAATTAGTACTTAAGCGTATAACCCAAACGGGTAGTAAGATGCGGTGCTAAATATACAAAGCTATATACATTAATAGCCACAGTGACTGATTAAGATTCTACTATAAAGCTAGACCTAGACTAGGAGGTGTGGCAGACAGGTGCAAACTAAATGGGAAAAGAATATAGGTTAGAACAGCGGTTCTCAAACTGGGGTACGCAGACATCTTACAGGGGGTACACGGGCAGCTCTCAAGGGAAAGTTGGAAAAATGAAAAGGGACTTATAGAAAACTCTAATTGTTGACAAATACCATTATCTGATTATTTCCGTCCCTCTTTTTTCCCTGTTTGCTCTTGTCTGGAGACCGATTTCTTAGAATGTGCGACCCTCTATTTGACACCTTCTACATTAGCAGTTGTTATCTTGCTTATTTTTAGAGTAATTTAAGCATCTTTCATGAACATTCATGACTTGGTGAGATACTCTTTCGCTCTCAATGATATTTCTGAAGCTTGCAACGTAGTTTTAGAGATATATTGTAATGATGTTTATATATTAATTAGTGCCAATCTTATTGTGTTCGAATCTCTTTCTGTTTCTTTTAAGTGTATTTATTGACGATTGATGATGGTGTAGGAGCTATGACTGTGTGGCCACCCAAATCAATAAGGCCGTCCCAGAGGCAAAATTTGTCCACTGTAGTCTTCACAGGGAGGTTTTAGTAGCCAGGAAATGTCCAAATGATATGAACACAGTTTTGAAAGAATCACTAAAGATTGTTAATTTCATCAATTCAAAAGTAGGCAAATCCAGATTATTGGCAATCTTATGTGAAGAAATGGGTAGTGCACATAATAATCTTCTCTTCCACACTGGGGTAAGGTGGCTTTCCAAGGGAAATTGTTTTACTCATTTGTATGAAATGAGACAAGGAGTTCAAGTTTTCCTCTCTGACAGAAAGTGTGAGCTTAGTGACAAATTTACAAATGAGCAGTTGCTGTGCAGGCTAGCTTTCATGGCTGATGTATTTCAGCGACTAAATGAGCTGAATAAAGGTCTGCAGGGTAAACACACAACACCCTTCATGGTTAATGACAAAATAAATCCTTTAAAAAAGAAACTTCAATTTCCAACAAAAGTTGTGAAGGGACAACTGTCATTCTTTCCGCCCTTAGAAAATTTCGTAGAAGAAAATGAACTTGAGCTTTACGATTCTGTTGTCAATGACATAAACAAGCATTGTCTGGGTTTAATTGCATATTTTGTCGAATATTTTCTTGAGAATTTAGAGAGCAAGAATTATACAGAACTTGAAGTTTTTTTAAGCAATCAAAAATGACAAAATTGACACATATATTTATTATATCAAACTCTTTAACTCAGAACATCCACACCATCAGCAATTAGTATATTAATTACTATTTTTCCCCTTTTGTTATTTTTAAAGATATACTATCTAAAAAATTGTATAGACCCCACATTAATTATTTTTCTTCACTAATTTATGTCATACTATTGATTAGTCGATCTTTGAGCCATTATGGACATACAAATTAAAATTTTTTAACGTTCTCTCTTTTTGATAATCAATATTTAGAAACTATGATTCTTTTATTATTTATTGTAGTACTAGCCTTGCATATATTGATGAGTACTCACAGGTAAGATTTTGGTGGAGTTGGAAAAAATTAACATAATATACAAAAACAATGATCCACACTTGTTTGTAATTTTTTTAATTGTATTTATAATTTGTAGTATCCCTGATACATTTCATTAGATTATGAAATACACATAATATTGTCCTTGTCCATTGAGTTTATTTTACCACACTTGTCACTATTAAATTTATATTAGGTATTGTACATTGTTTGAGTTATGGTTCATTGTTGGTAAGCACTTTGTTGGTTACTATTCTTGTACTTGATTATGGTAAGCTCAGGTCCTACATTATTGCCTTGCCAAGAATTCCAACACTTTCCCAGTTATTTTGAGACTTTAGTTTCTTCGTGCTCCTCGACATAGTTTAGCCCATGCACCCAAGAAATTGTGTGTTGTTATTCATTTTATCACAAGCTAGATTGTGTGAGGGAATATAGGTAAACGTTTTTATCAAAGAAAGATTGAGTGTGTAAGGAAACATATAGGATTTTTAGGGAAGGAAGCTGGTGTTCATGAGTGAATACAGGTAGATGGTTTTTTTATAAAAGGAAGCTAGATTATTTGGGGGAATATAGATAAAGGTTTTTAGGGAAAGAAGCTAAAGTGTGTGAGGGAATATAAGTATAGGTTTTGAAATTTTGGGGAAAGCGGGTTATATTGTGTGAAATAAGTAATCTGTAGGGTGTAAGATAAGCTATATAAAATTTAGGAGGAAATAATATTAGAGTGTGTGATGGAATCATACCAACATGTCTGAGACTAGAGAGAATGAGGTTATTAACCTAAAGAGTGTGAGACTAAATATTATATTGTAAGAGAGTAAGAAAGACTATACTCTAAGAGTTCAAACAACTAATGAGTGTATTAAAGTGAAAGGAATAAAGAGAACTAGATGATGAGCGGGAAGCAAACTAATGTATGTGGTATGTGGAAAGTGGACTGAAAGGTGTAAGTAAGTAAGCAAGCTTAAAATAAAGTTTAACATTGATGTTTAGAGGCAAGTTGGCTAAAGGTTAAATGTAAAATGTACAAGAGGTCTAAAGGAAGAAGGCTAGACAGCTATCCAGAAGCGGGCTGTAGAGGGTGATAAAAGGGAAGTTAGAAGCTAACAGCCTAGAGGGTTTGAGGAAGAGTTGTGAATACATTAATAATGCAAAACCATTGCACTTATCACCTCATGGAAGCTGTGACCGTTTACTGACCTCACAAATCTCAACAACACAGCAAGACTAGAACCCGCAATTGCAACGTCCCTTGTTCCTCTAATCCTTGTTGAATGGTCCCAGACAAATAGAAAGTCAAGTGTTTAAAGGACATACAATCCTTGATGATAGTACAGGGTAACGAACTGCTGACTGAACAGGCCAACTAAAATATGTTTACATGTTGCATTTTGGAGAAATACTCTTTACATATGTATCTTAGGTTGTGCTGTAAACCTATTAGAAAGATATATAAAATAACATTACAGTATGATTTCATTATTTCTACTTGTGTGGGTGGAGGGTTCTAGCTGTTGTTTCATTTTCTACTATATTAAGAGCTAGACAACAATAATACTGTATAATCTACACTCTCTGTTCATGACACAATTGACCAGTTATTGATCTTTACCCTCAATTAACTTTTAGTCTTACTTTGGGTATTATTCCCGTATTGTAGGCAGCTCTCTACAGAAATGAAGTAATTGTCATAGCATAATATATCATTTAATAATATATTAGTTTGGTTGACCTATCTTTTTCAATACTCCCTATTTACAAGTTTGTGTTTATCTAGCTTATAATCTAAGCTTTACATTATTTTATATAAGTTAACAATTTCTCACAATAATAACATAATTTGCTTATAGATATTAAGAAAATAATATAACTTTCATTAAGTTTTAAATTGACAAACTAATCAGTTTTTAAAGAATTAAAACTATATAAAAATTATTTTAAATGTAAGTGCTATTTTTTTGTGGTGCATATAATACTTTTATAACAGCATCTGTCACAAATAATTAAACCAGGCCCAATCAAATACTGCTGATTTCATTTTGAATATTAACTCATTTGGCTCACAATATTTCTCGGTAATGATCATACAGAAATGAGTCTGGTAACATAAATATAATAGCCTAGTAAAAGAAAACCAAGTGGGTTCAAACTTTATTCCAATTAGGACTCGGCTACTTTAAGGTAAAATGTATAAAAAGTTAATTTATAAAATATGTGTTTAAAGGAGAACAATGCAGACGACAAGAAAACATATCTTGCAATGTACAAGACACTCTAAACTCTAAAACAAAAGCTACAGGTAAGTAAATATTTTTTTTTCTGTGTATGTATATGTATAATTTTGAAATATAATTTGCACATTATTAAAACAACTTACAATACTAATATTAAAATCATATCAAGTCTAAAATCAAATTTCCTTTTAATAAAGATTTAAAAAAAACAGTATAGTAACACATTGTAAAACAAAGTAATAACACTTGTATAGGTATTCATGGTTTTGTATTAATATTAAACACATTCTGAACTAACACTATATTTACAAACAATAAGCACATTCATTAATGCTACAATGATATACCTTTGTATCGATAACAAAAATAAACCAAAACTAATAATTGGCATTACATTGCGGCAACCATAACCAACACACTATTTTTCACATGACATGACATTTGAATAACAATAAACATTAGAAGGTTGCATCGAGTATTAACAAACCTACATACATCACCTTCACTTCTTATTAGGAGTTAACCTTGTGAATAAACCATCTCAAAATCACACAATTTACCATCACATCATTGTCATCACCATCTGTTTGGAGCATAATACTCCCTACCGCCTTCTTTCCTCCCACTACCTCTTTCCCTCCCTCCACCTTGGCCCAGTCCTCTCTTCTCTCTTCTACACTTCTTCTTATGCCCTTCAACCATCTATCACTTGGTCTTCCTCTCGGCCTCCTATCCCCCACCTCCATATCCAACATCCTTCTTGGCATCCGTTCCCCCTCCATCCTTCTCACATGGCCATACCATCTTAGTCTTGTCTTCTCTATCCTGTTCTGAACTGGATCTTCTTTTAAAAATTATTAAGAACACCATTACATTTTTTTAAAATAAATGAACATTTTTGATAACATTACAACAATAACCATTCAACATTTATGTTCTGCAAAAATAACTGTTATCAACACACCCACTTCTGTGGCCAAATGGTCTAAATCTTAATTCTCACTATAGATTGGCTGGTCAATGACAAGGAAAGCTGTGTTTGATTTCCGGTCAGGTACACTAAAGGTGTTATTTACTAGTCTATCTCCTTTAAATTCAACTTTCCTTAACCCCAACACATTAGTGTTATTAGTATAAGAGTAATACACACTTACTTATATTCATTACTGTTTCCAGCCTACGGCTTGAGTCAATTTTTTATTTAAGCTATATATGTTCCATTACCGGCTGGCTAGGCCTGTTGTAGCTTCGTATGCCTTATAATCTATCTTAAGACTAAGACAGGCACAACATCCAGTCTCCAGCCATCAATTCATCACTGTGAAAGGGTAAAAACCCTGGGGGTCGGCAAAGCATTGATAAAATTGATGTCAAATTAAATCTTATATTATTTGATAACTCGAATTGTGCCAAACTGGAAAGAAATTGATAGGACTCTAGACTATTGTAAAGCCCATTCATATCTTGTGAAGCAAAATAAATGTTTACTAACAAATATGTAACGAAAGTATTTGCTCTTGATAATATTAAATATTTTATAAGTAATTTGAGGAATTAAAATAATCACATTCTAAAACTAGTAAATCAGAATGGCTGATAACGTCATAGATTCCTTCGTTCAGATTTACTCTTAGATTATACTGCACATGCACATAACATTAAGAAATGAAGAGAACAATGAACATATATAATTAACAGTGGAATATGAAATGTGTATGTGTCGTAAGAACTATAAAAAGAAACAAAATATTTTAACTTGATAAATTGGAATTCAGCTTATGATTGGTCACACCAGGATGAAATCGTTGGCAGCAGCCAACCACAACCTTAGTTTGAAAATATGAAAATGTTGTAGATAATAACGTGTTTGTCTGCTTACCTATTTAAGATTTGTAATATTTTGAAAATTATTTGACTCATTGTTTATATATTTAATAAGTTTTATTAGTTTGTAGGTTAAGTTTTGTTTTATAGTTTAATATTTTTTAGCCAATTTCCTAAGTTTTAACTACTAAATTATTATTATAATGTTGGTCAAACTGGAAATATGCACACTATTTTAAATTTCCTGATAACATGAATTTGATTGTGTGTTAATAAAGAAATATTAGTAATTTTCCTATACAAGCAATTTGAGCTGCAAAATTTTCCAGAAATATGGAGAAACTCCAAGAAGACATTGTTAAAGTGGATGGACAAAGAAAAAGAAGTAAAATGTGGGCATATTTTGAGAAAGGAAATAGAGATGCCACATGCATGCATTGTTCTAAAAAGTTTAAAAAAAACTAACTGGAACCACTTCTACACTAAAACACTATCTTTCTCAGCATTACATAAACCTTAATGAAGAGTTCTTGAAACTGGATGCCATTTTAAAAGATACCACTGTAGCATCCTCATCAGCATTAAAATCATCTCCAAAGCAGCAAATGCCTGTTAGTATGGTGAAGAAGAAATAACTCCTTCCACAAGGAAAAGAATCCAAGGCCATTAGTGACAAAATAGACCGGATGCTTGCATTGTGCCATTTACCCTACAAGTTTGTTGAAGAAAGGGGGCTTAAAGAGTTAAAGGTGCATATTAAACCCAATTATAGAGTTCCATTAAGTAGAACATTTTCAAGATATATCGTTCCCTCACTTTATCAAAGCGAAAAGAAAATGCTAACCAGTGTACTAAGTGAAGATATTGTAGCTGCACAACTAAACACAATTAGTCTAACAACCAACAATTGGACATCTCATGCAGGAGATAGCTATGCATCACTCATTTGCCACTACAGCAGAGACTTTGAATATAAGTCATTTACCTGAAGCTAATGTTGTAGTGCTAGAGTTGCACACAGCTGTTAACATAAGACATACTCTTTCTGAAATGTGTTAAGATTGGCTTAGCCCACCACTAACCCACTTCAATCCTATTAAAGTATTTATTGTTACAGGCAATCCCCGTAACCTGCAAGCTGCTATTAATGGCACTTACTGGACTCAGCAACAGTAGCTTGCTCACACCCTTCTGTTAGGAATAAAGGATGCAAAGACTTATTGCTCAAACATCATTCAAATTATTTCAGAGATTCACGCAATTGTTGGTTAATACATTTGAAGCTCTATAGCTAATGCTTGGTTGCATGCTGTAGAGAAGAGTATGTATGAACTTACCTGAGTTGAAGTTAATTCTGGATGTAGAAACGTGGTGGTCAAGTGAATCTGACATGCTAGACAGGCTTGTTTTTTTTGTTTTTTTTAGAAAAGCTGTGGCTGCATAACTAGCTTCTTCACATTCAGACATCTTCAACAGAATGGAAACTGGGTGGTGGCATTGATGAAGTCATGAAACCTTTTGCTGAAGCTACTAACTAACGAAGGATGTGACAGTGCTTATCCTACAGCATCATTGATAATCCCAATACTCCAATGCCTTGAAGCAACCACTTTTATTTAGTCCATAATCAAAAAATGAACTTTTTACAGCATTGCCTTATTCAAGAAACCTGCTAAAATTGTTAAAAAGTCAGTTCCCACTGTATAAAATGGATGACATTAATGCTTTGTGTACAATAGTTGATCCACAATATTTAGGCAGCTCTATTTAATGAGGAGGATATATTCCACGCTGTAAACCCCCTTCAATAGGAACTTATTTCCTAAGTCTCTCCATAAACACAAGCCAACGAAACCCCAAAACCAGCAGTTTCAACTAGATCATTGTGAGATGATCTAGACAAAGTCTCTTTAACCATAAGCCTACCTATAAATAGTGTGATTGATAAACACAGACAGGTAAAGGAAATTGAGAATTATCTTGCAGCACCACGACTATACAGGCTAAGCAACCCATATGACTGGTGGAAGAAATACAAAGAATATTTCTGAACTGTGGTTTACATAACTGAGAGATTCCTAGCTATTCCAGCCACACAAGTGTCAAGTGAGAGAGTTTTCTCAAACAGTTGGAAGCATTGTGTCCAATCATTGGGAACTATTGTCACATAAGCCAGTTGAAGAATTTGCCTTTCACTAAGGGTGGATGGGATCCTGAACCCTCAGAAAAAGGTTTGGGAATTTATCAACTCTCGTAGGTCACAGGATTGGGGAGGAGGTTATTTTACCGGGGGGGATGGGATCTTGAACACTTGGTAAAAGGTCGAAGAATTTATCAACTCCCATAGGTTGTTGGTCACAGAATTGGGGAAGAGGTTATTTGACCACTTGCAGAGAGACAAACAAGTTGTGCTATGTCTCTCAACAGTTATTTGTTAGGTTCAGCGAGTGAAAGAGCTTGAAAGATTTAGAGAAGGACAGAGATTTATTCTACTATCATTTGGGGTGTGGAAATGATTGGAAGGGGCAGGGGGAAGTAGCTTGCCAAGTCAACCATTTATGAGGGATCAGCGTGTCTATAGTTGGTGAGCCCGGAATGGAGTAGAGTATAAGTGGTGTTAAACAAACACCTTTAAAGGGTGTTAATAAACCTAAGTAGGTTTTATGAGGTTTCAAACCTAGATAATATTTTTCCATTTTTATACTTGGAGCACATTGAAGAGGTGCCAAACATTATGTTTTGTAGTATTTTTTTGCACTCTGCAAATAATTAAAACACCATTTTCAAAGGAATTTAACTAATAAAAATAATTTCCATCAAAAGTGTAATAAAATTAATTATTTGATATTAATTTAAAATTATTTGATTTGATAAAAAATGCTATTCATACTCACCTATTTATTTTATTATGATGTTAGTTTTTATTATTTTTATTACCTTTAGCAATGTATTATTACCCGTTCCAGTTATACGCCTATGTACTAATTACTCCAGTGTGTTAGGAATGATGAAGATTGAATTTAAAGGTGTACCTGCATTTGTGTGGATAGAGTGAGAAAATCTTTAGGGAAAACCACCCTTAGTACACCCGGCCAGAATCGAACTACAATCTCCCCATCGTCATCAGTCTAGTCTATTATGGGAGACTATCTGGCCACCGAAGAGTGTCTTAATAATATTATAACGTTTACAAGTCAAACCATATTAGTTTAGAAATTAATATATTTTTAATCTAAAACTATTCTAATGCATAATTTTAAAATTTATTGTCTCAAATCTCGATATTTTGACTCATTTCCCATCGCGTTCTTATCCCAAAATAAAAAAGTAATTTCCGTTCAGCCATACTTTTTACACAACAACTTATAGGGCTAATATAAAAAACTAATTTTATTTTTATAAAGTGTAACACTTATTTTAACATGTTTTCATAATGTGTATACCTGTTTTTATTTAACAGCATGTTACTATTTAAGTTCAGTGGGTTTTTTTAACTAACTATTTATTTAACAGCATTGATTTACTAGTGTAGCTGTTTTTATAAAGTGTAAGTAGGCCTACCAAGTATGTATTTAACAACAGGTTTTTATGTAGCTAAGCTGTTTTTATTTAACAGTATGTTTTCATAAAATACAGTTCTGTTTTTATAAAGTTTAGCGTTGTTGTTTTTTATAAGTGTAACTGTTTTTATTTAACAGCATGCTTTCATAAAATTCGATAATAATGTTTGCTTCAATTCAAACTTGAAATACCTGCTTCGCAGATGTCTAGTAAACCCACATTTCACCCATGATAAATGTTGTGCCATGCTGGGAATCGAACCCAGGACCCTTAGTTTAGTAGACATACACGCTACCGACTGAGCATAGGTGTCGGATTATAAGGGTAATATGCACTGCTGAAAAGGGGGAGACCTAGGTTCAAATCTAGTTCAGCTATACTAAGGGTGTTTTTTCCTAAATTGTTTTCCCCTTTCCCTTCACACAAGTGTGGGTACACTTTCTTTGAGTATAACCTTCCCAATCCCTAAAACCATTAGTGTAGTTAGTACATAAGTGTATAACCCAAATGGGTCGTAAGGCACGGTGCTAAAAAAAACTCTATCTCCCATGACAATACCTTGTATCAATCAAACCATCTCACATGATAATACCTGGTATCAACAAAAACATATAATCTCACATGTTACTATTTGGTATCAACAATAAACACCATCTTATATGATAATACCTTATATCAACAATAAACACACCACCTCACATTATAATACCTGGTATCAACAATAAACACCATCTTACATGATAATACCTGGTATCAACAATAAACACACCATCTCACCTGATTATACCTGGCAATAATAACACCATCAAACATAATAACACATGGTAATAATAACAAACACTATTTCACATGACAGTACCTGGTAACAACAAAAAACAATAATAACACCTGTTGCTATGATATCATACAAAGTTTAAATTTCACTGTTTTTGTCATTGTTCTATGATAATTACAGAAATAAATCTTCAGGTCTCCCCTCTCTTTTGTTTTCTTTTGCAGGGCTTCTTGATTGTTCAACAAAGCCAAATTATTACCTTTCACAACCACCCCAAACTGGCTGGTTAGAAGCTTTAAGTCCTGATAGAAAGGTAAATATTAATTTAGTGTCTTAAATTAATGTAATTTTGACAAGTCATAAAATAAAACTTAAAAGTTATAAATAATATCATAACAAGTGTATTTTTGATTTGCATTTTTGCATGTATCGCAAACTATTTATTTGTTTATCTAGAAAAAACACCTATTTCTGTCAATAAATAAGTTTATAATACCTAGGGGGTTTGGCATAATTCACTTTACCTTTGCTGTCCTTATCTCAATTTACTGGTGCCCAAGTCAAGGTCATGATGGTGTTCTATAAATAGAACTGTTACATCTAAACATCTTCCTCTCTCCCTCAACCCTATTGGCTCCTTCCCTCAAGCCTATTGAAATAGTGTGTGCATTGCACTTTTTTTTTTTTTTTTTTGCTTACATGCACACATGATGTGCGTGTTGTCATTGTTAGTGCTGTTTGTTTTTAAGCATCATTATGAGTAGAAAACTTTCATCTGAACATCTGAGTCTTCCTTATACAAAAATGGTGGCAATACGATGATGATTTTTCTATAGTAAAAACAGCTTTTGAAGAATGTTTTCATAATACTCAACCTCTAACTCGCCAAGCAATCTATAACCTTAATAAGAGGTTTAAATGAGCAGGTACAGTAACCAATTCACCGCGCTCTGGACATCCCAGGTAGATTTGTACAACTGAAAATCTGTATATTGTGGTAGAAACTCTTGTTGAGTCGCCAGAAATATCAGCATGAGATACAGAAATATCAGATAGTAGTTTTAAAAAAAATGTTAAAAAGTTTGAGAATGAAACCATACATGTAGGCTATTACAAGCCCTGCATGAAGACGATCCCGACAGGTGACTTCAATTCTGTGTGGAGGGCACAATTCGAAACAAGGCGGATCCTGAATTCTCTAAACACATCTTGTGGACCAATCAAGCAACTTTCAAATTGAATGGGCATGTTAATATACATAATTGTGTTTGTTGGGCAACTGAAAATCCACATGTCATTATCACAGAAGAATTAAATGTACCAGGTATTACAGTTTGGGCAGGGTATACATTATTGGACCCTATTTGTTTGATGGAACAGTGACCGCAGTTAACTACCTGGAAATGCTTCATAAAGTAATCATCAAATTGGAGAATAGCCTTATTTTTCAAAACATGAGAAATCGGATTATCTGGCAATAAGATGATAGTGTTCCCCCGCATTTTACTTATTTTCCATATTTTTTTTAATGACACTTTGGCATGTGGATAGGTAGAAGAGGAACCATTGAGAGGCCTGCAAAATTTCCGGTTTTAACCCCCTGTGACTTCTCCATGTGGGGAATAAGGAAAAACAATGTTCTTTCTGTGAAACTGCATGATTTAGGCCATTTGAAAGAAGTTACAGAAGTTAAATTTCAAGAAATGTTTGAACCAGAATGGTGTGATAGACTCTGTAAATCTAAATCAGATAAGTGTTTTAAGTGCATCAAAAACAATGGCACTCACTTCAATCTGTTATTATAACTGGTAAATTAATTTATGTATTTAAGATAATGTTACAACCCCACTCACTCTGTTACCTTTTATTTACGACCATCAACAAGATAAAATTGAGCGGGAGTAAGCTATGGAACAAGTGACAAGGGAAATTATTAGCAATATTTAAAAGCAACAATATGGACGGTTTATTCAAAACAATAACATTAGAACAGAAAACTTTACATGGTCTCATCAATCAAACTGAGATATGTTGAAAACCAAACAAATAGATGATATCTTCATATCTTTAAATTGCGCAGATAACTTAAGAGAGAGTTATAAAACTCGTAATATATCCAATATTAAAATGGGTCAGTTTTGAAGAGACAGAACAACCTGTAATGTTGAATTTAATACAATAAATCAAAAATATTAATATCCATAAAGACATACATACATAAAGACTAAATAAGGGCACCTTCAAAATGTTACCAAAGTGTATTTTTCATATCAAAGAATAAAGACTTCAAAAACGTTAACTTTACATGTTAACTTTCTATAAGAAATTTAAATTACGCAAGAGTTTGGCTAACAGACTTTAGTCAAACTCCCCCGAGACTATCTGATCCTGACAAAATATTAGGAAATGAAAACAATAACCCTACTAGTAAATAATGAAAATATATTAGAAGCAAACCATAGAAAAAGATTAGAAAATATACTAAAGTTAAATATTTTATAATTAATCAAAATGATCAGAAAATTACGTTACATTAAACTATATTTCAAAATGCAAAACAAAAATAAGAAACGCTACCTTAATGTTTACAAAATAATTACTATTATCCGCAATTTCTAAACAATTTACATTAAACTCGTTCAACTCCCAGTCAATTAACACTTGTGGCTATCTAACACTTGAAAAGACTCTAGCGCCCAAGTGGCGACAGACAAAATATAGAGCCTCAATTCAAATTTAACTATCAGGTAAAAATCAATAGATTTAGATAATAGAAAAATTTAAATATCTAACATGACTGACACTAAGAGTTAATTTTAAATCAGAGTCCAATAAATAAATCGCCATAGTTAAGATTCTGATGAAGATATAATATATAAATATTTTATCATAACATTGTCTAGGTCCAGCACAATGTTCCTTGGTCAAGCATTGAAATCAAATAGTCATTTTAGCATACACGCACATCACAATATATAGTAGGTTTCGTCGCAATAGAATCAAGGTGATAGAATTGAACACACGGTCGGTGACGTCAATACAGCTTTGAAAGATCACGTAGACCATTTGTTGTCATGGCTCCATCTGACTTCCAAACCATATCTTCAATCACCTAATGTTTTGAAAGTATTTCATCTCTCTCCCATCAGAGGGCAGGTGAATAGGTGAATAGTCATTCTCTAGTCGTGTCCAATACTTGCCGGCCCATTACATGTTAGCTGAACAGGACGGAGTGGACTTCTTCTTGTTGGAACATCGTAGCTCGCTCGGCCCACTCATCAATTTAGGATGATAGGTATAGGCCAGTCTTGGTGGTTGCTAGTTTCAGAAGATTCAATCGGTAAGTACACGGAACAGTTTTATTATGTTGAAATTGATTATGTAGAGAGAATATTATTGTTTCAGAATTGTTTATTATGTTATAGCAAACTACGTGAACTACAATAGAGAAGAATACTATTGTAGGGATTCTATTAGTGTCATTAATATTGGAGCAGGTAGTATGAATTACAGAGAGTTATGCGTAAATGTCAGCATGGGGGCGGGTCCTATTGTAACATAATTTAATGTAATGTTACAATAAAATAGGATCTCATGCAATTTTGTTAAAGTGACTTATGCCGAACTCTGTATGATTGATTTATATGGAATTGGGAATTTTTGACAGTTGTAAAGCTACAAGGACTATACATAATCTTAAAATTTATAAACCTTTCCATTTATCTAATCAGCAGTCACTTAATTACCTATAAAATAATGTATTGCAATCATTAGGGATGATATGCCAACTACAGAGTAGGGTCTTGATAAAAAACAAACTTCTACTATAGTTTCTTCAAGCATTTTTCACACTTACATCTTTTGATCACATTCACAGTTACGCATGATTTTCTTAATTTTCAGAAATATTCCTTTTTGATATTAAGAAAGACCAAAAAAAATCGCTTGTTATATACTTGAAAAAGTTGGATAGTCACTGAAGCTTGCAAAACATATCTGGTAACACTCCAAGTTTCAGTTACTTTAACTTTTCCAAATATGTGAGTTTTTCTGTCTTTCTCAATATGTAAAAGGAATATTTCCGAGAATAAACTAAATATTTTGTAGCTGTGAAACTGATCAGAAGATGAATGTGGGAGGAATGTGTGAAGAAATGAAGCAAGATGTTTATTTGCTAATTTGTATAGCCTCATCAGGCCAACAGCACACTCTCATGTTTAGTTGACAGTTTATGTTACGCTCTTAGCTTGGCAGCACATAGTCTTGCTCGGTTGACATGGTACACCTTAGTGTTCAATTGACTTGGTAGACACTTCACCTGTCTATTGGCTTGATAGTTCTTTTGACTCCTCCATTAATATGCTACTAAACATCACCAAAAAATCACTAATTGGAGTACTTTGAAGAAATAGCTACTGTCTAAAAAATACAAGCTGACCATTAAAAAATTGATTTCACTACAGTCATGCACATTCATTCACGCTTGTTTTGATTGAAAACCTATTAGTTTAAAACACTTGTTCACACAAAATTAACATTGATTGGATGTATTTTTTAATTAATGTACAAATATGTAGTTTAATTTGTATTTTAGAATCATTTAAGAACAATGAGAAAACTGCTTCAAAAGCTCCAGTTGGGTTCATTGGAAGAGGATGCTGATGTTAGCAACAATGCAGACAAAATGCTTGCAAGACTAAGGTGAATATCTATATTAATGAAACTAAATTAAACAGATTTTGACTTAAAACATTTAGATGTGAATGTTAGGGAAAAAATCTTTAAAAATATGGTTTTAAGTGTGGCTCTCTAGACCGGTCAATCAGTGCTCAAAATGGGTTCTACCTGGAAAGTTATGTAGAAGTTCTAAGTTTTGGTTTCCTTATGTTTTTCAGGGTGCTGAATACAAATTTCCACTTTCCCACCTCGAAAATTTTTGGGGAATATTAGAAAAAAAAATGATTTTTAAAATTTTTTTCTTATAACATAAAAAGATGCACTTTTTGAGAAAAATCACTACAGTAAATCCTCTTATAACGTTGTGTTATGTTCCTGAGAAACGCAACTTTATAGAAAATGAATTTATAAAAGTTTTTTTCCCATAAGAATCAATGTTAAGCATAGGAGTTAGGTTCCAAGGCCCCCAAAATACTTACAAATACATGTAGTATCATATCGCAGAAACAGCTCAGGACAGGAATACATTTAATTTCAGGATGTGGATGGGACTGGCTCATCACTCATAATCTTATCCCCCTCATCTGTCACCATGGTGGCCACTGGTTGAAAGAATGCACGGATAGTTGGTTGCTTAGCGGCACATTTCTTTTCTTTTTAAATTTCCTGGTGACATGTAAGGCCCTCCATGACAGTCCTGTGAACTCTTGCGCTGCGTTCTACATCAGGGTCTTCATCTTTCAACATCTGAAGTCCTTCTTGAATGCGGTGAAATGCAATAGCCATGCTCTTCGTAATAAATGTTCATGAAGGCTTGTCTTCTTCGCTGTCAGATTCAGGGCTTGGATTTTGGGCCAGCTCTTGTAGCTTCTTATTAGTAAGTTCCTCAATCTTGGCGTCCACCACCTCTTTTATGTCCTCCATTTTCAAATTCTGGAAGCCTGCTTCACGAGCCATGTTGAGGAGGTTTGTGTTTGCACTTGGCACAATCTCTTCAAATCCTTTAAAATCTGTGATGCATTCAGGCCATAGATTTCGCCACACCGCATTGAGGCATGTATGGAAAACCTCTTGCCAAGCCTTGGATATGTTGTTGATGGCGTTAAAGAGATTGTAGCTCCGCCAGTACTCCTTGATGCCTTGATGCTGGTCTTGTCTTCACCATCTGTAGCTGCGACAAGTTGCTCAAATGTATGTCGCAAGTAGCATCGCTCGAAAGTGCCAATTACACCTTGGTCCATTGGTTGGATTAGAGCCGTAGTATTGAGAGGGAGGAAAACAATCTTCAAATGCTCATCCAAGTCAGGAATGTCATGAGGATGTGAGGGAGAATTATCAATGAGGAGGAGAATTCTGAAATCTAAATTCTCCTTCGCACAGTACCTCTTCCATGCGGGTATTGCGTAGATTTTCAACTACACACAGAACATGGCACTAGTTATCCACGCCTTTTTATTGGCTTTGTAAATAACGGGACGGTGCTTCTTCAACTTTCCTTTCAAAGCCGTGGATTATCTGATCTGGCAATCAGGAGTGGCTTCATCTTGTAGTCACCAGATGCATTCCCACCTAACAACAGTGTTACACAATCTTTCGCAGCTTTAAAACCCGGTGCTGTCTTTTCTTCCAGTGAAATGTAAGTTCTGGCAGGCATACATTTCCAAAACAATCCGGTCTCATCAACATTGAAAACTTGATTTGGTGAGTATCTGCCGTCTTCAATGATGTTTTGAAGTTCGACAACAAAGGCTTCCGCCAAAATGTTGCCAGAACTTGCAGCTTCACCAGTCACTTTAATATTATGAAAATTGTACCGGTGCTTAAAAACATCGAACCACCCTCGGCTGGTACTGAAAGATTCTTCTTTAGAGCCTTCGCCATCCTTAGGCTTTAACACGTCATGATATAAAAATTTAGCTTTACTTTGAACCATGGCTAAAGTAACTGGGGCACTACATTGGTTCTGAGATTCAATCCACAGCGAAAGCATTTTCTCCATCCTGTCAATGCGTTTGTTTCTTGTATGCCTGACCTTTGTCACACTGAGCCCTGAAAAATTTTTCACACTGCACTTAATTTTCATGGCATTTTTTTCTAAAGTACGAATAGTAGTTGCAGGTAGGCCCAAAGCTGCAGCAATGTCTACACCGCGCTGACCGGATTCGAGTCGCTGTATTACGTCCATTTTAACAGCCAGACTAATTGATCATCTGTTTTTCTTTGCAATTAAAGTGTTAGATAAATTACATGGACGTTTAGACGCCATTGCAAACAGATAACACTCCGCCCCCACCCCCTTTAGCTAAAATAAAAAACAAAATAAGTAAACACACGTTGAGTGCGAACTAAAGACATACAGAGGTAAATTGTAACAAATTTTCTCTAGTTTATTATTGTATGTATGGTTTGTTTTTGTTTTGCAAATTTTTTTTAATATTCCCTAAAATTTTCGTGATGCCAAATTGGAAATTAGTAATCAACACCCCGAAAAACATAAAGGAACCAAAAATCAGAACTTCTCCAAAACTTTCCAGGTAAAAACTACCAAATTACTGGACTACCTTACTGATGTAAAACATGAACTTCTATTAAATCTGAAACTAAGATAAAAGTTTTTTAAACATAGTGCTGGTGAAAATTACAAGAAATATCATATATTGATAAATTTATTAATCATGATTCATGAGTTGTTTGCAAGATTAAATGAAAAAAGAATGATATGGAATTATATAAAACTCTGGAGAGCTAATTGGATAGCTCATACACATCATATATTTATTGAATTCGTTAGAATGCTTATTAAAGGTGAATTGGAAGGTAAAATAGGAAGAGTACCGGTATGTACGGTCACAACTACAGTACTAAGATGAAACATGTTATGGGTGATATTGGGACCAGTAATTACAGTCAACCAAAGGCAAAATCTTTGGATAGTGTACTGTGCCGCGCCTACCTGTCTCTTATTTCTCTCTATTACTATTTATTATACATTAATTCATTATTATTAATTAATTTATTACAAAACATTTATAGTTTAAACTACTGAAACAAATTAAATCATACTAGAAAAGAAATCAGAAATAAAACATCCAAAACAAAATAAAGTGTTGCACCAAAATTAGAATAAAAAAAATAAGTAAGGCACTAAAAGCCGATATCCCCTAGATTCTATAAAAATTAACCACAGTTGAGAGAAAGAGAGGAACAGAGGTCTACAATAGACTTAATCTTTGCCATACGACAGCTGATGGAAAGAAGGTAAGAATATGGGAAAGACTTGGTAATGGTATTTATGGATGAGGAGAATGCATATGATAGCGTGGATTGAAATTAAAATTTGAAAGCGATGAAGGATAGCAGGAGTTTTGTTAAGATGGAGAGTGGGAGAACAGAGTGGTTCCAAATAAAATATTGATTGAAGTAAGGAAGTGCCCTCTACCATTACTATCAGTAATGGTAATGGAAATGGCCATGAACAAATTGGTAGGAAAACTCAGGGATAAAAGAATGATGGTCATCATGTTTGCTGATGACTTTGGTGGTATGGGTGGAGAAGGAAGTGCTAAAGGACTGGAATGAGGAAGTGAAATATTGTGGAATGAAATTTATCATGGCAAAGTGGGAAGTTGTGGTAATGACAAGGAAGAGGATAAGGCCTAATAAAGCTATAAAGTTGGGTGGAGTAGAGCCGAGAAAATTACAGAACATAAACTATCTTGAAAGTGTGATTGAGTCAAAAGGTCAAAGTAGATCGGATTTAATGAGAAGAGGACATCAGAGAGAGTTGTTCTATAGGTGTGTGAGAAAACTGCTATGGAGAATAGAAGTGCCCTTGAAATGTTGTACAGGGCATACATTGTACCCATTGTCACATATGCAGCAGAAACATGAACATTAAATTTAAGATAAGGAAGGTGGAAGCAATGGCAATGCAGTTTATGAGGAGCGTGTTAGCTGTCACAAGGAGAAACAAGATTAGGAATGAAGTTATCTGATAAAGAGTGGGGGTACAAAGAGTACATGAGATAGTAGAGTAAGCAAGTTTGAGATGGTATGGGCATGTAATGAGGATGTAAAAAGAGAGGATGCCAAAGAAAATTCTGGAAATGAAATATTTAGGGAAAATACTGCAAGGGGGGAGGCCAAGAAAGAGATAGGAGGATGAGATAACAGAAAGTGTACAATTGAGAGGAGACATATGGAAGAAATTAAAGGAGGAAGATGGAGGCATTTTTATTAAACTGACCTGGACACAGGCTGGAAACAGTTGATGATGATGATGGTGGTGGTGGTGGTGACTATGATTATGATTATGATTTGTAATTAACTGATTGGATGAACATTTTTGGGGACTAAGACCCAAAATGCAATTTTAGTCTTACAAAAAGAGATACTTTTTTTTGTGATGTTTTATCTAAAGGTGCTTATACACTATCAGTTAAACTGTGCAGTTTAACGTTGTAATATAACTGAACAATAAACTGTACTGGATGTTATCTGGCAAAGCACAGCTTTCCCATCAGGTCCGTTAGTTGTTTTTTTCAGTTCTTATGTTTTATTGTGTGATTATTTAATATGGTAGATAAAGACAAAACAAGGTTGTAGCTTGTTATTTACTAGCTGCATTGTCAGCTATAATGTTATCACAACCCTCCCCCTCATAGTTGGTAATAAATAAAATTATAGAATATTAGGAAAATGATAGAGCACAAATAAAAGTAAAAACACTAACACATATTTACACACACACATCAATATGTTGAAACTATTATAGCATCTTCCTCAGGAAGTAGTAGTAGACTGAACAGGATGTTGTCTTCAGTGATGCCAACTTGACTGGTATGGATGAAAACTTCTCTAGTGTAGTTGAAATTCTTTGAATGTTTCTCTATTACTCTATGGGAGGTAGGTGGTGCTTGTGTAGCCTCTGGGTTGAAATTAGCGAATATTTAGGTTGGGTGGGTTTCTAGACTTTGTGATCCATTGATGTGCCAGTTCCCATCTTCTTAACTGAGACAAATTACATTGTGTCTTGTTAAATGATTTAACACCTTGACATTGTAGTAGTCCTCAAAGTTGAGGTAGAGTTAGGTTGAGTGGAGGCATGTGCTGAAACGGGTTTATCTGGATTCTTGATTTTTGTGTCATGGTGGTGTCCATTCATTCTTTTACGTAGAGTTTCGGTGGTGAGGCCAACATATTGTGCAGTACATTGTTGGCATTCTATTTGGTAAATTAGGTTACTGGACTCAAATGTGTGACTGCCTTTGATGGTATGGATGGAGTTGATGTTGCTAGAGAAAGTAGCTGCTGGATTATGTATTTGGCAGGTTTTGCAAGCGGTTTTGTTACAGGGCTGAGAGCCTTGTTGTGGTTGAATAAAGGTTGTGTCATTTTCAGTTTTGAGTTTAGGGTGTACCAGAAGATTTCTGAGTGATGGAGGCTGTTTATACACAAGGACGGGTGATTTTTTAGAGTATTGTTGGTACGGTTGGATGCTTCCAATATGTGAAAACCTGACGCTAATATTTATTTTGTTTATCTTTTGTAGGCCTGGATAGTACTTTGTCACTAGAGGTATAGTATCTGGTTTTTCAGGTTTGGGTGATTGTGGAGTTTCAGCAAGTCGAAGTAGGTTTAGGGTATCCTCTCTCTGTAAAGGCTTCTTGGAGGTTTTCAAGGTGGTTTTGAAGACTTTCTGGATCGAAGGAGATGCGATGAGCCTGTATGGCATAGATCTTTTAGTGTTGAATGGATGGCAGCTATTAAAATGCAGATATTGTTGTCTATTAGTGGGTTTAAGATGTACCGAGGTTTTGAAGTGGCCATCTGACAGCCTAATGTCCACATCAAAAAATGTTGCCTGGTCGTGTGATTGGAGTGATTTGAGATAAACTTCAGAGCTGAAAAGGAGTTTAGTTTGTTTGAAAATAGGGTTATATTGTCTTGGCCAGCTGTCCACACCATGAATATGTCATCCATGAAGCAAAGCCAGCAAAGCGGTTTGTTGGTTTGGCGGTCAAGAAATGTTTTTTCTAGTTTGCCCATGAACAGATTGGCATACGAAGGTGCCATCCTTGTACCCATCGCTGTGCCTTTGGTTTGAATGAAATGCTGATCCATGAATTGAAAGTTGTTCTTTTCTAGTATAAATGTAGTGAGATCCAGAATAAATGATGTTGTATGTGTGGTATTGATCAGACACTTGTTGAGAAAATGGTCCACTGCAGCCAGGCGATGAACATGGGGAATGTTGGTATACAACGACACAATGTCAATGGTGACAAGTATGGTGCTTTGAGGTAAAGGTTGGAGAAGGCTATTGAGTTTTTGAAAGAAATGGTTGGTGTCTTTAATGTGGGATGGTAGTTCGGTAACAAATGGTCACATCTGTAAGTCGACATAAGCTGAAATTCTTTCTGTAAGTGATCCGCAGCTGGAGACAATAGGCCTTCCTGGTGGTGGTATGGTATCTTTGTGAATTTTGGGAAGCGTGTAGAAATTTGGCTTTATTGGGTTTTTTTGTAAAAGAATCTATACGATGGGTGGAGAAAGGTTTTGTCGCTTGGTCTCTTTAGTGATGAGTTCTTGAACCTGGTTGGCAAATTTTATAGTGGGATCATACTCAATTTTCTGGTATGTGGATGAGTCCGAAAGCTTTCTGTGTGCTTCTGCAATGTAATCATATTTGTTAATTACTACTGTCATGTATCCTTTGTCGGCCGGTAGTATTAGGGTGCTCTGATTTTGTCATATGGATTCTATGGCTTGGCGGTGTTCACAGGTTAGTTTGTGGGTTGTGGGGAGCGTTTTGTAGAAACCCCTCATAGTCATCCTCACGATGTTTTGCGTAGGCGTCGATGAGAGGGCCATTTCTGACTAGCTTTTGATGACTTCATTGGTCATGTCATATCGCCCTACCATTTTTCCCTGCTGTTCAAATTGAAAAACCCAGAATAGAACTTTACTCTTTGATGCTAATAGGAATAAGGAACTTAACATGTTAGTGATCTTATTTTGAAAAATACTTTTTATATATATTTTTTATTATTTGAACTTGGCAACAACTAAACTCATTCTAAACTATGAGGGGCTTAAATTTAACTATTCTTCGATTTATTTTATTTTTTTATGCTTTTAAACCTTTTTTTATCCAAGTTCAGATGATTTATTCACAAGTCAGAATTATTTAATTGAATCTTTGTGTGCTCTCATGCACTTTATTTTTATTTGCCATATACTTACAGTTGTAGTTAATCCAGGCGTAACTAATAATGTTTGGTATCATTTTCAAGTTTGATGCTATTGTGAAAAACATAGGATGTTTCTAGTATGTTAGTTTATTGTAAACTTGGTAGCTAGGTTAGAAAATAAATAACTATTTTTGTGTCTAGCTTATCCCCGCCTCACGGGTTATTATTTGAGAATAATGATGTTTCTAATAATCATTAGATCCAGGGGTATAGTTATGAGCAAAACTCTACTAGTTATATAAAAGTTATGTTTTATTATTAGTTATTACGGAAATGTGATATGTATAGGTTTTTAAGACGGCCTTAATATCATGTGTATATAGTTATCTTTTGAACGCCTTAGTCCTAATGTTTAGATGATAGGTTGTATCCATGCTTACATTCTAATTTGCATATAGTTTGCAATAATCACTTTTGTTTACATTTGAACTGGTAATGTTTCCTTATGATGAATATGCTCTAATTTAGTTGAATGCGTTTTGAACGCTTTAATTTAGTATTGGTTTGTATACTTATGTACATATATTGCTTCCTGACAGATATTGTTGAACTATCTACTATTGCGCATTGTCCACAATTTCTAAATATTATATTGTTTACCTTTTGAGTCTTATTCACTACTATGATAATAAAACGGCCTTCAGGCCAAAGTTAATTCCATGTCATTTGCTATGCATTTACATTAAGCTAAATTCTAACTCCCTCAATGTCAATAGTTGAATCAACTATTTTAACTGAAAGTTAAGATAGCTAGGTCTGGATACTTCGGCTTGGCATGTTTGAGTGTGGTTACAATAAAGATCTCTGGTGATCTGTTTTTGTTTTTTTTAATTCTTTGTCTTGCAACCCTTACACAATGGGTTGACACCCATTTGCTCAGTTCTGAGGCCTGCATTATTATTTGTACAAACTGCGCAGTTCATACAGTTTTTTCTTCAGGTATGATGTCACACTGTAAAATCGGTCAGTTTAACAGATAGTTTAAATAAATAAAGAGTAAATAAATACCAAGTAGAAGCATTTTGAACTTAAGAAGAACAAACCAACCATGGAAAACTCATTCTGAAGAATTTCTATATATTTTTACACATTTCACTAAAGAATTCAATAACCTATCTACAAATCAATGGTAATCGTTGATTCTTTATGGAATTTCACTGTATTTTTACACATTTTTGACCTGTCTTTCTATCCTCTAACTAATTTTTCTGATCTTGTGATGCGTTTTCACCACATCCATTCAAACTGAGAATGTAAACTTTTCTGAACTCAAATCTTACTATTTAAAGTTAACATAATGATAGCCTCAAATTATTAGCAAATAATAACTAATTACTACTAAAAAATATTACCTCCATGATGGATTTGAACTTATGCGTCCCCATCTTAAAGATGATGGTGGAAAATTGTTGAAATAATTGTTAAATGTTGTACTTACACTTATTTTTATGAATTTAACTAATAAATTCATCCAATTAAAATATTTTTATTTTTTAATTCACATTTAAATGTTTCTCTTCATCACCAAAGCCACATTGATAGAGGTTATAAGAGTGTAGCTGTGTATTTCATCGTAATTTGAACTGTCTGTATCATTACACTATTTGTTTATTTTTATTGTCTCGAGATATTTTATTTTGTATGTTTGTGAAATAGACACCTAATCCTGATATAATTGCCTATGTTCTTCAAACTATGCTGCAATATAAACATATCAACATTAACACACTTAGTAATCTTATCTTATTCAAGTAATCCTAGCTTCCCATTAGCCTTGATTCTTCATTGTACCTAGTGATCCAGCTTCAGATCTAAGAGCCTAAGAATCAGGTCAGGTTTCACCTGGAAGTTTCAAGATTCAAGATCAAGTCTCCCTACATTAATGAGTTGGGTGAATAATTAGCCTGTATCCCACAAATAAATAAATTTACTTTGAGAACTAGTTATTGAGACCACTTGCTAATTAGACATGCTTGATATCTAGCTAGTTAGAGATTTAGCATTTTAAGTTCAAAAGCAGGGGGGTTTCACAATCCAATAGGAATTTGAACAGTATTTTGTAATATGATCAAGTCAGGATTTAATTTACAATGCCATCTTTCCTGTGCTTAGTTTCTCCTTGTCTTATGGCATGTTAAGTCACCATACCATCCTGTCTAATCATGTGTTGTAGAGTCAGTCCAGTATTTGTTTGTTGCAGTAGGAGCTCTGAATCTGCAAACAGTTCCCACCTTGATGCACTATCCACCTCTGTTACATGGACACCTACACCAGGACATCGACACAAGGTGCATTATAACTCTAGTTTCACTAAACTCTATGTGTATATAGTGTAGTTCATTTATTATTTCTTTTAACTGCTTATTGTGATAAAATAAACTTCTGTTTGGGCCCATAAAGCAAAGTTGAATTATTAATTATTATCTTTGATTTACAGATAGTATTGATTATGCCTGGAAAATAAAACTAGTTTACTAAATTACTCAATATTTACTAAAAGTGTAATTGATATTTATAAACTTAAACAATTAAATGATTTAAAGATCAACCATATTAAAGTAAATCGATAGATTATTTTTATTTATCATTTAGATATTCCTTAGTTCAAAACACATTCACACATATAAGTTTTGTAACTTTTAGTTGTTTTATCTGATTACATTTAAAAATAAAAATTTATTCAGTTTAACTTTTTTTTAATAACATAATGATCATTATTTTTTAATCATTTGACTTTCTAGATAAGCTATCTTTGTATCCTAATTAAGAATTTTTCCTGAGTAACATTTTAAAATTGCATCCAATTTATTAAAATGCATTTGAGAATTCAAATAAGTTTATTGGCAAATGTAAATGTTGTAATTAAACAAGATGTTTTAATTTAAGAGGCACTACATACAGGAAAAATACGAGAAACCTGGAAAAGTCGGGGAATTTAAATGCTTGGACTAATTCTACACCTAAATATTTAAACAAAAGTGAAAGATTTGGTTTCTCAATGCTGACAAAATGCACTGCCTAGATATGGCAGTCAACTTGAGATGGTTGTATCAGGGTTAGTTTTGTAAATCATTTATAAGGACCAGAAATGATGTCTTAAACATTAAATAAGGAAGAAAGAACTTAAAATAATGTTAGGATTATTTTCGAAAATATGTGATCAATGTAATTTACAATTTGCCATGCACCGAGGAAAACTGTAAAAAGCTTATTTCAAATTTAAAAAAAATCTGGAAATCCGTGTAAAGTCAAGGAATTCTAAAATAAAAGTTTTATTATATTTGGAAGAAGGTATAAGAAAGGTAGATAAAACATATAAAAGGGACAAACACAATATGGCTCTTAACTGAAAAGAAGAACACAATTCACACTTACATTGTTGACATTGGACAAAGAGGTAATGGTTGACTACTAAAGAAAATCTATCGTCACCGCCCAATCCCTCGACCTAGGTTTCATTCCCATCAAGGAGGAGTGTGAATCGCACAACGCAACCTCCTAAAAGAGGAAACAAAAAAACACAAAAGGTATAAAATGGAAAATTGTAAAGAATGATACGACAGATAAATAGGAACATGTAAAAGGTATAACATAAAGGACAAACACAGGAAAAGGACATTGGATGTGAATATATAAAATATCTCTCTAAGGAAAACCTCTTTTCCTCTATGAGGTAATTGTTTTATATTTTGAAGAAGGTATAACAATGGTGGATAGAAACATATTAAAGGGATGAACACAATATGGTTTTTAAAATGAAAAGAAGAACACAGTTCACACTTTACATTGCTGCCATAGGACAAAGAGTAATGTTGACCTCTTATTAAAAAAAATCGATTATCACTGCCCAATCCCCTGACCTAGGTTTCATTCTATCAAACTCATCAAGGAGGAGTGTGAAACACACAACACAACTTTCTAAAAGAGGAAAAGTTTTGGAGGCAACATGTATTAGTTATCAGTATGACTTCAAAAGATGTAATATAGTATGGTTTTACTTTACATATGGATAACTAGGAACAAAACAGATGAAAGAAAATCATAAGGAGCTGATATTTATTTATAGAAACAGCAAATCACAAATACACAAGCTAGCTACAACTAGTTAGATATTTTCTGTTGTTTTTGTGCAATATCTTCCTGCTGGCTGGCCACATGTTGCTTTGGAACCCACATCTCATCTTATTCCAAAGGCAACAGGTCTACCTCCCACCTCATTTTGTATTGATAATGGTGATGGTTTATTCTAATCTAACAACACCTTATTTTAAAATTGTTTAGAGATTGATTCCCTAACCCCTATTTCTATGGATATATGGATCCCCCCAGTTAAGAACTCCTGGCTTATAGGAACCTATAATTATATTGAAACTAGATAATCACCCTAACGGTTAAGATCTATTTGTGTTCATGACACTTCAAATGATAGGCTAGAGGCCTTTGTGTTTTTTTTATAAAGATAGATATTAATTTAAGATGTATAGAAATATATTTCGCAACAACACACCCTTTTTTTTAAATCCACTACTGTTTCCAGCCTGAGGTTTGGGTCAGTTTTTTATTCAAGCCATATATTATCCACTACCAGCTTGCTAGGCCTGTCCTAGCATCTTATATGTGCATAATAATCTAACTTAAGTCAAGGGACAGGCACAACATCCAGTCTCAGGTCATTAATTCATCACTGTGAAAGGGTAAACCCACATTTCAGCCATAATAAATACATTTTTTGGCCATGTTGGGAATTGAACCAGGGACCTTTAGCTTAGTAGACAGACACGCTACTGACTGAGCTAAGGTGTCAAATAACCAACACATCTATGATGAGTAAAGACATTCATGTAAATTGATAATTAATTATTTATAGGTGTCTTAACTTTATGAATGAGTAACTTGTATCTCATTCCTTCTTAAACTTTGCTCTTTAGAGCACAGCCTAACTTTGCCTGCAAAACCGCCCTTTTTTTTATATCCCTTCTTCTTTCTTACAGCCTTGAATCCTGATCGCTGGTATCTGTGTTCAATATTTTGTCACCTTATAATTGTAAGAAGCTACAGGAAAGGTGGATGGAAAACATATAAAAGAGAATGAACACAATTTTGCTTTTACAATGTAAAGAAGAACACAGTTCACACTTTACATTGCTGCCGCTGGACAAAGAGGGCTGCCTCTTTAAGAAAATTGATTGTTACCACCCACTTCCCCAACCTAGGTTTCATTCTATCGGAACTTGTCAGGGAGGAGTGTGAAATGCACAACGCAACTTCTTAGAATAGGAAACCTTTCCTGTAGCTTCTTCCAAATATATATTACAAATTACCTCAAAAAGTGAAAAGAGGTTTTCCTTAAAGAAATATATTATATTTTTGTCACCTTATAAATCATTTGCTACACTTATGAGGCTTGAACCTTTTGATACCAACTCTTGTGCCTAGCCTCAAGTTCAAGCCACATTACAATACTGATATTTAATTATGATATCTTGCACAACACGCCCAATTAATCACAACTCATTTTCAATCAGATTAGGATAGTATGTCTTTCTTATGTATTATGACAAAAAAAGTAACAAAATGTATATAAACTTGAAATTGGTGCATAAGGTTATAAAATGATGTATCTAGTTCCATATTGATATTTGTATTATTTCATACTCCTTCCTTGTAAGAAAATTTGTTTAGTTTATAAATATTATGACTAAAATGTAGTTGTCTTTTTACATCACTCACTGCTTCTTAAGACATCAAAATATAACCCTAAAATATCATTGTACAGTAAGTCCTGCTATAACATGTTATATTACAAATTTGTTTTATTGCAATGTTGTTAATAGTCTGTGACCCTCTTTTTAATTACCATTTTCTCCAACTAGTTACAGCGTTGTTTTTCAGCCAAATGAATCGTCCATCAACCACCCGATTTCCACCCACACTATGTAATGAGCCATGCAGGCCATATCACATATCCTTCTCCTCCTCCAATCCAAACCTTTGCGGTTATTGTTGAGTGTGGTGTTGTAATCATATTTTCTGTTAGCTAATTTCTATTTGTGCGCCTGTCTAATGTTTATCTTTATTTGTGTATGTTTATAGATTATTTGTCTTGCTATATAGTTTTATTTTTTTTGTCAAGTGCCACATGAGAGGTAAGAAACTATGAATGCCAAGCCAGTCCTGTCCACATACTGGAACTAAATGTCTTGTAGATTTTTAGGCATTTTGTAGATATTTTGGGGCCCTTGGCCTTGGGACCCCTAGACTTAACATTGATTTTAATGGTAAAATTTAACTTTTATAACTTTGTCTTTGATAAAGTTGTGTTTTTAAGTAACTTAATTCAACATTGTATCAGAACTATTGTATCATATATAGTTGGTTTAATTAACTAAACTAAAACATATCTCAGTCCGTTCAAGCCCAACACAAACTTTTTTAGCTATGACACACTTCTTCCACCCAAATATAAACTAATATATTTTGTGGAGTAAATTGTTGATTTTCATGGCCTTATGCAACAAAAATGACTACCTCTGTGATCTAGTGGTCAAAACTCTCGGCTACAGATCCAAAAGTCCCTGGTTCTATCTTTGGGGCTTCAAGGTTTTCTATTAAGCAGTGGGTCTAGAAAGGGGTCAACTTAGTTAGCCTCAGGAGGACACTTGAGGAGCTATTGAATGAAAAAGTAGCTGATTGGTTTAGAAAACTAAGATTATTGGCCAAAGGGTTTACTGTACTGGCCACGTGACACCCTTTGTTCACATAACAGATTGTGTTCACTTGGCTCATGGATAAATTACAGGATGACGCCATGGAGCTATACAACAAAATTAAAATTAATGTCTACATAAATGTCAATAAATAATAATTGTCACTCACACAGAACTAAGTGTAACTACTCTTTTTTGGATGTGAGGTGTATAAGATCCCTCTTGCATACACTCTCGGTTAATACTTGGTGTTACAGCATCAGTCTTCGTATTTTACCCCTATATTCACTTGCACGAGAGAAATAGTTTTTTGTGCTAATCTTGCAGATTTGGGAGCCTGTGAGACCTGGAAAAAATGCCGGGAGTGTCAATCCTTGAGAAAAGAAGACAACGGGTAAAATAAATAAATATTGTTATGTTAAAACAACATGTTCATTAAATATTGTCTATAGAGACAAACAAGTTAGGGAGATCTGAGTGGTGGGCTGGTGGAGGTAGGGAAATATTGAAGCAGAAGTCAAGATATAAATAAGCTTTGAAAATATTGGTTGCATAGAACAGGTTAGTGAGGCTTTATTTAATTAGACAATAAGACAGAAAAGTTGGAGAGATATACTAGTTCTATAAATAGAAGACAGAAAGTAACAGATACTTTAATTAAAGATAAGCTGTTGTAGATCATTAAGGGAAAAAGATAAGTATAAAATACTATGTGAACTAACAATTGAATTGTTATCAATGTTTATAATTGAAGTGGATCATTACTTGTATTATTATGGTTAGTTACAATGGTTTATGAGCAGGTTGATATCAAATATTTAGTTTTAATAATATTAATTATCGCTTAATGGTTTGGAAATGTATAGTAAGAAAGGGTAGAAACACTGTACAATAGTGTAAGTTAAGTGATAGTGAAGGAAGCGGACCTGAAAGGATCATTAGGTTAGGCTTAAATAAAAGCAAACACATTTCTCCTTTCATGGTGTCTTGCAATTTTCACACTTCCATGGCTACATATTGATTTAATTTTCAGAATTATTTATTTTTCATTTAAGGAGAAACATATTAACACAAAGAAAGATATCTATCTTTCTATATAAAATATATAAAACATAAAGAAAGATATATACCCACTCTATGTTTTATACGTGTGATTATATGAAAAAGGAATAATTCAGAAAAATAAAACCATTTGTAATATTGTGAAGAAGTTGGAAGTGTGAAAAATGTAAAAGACATGAAGAGAGAAGTGTGTTTGTTCCTATCTATACCTAACCTAACTATACTTTCAAATCTTTATGGTAATAAAATGAATTATTCCCTAATGGCTAAGGAATGTATAATAAGACAGTGTAGAAAGACTGTACAATGGTATAAAGTAATTGATAGTGAAGGAAGTGAACCTGGAAGGATAGTTAGGTTAGGCCTGGATATAGAAACACACTTCTCTCTTTATTTCTTCTCTTCTTTACTTCTTAGACTATTGCACTATTACATTTCACACAGCAAAAAGTAATAAAATCCTTTCGTGCCAACAAGGATATAATTATTCTGCCTGCCGATAAAGGATCCACTACAGTTGTTCTTAATCGCTCGGACTACATTACTGAAGCATTCACCCAGCTTTCGGACATGTCCACTTACAAGCTCCTTCAAAAAGACCCCACAGAAGACAGAAACAAATAAATTAAGGAATATGTACAGCGCGAGGGCCCTTGCCAGAAACTTTCACCTAAGTCAATAATGTTAATTTCCACTGATAAACCTCAAACTTCCGTACTCTACCCTCTTCCCAAAAATAACGAAGGAATCCTCCCATTGCCAGGACGTCCCATTGTCTCTGGATGTGGTTCCCTTATAGAAAGACTACCTGACTTTCACCTACAACCCTTGGTAAAATCACTGCCATCATACATTCAAGATATTAAACATTTCCTAAACCACCTGCACAAATTGGTGAACTACCCCCGAAATCTTTCTTAGTTACATTTGATGTCACCGCTCTATACACCAACATTCCCAATACTCATGGCCAAGCTGCAATTGAACATTTTTTAAATTTCAGACCTCAAAATTCCACACCCACCACTTCTTTCCTGCTTGAATTAGCCAGAATCGTTCTGGAAAAGAATAGTTTCTGTTTCTTTGACAAACATTATCTAAAGATCAAGGGAACTGTTATTGGTACGCTCATGGCCCTCTTCTATGCCAATCTATTCATGGGGCGACTGGAAGAATGTTTCTAGGTTCTAGATTCATCAAACCATTAGTATGGCACCGATACATTGAAGATATTTTTATGATTTAGACACATTCGAGAGAGATGCTCAACAACTTTCTGTGAGAACTTAACAATTTTAGTACTCTCAAATTCACCCACAATATTTCACTACAGCATGTCACCTATTTGGATGTTTATGTCTTCAATGAGAACAATTATATTCACACAGCAGTGACCCTTCTTACACTAAGAAGTCTCTCCCCTACATTCTGGCTATTAGGGCCAAACACATATTTTCAGACACTGCTGACCTCACTCAGTATTGCAATAAACTTTCCTCAGCATTTCAAGAAAGGTGATACCCTTCAACTCTCATTGATACTCAAATCTTCAGATCCATCTCATGATTCGACAATTCTCAAACAAACTTCTGATGACATACCTTTCACTACCAAATACTAACCAGGACTTCAAAGAATCAACACGATCCTCAAGAATGGTTACAACTTTCTAGTTTCCTCCACTCAGATACAAAACCTTCTCAGCTCTCCACCAAAATTGCCTGACCCCAACAAAATCTTCACCTCAATCAACACAGCAAAAAGCCAGGCCTCCACCGTGGTTCGGATTCCACATTAAACTGTAGGTCCTTCATTTCATCTCACAATCACCCTACCATTACACATTAGCGTAAGTGTGTATAACCCGAACGGGTAGTAAGACGCGGTGCTGCTAATAATAATAATAATAATAATAATAATAATAATAATAATAATAATAATAATAATAATAATAATAATAATAATAATAACAACACAGCAAAAGGTTCACACCCATGTATGAACGAACACCTGCAAGATCCACCCACCCTGCAAGACCTTCGATAGTAAGAACACCAAGAAGCAATATCCCATCCACGGCCATTATGACTGCAACACATCCAAATTAATCTACCAACTCCAATGTAATTTTTGTGAGGCTGAATACATTGGACTCACAACAGGACCTCAGAATACACATGAACAATCACTGTTTTGATACCAAGTACAAAAATTTAGATAAACCAGTTTCTTCCCATATTAACATCCACAATAAGGACTTTGATTCCTGCTACACCACCAGAGTACTCAAAGCATTCCTTATAGCCAATTGCAATGACTCTCAACTTAGGCAATGGGAACTTGCACCTCAATGGGTAACCAAATCAAGACTACCCTCTGGTTTAAATCTGAGAGCTATCTTTGGATTCACTCTAAACAAACATTGAATATAATCACTGGAAAAGTGTTTTACTAACAGAATAAAGTGAAGATATATTATATTTATCAGTAATTATGGGATTCAGAAATTTAAATAAGGCAGGTGATACAAAAAGTGCTGTGAACAGGGTCACATATAATAATAAATCAAGCAGCGAAGAAGATGGTAGAGAGTTAGGCTAAGGTGATTGTATTACAAGCTTATCTATCATACATTAATGAACAATTAAAGTGGTTTTGTGGTGTCAATGTGTGATATTAAAAAAAATTATTTAATTAAATTTAAAACAATAATAGATTCAAGTAAAAGTCAAAAAGCTTAATTTAAATGCTGCATATATAGCCTATTTTTATGCACATTTAATTAATACCACCATTTACAATTATGAGAAAAAATGTTAATATTTTCATTAGTACTGCTTATATCATGCACAATTTATCAAACTTTTAATTGAACAACCATTTTTATTTACTTCCCGCCTCCCCTTGCCTTCTTCCCCCCTTGATGCCACCAGGTTTCATCGACAAGACATTCTTGGCCTTATAGGTGGTGGCTGATATTTAACAGACTTCTGAGGTTGGGGTACCATGTGCGGTCACATTGCCTCAATGAGATTATGTGGTGTCAGTAAACGTGTTTTACTAACTTTAGCCTAATTAACCAGACCATGGTGACTATAATAACAATTTCCCTTCAAGAAAAATACCTATTGTACTGCCACAAATCAAACCTAGGACATTTAGTTTATTAGCCAGGAACGCTGAGCTCTATACTAAGAGTCTGGCCTTTTTATTTACTATTATATAACTAATTGACAAAATAACATTATATTAAATTTAGTACAAAATGAAAAGTTTAGTAGGCAAAACACTTATTTCCATAAACACACATCTTTGGATATAAAATACAACTTTCCCTAAGTTCACCCTTCAACTTGTTATTAACTTGATTGACTCTAGTCATCAGAACCAATTAATTCGTGAAAACTCACCTATTGCTTGTTGCTCTGCAGACAAAAGAACAACAACTTGTGTTAATTAATAGCACAAATAACCCGCCTCTGTGGCGTAGTTGGCTAACGCGCTTGTCGTGTTGAGCCCGACTGCTGAGGACGGGGAGATCGAGGTTCAAATCTTGGTCGGGTGAACTGGGGGCGGTTTTTCCTAAAAGGTTTTCCACGCTCCCTCCACGCAAATGCGGGTTCACTTCCTTTAATTCAACCTTCCCAATTCCTAATCCATTAGTGTAATTAGTACTTAAGCGTATAACCCGAACAGGTAGTAAGACGCGGTGCTAAATAATAATAATAATAATAATAATAGCACAAATAAGTTACGCCTGAATAAATGTGATTTACATTGATGTTGTTACAGTGTTTCATTTTTCATAAAACAATATCACTGAGAATAATATCCATCAGACTCTGATACCATCCCAGCCAGTGTGTGGTTGAAAACACTCTGTATTAATTTTGTATTCAACCTAAATCAGAATTTATAATATAAATAAATAATATGTTTGTTGTTAATTTTTGTATTCCAACTATATTACACTTACTGGAAGAGTGGATGTGAAAATTATGGAGGAGTGGAGTACAGGAGTTGAGGAAAGGATTCCCCTTACATTGAAAGTGAAATGATGAAGGGAGGACAAATGGTTTATGGGGTGGGAAGGGGATCAGTGAGAGGAGGAGGAGAACAAACCATTAAGGAGAAGTTTTAAGAATAGGAATGAGGAAACAGAGGAAGAGTATAGGAAGAAGAATAGAAGAGTAAATGTGGTACAAGAAGCCAGGAAAGATTGGATGCAAAAATGGACAGAGATGGTGGAAAGGAGTAGGCTGTATAAGGAAGTAAGAAGTTGTTCTATAGCCAGATAAGAAACAGGAGGGGAGAGAAAGACAAGAAGCTAGAATGATGCTGAAGGAAGAACAATGAAGACAGGAGGAGGAGAAGAAGAAAAGGAATTATGGATGAGATATTTCGATAAGATGTTCAACCCTGAAGAGAAAGGGTGAGAGTGAAGCAGAGTAACATGAATGAGCAGAAGAGTTGGAGAATACATAAAAGAGAATTAAACTGTGAAAGGCTTTAGGTGTGGATGAACTAACTGTGGAAATGATAAGAGTTGCAGGAGAAGCAAGAATACAATGGTTATACAGGATGCTGAGAGTGATATGGATGGATAACGGGGTATCGAATGACTGGAAGAAGGGAATTATAGCATATATTTTAAGAAAGGAAACAGGAAGATGTATACGAATTTTAGGGGAATAACCTTGATATGCCACTGTACAAAATAGATGAGAAGATACTGAAAAATAGAATAAGAAAATGAAAGTACAGTGGAGAGAGGAGCACCACAGATTTAGGAAATGGAGGTCTACAATAAACTTGATCTTTGCTGTACGACAGTTAATGGAAGTAAATATGAATTTTGGAAGGGTTTAGTAGTGGTATTTATGGATTTGGAGAAGGCTTATGATAGTGTGGATGGAAATAAAGTGTGGAAAGCAATTAGGTAGGTTTTGGTGGAAAGATACATTGTAAGAAGAGTGAAGAGTATGTAGAAGGATAAAATGAGTTGTGCTAAGACGAAGAAGGGGGAAATGAAGTTACAAATAAAAATTTAAGTATAGCAGGGGAGTGCTTTCTTTGTGCTATTATTTGTTTAAAAATGAAGTGGTCCAATGGCTAAATAATTATATAATAAAGGAAATTAATAAAACTAAAGAAAAAGGAAAAATAAACTACTAAGAGTAAATTTGATTAAGAAAGTCCATCTAGGGAAAGAGGAAAAATTTGGGAAGAATCCGATGCACAAAGGTGACATCTTCTTCCTTTATTCTGTCTTCTATAGTAGAAATAGTCACACATTTTAACACAAATAAAATAGTACTTCGGCATGGTTGCCTTTATCAACCACAAAGAAAAAAGAAGAGAGTACAAATAACACTGGAATACTTAATTTTGAATTTAAAGAAAGACTTTTAGAAACACATTGTGCACTGTTTTTGAGAGTAAAGATAAATTTCTTCTCTGTGGCTAGTATTTATATAGACCTGTTTAGTAATAATAATAATAATAATAATTTGAAAAATGTTATTCTTATAGAAAGAACCTATCTTCTGTTGAGGGCTGGTGGTAATCTTGGTTTCGTAACCATTAGTGGGCCAGTTCCCACTGTCTAAGTTGAGAACTGTTGCACTGTTTGGGAAATGCTCTTAATATTTTGGTTTGAAAGTCCTGGTTGTGGGTACAGGCTTGTCCGGATCATTGTGGTTTGTGTCAAAACGATGATTGTTCATTCGCTGAGAGAACCTGTAGAAAGGCCTATATATTTTGCATAATATGATTTCCACTGTAGTTAATATATCAAGTTATTTGTTTTGCAATTGTAATAACCAGGGATTTTGTATTCCATTTTGGTTACTTTTCTGTTGAAGGATGTAGTTGGTAGGTGGATTCCACATGTGCTGCAACGGGTGCTACCGCAGGGGTATGAACCTTTGGTAGTGAGTTTTTATTCTCGGATTCTCTTAAGGTCAGGAAGTTTGGAATGGATTAGAATATTGTGGAGATTGGGTGGCTGTTCAAAAGTGACTCTTGGGGGTGAACTAAGAAAGTTTTAGGTCTGGGTGAAACTGGTTAGGAATTTGTAACCAGTTTTAAGGATGTTGTTATGTTTTAGAACAGGATGGTATTTTGCTGTGAGAGGGATGTCTTCAACTTTTTTTGGAGGGTCATAGTCATCCTTGGAGAGTGCTCTGGAGATTTGTATGTCTTATTAAAGGCTTGGGGTTGAACCGTCCTAATGGGGGGGAGGCTCAAACTACAAGAAAGGTACATACAAAAAAAAAGGGGGGACATCAGGAGTGAATGCAAGGAGTTCTGTCCTTTTAAGGTTTAAAGACAACATTCAAATCATCAGATCTCGCAACTCCCACCTGTCGCAGAGTAAAACATATGGATAGTCCATCTCAAGAGAAGGTAAAGAATATATACTGCCCCTCATGTTCACCATATTAGAAAACTTACTTAAATATACTCTCGTATACCTTGGGTATGGTGGGAAAATCTTATATTATAAATCACGTCAAGAAGATATTTGTAGAATATAGAATATCAAATTTATTTAAAAGGATTAAATATTGAACATCAAATATAGTTGTAATATATATAATTGTATAATATTTATGGTTTTCACCAAAACGTCGTAAAAATGCAATAGTATTATCAGTAGATTTTACAAAGTTCATACCAAAGGAATAATCATTTACTTTACTTTAGCGTCGACAGAGTAGATAGGCTACAAAACATTTATAGGCTTTGGTTCCCTTTTCTTTTTTAATGGCAGTCATAATGTTTGTGATGATTAAGATATGTTACAAGAGAAAGCTTACAATAATATGGTTTATATCTTAACAGTTAAATACCAAAGCATATTTATACTTAATAACCTCCTTGACTAAACATAAGAAAAAATACCCTAATTTGGTATCCACAAATTTACTCCGCATAATTTATAACAATAAATAGTCACGAGTCTATAGCAAAGGTACAAAAGTTTTAATCCTAAGTTCAACCAACTCAATGTTCCCGCGAACATGCATTTAAATATTTCTCACAGAAATATCGAGTTAAAAAACAAACATTCTAAATTGATGTAAAGAAAATCGATATCTCTCAAAGGTTAGTAATCGATTATTATCCAGATAAATTGAAATGACGTCAAAAAGGGAATTTTGAAAATTAATATTAACAGAAAGCGAATTTAGAGTTGCTAGAAAATAATTTAGATCTTACATTATAATACGAATGAAGCCGGAGCTTCTCCTTCTTCTAGTACGGTTAAGGCCCAATTGTATCGATAGTAGGCTCAGATGCCCGTATAAATACAATCTGCCACAGAGGGGGAAAAGACGGGAGACATTAGGGGGAGAAAACATTTAGGATCGCCAGGGAACATATTGCGCATGCCTAAAACGAACTTCGGGGAAGTTCGTGGCCGGTCGGGAATCTTCACGATGTGAATATCCGCATTGCGTCAGTCAGTCCACTTTACGGGCGTCGCCGATTTGCGTCCCATTCTTCAAGTTAGTATTAGTTTTGTTTCGGTCCCGCGAAGTTACGTCCGACTTGTGTCTATCTTGCATGGAGCCTCGGCAGCGGGCAAACGGGGTCAGTTAGCGCCTTGTTGTTGTTTAGAGTCTATGGTACACCATCCGATGCTACAGGGTAACCTCTGCTTTGTAAAGCTGTGGAGAGTTGTTTACCATATTCAGTTTAACAATGCCGAAATATTATTATGTTCATGTTAAAATGTGTATGTGACTACTTCTACTATATAAGACAGAAGAAAGGAAGAAGATGATGTCACCTTTGTGCATTGGATTCCTCCCACATTTTTCCTCTTTCCCTAGGTGTGTTTTCTTCATCAAATTTACTCTAGTAGTTTATTTTTCCTGTTTTCTTTAGTATTATCAATTTCCTTTATTATAAAATTTGCACTATTATTTGTAATGGTCATGAATCAAGTGAAAAGGAAACTCTGGAGGAAATAATGAAAGCCATAATGTTTGCTGATGACTTGATGACATGGGGTGAAAAAATATTAAGTACAAGAATGGAATTAGGGAGTGAAATTATTTAGCACAGCGAAGTTTGATGTTATGGTAGTGACAAAGAAGAGGATAAGGTCTAGTAAAGCTATAAAGTTGAATGGGGAATGCCAGGCCTCCACCGTGGTTCGGATTTCATTTTAAACTGTAAGTTCTCCATTTCATCTCACAATCAGCCTACTATATAACCTGAATGGGTAGTAAGACGCGGTGCTGATAATAATGTTAGGAGGGGTGTTAGCTGTCATGAAAAGAAACAGGATTAAGAATTAAGTTATCTGACAAAAATTGGGGTTACAGGAGTTACATAAGATATTAGAGGAGAGACTACCAAAGAGAATGGTGGAGATTTATATGGGGGGGGGGACCATAAGGGAGACCAAGAAAGAGATGAGAGAAGCAGATATAAAGTGTGCAAGTGAGAGGAAAATAATGAAAGCAATTAAAGCAGGAATAGTGGTGGGAAAATGGAGGAATTTTATTAAACTTACCCAACCACAAACTGGAAACATTTGATGATGAGGATGAGGATGGATGGATGAATATATAGTATATGGTTTAAATTAGGAATGCTGTATATAAAACACTAAAAAAACATTCAAACCAATTTTAAAGACAAGCTTTCACTATCAGAAACAGCTTTTTCAAGTTTATTATTATTATTTTATTATTTCTAGTTGAAAAACTGCTCTATATTACTCAAACTTGACTAAAATTGATAAATGCCTACTCTTTTACTCCTATATTTAAAAATCAGCCAGTGACAATTCAACCTTGCAGTCCAACTTATAGCATTATTGTACTCTCACAACCTGCATAAGCTGTCTGTGTTATTGAAAGCTTGTCTTTAAATTTGTTTGTGGGATTTTAAGTGTTTTAGCTAAAGAATCTATATTCCAGTATCACTAAGATAAATGTGGTGGCAATCCCTCGTTCAAACCGTGACTATCTTAGTGATTCTTTTCCAAATAACCTATTAATGTATAATCTATGTTGTTTTTTGTTTGATTTCAGTTCTTCGGATGACTGTGACAAGCCATGTTGAGATATTGATTCTTTTTGGTTCTTCAAAAACTATTTATCTTTTTGAATATCTCAAATTTAAATTTATTTGTTTTTCACCAGCTTTAACGGTTATAATAAACAATACATGTTATTGCTATAAGCACATGTGCTGGATAGGTATTTATTGAAACAAATGTATTTTGATATTATTCTGTATCATATATTAAGAGTAAACAAAATCCCCTACTGTCAGTGTTTCTGCAGAATATATTTGTACCATCAGTTCATTTTTAGTTTCGGTATAATATTTGAGCAATTTTGTCTGTTCATATATGATTTGTATACTATGTCTAGAAAATGTATTTAACTTTACAATCAATTTCTCCTATACAGGTTGTATCAGTATAGTAAATTAATTTTAAATTCAAGAGGGGCCAGATTGCCTGTTAACCATCATTTTTGATATATGCCTTGAAACAACAATAGCAAACACAATAATTAGTTAAATGAGGCAGTATGTGTTAGTTTGTCATGTTAGCATAAAACTAATATGGATTCAAATGACTACAACAGTAAACATATTCTAGTTTCACTATATTTGAACACTATGGCTTTCTTCCATTCATTTTTATTCTTGCTATGTGGTACCAACCTATTTTTAATAGTAACCTAACAAATAATCCAAAGACATCTAGATGACAATGTTGAATTAGATGCTTTGCATTTAATGTTACTATGCTGCTATTTCGGAGTACATAGGGTCAGTAGTAAATCAGTGTACTCAGAGGATAAATTGAAAAACAGAGGTATCATGTTCATATCCAACAAACAACTGTTCTAGTCAAATTATTTCTTCTTATTTTAAATTAGATTGTGTCTTCTGGGTCATAGAAGACCTAAGTAAATTCCTGCCTCGTTTATTAGCATTTTGTCAATATTCAGTTAGCATTTTGTTTAGTTTTAATGGTCAGTGCTCACTCTATAGATAACATTGACAAATATATCATTTTGGAATCTGAGACATACTTGAGCTTCTTTTTGCCACAGTAGATGTTTGTTACAATTTGTACCCAGATATTGATACACCCTATACACATATCAATCGTGTGTTTTTAATTAAAATTAATTTTACATCTTACTGCTGCTAGTGTACACTATAAAAAACTCAATGAAGATAGATAGGAATTATTTGTTTTTCCTTGATTTTTTTTTTTTTTCTTTTTTGTCACTAGCTAACATAGATTACTACTTCATAGGGGTTGGCATTGGAGTCTTTGGTAACTCATATAATTATTTATAATTTAAAAGTAATATCTAAAAACAAATTATATGAAAAGCAATTTCCCAAATAGCTGTCAAACAAACAAATAATTTAGTATGTCATTTGTTGCAATAGATAGTAAAGGTTGCCTGTAACATATTTTCATACTATATCTTGACAGAAATTATTTTTTTGAAAACACGTCTTCACTTAAGGACAAAAAGTGTCTAAATTTATAACTAAACATCAGCAAACAATGGGTTTTTCACAAACCCATGGGCATACCTAAAGTAAATATTATAAACTCCTATCACAAACTTACAACTTTTGTATAAATTTATGTGCAAATAAGAGATGACTTTTTTTAAAAACCACCATGAAAGTATTCTTCATTTATTTCACATAAGGAGAAAAAGAATTTTTATAAGGAATGTCATGAGAAGACAACATCCAATTTTGCTGTTAGCAATTGACTCGCTGGATTTATGTGAGACATTTATAGACCTAAAAGTCCTTAACTTTGTTATAATAATTTGCAGGATGGTTTTGGGGTGTCATTGTTCGTGTGGCCGCTGTTGTGTGCAGTTTGTTAGGTTTCGAACATCTTGTGACCTGACCTTCTATATATGTTGGTTGATAGTGTTGCTAGGCAAGTTGCAGCAGTTGTTTGTTTGGAAGCTGTTATGTGGAGTTTGTTAGGTTTTGAACATCTTTTGGTGACCTGACCATCATGTAAATGCTAGGGTAGCTTTGGGTTTGGGTATTGTCACGATCCTCCAATCTCAGATATATCTTTAATAGAGACGGGTAAAGTCCTACAGTTCTTCTAATCTTCAAAAAAATGTACAATTTTAGCTAAAAGGGAAATTATTTAAAATCTAGTTTCAAAAAAGTTGTTTTAAGTCTTGGTGACACTGACAAAAATGATATTTTGTTTGCCATGTTAGTTACATCATAAACAACCAAGAGAACAATTTTTTATATAATTAATTATATCAGTACAATCTGCTCCTTTTTTTGTGATTTTGTTACTCCCCCAACTACACAAGAATATATAATTTATTTTACCAATCGCTTAAATCTGTTATTTGAATACAAAGTTTTCATAATTATTATTATTAGCACCGCGTCTTACTACCCATTCGGGTTATACGCACTTACGCTAATGTGTAATGGTAGGGTGAATGTGAGATGAAAAAGAAGGACCTACAGTTTAACGTGGAATCTGAACCACGGTGGAGGCCTGGCATTCCCCACATTCACAAGATGTCTTGTCAGAGGTGAAGGTTTTCATAATTGTATTTGAGAGATACTTTTAGAAATGTTTAATGAATTCCAAATCTCTAGTGTTTACAAAATCTCTTTTTTGGCCAATATAACTGGTTTATAGAACCTTGAATAATATAGACGAGAGGCAGTATGGATAGTTAGGATGCTAGCTTGGGAGAGGTGGCATTCCCACTTGACCGCTGGTTATTTGGGTGGCATTTATATGTACTTCAGTAAGGATGTGATTAGTTTTTGGAAACTACCAACAGTGAAAGATTCTAGAAGCTAAGATATTATTTTACTAATGCGGAGTGATGGCTGTTTTAGAAATATCATTGTCAGGGTGACGTGGCAGAATATGAAGTATGGCATCAACATTAGCTAATGCCGTTGCAATAGGGTTTGATGTTTCATGCTCTCTTCCTTAGCACTTTAGTGTGACCCTCTTGACTGATGGTGCCTGTATTTTGGTTAGAAGCTTAGCCATGTTCTTTGTAATAGCTCTCTTCTAGTATTGTGCTTTACACAACTATAGTGACTTTCACTTTTGAAAATTCATATTGGAATATTGTTATAGTTATTGTCCAGTGCTGGTAAACAGTTTCATTGCTCAAGGTGTATTACTATATAATAATCAATGTGGGTCTTTGGTTTGTGATTCTATAGACCTAGAGTTGTGTTTCAATGAATGAATTAAATTGAATCAAATGGAGCTTATTTTTAAAATAAGCTCGATTAAGGTTTTTCCAGCTAAATATTTAATTGTTGGAGTATCCTCAAATAGAAAATGACCAAGAAATTATTAAGGTGATTTGTTTCACCAAAAGAAACAGTTTAGTATTATAAAAAATATTTAGAGCGGTAAAAATAAACCTATACCATACCGATCTTTTTGCCAGATCCAACCCTTACCTCGTTCAATTTATATGGCATAGGTAAGAGATAGGTATGCTTTACCTTTACTCCTCTTAAATTCCCAACTGAGCTGCTCATCAATGTATCATCAAGTATTCATTTGAAATATTATGTATATTTGTAAATATCTCAATAAAACAAATTTAATTTGTAACTTTTCTTTTTAAAATAATGACCATTGTATTTGAACAAAGCAGACCATTTTGTATTCCACATTCCTGCATAATATTGATCGTACTTTTATGTATAGATGGGTCGAATCCACTATTTCTCGAATCCGAATCTACATTTTATTTACAAATCCGAATCCTAGCAAATCGTTATAAATTTTAATGATTTATAAATAGACCTATATTACACAATATAGGCCTAAACTGTGAATTAAGATTTATTTCAATCATGCTTTCAATTTTAATCAACTCCAACCACCCTCACAAAATACAGGTTAAAATCCAGCCAAATTAAACAATCTAGACTCATATTATTGTTTAAAAATCAAATCAATCAAAATATGAGTGTCTTTTAGTTATTTTTAAAGGTGTTGTTAGAATGAGTTAAGTTTCTAAAAAAAACATGTGAAATAAACAGATTAGGCCCAGTTATCCTCTGATCAACTTTAATCATCATTAAAGGATATTTTGTTGTATTAAGATAGCGAAAATAAAAATGAATATTTTTAATAAAGACTACAACAACATGCTTAACAACTAAACATACATTGGAAATAGTGAACTCATTAATGCCTTAAGTATGTTTTATTATTATTTTACTATTATATCCTGTACACGCATAATACCAGGGACGTCCAGCTTCCATAGCTCTTCAAGTTTATCGAGGTAAGTCAAAAGTGTAGTTATCACGGTCACTTGAGTATTACCATTTGATCTTCTCTGAAGCTTTCCCGTAACTATTCAACCAAGTTGTGTTTGCACTGCAACAAATCCTGATGTTAATCGACACATTCTTCCTGTGTACAGTTTTCCAGCAACATCCCGCATCTGTTCCAATTAGTAATTCTATTGCTGATTAATCATCTCCGCCATACGCGAGTTGAATCTTCTTATTTTTTAGTTCCCCTAGACATGGATTTGATCTAACTCTAAAAATGTAGGCACAAATAACTGGTTGATCCAACACTTAGATATTACATAAGTAATCATATGTTACACTTTTCAGATGAATATCCTAGTATTTGTGTTCCCTTTTCTTAAACGTGATACCTCCAAATAAGGCATGTACCATCTTTTCATACTTTAATGGTTTATATACCATTTCTTCAGTTGTAATCGACAGAATGTATGTAAGCTGAGAACAGGAGTTTATTAATGCTCTTACAATACACGAGTTTGAAGTAAATCTTCTTCTGTGCCTCAATGAACAGATAAAATGGCCCTTTCCATCTCATCTTTATTCTCCTCTATTGTTTCATCTTTCCCTTTATTAACCTATAAGTCTGGACACAAAATAGCCCAGTGTTTTTTATCACAGATCAAACACCTTATATTTATTTGGCAATATTAAGAGCAGTGCCCAGGTCTGAAGCAAAGGTAACAACACCTTTTATTCTTCAAAACTTCTTATTCTAAGTAAGTGTAATCTTCTGTGCATGAAAGTATTCCCTACTCTCATGGGATTTGTAACAAAATATACAAACAGCTTATGTTTGGGTTTCGTTTCCCCCGAAAAAAGCTCACACGCTATTAGTAGAGATCCGTCTGTTTTGTTCTTCTTCTTTTCTTGCATTATCATCAGCCAGGCTAAACCGGTGTTTTTTTGTTGTTGTTTTTTCAAATAAGATCCTTTCTTCGCCTTATACTTCAGCTCTCAAAAATGCCAACAAATGTTTCAGTTTTGTGCTATACACATTATCTTGAACATATTTATTGTTGCAGACCATCGGAATTCTTATCCACACTATAAGAATTTCTTCCGGAATACAGAAGTTAACCATAGGAAATAATAGCCGCATACCTGTCTGATGTTAATCCTATTGATTCCAAGGATCTTAAATGTGATTCCAGTTTATCATACAAACGTGAAGAATCTCTCTTACCTTGGTTACCAGTTGCATTTTTAATTACCAATCCCAGAAGTTCACAAACATAACATTCTGTCAATAGCTCCTCACGACCAAATCTAATTTTCAAACTGTCGATCACTTTATAATAGTTTTCAGCAGTGGGAGGAAAACTATATACTATCTCACATGCCCTTGTTCCCTCTGTAGTTGCCTGGATGAGATACTGGAATTTATCTTCATCCTCCAATTCGCTATCCTCATGTGTACATTTAAGCTGGCTCCAGAAACTCAACCAATCATTAACTTGTCCCGCAAAATTACTTTAATTGTAATTTAGATAGCTGTATTTTTTTCCCTGGTAGTAGGGGAAGAGCAAATTGACACAGCATTATTATGTTTGCATTAATAACCTATTTAAAATGTTTCAACTTTAATCCGAACCTTGTCCATCATTTTTCTATATTCTTCAACTACATTCTTGTTCATATTCTTCCTCACATCCACTAACTGTTTTCAGCAATGCATTGCCTACCTCTTCATTAAGGTTTAACAACTGAACACTTAGTCTTTCCAATGTTGCGTACTTGTTTCTCACTCCCTCTTCAGTGAGCTTCTCCGCTGTCAAATCTGCCATCAATGCGTTATGTGACCTTGTAAAGAATCCTTGTAATGGTTTGCGTTGTTTTATTAATGGATCAATGTTTCATTTGTTAATTATAGTGCGCATTTACAAGGTCTTACCTTATCATAACACACTATCACGTCGGGGTCACCACTTTTTGAGAAATTATATGAAATTTACTAACTTTCCCTTTTCTCCACCTTAATAATATATCGACTCAAACTATCTCACAACAAAATAATAATAATAATAATAATTTATTATTATTATTATTATTATTATTATTAGCACCGCGTCTTACTACCCATTCGGGTTATACGCACTTACGCTAATGTGTAATGGTAGGGTGATTGTGAGATGAAATGAAGGACCTACAATTTAACGTGGAATCCGAGCCACGATGGAGGCCTGGCATTCCCCACATTCACAAGATGTCGTCTCAGAGGTGAAGGATAGGTTTGGTAATCAGATAAATCTGTGCCGGGACCGAGGATTGAGCCCCGGCCGCCAGCACAGAAGTCTGACACCTTACCCCTAGACCGCCAGGTCACCTACCTCACACCAAATGTTGTTGACAAAGCACGACACACATTAACAACATTTTGTCTATACATTTTATAAAACAATATTACTACTCTGTTATTGACTAGAAACAGAAAACTTAAATGCAAAAATATCACATTGCTCAATATTGTCTCCTTTACGGTCCAAAACTTGTTAATACAGGCCTTTAACGTAACCAAATGAAACTCATCACCAAAAGATAAAATAATACAGTTTAACCATATTTTATGTATTTATTTATTGGTTGTATATATATAATCCGAAGAGAGTTTGCTCACTCAGGGACTATTGAGTTTTACCCCTGGTGAAAATCTCAAAAGGAAACCAAAGTAGAAAACCAAGAAAATCCAGATCAAACCAAGTTCTGGGTTTTACTCTGGTTTTCAATGGGTTATGAAACAACCAGAGTTAGTCTGGTACTTTCAGGGTCTCTGGTTTACCCTGGAATGGTTTGGTTACTGTGGGATGCTCTGGTTTTTTATTTAAGAATTCCCTTGTTTGCAATAGAATACTCTGTTATTTTACTCTGGTGTATGTTGGTTCTCTCTGGGATGCTATGGTATTTACTCTGGTCTATGTTGGTTCTCTCTGGGATGCTATGGTATTTTACTCTGGTTCATGTTGGTTCTCTCTGGGATGCTATGGTATTTTACTCTGGTCTATGTTGGTTCTCTCTGGGATGCTATGGTATTTTACTCTGGCCTATGTTGGTTCTCTCTGGGATGCTATGGTATTTTACTCTGGTTCATGTTGGTTCTCTCTGGGATGCTATGGTATTTTACTCTGGTCTATGTTGGTTCTCTCTGGGATGCTATGGTATTTTACTCTGGTCTATGTTGGTTCTCTCTGGGATGCTATGGTATTTTACTCTGGTCTATGTTGGTTCTCTCTGGGATGCTATGGTATTTTACTCTGGTTCATGTTGGTTCTCTCTGGGATGCTATGGTATTTACTCTGGTTAATGTTGGTTCTCTGTGGGATGCTATGGTATTTACTCTGGTCTATGTTGGTTCTCTCTGCATTGCTATGGTATTTACTCTGGTTTATGTTGGTTCTCTCTGGGATGTAGAGATGGGCGAAACTGTGATTTTACGATATCAGTGAATACAGTGACTGTGATTTTCATACATCGGTGATTTATACCAGTGATTTTTCACTGTGACCTGTATTCACAGTGTTTTGATGGACCGATATTTTTTCACTTTCCAACCACGGTGAAGGCTAGTATTTAGCTGCTGTCCGAGTATCGAGTATCTAGTATGGAGTATGGAGTATTTATGAGTATTGAGTATTGGATATTTAGTATTTACTCGAATACTCCCATGAGTATTGGTTGGAAAGAAAACTAATTACTCGGGTGTTTGGCAGCTTGCAATGGAATTCGATACTTAAAGGACTAACATAAGCTCTTCCTGTCGGCACTGACATTTACAATCGACATACAACTCGCTACCTAATCTTTCAAGGCTTAATCTGGGTTTCATGTTGCTTGACTAATGTACAGTCAATACAAAAGTATGCATTTTAAGATGTTTCATACAGTTGATAAAGCAAAACATACTGTTTTTGAAAAATGAGCTCTACGAAATCAATTGTTTTAAATAGAAATAGCATGTAAAACATGCCAGTCAATAAGGTTGATTCTCAATTATCTGGTAGAAAATAAAAAATGAAAGAATAACAAGGGCAGCGAAGCGAGTATTTACTCTAGTGTCTTGAGGAAGTAATACTAGCTCCGTGGCTCGAGTAACTGTTGCCATCCGATGCGAGTATGGAGTATCTCTGATCACTGATATCTCAATCACCGATACTTTTGAGATCGAGTAACTGGGAGTATCGGTGATCAAATGGTATCGGTGAAAAAATCACAGTCAGTGCTATGGTATTTTACTCTGGTCTATGTTGGTTCTCTCAGGGATGCTATGGTATTTTACTCTGGTTTATGTTGGTTCTCTGTGGGATGCTATGGTATTTACTCTGGTTTATGTTGGTTCTCTGTGGGATGCTATGGTATTTTACTCTGGTCTATGTTGGTTCTCTGCATTGCTATGGTATTTACTCTGGTGTATGTTGGTTCTCTGTGGGATGCTATGGTGTTTTACTTTGGTTCGTGTTGGTTTTCTCTGGGATGCTATGGTATTTTACTCTGGTTCGAGACTAGTTCTCTCTGGGTTGCTATAGTATGAGTTGGATCACAAGTTTAAATCATGGAATTGAGATCTAGTGATTAAAAAACACATATTTACAAGAGAAGTCAATAGAATATTTTTTTATTTTGATTAAGAATGAAAGGTGCATTATGGTTATATTTTATAATTATGATTAATAAAAGATACATTATGTAATTATGATAAAGAATAAAAGGTTAATAATACATATAATTTATTTTACAATTTTTATTAAATAGAAGTATATTCATATAGTAATCACTAAATAATTTATCACAAAAAATTAAACAAATTGATTTGTCTGCATTTTTAACCCTTCCTGTCATTTACGGAACATTCCGCCAATTAAAATTTGCTCAAGTGTCATTTACGATATATTCCACAACTCGGTATGCTTTACGTGTCAAAAACAGAACATTCCTCGATCGCTCGTTTTTTCTGTGTTATAGAATATTTTGTAGATGGCAGCAGGGAACTGTAATGAATATATGTAACTTATCATTTACAAAGTAAGTAAACAGCACAGTTACCAATAAAGCGATGGCAAGAGTGTGGGATATTTTGTCAAATATAAATGACAGTGAGCTTAGTTATTTTAAAACAAGTGATGAAAATGACTGTGATAATAGTGAAGATGCAAACCCTTTCATAATAACACCAAGCCTTTCTGATGTGGATACACCCCAGTAGAATATTCTAGGCTCTTCTTTGACGACAAAATGTTAGACCATTTATGTGAGGTAGCTAACCTATATGTTGGCAAATCATGCTGACTTATGCCATATTATGATTGAAACATTAAAATTAATATTTTTTGACTTAGGTTTCACAAAAGTAAAGAAAGAATTATTTATCTAATAAAAAATATATTTATAATAATTTTAGTTGGGAAAAATTGAGCATGTAAGGATAAAGCTTATTATTTCCATCAACATTGGAAGGGTTAAAATTACAACTTATTTGTGTGGGCGATGGTGGTGGGCAAAGAAAGGAACCATTCCTGAAACAAAACAATAATTGTTAATTTTAAAAAATATAAACCTTTTTAAGGTATTTTCCACTAAGTAAAAATAGGTAATTTAAAATCAACCATGAAGCATTCTAATGACGTGTTATCATGTACAAAATTAGTCATAAAATTTTTAATCAGCAGGCAAGCTTTGCTTTTGAGACCGGTGGGGCTGAAGATCAGCTATCATCCCACCAACCAAACTGTTCATTCTCAATAAAAATGTGGCTTTGGCTTCTCTAGAATACCTTCGTTTATCGAGGTACTCCTTGTATCTGGGGGGTGTGGGGGGGAAGGCCCACATGAAAATTCTGTAACATAATTTACACACAACTTCGTACTTATTGATCCACTCTAACTTTCTCCATATTCATACATGCCATTTGAGTCTTAAAAGCTTTTAATTTTTCTCTTTTTCAAACATACAACATTTGACCACAAATAAAATGGCTCACTCCTTCCTTTTGACCATTGGATTCACTTTCAAACCACAATCTTTCAGCATCCATTCATTATGGACATTCCATATGAGCTTTTTCAAACATATTTTTAAATATCTTCTTCCAAATACATTTACTTTCGCCTTTCACGCTTCACAGCCATACAGCAAAGTTGGCAACACAGTTTTATACACTGCCATCTTAGTCTGTTTCTATACTACCTCATTCTTAGAAATAGTCCGCATACAGCCAAATACTCTCTGAGGTGCATTCACCCGTCTGAGGTGTTAAAAGCCTTGAAAGTGTTACAGAATGGCAAAGCTGTGGGTGTAGATCGGATTACAAGTGAAATACCAACGTGTGGAGGTTAGGTACTTTTTGCCAGATTATTTGAGCTTTTAAATGTATGTGCTGGAATTTCAAAAGTCCTAATGAAAATAAGAATGCCGTCATTGTTCCTTTGTACAAAGGTAAAGGCAACAAGAGTGAATGTAAGAATTATAATTCGTGAAAAAACCGAGGACAAGATTTGGGGTGCGTAATACGGTTTTACGCCAGGTAGAGGATGCATGGACCAGATATTTGCGTTAAAAAAGTGATTGAGAAATGTATGGCAGTAAAGAAGAAAGTGTACTGCTAATATATCGATTTGGAGAAAGTGTATGATCGAGTGAATAGGAGTATGGTGTGAATGCATGATTAGTAAATACAACTATGGCAGTGTATGTTGGAAGTAAAGTGTGCCTTAGAGTGGGTGGAGTTTAAAGCAAATTGTTTGACACTGAGCACGGTGTTGAACGAGTTTGGGTTATGTCTCAATGATTGTTTAGTGTATTTTTGGATAAGTGTACGAGGAGTGCGTGTGAGGACGCAGTTGGTATGCAAATGGACAATGTGAATGTGAGAGTGATGTTATAATTATGCAGATGATAACATATTAATGGCCGAGAATGAAAGTGGCTTGCAGAATGAATTAAATTGTTTGAATGTGGTGACAAAAAGGAAGGGATCTTCGTATAATTTTTTCCAAAATTAAAGTGATGGGTTTTTTAAGACATTTTATTCCAAGACCGACAACAATTTGCTGACTTATTTTAACTGTTATATTTGGAGGTCCACCTATTATGCCCTTTAACTTTATGCCATGATTTCTTTTTATTTCAACTATTATTGGCTCTATATATTTATTTTTTCCTCAATTTCAAGTTAATAAAGATCTGAGCTATAATTCCATACAATCAAAAAACAAAAACTAATGAAGCACCAGTTCGAGGAGTGTTTAAGGATGCATTAACTAAAGCAATTAACAATATGGGGACTTTTCCCATAGTGTAGCCAAAATTCTGAATATTTGGAATGTTACTCTATTCAGGTACCCATGTAAAGCAGATGGCTACAAATCTTTCTCAAAGAACAAAAAACTAAATTATGTTTTAAACCTAAATATGATGTCACAAGAATTGGAAGTGATGTTGAATGATTATAAGCATAGGTTAGCTAATTCAAAAATTGTACATAGATCAAGAAACCCATTTTGGTTTATGATAATTTAGTAAAGTCTTTGCTTGTTATGTAGGCTATCATATTTGTAATTAGAAATTTTCCTTGTTTAAAACTTGAAATACAATAAGAGTTCTCTTGCCAGCCACATTCTGTGAGGACTAATAACCCCCATCCTTCCTGTTTCTGTCATTTAAGCATAAAGAAATGGCAAAAAGGTGAAACTACACAAACCAATATGATAAAGGTACAAATTATGAAATAAAATGTAAGTTCTTGCTCTTTAATTTTTGGAAACCTCAAATTTGTTCAAATAGGTATCATCATCAGCATCCTCTTCATAATTGTTTGTTTTGGTGACTAGAACTCTGATAAATTCAACCTAGGGATTTTGATTGGCTTTCCACAGTACTCTTATACAATTTCTTGCTGTGAATCTTTAAACATATAAGAGACAAACTTATTGGCAATAGTTTAAGACCATTATAATAAACTACTAACTAAAAGGGACAGTTTCTTTGTCTGACTTAACACACTTTACTAGAAAATATTCAGTATCAATCTAAACCCCAGTTAAATATGTTCCAGTTCCAATGAGCTCTTCCAAATTATGTGACGCAAGAAAGTTTGGGCAAAAGTATGAGCAAGGACTGCAACAAATCATTCACAGTACTAGAAGTGATACTATTGGACTTTTAAAATGGCTTATGCCGGGATCCGATCAACTTAACGTAAAGGACCTCCTTGTGTGTTTAAATGGAAGTGATCATGATGAACTTAACTTAACTTAACTTAACGTTGACTTGCAGTTAACTTAACGTAAGAGATGTCTTGGGAGGTCTTTTACCTTACTTTATGTTACTTGAAGGGTATCACGTGATCTAACCAGCCAATCATTATGCGAGTGACGTTAACAGGGCTATTTAGTATTTCATTTGTTGGTATTATGTTTACTCTTTAGCGTAAGTTCTAGTGATCAGAAATTGAAACAAAATAATTGAACTAAAATAAGGAACTAAATTTATCAAAAAAGTTTAATAATAGATATTTATTATATTGATTGAAAACTGTAAACATTCACAGATCATCACTTTATAAATAGTACAAAACCACAGATCATACTCGAGAATGCATATGTTTAGCTCGAGTTGTTACGTCAAGTTAAGTGAATTGTGATCACACATAAGTTAAGTTAACTTTAAGTGAACATTACATTAAGTTACATTAAGTTAACGTTCAGTTGATCGTGATCCTGGCATTACAATGAGAATTTTGATTTGGTAGATGTGATAAGGTTATCACTTTTATTTAAATACTAGCAATCTCGCACGGCGTTGCCCGTGACCCACTGTGGTATAAGAATTATATAAGCCCTCCCCCGTAGTGCCCGTATCTCTGAAATGTAATTATAAACCATATGGAAAATATTTTCTTCAATATTTGTTAAAAATAGCTTGATTAAAAATTTCAGATCTCTGCGTGCCATAGATTTGGCTGGGCATCACACACTAATAAACACACTCACACACTAACACTTTTATTATTATAAACTAAACCTAAAGTTTTTTTGGTTGGATGAAGGTATCCCTGTCCGATTACCTAGAATAAAAAAAATTGTTCATGAAACAATGAACTTGAGTATGGATTTGTTTAGCTTTGACCAATTGAAAGTAGTGACTATTGAGCATACCATGATTTAAGGTGTGCACAGAAATAAAGCAGGTTTCCTGTGTCAGCTCATTATGAGAGTGTGTTTACATATGGGACCGTTCATAGTGAAAGCAGGTTTCCTGTGTCAGCTCATTATGAGAGTGTGTTTACAGATGGGACCGTTCATAATGAAAGCAAGTTCGCACGGGTACCCTGCACCGACAAGCTTACCAGAGTGAATATTTCATTCGTTTTTAGTTGTCGGCGCCGACAATATGTACTTCAAAAGAAATGGTAGATATTGAAAGTTTAAGTATGTGTGTATGCAGACCAATGTATTTAGCATGTGGCCTTACAAAAGTTTATACTTTTGTCACTCACCAAGGCAACCACCTTAAGGGCTGTCATATTTGTATTCTTTGGTTGCTTGCAGTGTGCCAGTCCACCCTTGTTTCTAAGCCATATTCAAGTTAGCCTGTTCGCAAATTAACACTCAATTTTGGTGTGAATCAAAGTTTATTTGGTTAAGTTTTAAGAATTTTACTGAATTTGTTCTTCAAAAGTAAATTTTTATTTTCTAACTTAAAGAATTTTAGCCACGGAGGTAATCAGCACAACATATTATTTTACAAATCATTATAATCACTACAGTTTGAAGAATATAATACAATATTAATTGTTTAGTTTGGTTCAATATTTGAAGTTATATTATGAATCTCAAAAAAATGGACTACACTTGTACCTGGGCACAAACAATTAATTTACTCAGATAATCAGCCTCCAGGTTAAAATGGTTACGCTCCTTTTGCCAGGGGACCACCATTATGTGTGGGGTATGCAATCAATGATTGCAGTCACATAGTGGCTATACACCCACACGATAGAGCTGGACCCCCCTATGCCCAGCCAGGGCCGGTCATCAGTTTGTAGGACGACGATGGAGATCTTGTTGTTTTTGTGTGGAGTGTTTTCTTCTAATGGTGTTTTATCTAGATAACTGGATAGAAAGATCTTTTGTTCAGCATCTTTAACATAGATCCATGTTGAGCGCTTAGGGAACTGCCTGCTTAAGCCCTGCCATGGCCCTCTTTTTTACCTGTAGGTACTGGGGAGACATTATTTTGTTCCAGTTTAAATACATTTATGTTGTAATTGATTTAGGCAAGAATACTAATTTTAGTTCACCTGTTGTTAATTTTTGACCAACCGGTAAGCAATATGTATTTATTGCGAATGGTTGGTCATTTTTTGTGTCTGGTGGTAGTAGTAGTCTGTTGTATTTGAATTTAGTTTCTAGTTTAATTCTGTAAGAGAATTTCATAGTTGTGTCTTCACTTTTAAATTTAGAACTTGTCAGGTAGATAGCTGGTCTATCTACATAGTTTCTTATTTGGTATTTTCTTATGTAATCTTCTGTTTTTGAAGAAACCGACCATTGATTCATGTTTGTATTAACTCAGTCTATTCCTGGTATCATATAATAAAAGTAATTTTAATTTATTGTGTATTTGTCGTAGAATTTTCTTGCACTCAGTCATTGTGATTTAACATTAAACATTTTTCAGTGACCTGTTGCTATTTCTTCATATTTAAAATTATCACTTGTGTAATTTTGTTGTAGTGTGTCTGTTACTCTTTTCCATGGGAATAATAACTATTTAGCTGTGAATGTTTCTTCAACTTCTCTTCTTACTGATGTTACAACCATTACATTTTGGGATGTTTCAAAGTCATATATAGTGTATGATGTACTAACTTGAGTTAGAAGTCTTTTTCTTAGTGTTGCTTGGTTTGTTATCCTGAATTGAAAGTCGTACATGTTCATACCTAACATGACACTAGATAATGTATTAAAAACAGAAATACTCCTATTGTTTGTGTCATCTTTTCCTCCGTTAATCCAAAAATGAAAGGTATGAAATGTTAAAATAACTGGTTTTTGGTTATCAGTGAATTCGAGATCGTACCACCTGCATTTTATCACTTTACCTTTTGCATATCGTGATATGGGGAACATTAAACCGTCTGTAGTTGGTGTGATGTTTTCTCCATGTCTGTCTTGTATAGATGACTATTGGGTTTGTCCAAATCCTACTCCTTCGCTGGTGTCACCGTCCCTTTTCTTTTTTTGTGTACTACGTTAGTCATGTCTTCCATGGTACTTGGTAAAATTTGTGTATTCAGTCAAGTTGTTATATTTCTTCAGTAAAGTCAATTCTGGTTAGGTTGTGTTGTGGTGCTTTAATGAAATCTTTTGTATTTGTCTTGTAATGTTTTATGGTTTTATCGAATTCATGTCTTAAAATGTGTTTATTTATTGGGGCAATTTTATTGTCGTCGCACCATGTAGTTAGTGGGTTGTTTGTTGTCAGGTATATTGGAAGTCTCTTTATGTCTACTTTGTCAGAATGTTTAATGTCTGTAGGTACAGTCGCTCCTTCTAGTAGTAGTTTCCAGGTCCCTACGGATGTGTTGTCGATTAATAGTGCACATGTTGCTGAAGGAAGCTGATCATAGTGGAAGCCAGTTCTATCTCTTTCACAGCTTATGAGAGTTGGTTCCATGTTATGTGTAAGTAACCTTATGATCACCGATTTGCCTGTATTAGTGTTTCCTTGTATTACAAATCCATTGATTTTTTTGAAATACTTTGCTTTGTATTAAAATATGGAGTTTGTAACTTTAATGTAAATTTTAAAGATGTTGAGGTGTGTAGATAGGATGATTTCGGTTTATAATATCAGATTTTGTATGATTGTCTATTCTCTATTCGCCGTAGTCGTTTTCGTTGATATAAATGTATATTGTAATATTTGTGTTATTAATTAATAATGGTTCAGCGGTACTTACTGAAGGGAGCTTCTCGTCACTATGCAGATCAAATACCACAGGTTGTTTATATCTTCAGTATCACCTGTTGGGAGCCTATTAATAAAAGTAATGTATTTAGTTAGAGGGAGGCTAAATCTAGAAACCTTTTTCATCAAGCCTAGTCACAAAGTTCCACAAATATGGTTAAAAAAGCATTGAAATGAGCTAATATCACATCACAAAATAAATAATAAAACTCAAAATATGGGGATTTTAAGGACAAAGATCCTTGTTGTAATCTTTAGACTTCATTTTGGCGTACACAATATTTTGAAATAAAACATGGGTAGCTGATTTTTTCAGGTACATAATTGATAGTTAAGTCACTATTTAGTCCACTTTAAACATCAGTAAATATACTTAAAAAGACCCATTCAAGGCTGGAAGCAGTACTTGATGATGTAATATACTCTATTCCGACATGCTCAAAAATGTTTCTAAATTGTTAAGATATTTATTTTTATTTAGCACCCCATCTTACTACCCAATCGGGTTATACGCTTATGTACTAATTATGCTAATGGATTAGGAATTGGGAAGGTTGAATTTAGAGGACGTGAACCCACATTTGCATGGAAGATGTGTAAAACCATTTAGGAAAAACCACCCACAATTCCCCAGTCTATTTTCGAAATATGTAACATAAGTTTTTAAACCGATCCTCCACCTGCTACTTATGTGGGTTACAAAGCTACTAACAGTCAGTAATGAGTAAACTAATGCTTGGTTTAAGAAATTGTTTTAGCCTGTAAACAACACAATAAAACAACAGGTAAGCACCCAAGGAAATTTTTGGTCAACAAATATTCTTTCACCATTTTGAATTCCAGGGGCTACCTGCTTGAAAAATCTCAACGTCATAGGTCTAATGGGAAGGTCTTACAGTTAATGTCATTGTATAATATATCTTCACAAATGATGTATTTAGGGCACTTCCACACTTAATCAATTAAAATCTAATTTTTATTTAATTTGGCATCATGCCCTACTTCCTGTTCGGGTTGTACACATTAGTACTAGTTACAGTAATGGGCTAGGAGTTTGCAAGGTTGAATGTAGATTAAATGAACACACATTTGTGTGGAAGGAGAGTGGAAAACCATCCCAAGTTCACCCGAGCGAGATTCAAACCTCAATCTCCTTGTTCTCGGCAGTCTAGCTCAACAAGAATCAAGCGTGTTAGCAAACTACACCATTGAGGTGGATTAAATTTAATAAAAACAATCATTTAGAATTTAATGGATAGCTTTAAAAAGTAGTGGTGGCAATCCAAATGGAATCGGCCCAGTGGGATATCTTTCGTTGTCCCGACGGACAAGCCCCCCCCCCCCCCCCCCCTTAGGAATTAATTTAATTTACTCCAAGGTCTCCCCTACCTGTAATAAAATTAAAAACTAAATAAAAAACTTTGTAACTTGTCAATTTTCTCTATTAGTTGGCACTAATTAGGTTAATACAAATTTAAAATAAATACCTTTTGCAGGCTTGTAAGAGTAATATAGTTTTCAAGTGAAGATCACCCCTTTTAGAGGCTATCTAATTTTTTTTTAAATTGTCAAGCGAACACTATTCCAAGTAATTTCATGGCATACTTAATTTTCAAAAACTTGGCAATTGAAGATTACTCAAAATATATTCTAAGAGTCATTAAAAATTTCAAAAATTTGCTAATCAAAGACTACCTCAAATACATTCTAGAGGCATTTAAGTTTCAAAGACTTGCCAAATGAAGAGCACTCCAAATAGCTTATATCGACACATTTTTAAAAATTTGTCAGGAGAGGACTACTCCAAATAGCTTCTAGACGTGTGTAATTTTCTAACATTTGCCTGATAAAAACTATTCCGAATAGTTTCTAGAAAAGACTAAGTAAAAATGGTCGAGGATTACGCGAAATAGCTTTGGCTAACTACCTCCTCTAAGCCTCCTTTTCACAGAAATTTTCTTCTGGCTAGTACTCGATACTCGCCAATGGGTGTTAGTATTCATATAATCCAAAAAATATTACATTTAAACAATTTACACTTGCATTAGTTCACATTATACAAAAATTAAAATTGATAGTAAGCTTGATTTTAATAATTGTAAGGGAGACACCGACCCTAGTGACGCCACTGCATCACCCTACACATAATTCTTAAGTTGTTTAGGCCAATGATTTCCCCTACTGTATTTCTTCAGACTAAGATTTTATATAAATAGTACTACATGGCAAACCTGATTTTCTTTAATAGTTCCATCCTCACCGTTTAGATCTTAGATATATTTTATTTCTATTTCAAAATGGAGATCATTTGAAAATCTTACCCAATTAAATATTTTACGCAAAAAAACTTTTATAGCAATAGGGCACGCTTTTGAAATCTCAAGACAAAAAGAACGTTGATGACTGATGTTAAGAAATTCATAACGGTTGAAATGTTAACGTTTGGGTAAACAGTCATACCAACATCACTGTGAAAATGTCGTCCTAAATGAATTTTTTTCAACTAGCATTTAATAATATATAATTAAATGGTTTGTTTTATCTCCCCTACATTAATGTCAAAATGAGTATAGTGTGATTATAATAAATAAATTAATAACATTAATTTTGTTTTGTGTTCCCTCCTTTCATGGTTGTACTTCATTCATTATTATGTTTTGTTTGAGCTTTAATCATATTGGCTGTGTACTTGGTATGATTATTTTCATTTTCTGCTTTCGCGTACTTTCTTAATCTTATATAGGTTATGAGCTAACCCAAATTTGATTCATTGAAGCTTGGACACGTTTATTATTATAAATAGCTTTTCGTGAGTGATATTTATTCTGAATTCTGAATAACCATGCGTTAAAATATGTTTCTATTATTTAGACGTATATTTAAAAAAAGCAATATTTGGAACCAAATTATAGACCAGGCAAGGCTATACCAAGGACTACTAAATGGAGGCTAACAACTTGGGAAACATGTTATGAAAATGAAGACACATTAAATCATATAATTAAGAATAAAAAGTATTTTTTTTATTTTTTTATCACCATTAGCATAAATATGACGTAATAAACGTTGTTGTCTAGTGTTAGAGAAGCAACCCACACAATTATATGGGTAGGCCTATGTAGGCAACAATTCTCTGCTTAAGTTCCTGTGAGATTAATTTTTTTTAAAAACAAGCCTTCACACCTTTCAATATTAAAGGCAATTATATATTAGTCTGTTTCGTATTGGTTTGACCCGTACCAAAGAAAACCAGAAAAAAAATACAGTTCCAAAGGTTTCAAGACAAAGCCTGGCTCGTGTTGGTTTGGGCTGTCAAACCATAGCCACAGATTGTTCCAGGCAAAGTCTGTTTAGTATTGGTTTGGATTGTCCCAGAGAAAACCAGACTAAACCCTACACCAAGAGTAATCCATACAAAGTTTGATTCGTATTGGTTTGACCCGTCTCAGAGAAAACCTGAAAAAAACTACAATTCCAGACAAATCTTGGTTTGTATAAATTGTGTGGCTCGTCCCAGAGGAAACCAGAAAAAATACAGTCCAGAGTTTACTAGATAAAGTCTGGTTCGTATTGGTTTGGCCTGTCGCAAAGAGAACCATTAAAACTACAGTACCAGAGTGTTCCAGACAAAGTTTGGTTTCCATTGTTTAGTTTAGTACCTAAGAGAACCAGACTAAGCCACAGACCCAGAGTGTTCCAGACAATGTCTGGTTCGTATTAGTTAGTCACGTCCCAAAGAGAACAAGACTAATCCACAGTACCAGAATGTTTCAGACAAAATCTGGTCTGCATTGGTTTATTCAGCCCCAAAAAGAACCAGACCAAATCATAGTCCCAGAGTTTTCCAGACAAGGTCAGGGTTGTATTGGTTTGGCCCGTCCCGGAGTAAACCAGAAAATAAAAAATACCAGAGGGTTCTAAGCAAAGTAAGGTTTGCACTGGTTTGTTCCGTCCTAGTGATAACCAGAAAATATCACAGTCCCAGAGTGTTCCAGACAAAGTCTGTTTTACATTGGTTTGTTTCGTCCCAGAGAGAACCATTAAAATCCACAGTCACAGAGTCTCCAGACAAAGTCTAGTTTGCGTTAGTTTTTTCCATCACAAAGAAAATCAAACTAAGCCACAGACACGAAGTGTTCCATATAAAGTCTGGTTCATATAGGTTTGGCCCATCTCAAAAAGAACCAGACCTAACCAAAGTCTCGGGGTGTTCCAGACAAAGTCTGGTTTGCATTGGTTTCTTTTGTCCCAAAGAAACTCGGACTAAACTCCAGATCAAGAGTGTTCCAGACAAAGTCTGGTTTGCACTGGTTTGTTCTGTCTCAAAGAAACCCAGACCAAACCGGAGATTGAGAGTGTTCCAGACAAAGTCTGGTTTGCACTGGTTTGTTTTGTCCCAAGGAAAACCAGATATAACCATAGACATGGAGCGTTCCAGACCAAGTCTGGATTGCAATGGTTTGGCTCATACAATCAAGAAACAGGTCAAACCACAGACCCAAAGTGTTCCAGACAAAGTCTGGTTTGCATTGGTTTCTTCTGTTCCAAAGAAACCCGGACTAACCCCCAGATCAAGAGTGTTCCAGATAAAGTCTGGTTTGAACTGGTTTGTTTTGTCTCAAAGAAACCCAGATCCAATCATAGATCGAGAGTGTTCCAGACCAAGTCTGGATTGCAATGGTTTGGATCATACCATCAAGAAACAGATCAAACCACAGACCCAAAGTGTTCCAGACAAAATCTGGTTTGCATTTGTTTTCCACTTCCCAAAGAAAACCATTTAAAACCACAGACCCCGACTGTTCCAGACAATGTCTGGTTCCCATTGGTATTCTCTGTCCATGGGAGAACCTGACAAATCCGTAGCAGTCCACACATGAGTAATGGTCTGGATTTCCTTGGTTTGCCTTGGACCTTAAAGAACCATACAAAACCAACTATGGTTTTCCTTGGTTTACTATGGTATTGTCCTGTGCTTTTCCACCAGGGACATCAACATTTTTGTGTGAAGTTTTATTTTTAATTACTTCATAATTATTCTATATTATGAATTATGTATTTTTATATATAAAGGGAAAAAGAATAACTTATGAAGAACGCTTTAAAAAAATAGATGAGTTGATTAGTGGCAAAATATGAGTTAAACAACGTACTAGTTAAAACATAAATTTCCTTATAAATCTAAATGAATATAATAATTCTGTTTTGTGAAAACTATAGTGAAAAGGAAAGAAAGGAGGCACCGTGTTTAGACTATAGGGGCGCTAGTAAACAGGTGCCCATGTGGCGAAATTTTGAAACTTGAAAGTGAAACAGTTCAATGTTGTTGATATAATTAACGTGCATTATCGAAACAATAATGGGAAAAAAATATTAAATGGTTTCCAAAAGGTTAATCCTGTATATAGCTCCAAACAATCTTTGAAGAATGGTTTAGCTTTATTTAAAACGGACAACATTATTGATTTAACCGAGCTTCAAGATGAAAATTAAACTTTTATAGCATCAAAAGTTGTAAGGCAGACGTTAGCCGGTTTAAGACCGAACGATGTTATAATTTAAGTAAGTACAGTACATCACAATACTTTCACAGTAGTACCTTACTATTCTAACAAATCGAATAACAATATGTGCCCCCATTTTTTTTCTTAAATGTCATACAATTTTATTTATTTTATTTTGTTCAAAGTAAAATAATATTTTGGTTTTGTTTGTGTTTTGTGATACACCGTATCGTATCTATTAATGTTCACAAACAATATCTTTATGTATGCTAAATAGAACTATATTATTAGTTATTTAGTAAAATATATATTCAAAATATTAAAATTTTAGTAGCCTAGGTATTATTTGAGTCTATGTATGCTTGTGAGTGTCATAATATAGTATTAAATATGTTGGCGAGTAGACTGGACTTGCTTTCAGTGAAAGGTGACACTTGTTTAGACGTAGACATTTATTTGGAGTAAAAATTATACAGCAATTATAATCGGCGCAAATAACTCACAACAATGGTAGTGTCCTTTTTGAGAATGAAAAAAAGCAACGAGAACAAAAAGTTCAATGTTGCCACGCTATGCACACAACAATAACCTCATAAACATAAATAAACAATATTTAACATTGCAGCGCTAACAAAATAAAATTAATATTCAATATCATAAATGTGAAAAACTGTCGTGGCTCTTATTGAAATACGTCGGGATTCTTTATTTTTTTTATTTGCCAAATTATGATAAATTGTATTAATAATAGCACTCAAACACACACCAACAGATGTGGGTTTACGATAATAACAAAACAAACATTATCAACAAATTATATGCCTTTTTTTAACTTACCAAAATATATTTTTGAGTCGTTTTCTATTAGGCTGTCCACGTCAATCACTTCTAACCAAAAATTACTCTAATAGTTGGTTGAATTTGTTATATTTATTCACACAATCTAGCCTATTATAGACAAAGTTTAACAAATAAGCAATAACAAAGGAGGATTTACTCATCATTATTTAGTCAAAAACACAATATGAAATTTAAACCATTAAAGAATGGGGTTCCTCCAGTAGACAATGTTGCACCCTCTCTGAGTCCTCTTACTACCCAATCATTGAAAATAATAAAAAGGAGAGTGTGAATCTAAAGAACAAGTTACAGGGAAATTATTAGATATATTTAAAAGCAACAATATGAGAAGATTATTCCTATTAATAATAAGAGCGCAGATAACAGTGCATGGTCTCATATCTTATTGAGATATGTTGGAAAATAAACTCGGCGACAACAACATTATGCTGCAGGTATATTTAAAGAACAGAAACGTGAAATCCAATCATTATCCTGACGGTTCACTCTATATGAGACAACAACATTACATTTTAAATTAAATACGGTAAAAGATCACAAGGGCCTAATGGGCACCTTCAAATGGTTATAAAAGTTTCGTTATTCACAGAAAACGAAGATATAAATTACATTACTTTAACTTAGGAAACATTATGTACGGGAATTACATAACGCGAGGGTTTAACTAACAGACAATAGTCAAATCCCCGCGGGACTATCTGATCCTGACTCAAGACTAGGAATCAAAACAAAATTGCCATCAGTAAACAATACTTCAAAAGTCCTAAAGTGACATACAAATGAAAAAGATGTTTAAATCAGCTATAGTTAATTTAAGTCATTGATACTTCAAAAGGCAAAATTAAATAGTTACATTACTTTACGATAATTCAAAAGCAAACTAAATAAGAGATGTTACCTCGATGATTAGAAAACATTAATACAATATCCACAATATCAAACATTAACTTTAACTCGTGCAAAATTTAAATCAACTTTTAAGAGTGGATATTTACGAGAATGAATAATACAGAAAGACTCTAGCGCCCAGGTGGCGATATACCAACTGTAGAATATCAGTTTAAATAGTACGACCATAATAAGATCGTTAGTTTGAGAAACAGAAGATTAAAGATTTTATAAACAAAATTATTAGAGTTGAAAATAAATTTAGAGTCCTTAACAAAAAATCGCCATAATTACGATATTGATACATAATACAAGTTTTATCCAGCCATTGTCCAGGCCGATGACAGATGGAAAGATAGTAAATTTTGGCTTACATGTGTAGCCATTATATAGGAGTTTCGTTGCATGAAAGGGGGGTGGGAACACAGAAACACACGCTAGGTGACGTCAACGATGTCTTCAAACGGTCGCGTACACCTTTGTTTACAAGCTCCATCGGACTATCAGCTAGTTTCTCCAATTATCCGATGTTTTATTAGTACTTCTTCTTCTAACCGCATGAGGTCAGGTACGTAGTCATCTCCTTGTTGCCCTCGAATTTACACAGCTCATTAATCGCCAGTTGAAAACGGAGTGTCGGAACATCTAGTTGACGCTTTGTATCTCGCTTGACCCACTCGTCGTTTTTAGTACGCCCGGTGTAGGCCAGCCTTGCAGGTTACTAGTGTAAGCAGAATCATTTGGTAAGTACATGAAAAACTATTAACATAGAATTGGATTTGGTAGTGAAATATATTGTCCAGCATTATTTTATCATGTCTTATTAACCTACATGAACTACAACAGAGAAGATTACTACTGTAGGGATCCTAATTGAGTTGTATTTATTGGAGCGGGTAGTATGATTTACTGTGATACAAGCGTTTACGTCATCATGGGGTGGGGTCGTATTGTAACCTTTTACAACGTAATGTTACAACAACTACAAAGATGGTTTGCCAATTTTAATTTAATTTACAAATAATTAGTAAAACAATCTTTTGAAATTAGCTGGTTTCCTAACATAGTTATTGTATTTTCTCGTAATTGAGAACGAGTCATAACAAAACAAATATTAATAATAATACTTAAATTACTTGTTTCTATTGACAGCTTGAATACATTTGTTTCGTTTTCCTTCTCCCCGTGGCCTACCAAGAAAAATATAAAATTTAATGTCTCGTAGTGTTTTGGAATCGATCTGAGCTTCCACTAAACAACAACTCTTATTTTCTACTCTGACACTTATAAATTGATCAATTGTTACGAAATTAACCCAATAGAATTAAGGTTAAAAATGTAAAACATTAATTAATATATAATTTTCTAAGTGTTTCAACGGTGACCGTCACTTTGGAGCGGCAAATTTATACCACTACTAGCGCCACATATACCAACGCACTGTAACATTAGCAATACTAGCTAATGCTACATTAGTTCTACCCATCCCGAATAAACCAATACATAAATACATCCTGCAATAGTAACACTAGCAAGACTAGCTAATTTACTTGAATACTACCCACTCCAAATAATGCCGGTACTCATAGACATCCTGCAATATCTAAGATTACAAAACTTACTATGTCTAATATATGTGCTTTACTTACATATTATATATTCTGGCATAGCACAAGTTCATGACCAACCTGTTCGCACCAAATTGTAAAATGAAGAGAAGTCCTAACAAGCTATGAATGATTCAGCAACAACATGTTCCAATAGAAGAATCCAGAAACGCACTTATTGACCCGGCTGGGCTACAAATGGGCCACTCACAATATTGAACTGCAATTAGCCAAGTGTCTAGTGTACGTGACTGGATGGGTGGACTGAGATTCAACAGCCAACTCACCAGATGTCTAGCGTACGTGTTTTGGGAACGAGCCAAGCTTATCTGCTGACTCTCCAGATGCCCGGTGTATGTGACTTGGTGTCAAGCCAAGTTTGGCAACTGCTAACCAATGAGTTCTGTTAGCCGTGTGGCGTTGTAATTTTAACATGAAAATCCCCACCTCTTTATCCATTAACTAGACCTATATATCGAGGGAACTCTCAGCAAATATGGTTGACTATTACATCCGACACCTCCACGAGAGGCCCTGGTATGGCTTATTATATTTGACACTTTCACGAGAAGTCCTGTTCTGGACTTGGAATAATTAGCTAGCATAGTGGACTATTATATCCGACGAGAGGTCCTTAACTGGACTTGGACTCAATCACTCCAGGATGGCAATATATAAACTGTATATATTTTAATTATTATTTTAAAATTAAACTATCTTTGATGGGTTTGAGTGTTTTGAACACTTAGATTAATTATGTAATTGAAATCGTTCAGTGTAGGCCTCTGTAATTTTTCACTAGTAGATTTATTTTTGAAAGTAAATTTGTTTATGAAACACATAATGTTTTCTTTTGCCACTTGGGCGCTAGTTTCTTTGTAATTTTTAGAGATTATAATCTAACGCAACGCAAGGGGGGGGGCGAAACAAAGGATCCCTATCTTTAAATTTAGTAGCTTAGTCGGTAGAACACATTAAAAAAATTGAGACTCTAACTTCTCTAGGTATCCTCAGTGATGTAAAGAGGAATGTTTTTTTTTTTGTGATTTTTATGTGGTCTGGTAGAGATGGATATAATTACCAAGGAAACTTACCCTTGGAAGTGTATTCACAGTAATTCCTGGATCTGAACGTGAAGTACTAAATACTAGTGAATTAAAGGGGGACTGCCTGTAAGTTGTGTGATACAAACAAAAGTACTCTTATTCTGGCCTTGGAATAAAACAACACAAAAACAAATAATACACCAGAAGGGTTAAACATAACTGTTTAAAGAAATTTGTCAAATAAAACCATCTAAAAATAATAATTTTTGTTTTTGAAAAACATAATGAAAAGTAGTAAGGAAACAAATTCTTAAATGAAATAATAGAATTCAATGTGGAAAAGATTTTGAAATTGGGAGTTTATTATAATGTCCAAAGATCAACTAATATATAAGATATAAAACACCGGATTAAGTAACATAAATTAGAATGAATTGACAATTTGGGAACTTCACTATATTTCCATAATAATATCAAAAGAGTTAAGAACATTTTAAAATAATATATGTCACATATATAAATAACACATTAAAATACATATAATATAAAATTATGAGTTTAAGTCAAGTGTGAAGTTAAGGCAGAAAAAGACAGATTTAATTTAGGTTAGAATAAATATAAATTTATAAATTAGCAGAATATTAATAAGTGAAGTAATAATATAGGTTGAATATAAATTGAATAAATTGAATTCTATTCTTATCGGTTCTTTAATTCCCTTCTTCCTTAAATGCTGTACAAATTACAGCCAAGGTTCTGTTGTTTTTGTTGTTGGTTGTTGGTTTGGTTATTTTTGTTTTTCTGTAAATTGAGAAAAAAATAATCAATGGTAAACAAAGGGAAATTTAAAATATCTAAGACTTAAATAATCAGTGTGTATATATATTTTAATTGTGGCAGTTGTGAATAAAACAAATGTCTTTCCTATCTGGTACCAAGATAATATACAACTCTAACCAATGAATGTTGTGGCCTTTAGGTAAGTGTTTTAACAAGTTTTTGCTGGAGGTAACAACAAATTATTAGCCCTGAATTGAATTGCTATCTAAAAGAATTAAAGATCTTACTCGTTTCTTTGCTGATTTGTGGTGAAGAGACAAAAAAAAAAAAAACAATGCAGACCATTTCTTGATTATAGCTGTAGCACTCGCATCCTTAAATAGAAATGAAAAACCAAGTTGCTCATCTTTCTCATGAATTCCTTTTGTTTTTATGTGAAAAAAACCCAGGTCCAGTCTTCAATTCCAGCCAGTGCTTGTAGATAGAACAGAAACTTTATCCCATGAAAGTAACTTGTATTTGCATTCACATTTTTTTTCTTCTTCACCCAAGCAAAAAACCCCGCGGGTCCTTTTTGAGAGTTTTTTTTCTCTTTACAATCGTTGTCACGGTAACCCAAAACAAAGAAAACCTTGGAGGTTAAAAACAAATGAAAGTTATAAAGAGGAATAATTTCACTACTCTTGGAAACAGAGAAAACAACTAGTATTTGGATCTAAACAGCGTAGAAGAATAAAACAAAAGAAAGGTAAAAACAATAAAAGTAAAAATTTTAAGGAGAATATCTCTAAGTGCCAAGTGTTACGTTATTTCAAATTTAGTGCCTCTGAAGTAGTAGATGAGCTAGTTTCTCAATCTACCGCTAGATTGCAGCTAAGTCCAGTTTCCGATGTAGATTTAGTACCAGTCAAATGTAGATGAATATTGGAAAGAAATATCGGGGTTCGAGTACAGGCTGGAAATAAATATGTTAGGAATATATAATAAGATTAAAATAGTGGTGCACAAAGATTAGTAGTAGAGACAAGGAGAACAAACAATAATCCAGTTGAGCCCGTGTATCAGCGCAATTCCCATACGTCAGGGGATGCAATATAGAGAAATGAATCGCGACACTTCGCTATATTCATGAATACATGAATTAGGACGGAATATTGTTTATAATAATAGCCCCTTTTGACAAAGCCGTAGCCAGCCAATAATTTCAGGGTTTTTTTTGGTTGGCCCATCCCCAGTTGACGGAGGCTAGAATTAATTATAGACAAAAAACGTTCTATAAGCTATCCGAAGTGTTTTTTATGGCAACATAACCCCCCTAACTCGGAGGCTAGGACAAATTTAAATATAAACGGCTCAGAAGCTTCTAAAGGTTTTTTTGTGGTAACATAGCCCCCTAACTGCCAAGGCTAGGACAAATTACAGATATAAACAGCTCAAGAAGTTCTCTAAAGTGTGTTTTGATAGCAACATAACCCTTAACCGCCGAAAACTAGGAACAATTATAAATATTAAACACTCTAGAAGTTTTTGAAAGTTTTTTATGGCAACATAAACCATAACTGCCGAAACTAGAAAAATATATAAATATTAAACACTTTAAAAACTCTATCTGAATGCTTTTTATGGACACTAAGCTCCCTAATTTGTAATTTACATTAATTTTGATATTTATTGAACCATAATATATAAGACATAAATAGAAAAATTGGAAAGGGGGGGGGGGGGTTGAACCCTGAAATCCCCCCTGATTATGGCCTTGACTTTGATTTTTTTCTAGCTTGGAATATTTAGTTTAAATATAATTTTTATTGCTCTTGTGTTTACCAATAATTGTTTGAACTTTAAAATATGATAATGTTTCTTTTATAGGTAATATTTTATAGATGTACTTTCTTTGAAGAAAATATTAAAGCAATTAATTTTTGTTGATTTATAAGTTTTAACTTAAACATTTACTGATTCGTTTAGTGAGGAATTACACGGATTCTAATATAATATTACTTTGTTTCCTATTATATTGTTTAATGTTAACAAGTCGGAATCTTCTCGATTACTTCAAAGGTGGTGGATGTAATAATCCCACAGAAGTTTGAGTTATGTCGGTAAGGCAAACCTTTGTGTATTTTGCAAATATCAGAATTGATGTTTAAATTTAAATTTGTTTAGTCTGAATTCACAATGGTGATTCAGGCGCGTTGTTAACCGTTTAAAAGAAGCTCCTTAAGCTCTTTATTATTATAGTAAGGGTTCAAAAGTTTAATGGTTTAAACTATTTGTTTAGTCAGAATTCACAATGGTGATTTACCTTGAGATTGTGCGCAAGAGCAGTCTCTGCCATATTTATATGTTTTTCAACACTCCTTAGCTTGCCTTGTGAGGCCATGTATTTTTTATTTACCACTGTGGTTTTTCCTTTGGATAAATAATTCCAATTTTTCTTGAACTTGCAATTGTTCAAATTTTTTGTAATATTAAATTTCTTATAGTTTCCGTTCACCCTCTTTTAGACTATTATGGCTGTAGCTATAAGAAGTGGTAATCGGTACAGCACGGTCCCTATCGTACACAAATGTAAACATACACAATTCACTAAAGAGAGAGAGAAAGATAGAGAGAGATAGAAAACAAATCCTATCAGTTGTGTTAAACACAACAGGCTGGAACAAAATCTTAACAAACATAAAATAAAATGAGAAAAGTCTAATTAGTAATATGAAATACAATAGGTAGAAACTATATTTAAATTGTTTGATTATTATTATTAATGTATTATTTGTAATGTTTTTAAAGTTTGACAGCTCTAGTATGCTTGGCATTTCTGTTGGTCTTGCATTATACAGTAAGATCATGTTATTTATTAACGTGCTAGTACCACATTTGACTATTAAAAGATCTATGAGATAATTTGTTTGTATTTCTTGTGAATTGTGCAGTATAACCAGAGCTTGAATATTCCAAAATTGTTGTAGATTTTATTTTGTTTTATTTATTTTATAAACACGGATGCCTGTATGATAATCAGTTTATTATTTATGAATATTTTTTCTATTCTTTAACAATGGCTTTAACACACGTTTATAGGAAGATCCAATAACTCACTCCTTAAATCCCTTAAATAGTCTAATTTATCACAATGTATTAGGCACACGCAAGTGATATCAACGGCAAATGTATCGGGCCACTGGCAAGCATCAATCCACTTTGGAAACTGGTGAAAATGAATGCCTATATCCTTTTGGTGTCTATCATGATTAGTACAACCGGCAATCCCACTACACATCTTTAATACAGACTCACATTTGATGAAACTAAACTGTTATGACACAAGTTAAAACACTTGTTGACTGACGCGTAGCTCTTAGCCGAGGTTTAGCTTGATTGCCATTCGTTTGGACGTCAGAAAGCGGGGCTTGCCTCTGTGTATACGGCTCGTCACCCCTACCGTCTCTTCTAACAGCCAATATAGACGCAATATAGACTTTAGTTGAGAGCTGACAACAATGTTCTAAGCTATATAAGGAGACACCCATAATAAAAATAAGAGTGGTTCACCTCACTTGTACATAGATTATTAATTGCCACTTACCTTCAAATTGCATTTATTGTGCTCGTAATTTATGTATACGCAAGTGTATTTAAAAGTGTCTTCAACAAATTACTAGGTTAGATAAGTATTTTTCTCTCCAAGCTTTTGTGTAGTGGGTAGATACTGTATTCATGTTTTTGAAGGCTTATGAACTGCACCATATATGTGTTTACGCCTATTTACACTAAATATATTAACACAAGTAGTGTAGCAGGAGTAATAATATAATGTGCATACGAATGCAAGTTTTTTATTTGGTCTCATCGAACAGTTCATATCATTCGATAAAATAGGCAACTAATTTATTTTAATTTCTAGAGAGAAGCTCTAGTATCTCACTCAGAATGTAAATATGAGCATCTATGGGAATAGTCCTCAAAAGTAGGCGTGATTATTATTTTGCTGTATTTTTTACTGTATGTTACACGACATTCGAGCAAATTTTCAATGTTAATACAAATTAATATTTTAAAATAAATATGCTTATAGGCCCTAATTAAATAAATTTAAAAAAGTCATCTTAATCTCATAAAAACATTAATATTTGAAACTTAAATGTTTAATAAAAAATGTCACCACAAAGCACAAAATGTATTTTAGTATAGTAGGCCAATTATTCAACATTTTAAATATTAGGCAATATAAACTATCCCAACCAAACTAAACCTTCCCGAGTATTCATCAACATATTTTTCACGAATTTATGGGATTCCGAACTATCTTGCACTAAAATACTGTAATAATTTATTATCATTGGCTTGCTTTTGTTGTGTGTATAGATGGTAAAATATCAATGTAAAATTGCAAAACAACTCAAAAAAACTTAAAATTAAATAAAAACTTGCGTATATATTAAAGGCTGTATCTGAATAGTCAAGTACACTTGACTTGATGCAGACTTGATGACTTTACACACACTTGAGATCGAAGACTGCAACAGACTATTTGGACGGCAGAATATCCTTTTCATACCCTTGAGTCCGCAGTGCTGCTTCTTACCAATGATCTTAGAAAGTATTTAAATGCCATTTATATGCCCAAATTAGCGTAGGCCACTAAAGATTTGTGGTAACTTATTTTCACTGCACATGATAAATTATCCTAACACAACACAACACATTACAACTCTACAACACTACAAAACAACCGGTATATTTAATGTACGTTATCAAAGATCACGTAACTTTACGAGCTCTATCCCTACCAGCAGGAAAATTAAACAATTGACAATCAAACACCGCATTGACAGCGTGTCAAGGGTAATTTTCCGTTGCCCTTGGACTCAACCACACTTCATGACTATTCGGATGGATCTGCACTTGATCACCTGATTGCTAATGCAACTATCAAGTTAACGTCAAAGGTTGACAATACTGAAGTAGACTATTTGGATACAGCCATAATATAATTTTAGGTACTAGACTAAAGAAGATGAAATATGTCAAAAATACTTTAACAGAACATCATCATTATCAGGATATTGTTCTAGTGAATCCTATAGTTTCTGAGTTTTTTCCATTTCTTTTTATCTAGATACATTTCTTCATGATTTTTGGCCCAACAGTTGCTCCTCTTCTAAATGTCTTCCATTAAAGTTTTCTACCAATTTTCTTATCAGTCTTATCCAAACTACCTCCTCCATCCACTTCTTTGCCACTCTCCCAATCTCCATCCTCTTTACATGTCCAAACCATTTCATCCTTGATCTGATAATATTTTCATATAAGGGTTCTTTCACTGTAGTCCGAGTTTGTGTAACATTAATTCTTATTTTGTCCCGCTTAGTCTTTTCCATCATGGTGAAATGAAATGTCTGTGGTTTGTACCTACAGCTTTCTTCTATTTTGGTTAATGAACATGTTTTCGGACTGTTAGTGCTCATTGGGATGAAATAGCTGATGTAGGGGGACTATTTTGGGTGCAGTGGCACAGTCACATCCCAGAGTAAGTTTTGCACTTGGTCGTAAAAATGTGACCCTTTTTGGATTTGGTAGTGACTTTTGGGTGAGCGCTTGCATCCCAAGATATTACACTTCCCAAATACTGAAATTGTTTGAACTCTCCAGGCAGATGTGTATTTTTTTTCTTTAATTTACTGATCCCATCACTACATTCTTAATCCTTCTAATTTTTTTGATCATTATTTTTAAACTCTCTCTTCCATTGTTATAGTTTCTCTTCCACCTCTTGTCACTTCTTTCCTCATCTGTGAAAGCAAACACTGTCAAATCATTTGAAGTGTTTTTCTTTTTTTTATTCATTTCATGATTTCACCCATGATTATGATGAACAGAAGAGGTGACAGTGCACCTACTTGCTGCATCTATTGGAGGAGGATATGCAGTTGGTCTATAGAACATAGCCACAACAACCAAGTTATGAACCTGTCTAATCAATCACTTATTATCATTTGATTTAGATGTTCTATTTAAAGGCCTAACATTTTCACCGTCAACCACCTTTGATCACTTTGCTCTGGCGGAAGATGTCATTACTTATCCCAAAACTTGAGGCTCAAATACTCTGCTGGACGCTTGTCGGACTCGGGAGGGAAATCCTGGGCACTGCGGAGGGCTCAGCGAGGGAAGGTACCAGGGGCGTAATATATCTGGGACAGACCAACTGAAACTAGCGGTAATTGAATTTAATTTAAATTAAGAGCCAAAACCTGTTGTACAGCTAAAAACTAAAATGGAAATTCATATTGTAATTGTAAAAGTAAAGTCAAAATTATGTGGAAAAATGGCTCGGATCTAAAGTTTATAAGATACCAGGCCTGTAAACATTGTTAATAAATAAATAAACTCTTTGAGAATAACCAGTTAAACCATAATCAGGACAAGATGGCGAATCCAGCATTGAAGAAGTTCATTCCACCTACCCACCAACTGATGACACCCCTCTCCTCCATCACCTCCAGACCACCCACCTGAACAATATATTCCTTATGTCTTTGTCAATGTGATGGGGCCATCATTTCCTAAATCCCTATCTGCAGACCAAAACCTCAATACTGATGAGATAGAGGCCCAATCAAGGCTTTAAAACAACTAAGAAATTGTGATTCTCCATGCTGGCAAGGGATCCACCACGCTGATCCTTAACAAATCCACATAATATCACAGAAGCACAACAACAACTTGCAGATGAAAATACTGGGAGCAGACAAAGTGATAGACAACAAAGTGGTTGACACAAGAGGACAAAGTGGTAGACAGCAAACTGCTAGACACGCAGAAACGACACGGACCAAGTGATCGACACGAGCTGGACCATGTGATAGACAACCAACCGGTAGACAAAATTAAAACAATTATTTGGAAGGCTGGGTGGGTCAAGTGGCTGACACGACTTGGACCAACTGCTAGACAAGCTCAAGTATAGGAGTATAAAGTGATAGACAACCAAGCGGTCGACACGAGAGAACAAATCTGTAAAATCACCAACTGCTAGACACCCAGAAACAACATGGACCAAGTGATCAACACGAGCTGGACCATGTGATAGACAACCAACCGGTAGACAAATGAAAACAATTATTTGGAAGGCTAGGTAGGTCAAGTGGCCGACACGACTTGGACCAACTGCTAGACAAGCTCAAGTATAGGAGTACAAAGTGATAGACAACCAAGCGGTCGACACGAGAGAACAAATCTGTAAAAAGACCAACTGCTAGACACCCAGAAACGACATGGACCAAGTGATCGGCACGAGCTGGACCATGTGATAGACAAGCTCCCATATAAGAGGACAAAGTGATAGACAGCCAAGCGGTCGACACGAGAGGACCAACTGCTCGACAAACATCGAGATAAATCCAGTTAAGAGTGGCTCAAGTGACAGACAAGTTATTTCATAACTAACAAAGTGATAAATATTGGCTTAGAGAGTTGGGTATAAGGATGGTCTGGACGCTCCTAGAAATTGCTGCCCTCCCGACACCCTAGATTCAATTATCCCAAAAAGGGTGAGGTCCACTTATATGTGTATAAACTTAAACCATCGTGTTTTTAATTTTAATAATTTACTTACACATTGCACTCTTCAAAACATATTTTCTAACACTAGTTTAGTTATCATTTCGAATAAATAATAGGTTTTGATACATACAATATGGTATCTGAAAATAAAGAAGGTTTCTCTGAATGAAACGAATCTTCGGATCTGAGGAAAGGAGACAAACGTTTTGTTATAAATGGTAAAATCATACTTTAAGAACTAACAAGATGAAATAAAATCTTATATAAAAGAGCCTCTGCCAGAAATTAAGTTGGTAGCTTATGATCAGGGTTCGATTCCGCCAGGTAAAGTGAGGGTTATTTTTCTTAAAAGGTTTTCCATTCTGCCACCACGCAAATTCAGGTGCACTATATATAAATTTAATCTTCCTGTTTCTCAAAACATTAACGTAATTAGTAAATAAGCGTATAACCCAGACAGGTGGTAAGACACAGTGCTACAAAAAAAATCTAATTGCACTAATGGATTAAAGAATAAATGTTGTTATTATAAGATGTGTACTCTCATTTGCATGTAGGGAGAATGTAAACCATTAATGAAATATCACCTGGCCGGACTTGAAGCCTGATATCTCCGTCTAGGTTTCACTATATATATATATATATAGTGAAACCTAGACGGAGATATCAGGCTTCAAGTCCGGCCGGGTGATATTTCATTAATGGTTTACATTCTCCCTACATGCAAATGAGAGTACACATCTTATAATAACAACATTTATTCTTTAATCCATTAGTGCAATTAGATTTTTTTTGTAGCACTGTGTCTTACCACCTGTCTGGGTTATACGCTTATTTACTAATAATAATAATATAATAATATATATATAATAATATAATAATATATATATATATATATTTTTTAAAAGACTTAATTTATGTGGACTTGACAGTGGAAACAATAACATTATTTGTGTACATTTTTTGATTCATATAGGCAAATCTTATCATTTTAATTAATTTTAAATAGGTATCTATAGTTTTTTTTATGCCCTACTAAATGATGAATATATATATATATATATATATATATATATATATATATATATAGTGAAACCTAGATTCATCATTTTAGTAGGGCATAAAAAAAACTATAGATACCTATTTAAAATTAATTAAAATGATCAGATTTGCCTATATGAATCAAAAAATGTACACAAATAATGTTATTGTTTCCACTGTCAAGTCCACATAAATTAAGTCTTTAAAAAAAGTAATGTATCTTAATTTGTTTAGCACACCCTTTCCTTTTCAAATTGAACAATAAACTTTAATTATTAACAATGTTTTTTGGTCTCTTTCGGTGATATCGTGACCATACACTAACACTCTCATGGTCTCAAATGCATGAAGTACTTCCATAAAACTCAGCACTGGTTTGGGCTTGGCTTCATCCTCATCCTCAACACCCTTTTACCCCTCCTCCAATCAACTTCCACTTCCCAACTCACCACATATTTCTTCCACACACAACACACCACACGTCGTGAGCTCCTGGTCCATAGATACATACACATCAAAGTTTATGCCACTGGTACTTTTACCCAGTCAAACACAAACTTCATATATATATATATATACAAACTTCATATATATATTAGTATTATCATATATATACCCCCTACTAAAATGATGAATCTAGGTTTCACTATTCATCATTTTAGTAGGGGGTATATATAGTGAAACCTAGATTCATCATTTTAGTAGGGCATTAAAAAAACTATGGATACGAGAAAACGATAAATGCAGGAACCTATATAAAATTAATTAAAATGATCAGATTTGCCTATATGAATAAAAAAAAATGTACACAAATAATGTTATTGTTTCCACTGCCAAGTCCACATAAATTAAGTCTTTATATATATATATATATATATATATATATATATATATATATATATATATATATATATATATATATATATATATTAGTGAAGCCTAGATTCATCATTTTAGTAGGGGGTGTACATATATATATGATATATTTTATAACTAGTCATATATATATATATATTATTCTGCAAAAATAAATACCTCTTAGGCAACAATTAGGTATGATATTATTAGTTTTCTACAAATAAAGGTAACTCAAGTTATCTATCTACAGGATGATTTACTCGAGACTAGACACTTTTTTTTTTTAACTAACTCATGATTCACATTTGACTAATTTGAAACATACCTTGACCCATGGCAAGTAGAATTGTTTCATAGAAGATGCTGGAAGTTTCCACCACAAGTGTCCAGACACATATTAGCCCAACACTCTTAATTGGATAACGCGTGATGTAACATAACAACATCGATGGCAGCAATTTCATGTTTGATGTTGTCTTTCAGTTCCTCAATTGACCTTGGCCTGTTGGCATAAATTGTTCCTTTTAAACGTCCCCAAAGAAAGAAATTTGGGGTTGTTAGGTCATGAGACCTAGTGGCCACAGGTCTTTGTAGATAATCCTGTCCTTGAAACATCTGAGAAGTTCTGCCATGCTCTTAATGGAGGTGTGGTAAGTTACAGCATCCTGTTGGAAGTAACCATTTGCAAGTTCCTAATCGTCCTACTGACTCATATAAACTCACTACAGGTTTCCAAGTACCGGTCGATATTCACTGTGTCTTTAAAAAAACTTGGCCCGATGATACAATGATGAGACACCAAACACCAATTTTTACTGGATGGAATGGCTCTTTATATTGAGGGTGTGGGGATTATCACAGGCCTACACCTGTATTTTGCAAGTTTACATAGCGGGATAAATGGAACCATGCTTCATCAGTGTACCGTGCTATGTCGGAAAGTGTGGGGTTTTTGGCGAAAAGTTGGGCAAATCATTGACATTACGACAGTCGTTTTGCAAGATCAGGTGGTTGTAACTCATGCACAGCTGTGATATGTTACAGCTTAACCTCTGCCTGTTTGGCTGCTTTTTGACAGGTCAAATACCATTGTCCTGTCTCTTGGGATAGACTCTGAAGAGATTTTAGTGAGGATGCCAATAACTGCTGCTTCTCATCTTGTGTTGTGTCCTCTGTCATCTTGGGCCACCCGCCGAATTCAAATCCACCAAGCTCCCCGTTCTCTCCAGCTTCTTCACCAAGTTCAGAATAGTGGCTCTGGTGGCTGGTGTACACCCACCAAATTTATTCAGAAACTCCCTCTGACATTGTTTGAAGGGGCTGTTCACCCAGTACTGATGCACAATGAACACATGCTCTTCATTTGAGTACACCATCTTTCTCCCACCATCTTATTTATGCTGTTTGACGAGACATGCTCCCTCATTAATGTCCAGACAGATGGCAAAGTGACATGTTTTTCCAAGTTAACTGTTATCATGAAATAAAGAACCTTTTTGTTTGTATTTCACACTCATCTTATATTCCATTATAAGTTACATTATAAGTGTTCAGTCCTGAGTAAATCATCCTTTAGCATTGATAAATCATATTATTTTGAAGATATACATTTCACCAATCTTAGTTAAAATTCACTGCTGTAGTAATCAGCTATCTACTTGTAGCATTGATAAAAGCAAGCAAGCAAGATAATATTGAATTTGTGGATAGTTCAAAAAAAGACCAAAATCTGATTGAGTTGATCAAAATTCCTGCGTTGACTATGTGGGAAAATAGCTTATGTTCATAGATTAATTTTGGCAGTACCGGTAATACATTTTTTAAAATGATTTTCTGTTTGGTTTTTAATAATCTTGATGAGCCACTGTGTAAAGGTGTATGAAAAGATAGTGGAGAAAAGAGTAAGGGGAACAGTGGAAGGAGAATTGAGGAAGTAACAATATGGCTTCAGACCAGGAAGGTCTACAGCAGATTTCATATTCAGGGTAAGGCAGCTGAAAAAGAGAGACTATGAATATGGGAAGATCCTGCTGATGGTGTCACTGGATGTTGATTACAGTGTGTTCACATGTAGAGTATGGGAAGTACTGAAGAAAGTGAGAGATGATACAGTAAAGAGCGGGATAAATATGTACAAAGTGAATGTTAGCTGTGTGAATGTGGGAAAGGAGAGGACAAAGTGCTTTGAATTGGGTAATGACCTGAAGGAAGGAAATGCACTCTCACCACTATTGTTCATTGTAATGATGGACAAAATAATGAAGGAAGTGGTGGAGAGAATTGGGAAGGGAAGAAAGAAATCAATGTTTTTGCGGGTAACCTGTTGGTATGGGCCAATGAGGAGGAAGAGGTTCAGGAGCATTTGGATGAGTGGGAATAAGTGGTGGAGCAGTATGGAATAACATTTAATTTAAGGAAGAGTGAGATGCTGATTGCGGCAAGGAAGACAGACAGGTGCATGACTGATGTGGCAGGAGGGGAGCAGCTGAAGACAAAGGAATGCTTTAAATACCTGGGAAATGTGGTATGAGTTAAGTGGAAGAAACAAAAGAGTAATCAATGAGAGAGGGAGCAAATATAAGCTTTTTTCTGGTGGTGTGAGAAGTAAAATTTAGATCAGGGCTGTGCTGATGAAGTGTAAAGCAGTGATCTAAAGGATGTACAATGTATCATTATTGACATACTTAGCAGACATCTGAGTAATGAGGGGGTAAGATAAAAGCAGAATTCAAGCCTTTGAAATAAAAAATTGAGCAGCATTACAGGAGTGACAAGAATGGATAGAACGAGAAGTGAAAGGGTGAGAGGATTAGTTAAGGAGGAGCCAATGCAGGACAAGGTAAAGAAGGCACGATGATGATGGTATGATCATGTGAGGAAAATGGAGGAGGAGAGGATACCAAAGAAGATGTTGGATATTGAAATTGGGGTACAGGAGACCGAGGGACAGCTGGCTAAAGGGAGTGGAGAGAAGTGTGGAGCAGAGAGGATAAGACTGGGTCATTGGGGAGGAGGAAAGGTGTTGGGGAGAAAATATACGTTGGAGAGGCTTATGTTCCAAACAGACCCAGTCACTGGTTGAGAGCTGTTCATGATGATGATGATGATGATGATGATAGTAAATAACCAATTGGCTCTTATTTTCCAAATACCCTTCCTATTAGAAATAATTTGGCCTGTCACCTTTGCCTTCTATTACTTTCCTAAACATTTATTGACATTAGGATGTTTGATATATGCATGTATGCAATTATGTAATATACACATATACAATATTATTACTCTGCACATGTGTACACACACCCATATGCAAACATACACACATGTATGTGTACTACAGATATCTTACCCAATTTTAAGAATCCCAAATTTGCTCAGACTCAACATAGTCACAAAATTTTTCCATCCTTCACTTGTCTATGATAACATCAGTTTATTTTTAGTAAACATGTCATTTTGATACCATTTCCTCTTGTGTTACAGATGTATTTTTTTCAAGTAACCTTTGTGTTACCATGGATTGCTCAGAAAACAGTTCTATGCCAAGTACATCTCTATTCACACTCTGTGATGGACAACAAAACACTTCAGAAGATCAGAGCAGTGACCTTCCAGTGGTTAAAGATATGACTAGTAACTGCAGAATTGAGAAAAAAGATGTGTCAGGGACTCTTGGCCAGTTTCATTCTTTAGCCATGGAAGAGGTCTTCATAGGTAAAGGGTGTGTGGCAGTTTCGGATCAGTGTGCTTCTCTTAGTGAAAACAATGAACCTAGCGTGTTATGTTCAGCTAGATGTTTATCTAACAAGGCTATTGAAAATATGCCACTGAAAGAGAATAATATCAATAATGATGGAGAGATTGTGAACAGCAATGTAGATGTGACATCTTTAGAAAACTCTCTCTCCAGGCAGAAAAATAAGTCAAACAAAACAATATCTCCAGATAGTTGTTTGACTCTTGGCACAATTGCTAATGTGGGGATGAAACTTTGTAGGGATATCAATAAGGAGGGCAGTGACAGTGGCGTGGAGGTGAATGGAGCTCATGAGTCACTGCCGAGCTTGCAGATGATCTCCAGTAGGCTAGAGGACTCTAATATCTCCTCGACCATGTCTTGTGACTCAAGTCTCATTAGTTACTACTCATCCTCCTACCAAGATGCAGAAGACCTAGTAACTGGTACTACAATGGTGCTGCCACCTAGTGGAGATGGGACAAGTGAGGCTGGCAGTGAAAGTTCCTCTATTACAAGTAAAGATGCAGGTCAAGGTATGAAGATTGGGACCTCCAGTATTTTCATGAAGAGAAAAACAGACTTGACAAGTGTTCTAAAGAAGAGTACTACAAACAGACTGAAAACTATCTCTACACCAAGTGCAGCCTCATCTGCAAGAACTCGAGTCATTACGTCTAGCAGTCAGCCAAGTTTTACTGACAAAACTACTACCTTAGGTTCTACCAATAAACCAACAGCAATAACAAGCTGTAGGAAAGAGAAGGTAGCAATATCTACCTCAATAAAGGGGGTAGCCAGTAAACTTGTACAACAGGGATTGAGCAGCAGAGCATCAAGATCAAATTCGTCGAGCTCAACTGGTATGAGTAAAGGACATTCCAGAATGTCTGGTAACCTTACTCTCAATGTGTCCGAAAAGAATGTGGTTTCACAGTCCAGAGGAAGAGGTCTATTTCGAGCTGTAAAAGCTAAAGTAAGTAGCAACATGCCAAACAATGATGGCCGTTGGCCTTCCTCTATTCATAGGCCACAATCGAGTAGTACTAAGTCACGAGAGGGGAGTATAGTGGAAAACACCAACAAGAAGACAGTGGCCACCAGCACAATTGGAATGGGGGACGATATAATAATGGAGAGTAAAGCAAGTGCTTTAGAAAAGTATGCAACACTGCCTCGCCGTAGAAGGTACCAGTCTCCTGAAACCTCAGTGACGGAAGTTCACCTCAGGAGTCAGTCCACTGGCCATGACCCAAGCTTGAACAGAGCAGCAAGCCTAAGAAAGCAGCATCAGGTTAGGGAGCCTCCCAAGAGCCTCCCACCTTATCCACGCCATCACAGGACCCGCATCTACCATGAGACCAGCATCCAGACTGTCCTGACTGGCGATGATGTTGAGCGGGCCCTAACTGGCACCATGCTTTTGGATAGAACTTCATTTAGGACCAATCAACTGCTAGACCAACAAGTTCAGACGGTATGTTGCCTTATTGTTAGACTGGTTCCATACATTTTGTTTAGCTAAGAACATTTTAGGATTTGATGCAATTTGGATAATTTAGCACTCCTTCATTGGCTAAATCAATGTTTGGAAATATGCATAACTTTAAAGAAAAGTATACTAAAAATATATACACCGATTTTGATAGGAAGTTCATTCTTAAAGGTCTTTTTTCCTACCATAATCAAATTATATAACTAGTAGGTTTCTTGTAGGGAAAAATACCTTTCAGAGTAAACTTCCTGCAAAAAATCAGTTTATAGATAATTTTCATATAAATGCTTACATTTTAATCTCTAGATGTGTTATATTATGTGAAGTGAATAAAAGATAGTCTACTTGGTAGAATATAGGGCTTAGACTTAGCTCCAACTAATGTCGAAGTAAATAATTAGAAGCTGAGTCTAGGTAGATGTATCATGCCCATACCGGAAATAACAGTAGATTTCACAGTGGTAGATACAACCCAAGAGCTAGATACATCTTGTTTTGTACTAAGAATCAGTGTCCACGTAAAGGGAAAGTAGAAAAACAAATTGCTAAGAAAACACTTTCAGTATAACCGGTGTAGCAGGACATATTTAGATTGGGACATTTTTAGTAGTGGTTCTTTGTCAATGCCACATTTTTATTTTTTTAATCTCTTTGTCAACGCCGCTATGTAGCTCCTAGTAAATCTTTAGACTAGGAAATTTTTAGGTAGCGGTTTTTTTGTTAATGACACCCTTAGGAATTTTAGCTTTGTGTGTGTGTTGACAAAATATATGATTAAAAAAACACTGGTGTTGATGCGGTGAAGGTTTTGGTAAATAACTAAGGTGTGAGAGGTATCACCATCTGTTTTTGGGAAGTCAAGGTTCCTCAATGTGTTTCATCATTTACTGGCAAAAACTCTGCGGTTAAAATGTCAACATTTTCACTTTCAAATCATAATAGCTATTTACATATATTAATTCCCTCCAAACACGATACATTTTCTCTTGTCTGGCCGGCAGGAACATCACTGTGATCAAACTGATGGACACAGCTGAAAAGCTAGCATTCCCCCTCCTCGTCTTAAAAAAACCTATATGTATCTCAGAAAAAAAGATAGATTATATTCTTTACTCAGCCAATAAATCTAGCTCGTCCGGAAAAATCAAGATACATCTAGGCATACTAGAATCTACAACTTTTATTCACATTGCTCATTGGATAATCCATACACCATTTTACATCTAAAGTGATTTTTTTTTATTAACTACACATTTAAAGATTTATTTTTCTAGAGATAGACAAAAGACCTTCATAATGGGTCCCTAAAAGTTGAGGTAATCTATACGCAAAATTGGCAGAAGAAATGGCAAGCATGGTACTCTATAAACATTTCCAATCTGATATTTATGGGTAATATACTCTAATGCTATGTATTTCTAGACCACTGTTTCTCAAACTTTTCCCAATAGTGGAGCATTCAATGCACATGCGGACCAAACACCTTAATATATTACCTACCTATCACGTGTCGGAGCAGGAAATGTTTTAATGAAAGTGTTTATCAAGCAGTAAAGACAACATATTTGTATAATTTTTTTGTATATACATTTTACAGTCCAATTTTTATAGGAAACTTGATTTATCTGACCGCTAGAAACAATACTTGCAAATTTTTTTTTATGAATGTCAGCTCTTCATATGAAAATTTGACTGTACTTGTGGAACAAAGTATAGTTGACTTAGTGGAGCTAGCATGTCACTATTGTGCTCTTTTAATTCATTTAACTCTTTTACTTTCTAACAAAGAGAAAAAAACTTTGTAATTTTAAAACTTTTTGACAACAGGATTATGATTTATCATCAAGTTTTATGTGCCTCATGACCCAAAAACAATTATGTCTATCCTCAGGCTATTTTGATTGAAGCCCTCAAATAAATACTATTTTGATTGAAGCCCTCAAATAAATAATATTTTAATGTTTTGTACCTAGTTTTCGAAAATTGGCACCAATGTTGTTTAAAATGGATACCTAGGAATACTCTACTTGATAATATACTAAAGATCATTTGAGGTTAAACTGATTACCAGGGCCTGGCTTTTGATGATACATGTCATCTTTTTTATTGGTTCATTATATACAATGCTCATAAAGTACATAAACTCTTTTCATGATCACATGGTGATTGGTGTTTAAATATATAATATATATAAAGTTTTTTTTTTTTTTTTTTTTTTGTCATTTAAAATATTAGGTTTTATTTTCTTGGTTTTTTTTTTAGAGTCACATTTAGGCATTTTTTAGTCATTTTAAGAGATACACATTGAATTTTTAAATATCGTCGATATGTTATAAATCCATATATAATTTATTTCAACACACAGTTGAGAAAATGAACTTTGTACCCTGATGCTTGTCTGGTTGTAAAATACACATTCCTTCTGAGACACTGCAACCAAGCTGGAGAGGGTTACATTGGGAGTAGCTAGCTATTGTTCTGAAGCAGGTATTTGTAAACTAATATTATAATTAACAAAATGCAAGAGTTTAGTTGTTAAAAGTGTTTAATTGCCAATATATATATTTTGGTTTATATTAGAAAAGCACGAGTTAGATTTAGTTATGTGCATTTATTTTGACTGTTCATATTTTTAGGTAATTTTTTGAAAATTTGAAGATTTTGTTGACAATCTTTAGGTAGTATGTGTGTGTGTGTGTGTGTGCGTGTACGCGTGCGTGTGTGTGTTTTTATTCAACCTGACGGTTGAGGAGTTCCTCAAAAGTGCTGCAGCCCTGAAGAGGCAACCTGGGGAAATGAGGAGTAAGTTAGTTTCCCATTGCTTATTAAAAATAAATAACATTAAAAAACATAATAATACAATCTGGTTTCTTGCAATTTAAAGATACATCTACCCCAAAGATGCTATATAAAAAAACTTCCTGGATTGAAATGTTCACATTATAGACTCTTACACCGTCCTATGGCTCCACCCAAAACTTTATATTCAATCCTCTCTTGCTCTGTAATTTGCATAACCAATAGTCTGATGCCATTGAGACTGATAAATAAACATTATAGACAACCTGCTCGATTATCTAGGCATCAGCACCCACAGTAAAAATATGTATTCCTGAATGGGTTACAATGCAAATTTAACTTTACTTTACCAACATTTCAACTTTGTTAAATCAAAGAAATAAAATCTTGTTAACAAAAATATTAGATGTGTATAGCTAGTGTCTGCAATGCTTCAAATTCCAACACCTATAAACTCAAATCAAAACTAAATGTGGAAAGTTTTTAAAGTGTGTAAATAAAGTCCTTTAATGCACCTTTATTAGCATGTAGAGAGGATGGAAAAACCGCATCGATAAATCACATATGTAAAACCACCACCTTATTTATCCGGTCACGATTCAAAACCCCCAAAAACTCCCCATTAATTGCAACTATCTGGATTGTGAGTTCAACACCCTAGACAGTGTGCAGCCATTTATGTGGGTATTATAAAATAAATAATATAGCTTTGCTTTTAAAGTTATAAACTGTCTTGAAAGTGTTAAAATGTCTTAAGATTCCCATATAAATTGGGTAGTTAGTTTGATATGGTGTAAATCTTGGTGGTTGCTTTTCTAAGCTATTACTTTCTTAATACTTGATTTTAATTTTGAGGTGGTCAAAGTATGAGTTCTGACCAGGTGTATTGTTTTTTCCTCATTGTTTTTTCACATTCCCTCTACACCAATTTACACTAAGTTCTACTTTGCTCCTCCCCTCTTATTGTAGATACGTGGATAATCCAAATGTGTAGTGAGTCATGGAGCACAAAGGCAAAATATTCATAAATAATACTTAAAAAAAATCTATTTAGCATTCATTCCCACCATTTTTATTCACAACCACAGAGTTATTTTGGATATTGAAGAAAGCATGCTCACATTTCTCTTGTATTTTGTTCCAAGGCCAAGAAGAAAATTCTCCTTTTCATAATTTTTTAAAATTCTAATAAAATTGAAAAGCTAATTCAAAAACTGTTTACAAACCATATTATAGAAATTAATTTAAACCATAACAAATTTTATATATTGCACTTTTGGTTTGTATTGTTAACTTATTTTTCAGAAGCATTGTATTTTAACGAGCAAAAATAGTTTGATGAAGGTACTTAACTTATATACATACCTATTAAGGAATGCCTTATGATTCTCTCACATCAAAAGACTTAAAGGGGAAGCTGCCATAATGATCAATGATAGGACTTCATCACCGAGGCTCTACCCCTATTGTTGAAACTCTCAAGTGTCCCAGAACCACCTCAGTGGCATAGTTAGCTAACACGCTAGTTGCGTGTTAAGCTAGACTGTAGAGGGCGAGGAAATTGACGTTTGAATCTCGTTCTGGTGAACTGGAGGAGGTTTTTCCTAAATGATTTTCCACTCTCCCTCCACGCAAATGTGGGTTACTTCCTCTATAGTCAACCTTCCCACTTCCTAACTCATTAGCATAATGAGTATTTAAGCATATAACACAAACGTGTAGTAAGATGCGGTGCTAAGTATTATTACTTATTGTCCCAGACAAAGTTAAACTAGATGTATCAAACAAAGAAAGGAGGATGATTGTTGAAAAAGAATAAATAGACCACAGTAACATCTAATGGGTTTAGACATGTTGAAGGCAAAGTGATAGGGAGAGGAGGTGGCTAGTACACATCTACAGGTGTCCCAGACACTAATAGACTTGTTATACCAAACAAAGAGGTATGACTGTTGTAGGAGGATAGGCTGCAGGAACATCTTGAGGACCTTGTCCTCTTGAAGGCTGAATGCCATAAACAGAGAAAGGAGATGTCCCAGAAGGAGGAATGCCAGATGCAAACCTTGACCCGGCTACAGCAAATGGAGCAGTCACTAGGAACCATGTTAGCCACTGTCAAGGGGAAGCAAAATGACACAGGTGAGAGATTTGTAGTCGCATGTGTTTATCTGTTAGAGCTATTACGATAAGCAGGGGGCCACTTCTCATAAGTATACTTAGTTGAGAACATGTTTGTAGTACTTATTATACAACTACAACCACTATTTATTGCAAAACAGTGTAACACAACTGGTTACTACAAAGCACATAGATAAAAAAAAACTATCACATTGAAAAACTTAATAACTGAATCAAAACACTGCATGAATGCAAATTTCACTGTAGTTGTATTTAAAGTAGAGTTGGTATTCATTCACTAGCAGATCTGATTTCAAAATTGACTAAAATGGCTCTCGTAGCAAACATTTCTCATATACTATTTGACAAAATATAATTATGTTGAGTAAATATTTGACCCAAACAGTAATATTAAAAGTGAATGTCTTCAAATGAATATAGTGTGCACATTTTATATTAATGAACAGTTCTACTGAAATGAAACAAGTTCAAACATATGGGGCTTTAATTAAACATATCTGTGAAGTAGATGGTACTGTGCTATTTGCTTGGTCTGAGAGGAACTAACATCTCTCTTGAAGTAGGTGGTATTGTGTTAGTTGTAACTCTTTAAAGACTTTCATTCTTTTTTAATAGGGGTGTTACTGATTTCACAAGGTAAATATACTTATGTTTAATAATTGCTAACAATCTTCCATCCATTCCCTATTTTATCTACAGATCTTAGTGATGGCGTTTTACCTCAAAGTGAGGGAAATTAAATTATAATGTGACTTCACCGATGGTCCATTTTTATTAGTTAGTTTGTAAATTTGTCAAATAAATCAAATATAAAGACCTAGCAATAGTAAATCACAGGGTTGCCAGACCGAGAAAAATATAGGAAATTTTTGTGTATGGAAAGAAAAGTAGGAAAACACAGGGAGTTTGCAAAATTTTATATAAAAAAAAAATATTGGAATATTTAATTTGGGTCATTTAACTGACAGGTTAAAATAATAGGTCTTTGGATGGTTGAAAAAGTAAACTGAAGAATTAAGCATGCTCATGGTGGCTACAGACTGGGAAAACGGAAAACCTGGAAAAGTCAGCGAATTTTTGGATGACACGGAAAACAGGGGAATGTCAGGGAATTTAACTAAAAATAAGGAAAAGTCAGGGAATTCAAATAAACACTAAAACAAAAGTTAATAATACCTAAAACCCGCCTCGGTGGCGTAGTTGGCTAACGCGCTTGTAGTGTTGAGCCAAACTGCTGAGGACGGGGAGATCGAGGTTCGAATCTCGGTCGGGTGAACTGGGGGTGGTTTTTCCTAAATGGTTTTCCACTCTCCCTTCACGCAAATGCGGGTTCACTTCCTCTAATTCAACCTTCCCAATTCCTATATCCATTAACGTAATTAATACTTAAAGCGTATAACCCGAACAGGTAGTAAGACGCGGTGCTAAATATTATTATAAAAAAATAATACCTAAATAAAATAACATTTTAATTTTTTAAATAACTGATAAAACTGTTTGTATAGTTTTTAATATCTGATCAATAATAAATAAACACAAGTAATCATCCACCATTAAAATTGGAAAAAAGTAGTCAGGGAAAATTGAAAAATGTTGCCTGGAAAACCTGGAAAAGTCAGGGAATTTTGTAAAATATGTTTTGTAGCCACCCTGACGTTGATTCAAACACGTTTACCCCTTAAATAAGGGTGGGGAAGTGGTAGTAGATGTATTTCCCCATCAATCTTAAATGATACTGTTTTAAACATCATTAAATAACTTCAGACTAGTCAATTTAGTGGAAAATACAATTTTAGTACTCTTCTCTTCAATATAGACTGCCTGGAAAAAAAGTAATTTGTTGAAATAAGACAGAACAATTAATCACTTAGCAAAGACTCGTGTGAACCTTATTCTGTTATGTTAATCCTAGATCTTGTATTCAACTCAGTTTAAGGAGATCCTAGTTCCAGTCATCATTGTTTTATGTCGTAGTTGACCAAAATATTGACTGTTGCTATGCTTAAAATGTATCAAGACAATAATAAATAAGTTTTTGCAATATCATTATTCTTTGAATTTATCTGGGCTATGGGCTCAAATATGTGCTCAAAGTAAATGAAATAACTGATTCTAAAATGGTTCTAAGTTATTGTAGTATAAATGAAAGTATTAAATTGTTCTCCATCATGGGACTCTTAAACTGGACTCTGAGAATCATAGAGCTTCTATTACTGGGACTGGCATGTTTAAATACGAAATGCTAGATTCAAACAAAATTAATTTGCCTAACACGGTGTTGTGTGTGGGCTATTCTTAAAAGATAACAATCTTAGCTTCCCAACTGTCTGCTTGAAAATTGTGTAGAAGTGAACAAACACTATCGAGTTCTTTGTTATATCCTTTTGTCCTAACATGTCATGCATGATGGCAGTAAACTGCCAAAGAGCTACACAATACACAGGACAACGTTGCTTGTTTTAGAGCTAAATCATTGACAAAGTTATCATGTTGTGTGCAGATGGCGGTACAAGTAGGATGCTGAGTGTATTTAGTTATTTTAAAAACATTTCGGAAATAGTCTTAGGCATTAGGAAAGAAGACTGTGTTCATTTTTACATCTGAAAAAGGCATTATACCTGATAAACTGGAGTAAGCAGATAAAATTCTCAAGTTAATAGGAATTGTCAGTAGAGATTTATAAGAAACATCTACATAAAGTAACTATTAAAAAGATTGTGTATCTGGGACACCAGTGGTGTGGAGATATGGAGAGGTGTAAGGCAGGACTGTTGCTTGTCACCAATTAATTTCATCCTACATGGATAATGGCTGGTGATGGAAATTTTGGAAAGATTGGGGATTTCAAAATAGGATGTGTGAAAAATTCAATGAACTACATACATTATTTGGTAGTATTAGCGAAGAAAAAAAAGAGCAGATTTGCTGAACAACTTAGTTGAAACCATAAGAGAGTATAGCATACAAATGACTAAAGAAATGTTAAAAATAATGAGGATATCCCATAGAGAAGAATTACTGAACATTGTGCTAGGAAATCATCAGCTAGAGAATGTAGAACAGGCATGTCAAACTCGTTTGATCAAAAAGACCACATTGAATATTGAAAATAATAAGGCCACATTTCCAAAAATGTAATGATACTGATAGTAGATTTATGGTCAGACTTGTTACAAACAATGTGTTGGGCAAATTAATTTTGTTTGAATCTAGCATTTCGTATTTAAACATGCCAGTCCCAGTATAAATAAAAAATAATAATTAAAAATACTTACTGTTACAACAACAAAAACTTGAGGCAAATTAAATTTTAAGACCTGTTTACTATTTTTTCCAAGAATTAAAAAAAAAATTGCAGTAAGAGTATAGGCCTATGAGTGTTAGAATTTAAATCTTGTATTGAAGTGGCTTTTATAATTGATTGCAAGTCCATGTCCATAAGACGTAATCTCTTGGATGTTTGTTTCTTTTCATAAGAAAACAACTGTTTAAAAATTCACTTGCACGTATTTGGTGTGCCAATTTAACAAATTTTGGGATTTAATCTTTACTTTACATCACATTCATTTCTGTTTCCAGCCTGTGGCTTGGATCAATTTTGTATCCACACCATATATTTTCCACTACCGGCTTGCTAGGCCTGTCATATCTTCATAACTAAACTAAACTTCATCCAACTTAAAATACTAGTACAGGCACATCATCCAGTCCTCGGCCGTTAATTCATCACTGTGAAAGGGTAAACCCACATTTCACCAAGGATAAATTTTTCAGCCATGCCAGTAATCAAACCCGGGATCTTAAGCTTAGTAGACAGACGCAATACCAACTGAGCTAAGGTGTCAGATTGGGATTCGATTTTTAGTGAGTAAAAAGTAAAATTGGGCACACCAACCCACTTCACTCCCTAGATTTTCCAAAAAAAGACCACTGTCATAATCTTTAATTGTGTATTTATTTCTACAACGTTTAAAATAAAATCAATGGGGCTGCACCAAATCATAAGTAGGAAGGTAGGACCCCATGCGAGCTGCAATTTTGACATGCCTCTTGAAGAACATATTATAAAATATGGTATTTGAGAAGTTTAATTGTGACAGATGAGCAGTGTACACGAGAGATAAAATAAAAAAAATAGCAATGGCCACGGCTATTTTCAACAAGAAGAGGATGCTTCTGACCTGGAGTTGAGGAAGAAACTCTTGAAATGCTACTAATGGAGCATCACTTTTTATAGAGCTAAAACACAAATCTTAAGGAAAAGCGAGGAGAAATATTAGGAAAGTTTTGAGGTGTAGTACTGAAGGAAAATATAAAGAATAAGTGGACAGATTGGGTGACTAATGAAGAAGTTCTAAGAAGAGTAAATGAGAAGAAAATCTTTCTGCAGGTGATTTTATAAAGAAAAGGTAACTGAGCAGTAATGGCTTACTGAGCTATGTCACAGAAGGCAAAGTGTAAGGGAGAAGGGGACCTGCAATATCACAACAGCTTATTTATTATGTCCACCAGATAAATATTTAATTTTAATAACCTAAAAAAGGAAGCTGATGATAGGACATGCTGGAGAACTCAATTTGGATTAAGTAGAAAACTTGTCAAATGACAGAACACTTGCAAATATATTTTAAAATACACATTTCATGTACACTTTTTAGTTACCCCCCCCCCCCCTTAAAATATAAAAAATGTCACTTCCCATCAACAGCTTTCTAAATAGGCCAGTCTGTAATTCACTCTAAAAATAGGTGGCCGTTATAGATAAGAATAAATAGTGAACTTTTAGTGCTAAAGTGTAAATGAAAGGGATAATGGTAATGTAGAAAATTCAGATTGTGATTGTGACAACACTACCATTCTAATTATGTTAGCACTATGTGCTGAAACTTCAAACACTCACGTTATTTGTAATTATAGGGGGAAACTGCTGGGAATAGTTTAAAAAAAATAAAAAAATTCTGAAGTGTTTTTATGTAATGAAGTTTTAAAGATGTCTGCGATGTTTATGCAGCATAGAAATAATTCCTACTGCTAATGAAATATATGTATTTGAAGTAAGTAATGAAGAATAAAAATTCTCCACTCTTAAACATTGCTTCCTGGACATGCACATTACCGATTAAAGTAGTGTAAAAGGAGTTAAACAACTCCAGGGTAGTGGGCTAAGTAGAATTATCACTGATCAACATAAAAAAAAAAGAGGATGGGTAGACTCAGCACAAGATTTAGCAAAGAAAATTGAGGTTTTAATGTTTAAACATTTATCTTACCTTCTCTTTTTTTGTAAGTACTAATAAATAGACAAAAAATTAAATTTACAAATAAAGTTGCACAACAGATATGTTTAACAATCATAAAACCAGGATTTATTAGGTTTTATATTTAGCATCACATGCATCTTACTACTCGTTTGGGAATTCACCATTTTTGAGTGCTGTTATAGGATTCTTGTTACAGTATTATACAGTATTTTAGTACTATATGGGCTGCAATATTTATTGTTAGTACAGTCAACCATAGTATTTTTTTAACTCATACATTTTAAAACTAGTAATTTAAAGGCCAAATCAGTGTGTCAAGGACTATGAACTTAGTCATAGGAAATCTACTTGTTTAGCAAGTAGAGGAGATGAATGAATCATAGTGAAAAATATTTAGAAAAATCTTTTCATTACACTAGGTGAAGTTTCAAACCTTGAACTTGTCATTAGTAGTCCAGTTTATCATAAGCTGAATGCCTTTGATCATTCAAACATCAATACTGTACCGTGGCTACAAACATCTTGGCCACCTAACCTCCGCCACTTACAAAAGTACACACATTTACCCCGTTTTACCGGGAGACCAGTGCCATGTTTTGATGCTTCGCACACATCGACACACAGGGCTGTCCACCATCCACATTAGACAAGAATGAAGTCACAGAGTGCTACATAATCCGGCCCAGTTTCCTTGAGGGGCAAGCAATGCGCAGGCACACTCTGTGATCATGTGTATTACCCTACCCCCCGAACTGTCGCTCATTTGATGTTGTGCGCAGGCGTCGAGGAGGGACTAACGCCATTACTTGCTGAAGATGACATCATTGGACTTGAAATACCTCCCTCCCATATTTCCCCCGCTGGGCAAATTTGAATATAAGCTTGTACTCAGCATGGAGCTTATCACTCTTTGTTACTATTAGGATATAGGAACTTACAACATATAAGTGCACATTATGTTGGATAGGTTTTTTATAAAAAAATTTTTATAGGAATACTGAACAATGACTCTAACTCTTGCCAAATTATGTAGGGAGTCATTATTTTTGAAATTGCTTCGGCATATTTATTTATTGGCATTATACTAAAAGTATTTAACAGATATTTAGATTTGTTTATTTTATGAGCATGTGATGGTCTTATGCCTCTTAGTGCTAGTTAGGTTATATTATTTACAAATTATACAAAGTAAATCAACCTTTGTGCACTATGTTGCACAATAGTTTGTATGGCTTACACAGTTGTATTGTGTCTTGATGAATATAATATTGTTTGGTATTTCTAGTCAAGTGGGGAATTAAGTAAAGGATTTTGGTATGTCTTAAGTTTATAGTGGAGTAAAATAATAAGTTAGGATGTTATTATGCTTTTTATTCTGTAGGCTTCCCCCACCCCACCCCCCACCCCCGTCTTCCGGGTGTTAGATGGGAATAATGACTTTGTTTGTATATATTGTGGCCAAGGGTAGGGTATAGTTATGAGCATATTTTTAACAAGTGTAACTTCAAATATTTATTTTGGTATCCTTGAATAGCTTAAATATGTTCATTAGGCTATAGGGTGTTCACTCGCTTTCAATTCTTTTTGAGTATTGTTCACGAACATTAACTTTTTTGCATTTGAATTGGTTCTCTTAAATTAGTAATTAGTAATCTTGGCAATTACATTTAGTACACTGTAACCCCATGATATTATAATTCTACTTATGCACATTCATGGGCTTCCCAATAATTATTGTTGGATTATTGCTAGTGCGCATTGTCTGCAACCAACAATATATATATATATATATATATTGTTAAACTTTGATTATTATCTCTAGTAATAAAATGGCCTTCGGACCTTTATCAATTTTATGTCATTTGTAATGCTTTTCATCGAGCAAACCCTAACTTCCTTTAACTCAAATGGTTGCGCACTTTATTTTCTGAAAGTTAACCCTGCTAAATTTGGGGTACTGAGTTTTACTGATTGGGTCTGGGCCAAATAAAGATCCCAAGTGATCTTCTTGTCTATTCTTTGTATTGCAACCACCTTCTCTATCTAGAGAAATGGTTGAATATGTACTACTACATTCATGTGAATTTGACCTTTATCTTAGTGATCCGATTTAGATAATAAAAAGCAACAATTATTTTACTCAGATTATTTTGAGAATGAGGACAATGATCATACAAGAAAATATAAATATAACCTTGCTATAATGTACTGTATATATTGTTTATTAACACCCAATTCTGTGAACAAGGTTCCATGTTATACTTTTTATGTACCCATAAGCACATCTTTAAAAGACTATTATTGTTATCTATGAGCATTTATATTATTTTTAATTCAGATTATCACTATGCTGGTGTAACCTAATGGGTGCCTATGCTTCACTACAGCCATTATAAATATAGTATATATGCCTTGTTATTGTGTATTTCTTAGTACTCATTTATGTTTAAAAATGAGGTGGCCCAATGGCTAAATAATTTTACACTAAGGGAAATTGATAAAACAAAGAAAATGGAAAAATAAACTTCCAAGAGTAAATTTGATGAAGAAAGTCCACCTAGGGAAAGAGGAATAATGTGGAAAGAATTCAATCCACAAAGGTGACAATTTCTTCCTTTCTTCTGTATTCTATAGTAGAAGAAGTCACACACACATTTTAACACAAATAGAATAATATTTCGGCATTGTTGCCTTTATCAAACACAAAGAAGAAAGAAGAGAATACAGATAACACAAACATTGGATTACTCCATTTTGAATTTAAATTTAAAGAAGAAAGGAAGAAGATATCACCTTTGTGCATTGAATTCTTCCCACGTTTTTCCTCTTTCCCTAGGTGGGCTTTCTTCATCAAATTTACTCTTGGTAGTTTATTTTTCCTTTTTATTTAGTTTTGTCACTTTCCTTTATTATAAAACTACTACTCATCCAGCAATATAACTCTCTTGCTTAGTACTCATCTAGCAATATAACTCTATTGCTTAGTACTTCTACAGCTATATAACAGTGTTGCTTAGTACTCTGTCAGCACTATCATTCTGTGTCTTAGTATTCCTACAGCAATTTAATGTTGTTGCTTATTACTCCTACATACATATAACTTTGTGTCTTATTATTTTTGTATTAATCACAACTTGTGAATGTGTGGAATGCCAGGCCTCCACCCTGGTTTGGATCCCACGTTAAACTGTAGGTCCTCCATTTAATTTCACACTCACCCTACCATTATACATTAGTGTAAATGCGTATAACTGGAAGGGCTCGTAAGACGGGGTGCTAATGTTAATAATAATAATCTTACTACCCTACACAAATATACCTGTTTTTCTTAATACTTCTCCTGCAATATAACTGTGTTGTTTAATTTGACCTAATCTTGAAGGCAAGACAATTCACATTTTTTTATTTATTTTTTATCTTAGGAATGGGCCAGTTGAACTCTCTTCAAGAGCTAGAGGACCATATCCTCTCATCCAGCCATATAATTGCTAAACAGCAACAAGAAATAGCAGAGCTACAGATCATCCGCAGGAAATTAGAACAAGTGAGTGTTTGAAACAAAAACTTAACAAATTTACTAACAAAGTTTAATGTATCCTAATTCCAATACTTCCACATATTTCTTATATATTTTCCATACACTACATGAGTTCAAATGGAGCAAGCTTAGTTGTACGAATAATAATTAATAATAAATTATTTGATTCGTTTATTCACTTAAACATTTTTTTTTAAACAATTAATACATTTTAGGCGCAACTTTTATTCTTAGAATAATAAAATATAATTTTCAAATCTTCTTAAACTGCTCACATGGGAATAACACATCTTTCACTTAACATCCACCATACTGTTGTCTGTGGACCTGATGTTAGTGTGTGACAAAAAATGCACATGGTGCTAATCTTGGAGAAATATTTCTTATTATAACCACTTGAGAAACATACAAATTGCCACATCTCTTACTTTATTTATCCTAACTTATTACTATTATCGTTCTGTATAATTAGGAAACAGAACAGTCTTTCTCTGCACAACAATATCTATTGCACCAGCAACAAGAGATAGAGGTAGAGTCGGTGGAACTCCAAGATTTCTTGTTGGCAGAGAAAACTACATTAGCAGAAGCCCTGAAGGAAGCTGAAGCTGAGGTGAAATTAACATATAATTTTCACACTTTTTTTTCCAAGGAGGGTTGATTTAACCCAAGACATGTTAGAGCTGCCATACCTTACAGTAGTGTGTTGGACTTGCTCAAAACTTGTAACATTTGCCTTATCAAAGATTATAATCAATATTCTGGTACTTAGCACCAAAATTATAACTTTTTTTTTATCGTATGCAACTTGAGCTAAAGGTAGTGTTCAGCCCTGATTGTATACACCTCGTAAACTATACAATGAAATCAAATATAGCTCTTTAAGAAAAACAAATTCTTTGCTTTTTGAGCTAGCTCACTTCATTTCATCCACCTTATCAACACCTGATTTTGTTTCATTATAAAATAAAACGTTAAAATTTTAGTTTATTAACCTCAGAACTCTCTAGTTCTTCAATTTTGTCCTCCTGGTGTTCATCGGATGCACTAAATTCATCTTCATTAAGCCAGCATAGTATATCTTTGTCGTTCTGTCCAGACATTTTCCTGAACTTAAAAAGTGTACAAAAATGAAAGCACTAACAAAACCAAACACACACAAAAAACATCCACATATACTCACAGACGTGTATGTGTATGTGTGTGTACATGTGCGTGCAAACACATACATACACTGCCTACAGAACCCATTCATGATAAAATTATAGAACTTATTCAAAGCTCTTAAAATTTAAGGCACTTAATTTTCAAAAACTGCCATTAAGAAGCTAAAATTGAGTTAAAATCTGGCAAGAATTGAGAAAATATAGTAATAAAAATAAATAGATAACGCATTAAAAATAATAAAACTGTCTGAATTGTAAATTCACGCTTGCAGATTCAGAGTAACAATCAAAGGTACAAAACAAAGTATCACTGCTAATAGATAACTAAACTAACATGAGACAACTTCAGATCCCACCATGTTTTTCAGAATAGCAGTAGGGAAAGCTACCAGGCAACACAGCTCTCAAACCAGTTTTACTAGTGGTTGGCAACAAAACTATGATAGTGCAGACTCACACTCCAGTATGTGTATACTGGAAGGTTAAAGCAGCACATAATTTTTGAACATAGTGTGCCAAAGACAGGGAATGTTCATCCATATCTTCCATTGCACCATTTACATGTATATTCTTTGCTCAACACATCCTGGTTACTTATAAGTATTATTTTGGATTTCCCATCCTCCTCCCACCTTGCTGAATACTAGCTCCTTGATAGTTCTTGGTTTCAGCTCATCTACAGTTCTCTATAGCCCTCTCAAGCGTTGGTTCCTCAGTCTCATCAATACAGAGTAATCTTTCTTTACTTTTTACATCCATTACTGTTGTCAGCCTAGGGCCTGGATCAGTTTTTTTATTCAAGTCACATTTTTCCACTATCGGCAGGCTAGGCCTGTTGTTTCATATGCCTTATAGTTTAACTTAAGCCTATGACAGGCACAACATCCCGTCCCCGGCCGTAAATTTATCAATGATCAATGTGAAAGGGTAAACCAATATTTTCACCTTTTATGTAGATTTTAATTGAGTATTCCAAGAACTATTTGATCTCTTTAGATATTTACTTTAAATCAGTCATGATTTGCCACTTTCAAATAATTTTTATACATATCATGCATGACATGATGCTTTCAATTAAATTTCAGATGACCGAATAAGACTTTTTCTTCAATTTCTACTCAAATTAACATTTAAAAGCAATTCCTTTTGGTTCTTTTGATAATTTCATTTTAAACATTAGACACACTTCAACTTTTGATTGTACTAATAATTGAACAACATTATTTATATTAAAATGACTAAGAACTTTATTCTACCGGTTTTGGCTTTGGCTAATCACATTTCAATTTCACATTAGCAAACTCACCCTAATGTTTATTTTATAATCCTGGTGCTAATACACACACACACACACAGCTTTATTTTAAAATAATTAGTACAGGTGTAAAAAAAAGTTTAATAACCTAGAATATGGCACTCTGCCATGACACTAGTAGAACTAACCACTATAGTGTTGCCAAATACATTATTCTAACATACTTCTACTCCAGCTGTAAGTTAACTTTTAGAAATGAGAAAGTTATAAAAGCTATTGTCATATATTTATACAATTATAGTGAAAACATATTTTTAGTGATGGATGGGAATTACAATCACCAGCAGATGACAGTGGCCTACCAGCCTTCGTATTGTATATTGATTATTTGGAATCGATTTAGTTAATTTGATCACTTAGTAAGCGCTATCGAGTTTTAAGAATCATATAACGACGTGCTAATTCATAATTTGTTTTTAAATTGATTTTAACTAAGAGTTTATTATTTTTTAAATATGTTATTGAAGTAATTGTAAAAATATTCACACTTAGTCCTGCCTAATAAAATGGGAATGAACATGTTGCAAGAGTCGAAAATATGTTCCTATTTTAAATAGAATGTATTACCAGAAATTGATACATCATAAGAATCAAATATATTTCTTGTTTTCTACGTGAAGGTAGCTAATAGATAAATAATAAAATAATAATAAAACATACTTAGGCATTATTGAGTTCCAATGTATTTTTAATTGTTAAGCATGTTGCTTTAATCTTTATTAAAAAATCTGTTTGTATTTTTATTTTTGCCTTATTAAAATAAATTATAATCCTTCAATGATGATTAAAGTTGATCAAAAGGTAACTAGGCCTAATCTGTTTGTTTATTTCACATACTTTTTTTAGAAACTTAACTCATTCTATCAACACACTTAAAAATAACTAAAATATATTCAAATTTTGATTGATATGATTTTTAAACAATAATATGAGTCTAGATTGTTTAATTTGGCTGAATTTTAACCTGCATTTTGTGAAAGGTGGCTGGAGTTGATTAAGATTGAAAGCATGATTGAAATAAATCTTAATTTAGAGCTTAGGCCTATATTGTGTAATGCAGGTCTATTTGTGAATCATTAAAATTTCTAACAATTTGCTAGGATTCGGATTCAAGATTCGAAAATAAAATGTAGATTCGTATTCGAGAAATAGTGGATTCGTCCCATCTCTAGTTATTATGAAGTTGCCCCACACAATAGCATCAAGCTGGTTACATTTTAAGCAAGCTATTGTCACATTTTCTTTTAAATTACACCCATCTTACTTTCTAACTTAAACATTTATGATAATATTAGACTAGCATTAATTTATTAAAATATAATCTCTTTCTCTCTCTCTCTCTCTCTCTCACTCTCTCTCTCACACACACACACACACACTCACACACACACACACACACACACACTCAGCCTTCACTGGTTGACATTATGGGTAGATCCTTCAGATTTATCATGGTTGTAAATTATTTCCCATATATTACTAATGTTAATCATCAAATTTTAAACAATCAGCTACTTTATTTTATAGTGGATTTTCAATATATTGACATAATCATTTTTTTTTTAATGAATTGTTCAAAGTGAGTTATTAAATAATTTTACATAATACAGTAAGTTACCTTAAACTTAACTTTTAATAAAGGTCAAATTAATTTAGTGGGAGTTTTATCAATATCAGAATGACATGATGAGAATTTTTTTATTTAGGTTGAGCATCAAAAGTGTGAGGTGGCCCAGAGAAACAGTGAACTCGAACGCCAACAGGAAGAGTGCAGACATTTAGTGCGCATCAGTGAACAGAGGAGGTATGACTGCTATTTAACCATTCAACTAATTTTATAGTGGAACTATCAACAAAATGATGGACCTTATATATTAAGCTTAATAGTATTTTTTATATTACAAACTAAGATACAAGGCTCAACTTAGTAGTTCTTAAATCAAAGAAATTGAAATTGTTTTTGTTTTACTTAAAGAATGATTGGATACACAGTAACTTGGCTTAAACCCAAACTACTTAATATGTAACTTCATATCACTAATATTTGATGTCCTTACCCTACTTATTTTAGGAAGTTGTGTTGTGCATTTCACACTCCTCCCTGATTAGTTCTAACAGAATGAAATCTAGTTCAGGGGTTTGTGTGATAACGATCGATTTTCTTCAGAAGCAGCTATTACCTCTTTGTCCAATGGCAGCAACCATCCCTAATATACAAATACCCCCCACTCTATACAAGCACTGTGCAAGTATATAAATTGTATTAGATCATGACTCATTTAACTCAAAATATAAATTGTGTTAGATCATGGCTCATTTAACTCAAATAATCATACCATGGTATTGATAGACTATAGGCTATAGTATATTTTCAGACTGGGCTACTGTAGAAAAATTCAAAAGTTATTATTTATTCAAACTAAAATACACACAAAAAATCAATAAAAGTTTAAAATGAAATAAGAACAGACTTTAGAAACCATTTAAGTCCAAGCTGTCAGCATATGAAGAGGGATAATGCTTGTGAGCGGAGTCGGGTGGGGGTCCAGTCACTCTGGACCCTTTCCTCAGATACGTCACAAGGGTGGGGGGAACCTAAACCCAAATATTGTGTAGATGTCAACCTTGTTTGTAAGGACCATATATTGCCCTATTTTTTCAAGAGTGATTGTCATGATGACTGTGACCTGGGTACAGGCAGGAGAACTTAGCTTTGCAGTCTAAGTTGAGAAGTCTAGAGCAGTGCAGTAAGGATCTTCTCTTGCAACAAGGAGCAGCTATGTCCGGAGCAGCAGTGGCCTTGTCAGGCCTGGGTTCCCGACTGGATGGACTTGTAGAGCAGCTTGCCTCATCATATAACATCTCAGAAAAGGATCTAGAGGTACTTATTAAAACATTTTTGTTTCTCATGTCAAATTAATTCCAACAAAATTGACATCACCCAGTAAATAAAGGTTTTTCTCACTCGTTAAGAATACTGGGAAAACAGGAAATTTCAAACACAAAAAAAAAGATACATATTTATGGGAATATTTGTGAATTTAGGACATTAACTGCTAATTTTAATTATTTAGCCTTTGCAACATAAGCATACCTAGTCATACTTTTTCTTATAAATCATCCCTCCATTGTTGTATACTTTGTAGTCCTATGTATGTTTGTTACATAGTCCGGCAGTTAGTCAGTTATGGTAGGTCACCTTCAACCTCTGTGGGGGGGCTTTCACATGTTGGGGGAGAGGAAATAGGAATTTGTAATGGGATTAGCAAGCTTATGCTAAAAGGAAAATGAAGATTTGTTGAACTTTACATAAATATTTTTTGGGCTAAGTTAAAAAAGATATATTATACAATCCCCTTAGAAAGCAAAAAGAGATTTTCCTTAAAAATATACATAATTATTTGAAATTCTTTTCTGAGATTTGTATGGATTTCAAATCCCTTGAATACTATAAATTTGAGGAATTGAAGATTCATGCATCTCATCTCTACTATACAGCCCTTTTGCCTTCCTGAAATATTTTAATGCGCAACAATATCAAGTTTCCTACTACCTGGTTTGGTGGCGGAATGGTCTGAGGTGTCATATTCACAATATACTGGTCTGCTAATGATGTAGAGATCAGGGTTTAAATCCCGGTTGGGTGTACTGAGATTTATTTATATGGTTTTTCACTCCACACAAATGTTGGTACACTTCCTCTAAATACACCTCTCCTAATCCATAACAGATTATCGTGACTAGTACATACATGTAAAACCAATCAAGTTGTAGGATGTGTTGTTAAAAATAAATATAAATAATTTCCCTATTAAAGTTAAATGGATCATATTCCAAACCAATAACTAAGTTTCTTTTTGAATTCAATATGTGGTAATTTAGTGTTTGTGTTAAGTGTCTTTACTTTTCTCTCTTTTTTTGTTTGATAAATGTAACAATTCCAAAATATTACTGTATTTGTGTTTAAATGTGTGTGACTACTTCTACTATAGAAGAAAGATAGGTTGGCTTTCTCCATTAAATTTGTATCTATTAGCTAATTTTTCTTTTTACTTTCTCGCTACATAACAGGTAGAGAAAGTATTGTGATCATCAAAAAATCAAACTCGACATTTTGATGAATTTTGACGTTTCATGGCCCCCCGAATCCGAAAAAGTGTTTTTTGAATTTCTTTTGGTCTGTTTGTACCTCGAAGTGGAGCCTTAACTATCTTACCAATCAGGCTAAAACTTGGTATTCAGAGGGTTGCCCCGAGATGTTTATGGAATTGGATATCCAACCCTAAAATTAAGTGTAGTTTCTTTAAGGGTGAAAAAAAAAAAAAAAATCAATTTTATTAAAATCGTCTATAAAAATTTTGATAAAATTTTATTTATAAGCATTGATCAATATTACAAACAAAATGACTACTCTTAATTTTTCATCAAAATAACTTTAATGGTTCTGGTCTGATACATAAATTCTAATTTTTATCATATCTCAGTAACTCTTTGAGATATGAAAATAGATATTATTGCAAATATGTAGGTCTATTTTTATTGAATTTCTTTTATTTGAAACATATATTTATAAAAAACCAATCTTTTCAAGCTAATACACAAATATATATATATTTTAACTTTTTGAACACTAAAGGTAAAGTATTGAGACCGTAAAAAAAACACACGATGTTGATGGACATCGATGTTTCATTACCCCCCCACCCCCTGAATCTTAAAAATTTGTTTTTGCAATGCTGTCTTTTTGTTTGTTCCATTCAACCTTAAAATTAAGAGTTTTTTTTTAATAAAGGGCAAAAAGAGAAAAAAGTAGATTTTTTTTTTTTCAAAATCATAAAACTCGTATCTAGGAATTGGTTAATATTATAAATAAAATAGCTATTTTCATTTACCCATGAAAATTACTTTTAGGGTACTTTACAGAAGCTGAAATTTGCGTATCTTCGCAACTATTTCAAATATTAAATAACTTGTAATTGCAAAATTGTAGTACTATTAAAAATTATTATTTGTAATATATCATTATAAAACCAATAGCTTCTGAGATATTGGCAAATATATTAAAACAATTTTGTGAGCTTTGGTTGTCCAGAGATACTACTTGGGTTTCGCAGTAATTTTCTAATGTCGTAGAGTAAGTAAATAAGCAAGTTTCTCAAAAAGTTTGTTATTTTTCCTTTAACCTCTTAGGGGAAATGTTTGTACAGTAATGCTCTATCTCTATCATTTTAGACTCAATATTTGCTTTTTTATTGGTCAAAATTTATAAATGAGGAATTTAATAGCAATGTGATAACCATAAGATGTGCAACCTCTAGTAAAATGTCGAAAATTTTAACTGGAAGTCGAAATTTGAATACAAAGTGTTGACCCTTGTGGACCAAATATTCAATCTTATTTATGGTCCAAATATACAAAAGAGGACGTTAATTCTTTAAAAATAAAATTATAAAATTTAAAACCGGAAATTAAATAATGTTTTACACAAGTACAATGCAATTTTTCAAGAAGTCGAACCGGAACCGATAACCAAAATCAACAAAGAAATTGGAACTGGAAACCTAAAAACACTATTCTGAATAACCGGAATTGGAACCGTTAAATAACTTTAGGTTCATGAAGGTTCCTAGTTTTACAGAATTGTATATAATTTTGACACGTTGCACACTTTTTTTTTCCTTTAGCTTAGTTTAATTTTGAAATGTTGTATTTCCCCCTTTCTCAGTAAGTTCTGAAAGGGCTTGATATATTTTAGTTTACCACTTTGTTTGAAACCTTTTTTATAAGGTGATTAGAAAAGAGTTAATGAGCCCCTAGCAATACACACTAATGAGTTTAGATCCCGGAGGTATGTCATGACTGTCACATTGTTAACTGTTTTATCACGTAAATATTTAAGCTAGAGGCTTAAAAAGTTGTATTTAGCTTTGATAGGCAGTTAATACACCATTCCTTAGAAGTTGAAATTAAGAAATCATCTCTTTTGGACATACAGTCTAAGCATATTTTACTTAGTACTTCTTGGAAGGGAAAACTAATAATCTGGTGGTTGGTTGAATGGCTTGTAATAGCGGGTAGAGGGAGATGGAGGGTGGCAAAATGCAAATGTTAAATTCTATTGCTCAAGCCTGAATTAGGAAGTAGCCCAGTGAATGTGTTCCTTGTGTACAGTGCTGAGGTAATTATTTTTTGTTGTTAGTAAGTGGTTTAAATAATATTATTGATGGGGTGCGTTAAATAAAACTCAGTTCGAAAGTTGTTTATGAGATTGATGGTGACAGATCAAGATGCACATTAGAAGGATACGCTATTGTTATTAAGGTATGTTATAATATTATTTTTTTAAATCTAGCAATACTGTTGATCCACAGTGTTATCTACAACGTGGTTCTTTGCTCTCCTTCCACCCAAATGTGGGTACACTTCCTCTAAATATAAAAATTTAACCTTCCTCATTTATTAAAAAAAACATTATTGAATCTAGTACATTGACGTATCCCAAATTGATTGACAGATGCTGTGCTATTTTTTATATTTTATTTAAAGAACCAGAACCTTTATTGTGCTCTAACCGGAACCAGAATTGGAACCTTTAAAATGTTTTTTTAGAGAACAGGAACCATAACCGATAAAAACTTTGGTTTGTCTCCCTGTAATTTTTGCTCGGGTTTGCTAGTGTATAGTATTTCGTTTTTCATATATTATGAGTTTTGAGTAAATATCTCAATTTTTAAACATTGGAGTGAGAAAGTCCCTGTGGAGCTCAGTACCATTTATTTTCTTTATTTTTTTATCACTTTCTTAGTTATAAAATGACTACATTAGTAATTTTTTTTTATGAATAACTATTCAAGTATCTGGAAAAATGTAAATTTACTTTTGTAAACCTGTAAAATATGAAGCATTCTTACTAAAAAATATAAATATAGAGGCAACCCTGAAAATCAACATTTATGTTTATTCTTCTTCACTAAAGAAAAAATTTAAAAGAATAATCTATAGAAAGATACTGATGCGAAAACAAATCACATTATTAAAAGGCGGTTATTACTACATAAACAATGAATCGTAATCACAAATTATTTACTGTGTCAAGTAATTTTTTTTTTTTTTAATAGTTACAATTTTTATTTGTACAACAAATACCTGTAACTCAAACTACGTTGGAATTATGACTCACAAACAGCACAATTTTTTGTATTATTATTATACACTCTTTTGTCTTGATGTTTTCATAAAAAATAATTGTGCTTGTAATATCTTAATTACATATTTTGGAGGCTGTAACTTTATAAATTGCCTAAAAAGTTTATAGTTAATCTTCATAATGTTTATAAACTTGAGTTAATTAGGATAAGTACAAATTTAAAATAGGCTGAAAACTATTTATATATGTGTGTGTGTGTGTGTGTATATACAGAGTCGTCAGCCTACTTTATAAAAACCTTCTTTCTTATCAGTTAATAATAATAATAATAATAATAATAATAATAGTGGTGAATAAAAAATAATAATAATATTATTATTATTAAAATTAAACTGATAAGAAAGAAGGTTTTTATAAGGTAAAGTCTTGACCCCAGAATTAAATGTAATATAGTAGAAAATAATAGAGCTCTGAGAGTACTCGAATTTCAAGCTTCGAGCCGAGCTCATTTGTGCTCGGAATCATGATAGAAAGTTGTGTTTCTTCTCATTTTCAAGCTTCCACTTGATTTATGTACAAATCAATTTTTAAAATGCAATGGCAAGCACAGGCTATTTAATATAGATAATATTTGCTATTCCACTGATAAATCATTCGGTAACTTAACAAATTGTTAAAAATCAATGTCATATTTCACATTAATATCATAATAGAGCTCTAAAACTACCGTCAATCAATAAACTTACTAAATATTGTTGTCCATCTTGAATTATCCTCGATTGAAGTTACATTGCCATGACAAATCAATGAAAATAACTATAGCTGAATAGAATACAAAATAATTGAATAATCAATGTTGATCAACATTGCAATAAATATTTTACCAAACCTACCACATTTAAATATAAAAAAAGCATTTACTCTTTCATATTGTTTACTAGCAATATTATTTTAGCAATATTATTTTTCATTTTAAAGTATAAACTAGAGATGGGCCACTCGAATCTTGGAATCCTCGAATCCACCGAATCCTGGCAAGTATTCGAGATTCGAGGATTTGGTGTTTTACTGGATTTGATGATCAAATCTCTCACCTCATAAATAAAGTATAATATGTTGAATACAAAAATTACTTTGTTAGGCCTACTTGAAAAGGACAACTTAATCCGTAATATTTATTTTGTCGAACGAAAGAGATAAACATGAATAAATAAATAAATAAAAAATTGTTAGGTGTGGAAAATATTACGTGCCTAGTACCCTAACCTCCCAACCGTATGGGAAACTTGGACTCGACCGTTTCATCACATGCTCACTTCTAAAACTTTCACCTCACAAACAATCTTGTAAATATTTTAATAAACACATCAAAACTCTTCAAAAACTGAAAATCAAATCTAGAATTACAAATATACTCGAAATAAATTAAACAAATTATGGCTTTTTTTTTAACAGAAATAAGAATAAATTACGGATGCTACAAAGACAGCCGCCATTACACACGATATAAAGTCAGTCGCCATGACGTATATTATGTTTACTCATGCGAGGGATGATTAAAATAAAGATACAGTTAATTCTTACTAATCAACTGGTTTTAATTATATACAACTATGTAAAGAACTCCAATTTATTGCATACGATCCTTAAGTTAGACATTTTGATTGGTTTCATGAAAAATAAATACTGTCAAAAGTCAAGACAGCGATAAAACTGTTTATCATTCCTACCGGCGTACGTATTGTATATCGATTGTTTGTTTAAAATCGATCAAGTAATCTGATCACTTAGTAAGCGCTCTCGAGTTTTAAGAATCAAATAACGACTTGCTAATCCATTATTTATTTTTAAATTGATTTTAACTTAGTTCTTATTATTTATTTTAAATATGTTATTGAAGTAATTGTGGAAATATTCAAACGTAGTCCTGCCTTATAAAATGGGAATGAACAGATTGTAGTCGAAAATATGTTCGTGTTTTAAATAGAATGTATTCTCAGAAATCGATATATCGCAAGAATCGAATATATTTGTTTTCTACGCAAAAATAGATAATGGATATAAAAGAAAATAATAATACATACTTAAGCATCATTGAGTTCACTATTTCCAATCAATGTTTAATTGTTAAGCACGTTGTTTTAGTCTTTATTAAAAATATCTGTATTTTTATTTTTGCTATCTTAATACAATAAAATATACTTTATTGATGATTAAAGTTGATCAAAGGATAACTATGCCTAATCTGTTTATTTAACATGTTTTCTAGAAACTTAACCCATTCTAACAACACTTTTAAAATTAACTAAAAGACACTCAAATTTTGATTGATTTGATTTTTAAACAATAATATGAGTCTAGATTGTTTAATTTAACTAGATTTTAACCTGTATTTTGGGAGGGGGGGGGGGGGTTGATTATAACTGAAAGCATGATTGAAATAAACCTTAATTCACAGTTTAGGCCTATATTGTGTAATGTAGATCTATTTGTAAATCATTAAAATTTATAACGATTTGCTAGGATTCGGACTCGATATTCGAGATTCGAAAATAAAATGTGGATTCGGATTCAAGAAATAGTGGATTCGACCCAACTCTAGTATAAACATCAAGCTTTATAAGAATTAAAGATTGATTTTAAATAAATTTTACAATAAGATATTTTTTCTATTATATCTTGAGTGTTATTCTCATTTTTAAAACAAGTTCTTTTTAATTGTTAATTTTAATTTATAAACCATTATTTTGATTTTTTTTTTTCTTAAGTACTTACTATTTATAAAAACTAACGCCATTCTTATTTCAAGAACATTGTGTTGTTTTCATATATTTTTAAAATCTCAAATTTAAAAAACGTTATATTTACATTTTATGTTTGTTTTTATTGGTGATATTTTAAATACACTATTTTGCTTTTAAAATAAACAAATTTATACTCTTAACATTTTAAAATTATGAATTTACTCAAACTCGGGAGCTTTTTGAAATAATTAGCTTGAGTTTGACTCGGATGAAAAAACCTGAGCTCGCAGAACCCAATAACAAGCAAGTCACATGAATCCAAGCCAAACCTTTGACTCTGCCCACATCCAAGCAATCCTGGTTTGTCTCATATCTAGGGTCATGATTATAATTATTATATAATTTATTTGTTTGGTTAAAGGATGTAATATTTCACAATGAGGCATACAGCAAGAGTAACAGCAGTTTGGAAGTAAGTCCAGAAAAGTCTTCAAGTTTGCACAGCTCAGAAAGTGTTTTTCGTACCAAACAGACCACACCATCCCCTAAACGAGGAGCATCCTTTGTAAGTGCTGTTATCAGTGCAATCCGCAACACAGCTACTCATTCAGCATGCACACAAACTGTTGAGAAACAACAGTTTACCAGCTCACAACCAGTCTCGGACACACCAACACAGACAGGTAGGAACAATAATTATATTAGTAATAGTCAAATAAGTCATGATTTATGTTATTCTTGATTCTTTGACATTTACAATTTAACTTTTTTCATACATCCAACCTCATGGTCCCTTACATAAAAAAACAGTATTTATTTATATACTGCACCATAATGCATTTATAAAAAACACACTAAAAATTGTCAATTATAAAAAAAACACTAAATAGCCATGTTTTTTCTGTATGAGATCACTAGAACACAGACATCATTTCAATTACATTAACAATTTGCTGATAATGAAATTAAATGAAAAGAAAAGCAAAACATCTAGTAATGAAGAATGATTAACTGCCCAGGTCATAAAATTTTCCCCCTTTTGTTTCAATGCCAGAATTTTAATTTACTAAGATTTGAGAGCAAATAATTGATGTATCATAAATCTTGATATTAAAATTCTTGATTCTTGATACCAGAAAGATTCCATTGTATCAAGGCATTGAAGAATCAATTTTGTCATCCTCAGTAATGTACAGTATAATAAAGTGGTGTGCAAAATCTATATTTTAAATTTGAATATTTTCTGTTAAATGTTTTAGTCTTGAAAAATATTATATTGTTATTTGTATAACCTTATTTACTAAAATCACTTAAAAAAGTTTCTTTTGCACAATTGTTTGTAATATTTCAGTCTAATATGATAAATTAAGCTATTATCACAATATTCATTCAAACTTATCAGGTTTTTTCATATTTGTAATAATTTGTAATGTCGGTTATAAGCCAGGGTCAGTACACCAAGCCTTCAACTTCGACTACTCTATTTTTCTACAGATCGATTTTGACTGCTTCAGAAATAGCTAAAATTTATGAATTAGTAACCACAACTTTACTACAGTTAAATGTTCAAATACAGATTAATTCATGGGAAGCCTCTTTAACATTGTGAATTCATATTAGAATACATTGTTACGATACCTTTTTCTTTTCTAGTTGAACTTATTTTGGCCGTTAAAATATTGAAAGTATAGGGCATAATGAATTATTAATGTTATTTGTAACACACCACATTTTTATTAATTACGTTATCACCTGATTACAACTTTTATGCTTAATAAAATAGTGAAGTCCCCCCCATCATTATGGTACCCGAGCGTCACACAGTTCACCCGAGTCCTCCCGTAATTTAAAAACCAGAATGCCAGATTTTCTCGGCCCAACCCTACTTAATACCTCGGCTGGACCGCTATTTACTGGTCATTACCGTCCTACCCTTCTTCACCATGTTTGAATTTGCACCAATGGTAACGTGGCAAATTCAAACTGTTAGAAGGTACTCGAAGTTTTATTGTTTCCCCTTCCTGACGGTTAGGCCGCCGACTCAGTTCCTCATCTGGTTGACCCCCCCTTCTCCCCAGGAAAGGGAGACACATCAACTGTCGTTCCTATTTTATACTTATAAATAATTTGTCCTTATCAACATTTATCGTTCCAAATTACAAGTATTGGTCTTAGATAGTAAAAAAAGTATAAAATATTGTTATAATATTTTAAGTTTTTATTTTTAAGCTAAAGTCTTGAGTCGGTATATTTTTACTGACTCCGACTCCACCCAAAACTGCTTTAAATTCACACTCTAGAGCCCTTGCTATAACAGCTAATAATTGCAATAATTGAACATAAATTAGTATCTACTTTAGTTGTTAATAGTATTTGCTAAGCTTCTCAATTGTTGGAAGCTAGAATTTTTTTACAAAGTGAGGGGGAAGCTGATATTTGTTTCAAAGCCAATTTGAAGCTCTCCACACATTAATACTACAGTAGTGTGCAGTATGTAACTCATAATGCATTTGATGAAATTACCAATGTTCGTCAGAAGAAAGTTTCACAGACTCTTACCCATAACGCTTGGTCAAATGCATTTGTTTTATTAACCTTATCATGGTTTCTGCTTCTCAAGGTGTTTTAATGATTGTACAGTCCCTTAAAACTAAGAATCAAATATTCATCCTGTTTATTTTAGTTGACAATTATTATGTTGATTGACGATACTAGTCATAAAGTATACAAATGGAGAAAAATATTTTAGTGGAATACTCCAAGAAAAGACACAATTCGGCTATAAGGCAATCTTTTAGTTATTTAAGGTTTTGATAAAAGATTGGGATGGACATGAAGTCTCAATTAAATTTTTCTTTGATACTTAAGTTTGATTTTTATAAAAAAGATAATAAAATGTTAATTTGTATTGATGAGAACTTAAAAAGCTTTAAAGGCTGCAAAACAAAGAGGCAAGTTTTGAGCTTTGTCTCTTTTTTTTAAACCAACTGTTGTAATGTTGTGCTTTAGACTCTAGTCCGGAGCTAAGCGAGCTTCTGGACCTTGAGAAAGACCCTTGTCTAGCTGTGGAAAATGAGGACTATCAAATGAGCAGTGACAGTAGTGTTGGGTCTCGGCTCAACAACAGCGAGTCCCTGCAAAATCTGTCTCAGGCCATATTAGGGCGCCAACAGGTAGATGCAATGTTGAGCCAGGAACACAGTTGCTACATGCCGACAGTGACGCTGGTAGATCAAGTCATAGATGTAGACAATTTGCTGACAAAATTGCTGAAGGTACTACGCATTATTCAGCTGGATAATGACACATGCATTCAGGAACTCTATGATGACAGGTTAGTGACAAATGGGAGAAGGGGGTTAGCTGATTATGTAAACAGTTATTTCTTTCATCCTATAATGAGGGAATAAAAATAGGTTGGAGTATATTTAAAAAATGAGAAAGGTCATAAAGTGAAACAGCTTGTTTTAAAAAGACCCCTTTCTGTTTTGGTAAAGAAAGATTGTATTTTTACACTAAAAGAGAGAAAAATTTTTGAACTGTCTTACTACCTATAAGAAAGATTCAAGTAAATATTTGTTTATCATCCTGTTGTATTGCAATTACTTGCTCCACATTTGATATTAAAATTATTAATACAAATGATAACAAAGGAAAAATGGCCACTTTAGATTAAATGTTGAAAAGAGGATAGAGAGGCAAGGTCTACACACCAAAAAGCTGTAAAGCTCCTACTTAAGAACCTGTGAAGCATTGCAACTATTGGGGAGGGTGTGTATTACTCTAGTACTATAGCATGAGTCAAAATCTGCATTATGTGTTTGGATGTGTTTGGTCCTAAAGTGATACTGGTTTGTCTGGGTCGCTGTGGTTGGTATCAAAACTGTGCCCGGTCATTCCTTTTATTAGTATTCCTGTGGTGAGACCAATGCATTCAGCAATGCAGTAGTTGCATTGTAGCTGATGTATAAGATTTTCCGCAGAGCACTCACAGTGGCCTTTAATGGGGTATTCCATTTGTGTGAGTATGCTCTTGAATGAGGGTTAAGGTGGGGGAATTTTACAGGTACTTCATATCGGTTTGTGGCTGGGTCGAGCAATTTAGGATGAGGCTTATAGAAACACAAGTTTAGGAGGTGAGACTTATTGTGCTCTGGCTATCAACAATGATTTGTTGGGTTCAGCAAGTGAAAGAGCTTGAAAGATTAGAGAAGGACAGATATATTCTTCTATCATTTGGGTTGCGGAAATGGGAGAAAGGGGATAAATGAAGTAGCTTGCTAAGGTCACCTCTGGGTTCACCTCTGTTGTTGCCGAGCCAAACGGGGACTAGAGCATAAGGGGTGTCAAATCTAGAGAGAACATTTAAGAAAACTAACTTTTAAATATAATATTTTGCAGTTTCATACTTAGAGCAAATTGAAGAGGTGCCAAACATTATGTTTTGTAGTATTTTTTCCCCTATGCAAATAATTAAATATAAAACACCATTTTCAAAAGAAATTAACTAATAAAAATAATTTCCATCAAAAATGTAGTAAAATTAACTAGGACCTATTTTTTTAATATTATTATTTGATATTAATTCAAAATTTTGTTATTTGATTTGATAAAAAAATGCTATTCGCGGACACTTCTATTTTCTTTACTATGTTATTTTTTATTTTATTTTATTACCCTTAGCAATATTTTTTTTGGGCATCTGGTCTTATTGCTCTCTCTGTTTATACGCCTATGTACTAATTACTCTAGTGTGTTAGGAATGAGGACGATTAAATTTAAAGGTGTACCTGCATTTGCGTGAATAAGAGTGGAAAACCATTTAGGAAAATTCACCCTTAATACATCTTGCCAAATTCAAACTAAATATCCCCGTCATTGGTAGTCTAGCTTATTGCGAGAATGGTGCCATAGACCATGCAGCCACCAAAGCTGGTTTTAATAATATTATAGTTTTTACAAGTCTTACCATATTGGTTTGGAAAGCAATATATTTTAAATCTAAGATTATTCTAAAGGGTAATTTTAAAATTTCCCGTCCTGTTCCCATCCCGAAATAAAAGACATTCTCGTCCATCCCTAATTGTGTGTGAGAGATGATGAGGTAAGGATATTGTAACCTGTGTTCAGGATAAATCTGATTTTGTCTAGTCCTTCATAATACTGGGTGGTAAGTAGTATGTCATTGTAAGGTTGTTTTTTGATAAGCTCTTAATTGAATAGGAATAAGGCTTTGTTTATTGACTGTTAACTAAGTGTTTAGGATATTCTCAGGCTTTTAAAACCTGGAAAAGTTGTTGACATTGCTTGTAAAGTTCTTCTTCCTCAGAACTTATAGGTTTGGCTCTGGTAGCTATACAATAGAAAGTGTTTTAGATTATGGTGACTTTGGTGTGGATTGAAGTGTCTGTTTCCTTCATGCATTACTATTTGGGTTAAATATTTTATGTATAAAATAAATTTTTATACAATTTATTAATGGCTGAAAATGAAACTAACTTGAAAATTAATTTTGCATGTTTTCTTCTTCCCCCCTCCCCCAATACCCCGCAGGCACACCCATGAACTTTGATTTATCGTTTGAATTTGGTGACAGGCAGAATGGATCATTGTATATAAATGTTTCCAAAACTAAGTTGACAGTTCTTGTTAAGGACATATCAGGAAATGATTGTCAGATTAGTATAAATGAATATTGTTTAAAACACATAAATGATTTTGTGCATCTTGGCAGAATGCTCTGTTAAAATGGAAGGATAGATGATGATATCCATTAAATGTATGTGGAAAACTTATATGGACAGGCTTACTAATGAATGAGGGCTAAAGGAGTGCAGTTTGAAAGGGACTTCAATGTGAAAGAAATGTCTTACACTGGTTTGGGCATATTGAGAGGGTGAGTGTGGATCAAGTGAGAAGGTAAATATATGAAGGTAGAGTGTGGGTCAAAAGGAAGGGGTATCTTACATAAGATGTTGTTAAGTGATGTAGATGAATGTTTAAAAAAGATAAACATTAATTGTTTTAGGAATAAAATAGCATGTGTAACTCATTGTATGGATGTTGTTGAAGTTAAGCGTGTATGCAAGGATAGGGAAGTATAAAGAAATTTAGTGAGAATGGCTCAAGTATGGAGTTTATATTCTTTGTAACTATATGCACAGTTTCTTGCCTATTATTATAGGGGAACAACAAGATTAGGTGTGTACATTGTCGGAAAAATGTTTTATGGCAACCCTTACAATAATTTTAATATGAATTAATTAATTTACTAGTCTTAGATGTTTTTCTTTATCATCTCTCTTGTAATTTCATAATAATCAACATTAAAAATGAAAGATTTATGTGATAGTAAAATTTCTGGATCTCAAATGGTTCAGAAGTTAAGAATGTTTTAAATATTTAGGTGCACAATCAAAAACTACCAAAAGTTGCACATTTTTCTAAGAAAGATAAAATATAGTTAATAAATGGGTGGACATACAGCTATGGTTTTTGATCTTCAAAGAGTATTGTTATAAAGCTTTAAATTTAAAAAGAGTTAGCAAAAATTTGACTAAATCCACACCAAAATTTTTAGCAGTCTAATGGTTTTGAAATTAGGACAAAAAATGGTAAATTTTTATGATTTTTGAAGATTTTTATTGGCGACATTCAAAATTACCAACTACTATTTAGTCCTAGCATTATGTCATTTCTTATGTTTATGGAAGTGGATTGGCACACCTTTTCATAAGTTTCCTCCAATAGCTGATTTTAATGTGATCGTCTTCAGGTTATTGTTGTATGCATTTTGTGTTCGTGAGTCAAGACGCAGAAAAAAATCCATGTCAGACCAAATTAAGTGGCAAATCATTGGTTTAATTATTATTATTAGCACCGCGTCTTACTACCCGTTCAGGTTATATGCACTTACGCTAATGTGTAATGGTAGGGTGATTGTGAGATGAAATGAAGGACCTACAGTTTAACGTGGAATCCGAACCACGGTGGCGGCCTGGCATTCCACACATTCACAAGATATCTTGTCAGAGGTGTAGGAAGGGTTTGGAAATCAGATAAATCTGTGCCGGGACCGAGGATTGAACCCCGGCCACCAGCACAGAAGTCTGACACCTTACCCCTAGACCACCAGGTCACCATTGGTTTAATGAAGTCTGTTAAGTCACAAAGACAAATTGTTCAAATGGTTGATATTGTTGGAGTGTGTAATACATGTGTGCAACAAACAATCAAAAGCTATAATTAGTTTGGAACCATCACTAACCAGCCTAGGGCAGGCCCTTTAAGGAAGACATCTCCTAGACAAGACCATAGGTTGCTGCAGCTTTGTAAATAAGAAATAAATGCTAGCTGCAATGATCTTTTAAAGGAGCTAAAAGGCCTGTTCAGACTACTTAAGTAATTTAATCGAGTAGCAAGTAGTTTAGTAACTAAAATCGATGAACCGACCAAAAAACGTTTGCACTACAGTCGAGTATGAGTTACAAGTGAGTGAGCAGTGTTTCAAAATGAAGAGAATACGCAACAAAGTTAGTGCGCTGATAAAAATTATTGCACTGGCTATTTTACAATAAGTGGAAGAAGAAATCAATGTTATGAAAAAGAAAAAGCTATGGATATGAAAATGGATTCAGAGAAGAGATGAACTAAGAGCTACAAATTCTCTTCTCGGGGAAATAGCATTGGACGATCCTAAAGAATACTTTGGAACTTTGAGAATGACCGGAAATTGTTTTAATTTTCTGTTGATGAAAATGCAGTTGCGGATTCAACTTAAAGATACCCATTTAAGAAGTGTGATTCCCGCAAAAACAAAAATACGGGTGGTTCTCTACTTTCTTGCTACTGGATGTAGTTTGAGGACCCTCACACATATATTTCGACTTGGAAAACCAACTATTTCAGAATGCATTACAAAAGTTTGTGACATGATCTATGAATCATTAAAGGATGTCATCAAGGTAAGATTAAATAAATTAGAAACATAATTTGAGAATCATTTATTAAGGAAAGAAAATAAGTTGACATATAGGTTTAATTATCAACATTAGCATTATACATTGCTGTTACTATTATGTCATTCGATAAAATTGTAACATTTCCTTGCGTTTCAATATTAGATATGTTATCATTTGTAACATTACCGAAACTGTCTGTAATATATTCAGAGTTATTAATAGATTCTTGTATTGGCGGCTCTTCGTAATATTTATTTTCACTATATGTTGAAGCACTACTACTATATGGCGAGGCTTGCAAAATGGTGTCATAGTGAATCTATCTGGCACAGTTTAGGTTTGGAGATGCTGTCGTCGAATTCTATTTATGTACAATGGAATGTATTCTTAGGCTTCTAGCACCAATAGCAATGTCAACGATTTAAGTTGAAGACCGCCGTGTTTACCGAAAACCTCAAACTCATTCTCTTCTTCTTTAGAGTTAGCAGCTCCAGATATTTCCTTCAACTGAGTGACCATACTATAAAGCTGAGAAAGTTTTTTCTTTTTGTAGGAAGTGATTTGAGTGGAGGTGATTTAGGTTTGGGTTCATGAAAATTATCCACTGCGGTGTTCTGTTCCTCAGTATTTGTACTAGTCTCAGTATTTGAACTATTTTCGCAAGGCAGAAAAATAAATAAAATATTGTTATAATATATTCTCTGAATTTCGCGATTATTACTCATTTAGATAAAACAATTTAAAAGGATTATATCATGTATATTATTTAATTTTACATCCCAACGTTTTGAGTCCTTTGCAGCACTTGTGGTCATGGAGTAAACTGAGAAAATATATTTTTTTCTCTGTCAAAATAACATCTGTGCAAACTACCCACTTTAAAACAATTTAAATTAAAAATAAATAAATTAAGATGTTTTTCTCAGTCTACCCCGTGATCACGAGTGCTGCATAGGACTCGAAATGTTGGGATGTAAAATTAAATAACGTACACAATATAATTCGCTTAAATCGTTTTATAAAAATATTGTTATTTCTACAGTATGAATCTATGTAATCATTCTTTTCAGGTTCCTACCATTGCAGATTGGTAAGCAATTGAGAATGGTTTTCGAAAAGAATGGCACTTTCCTGGATGCTGTGGAGCAATCGACGGCAAACACGCCATTATTAAAGCACTTCCAGACTCGGGAAGCTTATGCTACAATTACAAAGACTAAAATAGCATTGTCTTAATGGCAGTTCTAGATCATAAATATTGCTTCATTGCTTACATTGGGTGTAATGGACGGGTTTCCGATGGAGGTGTATTTAGTAACTATAGTTTGTATCAAGCACTAGAGACCGGTATTCTACCCGAAGGTCACGTCCTATTTGGAGACAATGCATTTCCCTTAAAAGAATACCTATTAAAGCCTTTCCCTGGAAATAAACTAACATTGAAAAAAAAAAGATTTAACTATTGTTTGTCACACACTAGGAGAAAAGTCGAAAATGCTTTTGAAATACTAGCTGCTAGATTCGAAGTGTTTGAGAAACCGATGCCCTACAATCCTGAGAAAGTGGTCAGCATTGTAAAGGTGTGTTGCGCTCTACATAATTGGCTCAGACAAACAAAATTACAGAACAAGCAGTTGGAATATACAGTAGACAGTGAAAATTTAGATGCAAAAATTGTTATCGCTGGTAATTGGAGAGATGAGCCAGCACCTCAAGGTGTAAACTTGTTACAACATGACATAGAAGAAGTTGTATCACTCACCAAGCCAGCCCCAGTTGACTCGTTCCGACTCGTCTACAATAAACCCGAGATGCACTCCACCACAAAATTCTCATTCAACTGAACCGGAGTTCGAGGCTCGCTGCTGGCCGTGTTGGGAGAGTTCCCCCCTCCCCTTCTTCCAAGTGAACAAGAGACAAGCGAACTGCGAGGGGCTTGAGTTGCGCGCGCTGCCAGGCGCGTTCTAAAACTTCGATGGGCTGTATTTATGCTTGTGACAGATGCTCGTAGGCTCTCTAGTATGTTCTGGAACAACCCCCCCCCCCTCGCTTACTCCGCGCTCTGAGAACACAAGGTTGCCACAGGATATATAATGGTTGGAGCCCAGAGTAGGGACACACATTACACCCTGGGCTTTCAAGGTAAATAGCCTAACTATTATGTGGGCTTGTCGATGTTTTCTAAAGTAATTTTGGCTTTAAAACTTCTATCTTTCAAAATTCAATTTATATATCTACGACTAATATTTATTGCGACGATCAGATACGTCAGTCTTTGCCCTTATGGCAATGTATACTTAATGTAAACTTGGTCTCCATTAATATTTTTTGTATCTTTAATTTCCGCAAATAGTTTATATTTGCCGCATTGTTTTCCTACCAAGTTTGGTTAAATATGGGGCCACGAGCCGGCGGAGAGATTAATTCTAGTACGGACGCTTTGTTGGATGATAAAGTTAGGCTAGTTTATTGTTGTTTATTTGCTGGTGTCTATTTTTATATGGTTGTTAAATGTGGGGCCGCGGGCCACCCAATACTTATATCCACAGAAGGTGCTCCATTTGTTATTAAATCATTTAGGTATTCTTACATAACCTTGGACTTTATATTATGTCAAGTATTATATTAATGTCGCTATCACCATTTAGGTTAGGGACTTGAGCTCTTGGCTCACCTAATGTTTTGCATTTTAGGCAGGTATTGGCTCTCTTCCCATGTTGTTGATAGACATTTATTATTGTGTAACAGGAGACCAATTTGTTAGATCTTTAATGCCCTTCTCTGATGACGCCATTTTGGAACGTCTAAGTATAAGGGGCCGCCTGGTGTTTGTTATTGTTTTATTGCCCATCTGGCCTTGGGGGTGACCCTTGTGCCTTGTAGCCCATCTGGCTTATGGTTAACGCTATTACTCTTAAATGCCTCTCCCTCATTGAGCTGTACCATGTTATTCTGGAAATAAATTTTAACTCTCTTGGGCTTACCTCTGTGTGTTATTTTTGTGGGATAATGTTGGGGGTAGGTCACAAAGGGTTGGAACCACTACCAAGTTGCTTAAGCGACCATTCATCTCGACGGTCTGCAGATTTTCAGGAAAGATATGCAAATTACTTTGTAGAAGATGGTTCCGTCCCGTGGCAGACAAGAATGATACATTAATAACAACGGATGAAGAAATATTTACTTATTTAATTATTGGTTGACTACGGAATCCTAAAAACCTACAAACAGACCGATTGGTGGATAGACAACCATAAATACCACTCAAAGACTTTGTTATTTCCAATTATCACAACCTATATGAATAAATAAAATTGAAACTTACTAACCAAATTACTCTCACTTATTGTCAAGATTGAATTAATATTTCGTAGGGATGCATCCATTAAACGGAACCATTTTATTGAAGGACTGTAAACTGTGTCTATCCCAGCGCCAAAGTTTTTGGAGTCCTTGAGTTTTTTTAAATTCTTGCGACTAGGTCGATCTAAAAAGAAACCGAATAAGTTTTTGCTAAAAATTTCATTTTTAATACAAGCTTTATTTGCTGATATGTAGTTCCTATGACCACCTACCGGCATCATCAGACCCTATACATCACACAAGGTTATAGTTTTTGTCAAAACAAATCAGACGAGCCCAAACACGACGGGCTTATCATGTGTTGTTTAGGAGTTCCTATGGCCACCTTCCGTCTCCATCATCAGACCAACTCGATGGTACCCTAACATTGCATTGTCACCGAACTTACATAACTATGCCAAATTTTGAACGGAAATGTTTACATACAAACATTACAAGTTAAATAAAAGCTTGTAAAAAGGTAGATGAACACCCTATAAATGTCTCCCACCTAGTACTTAAATTTTATAAAATCGTAGTATAAGAACGGACTGTCATAGTAAGTACATGGTACACCCCAGCACTTTGATATTATAAAATACAAGTACAAGGTCGGAAAACGGTTTTGAGGTTATTTATATATATATCGCCTTTGTTGAAGGCATCGATAAGTTTATGAACACCCTAATAAATATTATAAATATTATACTTGTAACAACTACCTACTTATATATGATTAAAAAAGTGAACACAAACCTGATGTTTTTGATTTTCAATGTAATCTCTTTCTCACCAAATCCAGATATGTTCATTGCATTTTCCAAATCAACATACACAGATTGCTTGATTTGCTTGTTTTTATAATGCGGAGATTTAACATTCCATAGACACTCGTGTTCTATATATTTCACAACAAATTTCAAAGTTGTTTCTTCGCTCCAACTAGACGGCATCTTTGCGGCAACTAATGAACTCAACTAAATCAACAGGTTCACACTTGTTTTGTGGATGATTTAGGATGTGTTGAAGAGTGTTGGGGAGCATTACTCACCCGAAAAAAATAGAGTAAAATGGATAGACTCGACTAAATAATTTACTAATCTACTCGACTAAAGTTTTTTTGTTCAGACACATTTAATTACTAAAATACTCGCTACTCAACTGAATTACTAATGTAGTCCGAACCAGCCTACAGTCGTCCTGTAATAATATTAACATAAATGAACAGAGTGTGCAACTTAAGAAATGAAGTAGGTTAGGTTCCTATTTTGTAATCCGTAAACCTCTCTTAAATAAGATCCACAAAAAAAATACTTTTGCAAGGAACATTTAGGGTGGCTTTTAGAAGCTTGGAGAGAGTAATTTTTTCAGATGAATGCCGCCTTGAACTATTCCATCAGCGTTAGGTTAGAGTTTACAGAATGAGAAAAGAAAGTTTCTTCTGGCCTATGTTGCCTCAATAGTCCAACAAGGTGCAGATGCAATTATGATCTGGTATTGCATCACTTCAAAGGGGTCTGGAGACCGACTGTAAGGTTGGGATTGGTGCTATGAGCAGTGACAAATAATGTGAAATTATGATCCCTTCAGCACAAAGGTTTCTTGAGGAAAATTACATCTACCAACAGGACAACGCCTCGTTCCACCTATCCAAGGCAACAATTACATGGTTTAATGCCCAAGACATTGAGCTGCTTCCCTTGCTACCACATAATCCAAACCTCAACCCATTTGAAAATATATGGAACACCATGGCATATCGGTTGGCAACGCAGAAGCCTAAAAATAGAGCGGAATTGAGACTGGAAGTCCATAGCCTACGACAACAAGTGATGAGAGAATAATGTAGGACGCTGATCCACTCCATGCTTGACAGAATTAAAGCATGCCGCAAGGCTATAGGGGGCCTTTTGACTACTTAACACAATAATGTAATCCAAATTCTTATTATTTTTGTAAGTTTCTGAGTCCTATTGATTACTAAACATGGTAATGTAACTTTTTAATGAGTAAATAATAATATTGAAATTAGGAAAAATTGTGTTTTTAATGAGGGGTCATAAACTTTTTTTTTCCCAGACTGTGTATATTAAGTAAAGATTTGAAAAAGAAAAAAAAAGTTATTTGAATAATAATTCTAAGTAGAAGACTACAATTTTTTTTTAATATATTAAATTGATGAACATGATGAAATGATTTAAAAAATTGCATGACAATCCAATTGTTTTCAAATTTTTATTTATAAATAATCTCAAAATCAATTTTATATATTTTATAAGCAAGTTATTGAATTACTTAGTATTTTCTTTTGTTCAATCCATCAAATCACCTAATTTCATGGGTAATATTAAACCTCATCATTTGTATTAGTTGTGTATAACTCGAACGGGTAGTAAGATGCGGTGCTAATATTAATTAATTATTAATTTGTATCAATAATTTCATTGTGTAATGTGGAACAAGTAATTGCAATACAATAAGCTGGTAAACAAATATTTAATTTAATCTTTCTTATTCTCTTTTAAAATAATAAAATAATCAGACGATTTAGCTAAGAAAGAGGGTGAAAAAGTATTGTGGGGGAGAAAGGTGTGATTTTTGCAAGGTCAGCCACTTGTGAGCAACAAATTTAGGCCTATATACAATGAAGAGGAAGATTCAAGGAGTGATAAAATTTTATAATAAATTGCAGTGATGTCTTAATTATATCACAGGTACATAAATTTTATCTTTATCTCAATACTTAATACATTTATCAGTTAAAACTTATAAAATTATTTTAATTTTCTTTCTTTGCATCACGTCTTACTATTCATTCAAGTTATCTTCATACTCACACTAATTGGCTTTGGATGATGAAGTAAAATTTAAGGGAAATGTAGCAACATTTGTAAGGAGGGGCGAGGGAAACCATTTTGAAGCAAATACCAGCAGTACACCCGCATCATTGGCAATCCATTCTTTTGCAAAATTGACACCTTATACCATAAGACCATCAAAGTATGTTATTTTAATATTAATGTAATTTATTGATTTTGCTTGTTTTTTTAGCTCAGTATTTATAATGAAATTGTAATCCGACCACTTAGCTCAATCATTAGCGTGGCTGTCTACTGAGCCAAGGGTCCTTAGTTTGATTCCCGGCAAGGCCGAAAAATTTATCATTGATGAATTTTGGGTTTCCCCTTTCATAGTGTTGAATTAACTGGCGAGGACTGGATGTTGTGCCTGTCCTAGTCTTAAGTTTAAACAAATTTGCTCATAGTTTAGTCTTTTGTATTTGAAGAGAGGAGTCTTTTTAGTGCAAGCTTTAGGCATGGGCACACTGGGGATTGCCCAGGAGCCCCACACTTGTGTTTTTAAGGCTTATTTTATATTATTAAAGGTTGTGTTAATTAATCCTTGCTTTACATTCAGTGTGTTTGTTTATATTTAAACATTGATTTTGTAAAGTACCATTAAATGATAAATCTATAGGTTTATTTTATAGAGAATTTACATTTTTATTCCTGTGGGTTGGTAGGGCTGGTAGAGGCCCAGTCAGTTGCTTTGCCCATATGCCTACAATGTGGTAAAAATGACCCTGGGTCTGCTAAACTTATTTACTTTGACCTCCCTTACCATTTGTCTACCTAAAGGTTGATGCTATCGAAGTGTGAAATGAGGAAATGAGCTGCTAATTGTAAATTTATTTTGAACTATCTTTAAAATGCAGTAGTGAAATTTTTCATTTAAACTTAATGTAATGTAAACCCACTATTTTTAACAAAATAAACCAAGTGCTAGGCATTGATGTTCGGCCTGATCATTAAAATAGTTGATTATCCCAGTCTTATATCCACTAGTTAACATGATATTTCATGGTACAGCAATGGCTCTAAACTAATTCCGCCTTTCATTAGCATGATAAATTTCATACAAATTATGTACCAAATCATTTCATTTAATTTCTTTGTTACACAGTTGATTATGATGATGGTGGTGATGTCATACAGTTTTAACATATATTATGTCTTTGTTTAAGGGGCTACAATCTATTGGTATAAAATCTACTATTGATCTTAAATTAAACAGTTAATATACTGTCCAGTCCATTGTGGGAATTGAAAATTATCCGCTTCGATAGTTCGATAGCCGTGTGGTTTTAAGGCGCCACTCTCGTAATCGTAGTAGATATTGGAGTTCTATCCAGGTCGGGTACACTAACGGTGGTTTTTCCTAAATGGTTTTCCCCCCTCTCTCTCTCTCCATGCAAATGTGAGTGCACTTTAAATTAAGCCCTCCTAATCCATAACATATTAGTGTAATTAATACATAGGCTGATAACCTAAACTGGTAATAAAACGTAGTGCTAAAAACATAATTTTAAACTATATTTGTTAGTTATTATTTGACAGGGAGATTGGTTGGAATTCTGGTCGAGTCTACTGAGGGTGGCTTTCTCTTAAATGGTTTCCTTCTCACCTTCCATGCAAATACGGGTAAATTACCTCTAAAATGCTTCCTTCCTCAACTCTACCTCTTTAGATTAATAGTCATATGTGTGTGTATAACCTGAACAGGTAGTAAGATGCAGTGATAAAATAGAAATATATATATATATTACTGTCAATTAACAGTGTGTATGTACCCAAAATATAATGAGGCTTGGTGACAAAAAATTAATATTAATGGTCTGAACTGAAAAATAAAATGTATAAGTGATGTTTTAAAATCCATGTTGTGAAGTTGATATGATTCTTGTTGTGTGCAGACTTCAGCTGTCAGAGCAAATGAATCAAAACCAAGAAAGTAGACTAGAAGAGACGCGTCATTTGAATGGAGCAGTGGCTAAACTGAGAAAAGAACTACAGGAAGCTCGAGCAAAGCTTCAGACCACTGTATTTGAAATAGACAGAGTGCACGCTGAGTCTCACAGGCAACAGGATACTGTGCAGGTACTACTTTACTTCCAGCATTCTGATGGGATTTTAGATACAAACACTTAACTTATTCTTGCTCTATAACGCGCTCTCTCTCTATATATATATATTTTTTATTTATTTTTTTCCGTCCATTTACATGTTCCAATCTAAGTGTCCTGCCATTCTTTACATGTATCATTTTTCTCTTTTTTGTGTATTTTGGTTTCCTCTTTTAGAAAGTTGCATTGCGTGTTTTACATGGCAGTGATGTAAAGTGTGAACTGTGTTCTTCTTTTCATTGTAAAAGCCTTATTGTATTTGTCTCTTTTATATGTTTCTATCCACCATTCCTGTACCTCTTCCAAATACATTTAAAAACTTGACTCATTCTAAAAATCTTCAATTTAGCTTTAACTCAAGATGTTAATTCGGTTAACCATTTCAAACTTGTATCTAAAACTAATACTTTAAAAAAGATTTAAATATGTCTACCTTGTTTTCACTTCTTGCTAAATAATATGAGGGAAAGGAAGAGGAATTACATTAACAGTTGCAGGAATGGAATGAGAAAGTAAATGAGTGTGGAATGTTATTTAGTATGTTGAAGAGTGAAACTATGGCAATGACAAGGAAGAGGATAGGACCCAGAAAAGTTATAAAGCTGTATTGAGTAGAGCTGATAAATGTATAAAGTGTAAAATATCTTTGAAGTGTAATTTAGGCAAATGGTGGAAGTAGAAGAAATCTATTAAGAAGAGGACAGCAGGGGGAGATGTTTTACAGATGCATAAGAGATCTCTTATATAAAAGAGAAGTGTCCTTGAAGGGAAAGGAAGTGTTATATATGGTGTACTTTGTTCCCATAATTGCATATGCAGTAAAAACTTTGACATTGGACATGTGAGAGACTAGGAAAATGGAGGTTATAGGAATGAAATTTTTTAAGCACGCTAACTGTCACCTGGAGGAACAGTATTAGAAATGAAGTTGTCTAGAAAAGTGTTGGCATACAGGGAGTACATGGAATAGTAGAGCAGCAAGGGTGAGATGGTATAGTCATGTAATGAGTATGGAAAAGGAAAGAATCCCAAGGAGAAGGATGGAGATGAAAGATGTAAGAAAAAGACTGCAAGGGAGTCCAATAAAGAGGTGGAAGGAGCAGATAATGACAAGTATGTGACTAAAAGCGAAAGATTGAGTATTATCATTTTTCATTTAAAATTATTTATATTTGCATTATGTTTTAATTGGAGAGCTAATCGAGTGATGTTAGAATATAAATATTGTTTGGATACAATACAATAGCCCCATGGCTTCTTTGGTGTTGACTGACAGCTCACAGCTGACTTCTGACAGTCAACATTTAGATGTATATACCTAAACTTTGACTATCAGAAGTGACAGCTGCTAAACATGATACATGTAAAGAATGACAGGACACTTAGATTGGAACATTGTTCTTAAAAGAATGTGGGGAATGCCAGGCCTCCACCGTGGTTCGGATTCCACGTTAAACTGTAGGTCCTTCATTTCATCTCACAATCACCTTACCATTACACATTAGCGTAAGTGCGTATAACCCGAACGAGTAGTAAGACGCAGTGCTAATAATAATAATGTTCTTAAAAATGTGTTTGTGTATCTTTTAGTGTTCTATCTAGACAATTTCTACTTCAGTATCACCAAGCTAGGTGTGCTGGCCATCCATTTTAATCTAAATCATGATTTAGCCTAGTGTTCTATTCCAAATAAACTTAAAAATTAATCAATTACCTATGTTTTTGGCATGGTTGTGTGGTATCTTTGTCACTTAAAAAATAATTTTAAATATTTTATTTAGGTGGTACATTTTGCTATCATTTATTAATTTATTTTAGGGATTGGGATGAACCACTTTTTCAATTCTAAACAAGAATATGAAAAAATATTGAGACACGAGAACAAGACAAGAAAACTTCTTTTAAAGTACAAAAATTTAAATTATGTTTATTAAATTAATTTTTTTTACATCTATTATTGTTTCCAGCTTGTTGCTGGGTTCATTTTTTTTTATTATTATTATTATTCAAGCCAATTATTTTCCATTACTAGCTTGCTAGGGCTGTCGTATTAAAGTAAATATATAGTTTATAGAGTGGTAAAGTTCCTTTTGACAATGGGCCAGTCTCTTGCTTTGGATTAGCTAATAGTTCATTCAAACATTTAAGATATAACTCAAGCACTTTTTAAATGTAATTAATAGAATAGTGATAGTTGCAATGTGTAGTGTATACCATTTATAGTTTAATTTTGTAGTGTAACAATTTATAATGTCATAGTTTGATATTGAAAAAAATATATATATAAACAAATCATTTCTTAATGAAGGCTGTTTTTGGTGAAAAAGTATGGCCTATTTTTTAGTCTTTACAGTATTATTAGAAATAATAAATTCTCTGTTTAGCTAGTAAATTTATTTAGGCAACTATTTACTTTTTAATTTGTTTTCAAATTTCCTAGATTTTCAAGATTTAGCTTTAACTCTAGCACATGCCTAATTTATTTAAAATACAACACGTTTGTTTTTGTATCTAAAGAAGTTAATCATAAGTGAGCAAGGCAAGGTTCATCAATTCATGCATTGCTTTCCTTGTCAAAATTTTGTCCAGAGTTAAATCTTTCAATTGGAACTTAACATCATTCTCGGTGTATATTTATTTTTCATTGGCTGTTATCACATCACCTCAACTAATTATGAGAGTTTAAGGAAGTTTTATTGGGGCTCATTGTAAAACCTGAAATATTAAGATTGGACCAGGTAAGAATGCCCATACAGTGCTTTCAAACTACATGTTGGCAGGACTGGAGGAGGGTGGGGACTGCACTGTACCAGCGCCAAATTCTAAATTATGATAAATTTGTGCTTCGCCAGATGAATTGTCTTACAGAGAAACTGATTTTAAAATAAAAATAAAATTAAACGTTGAAAGGAGGATATTGGGATAAAGCCTACACACTTACCAGAAAACTATAAGTTTCAAAGTTCACAATTAAAACACAACAAAATACTTACGAAGAGTAAAAAACAGACTGGCCTATGGCACCATGGCTAGAGATTGGTCATGGTCACTTTGATTTTTTGGTTGCCTGTTTCTACTGAATCGAAGCCTAAACCTTTTTTTGAATCAATAAACAGGCAACAACAGAATCTAAGTGACCATAATCAACCTCTAGGCATATTTCCATGGTCAAATCTGTGTTTCACTCTTTTCTGCTGAAGAAGGGGACTGATGTATACTCCATTCACGGTAGGAATTACTCTCTGAAAGGTCTTTTCTCCTAACAATATCCTACTATATATTAGATTTCTGATAGGTAAAAAGGCCTTTCAGAAAACAATTCCTACTCTGTACAGACTTTACCCCAAAAATTATAATAATGTGTTTTGTTCTCTTTTAGTTGTGAACTTTGAGGATTATAATTTTCTGGTGTGTAGGCCTTGCCCTTCTATCCTCCTTTCAATGTTCAATTCAATACAGTGCTTAGTACCATTTTTCCTTTGTTTACAAAATAAAAATAAGGGTGGGAAAATAATGTCAAGATGAGGTTTTGAAAAATTACATGTATGGTTGATTGACTTTTATAGAATAACTTATATTAGTTGGGTTGCTGAAGAATGAACTTGAATGTTTATGTTTGGTGTAGGTTTTGCAGGGGGTATGGGTTATATTCTAGACAATCCTGGAGGCTACCTTGCACATAATACAAACGTGATAAATTGCTATGGTTTTAGTTTTACACTCTGTAACGAAAACTCTTGGAGTTCACTTTCCTGACTGCCACATTTGTCCACACCCACTGTCCTTCACACTGGTGTGTACATCCCAGTGTAGCCAATCACTCCACTACACATTTCCTCACATTCATAACAATATGGATGCAGGGAAATGAGCCCCAGAGATTTATTTGGATTCAGGTTCTAGAAGTTAATGTCAGCTGTTTACTCCCAGAAGCTCTCTGAAGACATTTTGTCTATTGTCGGGGGATTTAACTATGGTTAAACCTGTTTTTAAGAGAGTAGGTATTGAGGTTGTAAAGTTGTTTGTTCCTGTTGTTTTTAAAGCCTATCATTTTTAGCTTATCCTATTTGATTACTCATCGATGTTTTATGGTAACCTCTGTTAATAGAAGCTTATTGCAGTTTATAGCTGTAAATGTAAAGTGAGCATTCCTTGTTCATTGGGTAGCATCTGTAAAAGTATTATTGCTGGTTGGCATTAATAATGTTGACTGTTGTTTTTGGTTTCCCTGATGAAGTATGATGTACAGATCCAATATAGTGTTATATCTAAACCATTTATTTTACAGCATGAGTGTGTTGGCTCTCTCCTAATTTTAACCATGATTTAGCCTAGTGCTTTATTCAAAGTAATCTTTATATTTGTCGTGGTTGATTTCTAGCAAATTTTAACATTTTAAAATCACTTTTCATAGATAAAAAACTAAATATAAATATCATCATTTTGATAGTTCTATTCATAGAACTGGAAAAACATGTTGCTTTCCATAATAACACATACAATCAAGACTTTGAATTCTGCTACACCAGAATACTAGCTAATTATGCTTTTCTTTTAACCATTTTTACATAATTTTAGCAAAAACTTATGAAAACTGCCTTTGGATTTTTCTTTTTTGTGAAAGCGGAGTTTGTAGTTCACTTAAAAATGCTTTACAAGTGAGAGCTTCTAAAATGCTGCGTTCTCTTCACTAATTATGATGGTGAACTAGACAAAAATAAGGCCATTGATGACGGCATACAAACTGTGTTTGGTTGTGTTAATGCACATATATTTATAAAATAAAAACTTTTGTTTTCAAACTAATATTTTGTATTGCTCTTTTTCTAATAAAAAAAAGTAAATTTATTTACTTTGGTGGCCAGTTATAAGAAGGCACAAGTTTGAATATAATACGTTTTTAATTTATTATTTTATTTCATGTTCTATAATATCTGTTATTGCCACAACCATGAAACAAAATACTTAATAATTTAAGTAATATATTTTGTTATTTAAATTAGTTATAAAATAAAGGGTCGATTATACACTAATCTAAAGGAAAGTATTTTAAAAGTATTTTTAGAAATGTATATTAACACTTTTGATTGATAATATAGTATTACTAATAAAATAATAATTAATTCCTCATAGGCTAACATTAGTGACTTTCAACCAATGTTTGCAATAAAAATCTTTTGCGGTCAGCTATCACCACTTCAGTGGAGAATCAACTGTCATTTTAGAAAAATCCCTCTATCCTTCCACCATTCTCCCTCCTTAAATCACTTCCATTCTTCTCCTCTCACTTGCACACTTTATGTTATCTGCACTTCCCATCTTTTTCTTGGTCTCACTTGCAGTCTTTTTCTTACAGATTTTATCTCCATCATTCTCTTTTGTATTCACTCCATTTCCATCTTCATTACATGACTATACCATCTCAGCCTTGCTTCCTCTAATACCTCACGTATTCCCTGTACCTTCACTTTTTCCCGAATAACTTAATTTCTTATTCTGTTTCTCTGCTGACAGCTAACATACTTACAAAATTGATTCCCATGACCTCCACTTTTCTAGTCTCTCTTACTCTCTCTTGTTCATGCTTTTTATGCATATGAGGGGTGTCAAAAAGTTTCAAGACTAGTCCTGTAAAACAAAAACAGAGTGGAGCATGGGGATGCATGTGCTGGTGTGGCGATCTGTGACCTTTATCTGCCAGTAGGACAAGTAGCATCATTTTGTGTAGACCAGTGGCTGTGTTACCTTTATTTGATGACGTGCAGAGGTGCATTTGCAATTATAGTATGGACCACAAACTCGAGCAGTGAGTGAACATCAAATTTTATGCCTTACTCAGAAAATCTGGAATGGAGACCTTCCAAAGGATGCAGCAGACTTATGGCATTGAATAAATGAGCCATCCAGTGTGTGTTGAGTGGCACTCTTGCTTCAGGAATAGCAGAACGTCACTGAAAGACTAGAGAGATCAGGGCGACCTTCCACAAGCACAACCCCAGAAATTCGTTCTTGGCGATCGGGGACTCTTCCACTGCAAATATTGTTGTTTGGTTTCCGGGTCATAACCATAGATCCAACTCTATTCTCCAATGATGATCCTCGAACTTGAGGGCTGGGTCATTCAGGGCATGTTGACGGAGTTCTTGACAGACTTGGGCACGGTGCTCCTTCTGTTTGGGGGTCAGAAGCCTCGGTAAAAACTTGGCAGCAATGCAATGCATATTAAAAATGGTTGTGAGGATTGTTCGCGCTGATATGTATGACACATTCATGATGTCAGAAATGTTCTTATTGGTTATCCGGCGATCCTCATGCACACGTTGCCTAACTCTGCTCACAATCTCCAGGTTTGTTCTCGTGGAAGGTCACTCTGGCCTCTCTTCATCTTTCAGTGATATTCTGAAGTGTGAGTGCCACTCAAAACACACCGGACGGCTCGTAACTTCATTGCCATAAGCCTGCTGCATAATTTGGGAGGACTCAGTTACAGGTTTTCTGAGTAAGACACAGATTTTGATGTTCGCTCGTATGTGAATATGGGTACTGCAAATAACATTCTATATAACACTTCCCTACATTTCAAAGGCACTTCTTTTCTCAATAACAGCTCTTTTATACAGCTATAGAACGACTTCCTTGCTCCCTTCTTTTTATTAGATCCTTTGTACCTTTCTCAACTTTACTCCATCAAACTTTTGAGCTTTACTAAGCCTTATCCTCTTCATGAAGAATTAGCAGAAGAGTAGGGAGTAAGTGACCTGCCGGTTTAGGAGTAAGGTGTCAGACTTCTATGCTAGGCTGGAGGTCCAGGGTTCAATCCGCAGTCCCGGTACAAATGTATCTGATTGCCAAATCCTTCCTTCACCTCTGACAAGACATGCGTTACTCACAACTTTTGAATGTGTGGAATACCAGGCCTTCGCCGTGGTTCAGATCCCACGTTAAACTGTAGGTACTCCATTTAATCTCACAAATCACCCTACCATTACACATTAGCATAAGTGGGTATAACCCAAATGGGTAGTAAGATGGGGTGCCAATAATAATAAGAGTAGGGAATGGGTCTCATCTGACAAGAGTTGGAGGATGCATAAAAGAGGATGAAACTGGGAAAAGTACCTGTTGTGAACGAACTAACCGTGGAGATTATAATAAATGCAGGAGAAGCAGGAATAAAATGATTGTACAGGATGCTGAGAATTATCTGAAAGGAGAACCGATTGCCGGAATACTGAAAGAAGAGAATTATAGTACCCATTTTTAAGACAAGAGACAGGAAGGGATGTAAGAATTATAGGGAAATGACACTGATAGTCCACTATACAAAATCTTATGAAAAGGTAATAGAAAAGAGAATAATAAAATAAATTAAAGAAAGGTGGAGAAAACTAATTTAAGGAACAGTAGCTTACAATAGACTTGATCTTCACTATACGACAGCTGATGGAAAAAATTATTAAATTGGGAAGGATTTGGTAATGGTATTTATGGATGTGGAGAAGACATATGATAATTTTAATAAAAACAAATTCTGGAAAGCGCAGGAATAGGCTGGGGTGGAAAGAGGAGTTGTAATGAGGGTGAAGAGTATGTTTGAGGATAACATAAGTTGTACTAGGTTGGAGAAGGAGTGGACAGAATTGCTCCAAATAAAAAAATTGAATGAAGCAGGGGAGTACTCTCTCACCACTACTTTTTGTAATATATATATTTGGAAGAAGGTACAGGAAAGGTTGATAGGAACATATAATAAGAACGAACTTTATTTGGCTTTTACATTGAAAAGAAAAACACAGTTAACATTCTACACTGCTGCCACCAGACAAAGAGATAATGGCAGCCTCTTGAAGAAAATCGATCGTTACCACCCAATCCCCCGACCTAGGTTTAATTATATTAGAACTCATCAGGGAGGAGTGGGAAACACAATAACGATAGATTGATTGGCTGTCTAGAGATTTTGGTGTTGAAGGTACAAATATGTTCACTTGTCTATTGTCTGACAGTTTAGTTCAGTCACTAGCACATCTATGTACTAGGTCTAGGGTGCTTGATTTGACTAAAACCAAAGCTGACAAATTTATCTTTTGTAAAATTGAAACACTATATCCTGAGTGTAATCGTTGCATCTATTTTAGGGTTAAGCTATAAGCTCTGTGTTAGTTTAGTCATTTGGTTCAGAAATTACAAAATAGCACTTTTTATTAAAAATAAAGTTGTCTGGTATACATGTTTGCTTATTTGCTGTTTTATGTTTAAGATACTAGCAATATTTTCATTTCTCAATTATAAATGTGTTCTGGTGTTTTGTGCACAGATACCTCTGCTACAGGAGCGATTATCTGAAAAGGAACATCAGCTCACTGAGTTAACTCAAAAGTTTTCTAATAGCAAACAACTCCTTAGTGAAAACCTTCACCAGGCGGCCCTGGAGCTGCGACGACAGTATGAGGCAATTGATGCAGCCCTAGAGGTAATAAACATATTCTCACTCTTATGAAACTAACTAATTAGCAACAAACAGTTAAGGGAAAAACTAATTTAGAAACTAAAGGTTATTCTTACTATTAATACCGTTCACTATGATTTATTAATCTTTGGTGATCAGTAAGTTGGCTGCTAGTATTCATAGAACTCTTAAAGTGGTTTAAGGATGTGTTCATAGTTTATAAATAGTGTTTTATATATTTAAACCAAAGCATTTAGAGATGGCGGAGGGGCACCTTTTTATTATGTACATAATACAGTTTTTTATTTTTAATCTGTAATAGCTCACTTAAAATAACTTAAACAAAGAAAAAATCTTGTCAAAAAGCCATAGTTAAATATGTTACTAACTATATTTTTATAATATTTATGAAATAAAGTGCATTGAGCAAAAACAATTTGTAATAAATAAATAAAATGATAGAATATTAGGAAAATGATAGAGCACAAATAAATGTAGAAACACTCACACCTATTTACATACACTTCGATATTTTGATGCTATTGTAAAATCAAAATATCTAAGTGTGTGTAAATATGTGTTAGTTGTTTCTTATTTTTATTTGTGCTCTACCATTGCCTAATATTCTTTCATTTTATTTATTTCTAACAATATTTTTAGCCGGCAGGGGTGTGTGAAGTCTACTTTTATATTCAAAGCTAGCTCAAATTGAATATATGAAATATTTTCTAAGCTTGAATATTTTTGGTTTTTTTTTAACAATTTTTTTTTTCAATGTTGACTATTACCACAACATTCATTTCATCTACTTAAGATGATTTTTCATATGAATATTAATTTGTAATGTACATAACAGCTCAGAATGACAGTAATTGTACATAACATGACTATTTTAGCTATCACTATTTTCATTTGCGAAGCTTCATAGTTGTTGAAACGGAGTTGAAGCTGATCATTTTTTCAAAGCCAAGTCAAAATATTAAGCTTCCCACACCCCTATTAACCAGCTATAGTTCACTTATAATTAAAACACAAAAGTAAAAACACTTACACATATTCACAAACATCTATTATTTATATAACACGTCATCTTCCTCACAAGTATAAGACAACAAAGTGTTCCGCAACTATGCTTATCCCCAGGAAAAGCTATAGAAATAATGTGTGTGCGAATACGTATTACCTAAGGTTCAATATAAAACTCAAAATATACATGACAAAAAGAGAATTAGAGTGTTCGAAAACAAGGTGTTTAGGAAGATAATTGATCAGAAAATGTTTGAAAATGTTGGGAAGTGGAGGAGGTTACACAATGATGAGTTTCATACCCTCGACTCATCATAAAACATTGTTAGGATAATCATATTTCACATATTATGTTAAGTAGAACATGGGTGACCTGGTGGTTTAGGGGTAAGGTGTCGGACTTCTTTGCTGGGGTCCGGGGTTCGATCCGCGGTCCCGGCACAGATTTATCTGATAACCAAACCCATCCTTCACCTCTGACAAGACATCTGTGAATGTGGGGAATGCCAGGCCTCTACCGTGGTTCGGATCCCACATTAAACTGTTGGTCCTCCATTTCATCTCACTATCACCCAACCATTACACATTAGCGTAAGTGCGTATAACCTGAACGGGTAGCAAGACGCGGTGCTAATAATAATAAGTAGAGCATGCAGCCCAAAAGGAAGAATCTAGACCCGTGTTCATGGTACATGAGTCTACCAATACTGTAAATGCCGGAAATATAATTGATTTTATTTTTAATACTGGAAATATACTTGAATTTTAAATCAGATACAAGAAAAAATATTAAACCTCTTCTCATTGAGTGAAATGTTGGTTATGGTAGTTTGAATGAACATTTTGAGACCCCTAATATTTATATATTGAACAGTGCTGATATCTTGTTATAGTTTTACCACTCCTGGATTACTCCCCCTCTGGTGTGTCTTGTCTGCTACATAGGTAGTTGATCTTGTAGTGGAATGTTTGTCTCCTTTGTTTATTCTTAGTCTCTACCCTAACCACCTAACCTCCTCTACATACTAGAGGCATAAATAAATGTTTATTTTGACTACACTAGCATTCCAATGGCACAGTATCCTCTTTGTTGTGTTCTTCACTTCACCCCTTCACCTCCTTCCTGAAAAAAGCTCTACTTTTTGCAAGCTTTGCTGATGTGAGTACTTTGCAAAGCCCTATTGTTTATCTTGTTACCTTTGTTTATAAAAAGAAATGAGTAAACTCAGAGGGAAGACTTCTTTGTAAGGGCCTTTACATGCTCAATATTATTGAAGCAATATTCTTTTGTCAATATATTGCGTGAAAATGATTCGACCTTAGACATTCGATATTATTGTGCAATTGTTCAGTCTTTATCGGTAACTTGTTCAAGAAGTCATGTCACGAATAAGCTTAATTGTTCTTATCATGGTTCTTATGTCCCTCTGATTTTATTTTTCACAGAGCTGGCAGTGACTTACAAGTCTTAAAAATCAAATTATCACAATACATACTCATATCTCTGGCATTCTTTATTTATTTATTATTACATATAGACCTACAACACACAAATAAAAAAATTCTGTTACCCTTATGCATTTCAATAGAAATATTCTTTCCTCTCCTTTATTTATTCCTTTTTGCTCCAAAACAGACATTGTCAGTATTTTAGGTTAGAGAAATCAGAACCACTAGAGGGTTATATTGCATAATAACCGCCTTACACGATTCAATAATATTGATAAAGCTTCAATAAATATTAAAAACTTTTAATATTCCTCAGTATACTGCGCAAACCTTCAATATTATCCTTACACGGTAAGGGTCTGCGAGTTTGGGTTTTTTCACTCGAGTCGAGTATTTCTAAAAGCTCCCAGGTTCGAGTATTGTATATTCATAATTTTAAAACATTAGAAAGTATATTAAAACACATGTTCTTAAAAGAAGAATGACACTCATTTTTATTAATAGTTAATAATTAAAAAAAAAAGTAAAATAACGGAAATATCGGTTTTTAAATTAGAAATAACACTTATAAAACACAATTTGAAAATAAGAACAATATTCAAATAAAAATCTAATAAAAAATAATTAAAATGGTTTCAACACTTATGTCTTTAAGGACATTAAAATTACACTAACAATTACAAAAATAAGTTAATAAAATGAATATCTCATGATGGCTTGTAAATGTATAACACGACAGTGTAGAAACACTACAATGATGTAAGAAGGTAAGTGATACTGAAGGAAGCCAATGTGAAAGGATAGTTAGGTTAGGCCTAGATAGGAACAAACACACTTCTCTATTCTTTTCTTCTTAAACTTTTAAACTTCTTCAAAACTTCCACAGTTACACATTAGTTTGAATTTTCAGGAATATTACTTTTTCATTAATGTCGCTTTATAAGAAAAAGAAAAATTTCCGGAAATTCAAAACAATGTGCAACTTTGGAAGCTTGAAGAAATGGGAATTGTAAAAGTGTAGGAATAAAATAGAGAAGTGGGTTTGTTTAGATCTAGGCCTAACCTAACTATCCTTTCAGGTTGGCTTCTTTAACTATCACTTTACATTATTGTAGAATGTTTCTACACTGTTTTGATAAAAAGTTTAATAAAACTGATGTTTTAATAAGCTAATATCTCCCCAAAATATGCTTCGGTAACTTAATTTACTGTAGGTGACCTGGTGATCTAGGGGTAAGGTGTCAGACTTCTGTGCTGGCAGCCGGGGTTCAATCCTCGGTCCCAGCACAGATTTATCTGATTACCAAACCCTTCCTCTGACAAGACATCTTGTGAATGTGAGGAATGCCAGGTCTCCACCGTGGTTCGGATTCCACGTTAAACTGTAGGTCCTCCATTTCATCTCACAATCACCCTACCATTACACATTAGCGTAAGTGCGTATAACCCGAACGGGTTTTAAGACGCGGTGCTAATAATAATAATAATAATTTACTGTATAAGAAAATGTAGGAATCTTAAACAATTAAAAATTTGAAGTGTTTCATATTTTTTTATTATTCCTTAGTGTAATTGTACATTATCATGTCTTCTGTTCTATTTTCATTCCTCTATGCCCAGTTGCACACGCTCGTTGTACAGGATCTCGCTAGACATTATTTTACTGAGAAATTTACTTCACTTCAATTTTTAATGGTTGTAAAAGTTGATGCTGATACTTTGGAATTAAAAATAACATGACTAAAATAATATTTCTAGCAAACAATATGAAATAGTAAATGCTTTAATTGAAATGTGGTAAGTTATGGTAAAATATGTATTGATTTTAAACAGGTTAACCAACATAATTCTATAACTAAATAGTAACTAAACTAAAGCTAGTTTTAATGTTCTGAAAGTTGAAAAATGACACCTGGACACGGGAATCGAACCCGGTACCTTTGGCTTAGTACGCCATTGCGATCCCTTACAATTATAATAATTGTACAAGTGGCAGCATGACGCCAACTCTGAGTTAAAGGTGGCTGCGTTATCTGATAGATCGTGATCTTAATAAACAAAATCACACATTAGTTACCGATGATTTCTGCACGTCCATCATAGACTCTGCCTTAAAAGATTAGTGAAGAATGACCCTGGGCACGGGACGATTCCTGGATGGCTCAGTGGTTAGAGCATTGGAGTTCTAAGCCATAGGTCCCGAGTTTGATTATTGTATCCAGATGTAATTTTTCAACTTTCAGAATATATCTTGATGGAGAATTCCTCAATAAAAAGCATATTAATAGCTTCGGCTATTTGATTCTTAAAGCTAGTTTTGTAGCTAAATATATTAATTAATACAAGTTATAAATGTCTTAAATTTGAAAACATTTAATACAAGATATTTTTGATATTACATTTTAATTTAACATAAATTATTATTTTAGAAAGGGACAAGGTAAAAATAGTAAAAAGAATCATTCAATTATTTAGTAATCTTCTTAGCTATTTTTATTTTCATTGCATCGTCATGGCAATACAAGTCAACAATTTTAATCAAGTATAATTCAAAATGGACGACAATATTGAATAAATTTACCGGTCGAAAGTGGTTTTAAAGCTCTATTACTTTATTAATGTGAAAATTGAAATTAATTTTTAACAATTTGTTAAGTAACCGAATGATTTATTAGGGGAAATGCTGATATTATTTCAATTAAATAGACTATGCTTACTATTGCGTTTTAAAAATTGATCATTAAGTACATCAAGTAGAAGATCGAAAATGATGAGTCTACTTTTGATCTCAACATTTTAGAAAACATTCTAAAATTAATCTTTCGTAAGGAGTTTAGAGTATGTTATAATAACAAAGACTGATTACACATTTACATCATTTTCGTCTATTCAACTTTTAGTATTCATTTCAATTCTTATTGTAGTCTTTGTTATTATAACATTTTGATCTCAAGCTCAAGCTCAAGCTCGAAATATGAGTATTCGCAGGTCCTTTTTACATGGTCAATATTATTGTGCAATACGCAATATTGTGCAATAATATTGAGCATGTAAGGGGCTTTAAGAATGATTGAGTGGACAGTACAGTGTTTACAGATTGTCTGTGGCTCCAAAGAATGGGCTGTGATAAAACTAAAGGACAGTGTTCATTATGGAAAACTAACTTTTATATACATAACATGGGAATATCTTCAATTCGATCTCAAGTCAAGGGAAAGAAGCATGTTTATGAGTGAAAGCTGCTAGTGAAAGTAAAACATATTTGACTTAATCCCTGCAGCCAAAAATGCATGTAATATGTAAGCCTACATAGTTAAAGTGTTCTAAGTCAAATGACCATAAAGTAGTTTTTAAACTCTAAACTAAACATAGTTCTATTCAGAGTTTACTTTTCAAAGATAAAGTTTCTTGTGCTGAAATATTTTGGGCTATTTATTACATAATTACACATTCTTATGCTAGAAGTAATTCTGTTTGTAGTGATATTTTCAAAGTAATGTTGTCCAATAGTGGTATTGCCCAGAAATTCCAAATGCATAAAGATAAACTTGGATATGTCATTGTGTATGGACTACGTCCTTTTTTTAAAAAGTGAACTTGCAAATATGGTCAAGCAATGCTCATTTTACTGCATTTCATTTGATGATAGCATAAATACTGTGGCTCAGAAGACCCAGATGGAAATTTTTGTTCGCTTCTGAAATTAAGATGAAATTCATACAAGAAATTTAACATCTTGATTTATAGGTCATGCAACAGCCCATCATATATTAATGAACCTTATAATTATATCTTTATTAAAAAAAGGTTTGAGTCTTAAAAAATACTTCAAGTTTCCATGAATAGGCCAATTAATCTAAACCTCACATTTTTAAATGACCAATTTTTGTGGTTCACTATATTATTTATATAAAGAATTTCCAACAAAATGTGCAGACTACAAAAGAATAAGATAATCAACTCTTTTCTCCAATAAAGTTTTGTATTATATTATCCAAAATCTGATAATTTTCAAGCATTAAGTAACTTTATGAAAGATAAACTTTTGACAGCAAAGTTGTGATTCATGCTATCACTTTTATTAGAGTTAGAGAAATGTCTCACTAAACATCAGAGCAATAAACCTCTATCATGATTTATGTTTGCAGAGTCAAGTAAACTACTTGCACACTTAATGAACAGAATTATAAAGTGTGGGATGTAATTAATTCAGCAAATACTCCAAAAAAATTGTTATTCATTGATTTGAAGAAACATTCCAACATGAAATCACTCACTACTGTAGATATTGTGTTTACAGCATCAGCATCTTTGGAAGGCATTAAAGATATCGAGGTACTTCATTTCAGAAGTTATTGTCAAAAATTCCTAGTTGATCTCTGCAACAAACTTTTATATAAGTGTACACTCTCCTACAAAATTGTAAAAGGTACCAGTTGTCTATCTCCTGCCATAATCATGATAAATCTGTATTTTAGGACCCATAAGATATCTTGTGAATTAGAAATCCTACTACTAGACAAGGAACAACTATTTAGCCTGCAAACCGAAATTGTAAAAATAGAAGACTTGAATTTTGTATCAAGGCGTAAAGTTATTGAATACTTTAAAGGATTTACTTCAAGTGGTAACCAGTTTGATAAGTTCTTTATGAATATTTTTTCCAAATAAACTGTTTCCCTGGAGCTGCAATATTTTACTTAAAAAAATTCTTGCTTTCTTCTATATTAATGCAGCCGTTGATTGGAAGTTTTTCTATAAATAATGTTTGGTTGAAAACCTACACGAGGACAGCCTTATTGCTCATTGTGTAACTTATGATGTAATCACTGGTACTGGAAGGCTTCTAAATATGAGAATTTCAAAGATGATGATGATTCATGCTGCGAAGAAGGCATTGGGAATAAAAAAGAAACTCTTAACTCTTGAAAAGATTGAAATAGACTCAAATTGAAAAATAAAAACCAGCATCTGACAAAATCAGAACAGTGAAAGTAAGATGAAGAACAGTTTTGCAGAAAGCAAAGGAAGAAGCAAAAATGTTAGAACATGAAATAAAAATGATTGAAAAAGTTTTGTGATTGAATATTAATTTTTTGTCTCCACCCTAAAAAGTATTTTGTTTCAAGGTTTTATTATCATCTTAGTCTTTATTCATATTAGGTAACTGCAATTATTTTTATTTCTAAGTTATTTTTTCTTAATAGTATTTGTTGTTTTTTTTCATTGAGAATTCTGTATCTTTTTTACTATATATATTTATTAAACAAATCCATTATTTAAAAAGATTACTTGGTGGGGAAAGGTTTGGCTGCCATGGGGTGACGGTTGCCATTCAAGCAAATGTAATCTGTGTGTGTGTGTGTGTGTGTGTGCGCGCGCGTGCGTGCATGTGTGTGTATATTTATATATTAGAGATGAACTGAATACGAAACTTCAAACTGTTAAATCCTAATCTTAAAAAATATGATAAACGTGTTTTAACATTCTCACATGGCTAAGATTCTTTCCTTCATTACTGATTTTTTTTCACTTTACATGGTAAAAATTAATGGTTTATGATTCAGTTGTTAGGTTTTTTCTATCATTATATTGTTCTCAACCACCAGTAACCATTATAATAGCTCTAAAAATAATTCAAACTTAGTATTTATTAGTATATATACAGTATGTATATATTATATATACACACACAAACTGTATTTGGATTTGTTTTGCATAAACTTTACATTTAATAAAGCATGACACTTATTTCTAAATAAGAAAATCTTCATTGTTAACGCATTTAAAAATTCTTCAAGTAGAAAAATGTTTGATTATGACAGACATAACCCTAACTTTGTTTCATTTAATACTTTTGAAATAGGGATTGTTTGGTTCTGAAAGGCTTATATATACTGGAATTTCAAAACTCTAGTCCAGTAGACACCCTGATGTATTGTTTGGCAGCTTACTGGGAATATCTAGACACAGATGGTAGAATAACATTAGAATGGATATTTGATTAAACATTCAAAGAATGTTAAAAGGGCAAGTACCTCACACTTACTAGCTAATTATAAGCCTCAAAGCTCACAATTAAAACACAACAAAACACATATGTATGAAAATGTTTAATTTAATACCTCTGTTTGGTGCCCTTTTTTCTTTGTTTAGTATGTACCTGAAAGAGATAGGGTGTAATGAGGAAGACTGATTAGAACTAGCTCAAGAAAGGGATAGTTGACTTACTTCTCTAAGTGCGGTAATGAGCCTATAAGTTCCTAATGCCATAGTGTGAGTAAGTAAGTGTTTGTGTTTTTTTAGATTTTCAAGACCATTACTCACCCCCAAAAGTAATATAAACTCAGAGGTGCTAGGAACTTTTTTGTTTGGGGGAAGTTCAAGTGTGAAATTGTTGCTTACATTATAGAGATGTTTGGCGAAACATTACTAATATTACTAAAATTCAGATTTTGATTAGTCTTTCAAAGTTTAGCTGGTTTAAATCCCGCCGTTTTCTAATGGTGACTCCAGTTTTCAACACTACAATTCAATATCCTGTTTTAACAATTATATCTTTCTAGAATTTGGGAAGGTATAAATTATTTGTGCACTCGATTCAAAATTTGGGGCTTGTCCCTATATTTATCCCTACTCTGCCTATTTCTGTGGCACGTCTAAACTTCTATCTTTTCAATTTTCAATAATAAATCAACAACTTAATTTACTTTTGGGTATCAAATATCTCACCAATTCTCCTAATTAACTATTCACAAAATTCTGGTGTTATTCAAGGCTTTTAGAATAGAAGGTTGCCTTGATCAGGCATTTTTATAGGGTTGGTTTGTTAGGGTGCGTGACATCACCAAGATACCGCACAACGGCTTCACCAGACATATATTTCAATATTTTATGGGTGGTGGGGTGGGGGCTCTAAATTTAATTTAGAAACACATAGTTGCTAGGGCATCTTTATGGCATCACCATCACCATAAACTGTTTCCAGCCGGTGGTCGGGACTGTTTAGTAAACTTCTTCCCTCTTCCTCCTTCCTCCCACCATTCCTCCTTTAATTGCTTCCATTCTACTCCTCTCACTTGCACACTTTCTGTTATCTGCTTCCCCATCTCTTTCTTGCCTTCCCTTGCCTTCTTTTTCCTACAAACTTTATTTTCATAATTTTCTTTAGTATGCTCTTATTTTCCATCCTTATTACATGCCCATACCATCTCATTGACAGCATGCTCCATACAAACCTCTTCCATGGCCTCCACTTTACTAGTATCTCTTGTACAAGTTTCTGCTGCATTGTGGCAATGAGTACAAAGTACACCTTATATAGCACTTACTTGCATTTCAAGAACACCTCTCTTCTCCATATCATATCTCTTACACACCTAATAGAGAACATTTCACTCTGCTGTTCTCTTATTATATATCATCTCTACCTCAACCCTTCACCTGAATCACACTTCCAAGATATTTTACATTCTGTACCTTTTCAACTTTATAGCTTTATTAGGCCTTGTTCTCTTCCTTTTCATTGCAAT